>FR997738.1:9822828-11022828 GCA_905475445.1 Ochropleura plecta
AAAGTCGAATCCAACAAATACAATTCTTTCGTTAGAAAATGCCAATAAAATTATTTCTACGTTTTTTTTTCTGAAGGGAATAAAGCTAGACCTTTGCTGTTTTAAATGTCTAAAAAATAACGAAGTTTCCGAATGAAAAGAGAACCTTTATAAACGTTGTCTATGGCGAGAGACTAGCTTTCCTATATGCTCTGAATAAGTTAAATCTTCCAGCAACACATCCTGGCCCCACGTGGAGGATGTGTCCTGCTCTGTCTCTCAGAGAGCTTTGTGGTTCAGCAATGGGACAGTACCGGTAGGCTTTTTTTTTTCGGGTGGGAAATCATCCAATGACTTCCCCCGCTCTGGGCGGAGCGGGGGGGCATGTCAGACTTGTACTGACTAAAACCCACCCATGTTCCTTCTATTGCCCTTTACGTTCCGAGGCCGCGGTATCTCTTTCGAACAACCCGCAACTCCGGCAGGCGGAGGCTCTGGCAAGCCCCTCTGCTTTGCTGACTCTCTTTGAGGCGCGCGTGAAACACGAACGCGCCGTCGACACGGCCTGTCGTCAATAGACGGACGGACGGTGAGCTACCGATTGCTCAGCCGTCCACAGGCCCGCATCTACGGTGGCCGGGAGTCGTCTCGCGGCGCCCAGCGCCCTGGGCGTCTCCCGCGGCGGCTGGGTTGGCCTGATGTTCTCTCCCTCAAACGCCCGGCCTCCTCCTTTGCTAGCATTACTGCTTCGCAGAAGGAGGTGACCGCTTCCCATTCCCTCTCGCTCCGGACCATAGCCAAAACCGTGTTCGCCGAGGCTGGAACTGATTGTTTTAAAACAATTGTGCGCAAGCGTATTGCTTCTTTGATGCAACGAGTGCGTGTCAGCGCCAGCAGTTTCCTAAACACTATTATTGAAAGGATGGATTGCCCTCTGGTGCGCTACTGGAACAGTGTTCACACGGGTTCCAGGCCAATAATTTTTAGTTTTAGACAAGTCATTTACTAACAGATTATTTTATTTTATTTTTAATTTAATTACTAACAATTTATGGATTTTCTTATCTGAAATAAATGCTTAGTAATAATAATAGCCTGAACCATGGCCGGACGCGAGAGATCGCCGCCGCCGATCGCCTTCACGAGGGCACGGTGGTGCTCCGCCCACGCTGGGCAGATCGCCACTGTGTGCTCCACCGTGTCCTCCGGGCGATCGTCACAATGGTGACACCCGGGCGTTTCCTCCCGCCTGATGATGTGCAGGAACCTCCCGAAGCTTCCGTGTCCGGTGAGGACCTGCGTCAGGCGGTAGGTGAGGACGCTATGACGCCTCTCCAGCCACTTCTCAAAGAGGGGACTTACCGCCACTATTGTGGCGTGCCCTGCTCGGGGTTGCGACAGTCGTTCTCTCCATGCCACCATGAGATCGTACCGGAGGTCTGCCCGCCGAGCGGCAACTTGCCGCGGCAGCGGGTTTTCCCCCCGGTGTAGTGCCTCCGCGCGCCACTCAAACAGGCGCGCGAGGACTATCGCCTCCAGATCCGCCGGAGATCGTGCGGTAGCCCCGGATCAGCCTTATGGCTACCACCTTTTGGGGCGCGTTCAGGTAGTGGGCGGCGCGCCGCCCTAAAGAACGCGCCCATACCGGGGCCCCGTGAAGGGCCATGGACCGCACGACTCCGGCATAGAGCCTACGGCAGGAGGCGTTTGGCCCCCTCAGATTGGGCAGGAGCTGCTTGAAAGCAGCCCCCGTCCGCTCGAGTTTGGGAGCCAAACGTCGGAAGTGTTCGACGAAGTTCCCCCGGCTGTCGAGGACGATTCCCAGGTACTTCATCGTCGACCCGACGCCGATGCGAACCCCTCCTATGTACCGGTAGGCTATGATGTATATTTTGTAACAATGTTGCAAAATACATATCATCACGGCTGTTGTTACCCTTAAGGGTTAGGCAGGAGTAAAAATAATAAATCCATTTTTTTACATACACATTGGCACTTATAATGCACGGTTCGGGTTGGTCATATGGGGAAAAACAGACAAGAAACTTAATTGTTACGCTTTTAAAATCATCATGTTTTGTTAAAGCGTTAGTAGTTAATTATGAGAGGAGTAGCGTCAGCCTGACATTAAGTCACTCCTTTCTTTACAAAACGTAAAATAAGATCAAAGTTATCAAAAATTAACAAGCGTCTAGGACTAAACAAGGCTCACAATGTCCACTCATTAACAAAGAATTTGTGATGTGATGTTTTTAATTTGAAATAATTTTATTATGTTTTTTTACGGATGAATCTAACATAAGTATATTCATAAAATTATAAACTGTCTGTAATGTTACTGTTTGGTAACAAACTACCTAGAAAATTATGTAATAAGTATGTGGGTGTGTGTGTGTGTCTAAGTTGAGTTGTTGTCTTACTATGCGTTAGTTGAAAACTTTACTTTCAAAATCGAAAAGAACAAAAGCTTTATTTGAAAGTTATTTTTCTATTTTAATTGCACTTAAATTTTACATGACTGTTAAAAGAAAACAAAAGCATAGGTCTAAATGTATTTATTCATAAACGTACAGTATTGTACATTTTGTTCTTAAAAAACAAAATTTATGATACCAGTAAAAAAAGTATAATTTCTCAACCGAATGCGCCCGAGTACATTATCTGCCATAGACTTGAACGTTGTAGTTAAATCCGCGGCCAACAGCTGATCGTATCCTGACAATGACCATGTAGTTTCCAATACCTCCACTCAGGATGGATGGGATAGCGTTCTGTGTTACTCCCACGCGAGTCACCCGGATCGCAGTTATCGGGCGGTTCGAGTGGATTGTTATATCTCGCACATGGAAATGGTCCACGATGGCAGACGCCACGTGGTCGGCACTGGAAACAACAAATGCAGATAGTAAGAAAGTGTAGAAAAGTGTAAAAAAGTGCATATCTGAGAATTACCACTCTACATAGCTTAACTTTCAGATGCCCTAGGCTTATTTCATGTTTTGAACCTCAAGTGCTTGCTAAATCAGTCTTAAATAATAATCATATTGTCTTTCAATGGGGCCTGTCAAGTATTGTCAATTAATTTTTGTTCTGCTTGTGAATACTTACTTGTACACCCGCACATCCGAAGCGCCGATGGTTCCCTGACTCAGGTTAAGTCGAGGGGCTATCGCAGTCTCCTCAGTCTCGTTAATAAAGTCAGCCGCGTCCGCCAGCTCAAACACGTCAGTCACAACCACGTCAGGCACGTCATTACTGAATACTGCAGCTGTTGCCGCCGCTGCTAACAACACCACGAGGAATACGCACTTCATCTGGAATGATAACATTACTCTTGTTGACACCATATTAAACATCACTTCATAAATTGATAGATGGACCAAGTAAAATGTTATATGGTTAAAAGGGAGGGTCACTTATGAAATGTCTTATAGAAAATTGAGGGAGAAACAGTATTGCTGCGTAGATTTAAAATAAAAATGATGTCTTTATTGTACCACAAGAAGCTAAAGGATTTCTCCATTTATCGACTAAGTTTTAAAATTAATAAATTTGAGCCAAAAGAAATCACTTACCTTTACAATGTTTACTATAATCCACAAAACTCTAATGTGAACTCCTTTCAGGACAGTGTGAGTATAAGTTGTTTTCTGTAGGTGTCAAGTATTTATACGAAAAATAGAAACAAACACACGTGATACTGAAATGATTAAATCTGACCTACATGGCGGTACTTTACATTCACACGACAACTTATCAGTGACGAAGCTTTTTACAGATATCTGTCAATGCCAAATCTATTTTAAGGGGCTTCTTTTGAAAAGATTTTGAAAATATATATAAATACAAGATGTGCCCAGCGGTTTTACCCGCTGCTAACGTATGAAAAATAGACGTTGGTCGATTATTAGACCTACTGAATATACTTAAAAAAATCATAAGAATCGGTCGAGCTATTTTGGAGGAGTATGGGAATGAAAATTGTGACAAGAGAATTTTATATAATACATGTTTATTTTTAAACTCGAAAAAGGCAAAAAAACCCAAAAAAGCGTATGCAGTTTTTTAAAGCTCTTATTATTTCACATTTATTGTTTATTGAAAGAAATACAGATGGTATTAAAATGCATTTTTTTGTGCAAATTGTGATTCATCTTCTTGGCATAAATGTATACCTATCGCTAGAAAATTGAATGATTGTATTCTTGAAAGTAATACTCGTACTTTTTTATATCAACAATTGTTTTGACATATTTTTTTCATTTTAAGTTTCAGAATGACCAAATTGTGAAATCGGATTGGCTCTCGTTTTAATATTACAGCAGCATTCACGCTGTAATGATTAATAAATAAATAAATATCTTGGGACAACTCTCACACGGCTATCTGATCCCAAGCTAAGCAGAGCTTGTGTTATGGTAACCAGACAACTGATATACATACTTATATAATTTATAAATACATACATATTATAGATAAATCACACCCAGACACAAAACAAACAATCATGCTCATCACACAAAGTTTGTCCTGGGTGGGAATCGAACCCACGACCTCCGGCTCAGCAGTCAGGGCCACTAACCACTAGACCAACAGGCCCGTCAAAATAGTATTGCTGTAAATTTTTACTAAACAAAATATAGCTTGTATGTACACCAGCAACATATATTTTAAGGCAAACAAAATTCCGAACGCATACTACATCGTCCGGGGGCGGGCGGTGCAGTAATGTGGGTGGTGCAGCAATTAATATATAACAAAGGTGAGGACTACTTCTATGTATTTGACAATTTTCAAAAAAGATATTTCAAAATGATAATTTTCAATTCAGAACATCAGATTTGGCTTTTTATTTCTCACAAAAAAAGTGTCAATACCGGGATTCTGTCACCCAGGGCGAGTGAGAGAAGACACAGCCAAGCGAGGAATATTTAGGCTAAACCCTTAAAATATCCTTGCCTGGAAGCGCCTCGACGGGAATATATTTTTAACACCCTTGCTCGTAAAGCTGATGTAATTCCACCGGTTTTAATTATGTAAAAAAGAGGGTCATAAAAAACGCGTGTGTTACCAAAGCAAATAGTTAAGTTATAGTCCATACAAATTCCATAACAGTATTATTTGCCATTTCAAATTTGGAACTGATCGCCGCCGCACGACTTCAGCTAGTGAGCAGCGCGCTGTTGCTATTGAAATTTCAAACTAATCCGCGCGGCGCAAGTCAGTAGGCAGCGCTAGCGCGCTGTTAAAATGGCGGGAAAGCAACAGTGTTACAGATTGAAAAAACAGCTTATTCGGTAATTTAAAAACTTGGCTGCATGCTGCATGGCAAAGACACTAGGTCTTAATCCTCGCGCCATTTTTCTCAAATTTTCTTTTCTTTGTTCTTGTATTGTGAATATCTTTTTTTCTGTTTCCTTGCAAATGTGTTAAAAAACGTCGTACGATATACGTGCGTATTGGTTATAAAATGCTCGGCTCAATTACGCCCTCGCCTTCGGCTCGGGCTGAAATTCCGACTCGCATGTTATAACCATCTTAACGCACTAATATCGTAATGTACTATTAAAATAGATTTGGCATTGACTGCATGATATCTGTATAAAGCTTCGATACTAATAAATTTTCGTGTGAATGTAAATTACCGAAATGTAGGCTAGATATAATTTTATCAAAGCGTTTGCTTTCTTATTTCACTATAAATACCTTCAGAATACAACTTATATTCACACTGTCCTCAAAGGAGTTCACTTTAGTTTTGTGGATTATAGTAAGCATTGAAAAGGTAAGTGTTTTTTTTGGCTTCAGAATAAACTAGACACAAACAGGCGACTAACAGGGAAAGAAAAACCTTCCTGTCTTCTTGTGGTAGAATAAAGATATAATTTTTATTTCTGGTCGGCGCACCATAACTTCAACTTCTTTAGCCATATCTATCACCTTTTACACAGTCCATCAACTATTTTTTTGGTGTCTCATTATGATGTGATATAAATTGAATGATGTGATATTGTATTTAACAAAAGAATTGTTATCATTCCAGATGAAGTGCGTATTCCTCCTGGTGTTGCTAGCAGCGGCGGCAACAGCTGCAGTAGTCAGCAATGACGTGCCTGACATTGCTGACAGAGTCGAAGTGCCTGAAGCAGACTTGAACGAGATGCCAGAAGTGGTTGTGACTGACCTGCTTGAGCTGGCTACCGCAGCTGACTTGAGTGACGAGGCTGATGAAACTGCAGTAGCCTCTCGACGTAACCTGAGCCAAGGATCTATCGGCTCTTCAGATGTGCGGGTTCACAAGTAAGTATCCACAGGCAGAACAGAAGCTAATAAGCTTTCAAAACAGCCCTTTTGTAAAGGAATATGGTGATCGTTTAAGGTAATGTTAGGTTAATTTAGCAAGAAGTTGAGGTTCACAGCAAAAATAAACCTCGGACAGCTGAAAGTTTACCCATGAAGAGTGGAGATTTTCGGATTTATATTCATCAATTTGCTACACTTTCTTGATTATCTGTATTTGTGGTTTTCAGTTCCGAGCACAGAGTGAACGCCGTTTCAGGATTTTACCATGTGAAAAATATCACAATCCGCACGAACCGCCGTATTACTGCGATCCGGGTGACCCGCGTGGGGGCCTCACAGAACGCAACCCCATCCGTCGTGAGTGGAGGAATCGGACACTCCGTTGTTACAATCAGGCTACGATCAGCTCCGAACCGCGGTTTTCATTACAGAGTTCAAGTCTATGGCAGATAATGTTCTCGGAGTCGTTTTAGGCACAGTCGGTTAAGAATTCTGAGTTTATTTTCAGTATTATGAATATTGTTTCAAGATTATAATGTAAAATATTATATATTTCACAAAAAAATACTTTCAAATTTACGCTATTGTTTTTATTATTAGTCATTTAATCAAATTTATTTAAAATTAGTTTTCAACTAAAGCAATAAATAAAATGAATAACGAGTAAGGAATGAAAACAGATCTCCAACACAGATATACTTGTTACATCATTTTATGGGTTTTTGTTACTAGTGATAAAGTAAACTAGTTTATATAAAAAAATACACAAACAATTCTTTCGTTAGAAAATGCCAATAAAAATATTTCTATGTTTTTTTTTCTGAAGGAAAAAAAAAGGAAAGCTAGACTTTTGCTGTTTTAAATGGCTATAAAACAACGAAGTTTCCGAATGAAAAGAGAACCTTTATAAACGTTGTCTATGGCGAGAGACCAGCTCTCCTATATGCTCTGAATAAGTTAAATCTTCCAGCATCACGTCCTGGCCCCACGTGGAGGATGTGTCCTGCTCTGTCTCTCAGAGAGTTTTGTGGCTCAGCAATGGGACAGTACTTGTAGGCTATGATGTATATTTTTTAACAATGTTGCAAAAATACATATCATCACGGCCATCACCCCTCAGAGTTAGGCAGTGGTCAAAATAATGAATCCAAATATTTTTTTTACATATACGTTGGCACTTATAAAACATCGAGAAATGGTGCACGGTTCGGGTTGGTCATATGGGGAAGAACAGACAAGAAACTTAATGGTTACGATTTTAAAATCATCATGTTTTTGTTAAAGCGTTAGTAGTTAATTATGAGAGGAGTAGCGTAAGCCTGACATTAAGTCATTCCTTTCTTTACAAAACGTAAAATAAGATCAAAGTTATCAAAAATTTACAAGCGTCTAGGACTTAACAAGGCTCACAATGTCCACTCATTCAGAAAGAACCGTTGAACAATAATCTATTCAACAATCTGGAACGATTCCATATTTCTCGGCTGCTATTTAGAAAAACCCTGATAGAAAATTTTATAAGTTGCGAATTACAGTCAAATCATTGTAAAAGTTATCTAAGATCATCATCATCATCATCATCTGCTTAGCCTTTTGCCAATTATATTGGGATCGGCTTCCAGTCTAGTCAGATGCAGCTAAAAACCAGTATTTTACATGGAGCGACTGCCTTCACATCCCCTGGTAAGACTGGTTGTCAGACTTGTAGCACTGACAGTCTGTAACGACTGTTAAAGATCTACAAATGAAATCCACACAGCTTTACGTGCTTTCCGAAGCACAGAGGTATGTATCGACTAGTCACGCACCTCGCGTGTGAAGTGCGGCTGTGCCTAAAAATCACGAGCTCCTCGAAAAATAACCTAAGACAATAATTCAAAATTAGACTAGTTTCATTTCCAGAAAAATCAAATATCGATATTAAAACACACTTGGTTCTAGCAATGATACTCTATTAAACACAATTTCTGGTAGAAAATTTAATGCCCGAGGCATTAAGTTCGCCTTTGTACAATGATTTCTTACTTGTGCATGAAGTTTTAATAAATTAATTAATTATTTTGGAAACAAATTATATTTCTGATTTATTTGTCCGGTTGCAATTTAAAGCAGCAGAAGTTTTGTCTCATTTCCTTTACAACTACAGTTCCTAGTCTGCATAGATTAAAGCCAGTTTCCTCGTATCGTCGGAGAATTCTTTGACAGTCCTGGCTGTATCGCGCTGACTCCGGCCAGTGTCCAGCATGGGAATTCTGGTACACACGACGGCACATCAATCTACAGAAAACCACTTTAACCTGATCTTTCTACTACGGTGTGCGATCCGTAGTAGAGAGATCCGGTTATAATAGTTTAGAATAGGTTGACCTGCCGTCGTGTGTACATTCTTCGGCTGTAACCGACATAACTACAGCTTGAATCATAAATATTTAACACTATCAATATGGTTTATTTACCCACTTAAATGACAGATCAGAAAAAAAAGCAAAATTAAATGCAGTGATTTCGTAGTTCCATTTATACGAAAGTATCCTTTTTAAATAAGGTTTTATTATTACTTAATTTTAAAATACCTATGAAGTTTTAATACCTTAACTAAAGGAGTATTTAACACAATTGTCTTTTAAACACAAATAGTTTGTGGGGGATTTAAATATTTTTTAAGTGACCTGGATTTTTGCTTTCAAGTGTTTTTAATTTGAACCAATTTTATTACGGTTTTTTACGGATGAAGCTAACGTAATTATATTCATAAAATTATCAACTATCAGTAATGTAACTGTTTGGTTAGAAACTACCTAGAAAATTATGTAATAAGTATGTGGGTGTGTCTGTGCTAAGTTGAGTTGTTTTCTTTCTATGCGTTAGTTAAAACTTTACTTTCAAATTCGAAAAGAAGAAAAGCTTTATTTCAAAATTATTTTTATATTTTAATTACATGAACGTTAAAATAAAACAAAAGCGTAGGCCTAAATGTATTTATTCATAAACGAACAGTATTATACATTTTGTTCTTACAAAACAAAATTTATGATACCAGTAAAAAAAAAACTATAATTTCTCAACCGAATGCGCCCGAGTACATTATCTGCCATAGACTTGAACGTTGTAGTTAAATCCGCGGCCAACAGCTGATCGTATCCTGATAATGACCATGTAGTTTCCAATACCTCCACTCAGGATGGATGGGATTGCGTTCTGTGTTACTCCCACGCGAGTCACCCGGATCGCAGTTATCGGGCGGTTCGAGTGGATTGTTATATCTCTCACATGGAAATGGTCCACGATGGCAGACGCCACGTGGTCGGCACTGGAAACAACAAATGCAGATATTAAGAAAGTGAAGAAAAGTGTAAGAAAGTTCATATCTGAGAATCACCACTCTTCATGGCTTAACTTTTAGTTGCCCTAGGCTTATTTCATGTTATGAACCTCAACCTCTTGGTAAATCAATCTCAAATAATAAACATGTTGTCTTACAATAGGGCCTGTAAAGTATTGTTAATTAGTTTATGTTCTGCTTGTGAATACTTACTTGTACACTCGCACATCTGAAGCGCCGATGGTTCCCTGGCTCAGGTTAAGTCGAGGGGCTATCGCAGTCTCCTCAGCCTCGTCAATAAAATCAGCCGCGTCAGCCAGCTCAAACACATCAGTCACAACCACGTCAGGCACGTCATTACTGAATACTGCAGCTGTTGCCGCCGCTGCTAACAACACCACGAGGAATACGCACTTCATCTGGAATTATAACATTACTTTTGTAAAACCATATTAAACATCACTTCATAAATTAATTGATGGACTATTCAAAAGGTTATATGGTTAAAAGGGAGGGTGAATCATGATATTACTTACAGGAAGCCAAAGGATTTCCCTATTTATCGACTAAGTTTATAAATTAATTCTTGAGCCAAAAGAAATGACTTACCTTTTCAATGTTTACTACAAAACTCTAAAGTGAACTCCTTTGAGGACAGTGTGAGTATAAGTTGTGTTCTGAAGGTGCCTGTATTTATACAAAAACAGAAACAATCGCATGTGATACTGAAGCGATTAAATCTGACCTACATGGCGGTACTTTACATTCACACGACAACTTATCAGTGACGAAGCTTTTTACAGATATCTGTCAATGCCAAATCTATTTTAAGGGGCAACCTACGAAAATAGTTTGAAAATATACGTTTTTCAAATGGTACTTAGTACCTTAAAAAGGCTAATAATCTAATATGCAATTCCTTTAATCTCTTATTTTTTTTCATTTATTGTTTATTAAAATAAATACAGACGCTTTTAAAATGTATTTTTTTTGTGCATATTGTGAATAAACTTCTTGGTATTTGTACCTATCGCTAGAGAATTTAATGATTTATATTTTTGCAGAAATACTTTTCTGTAACAATACATTTTTTTTGTGACATAATTGCAATTTTTAAGTTACAGAATAACCTTATGTGAAATCGGAATTTTTCTTGTTTTAATATTACAGCAGTATTCACGCTATGATGATTAATATTATATAACAAAGTTGCGAACTACTTCTACCTACCCTTCCTATTCCTCTTACATGCGTGAACGTTTTTCTTATGCCCACCCTAGCGACACACCGTGTAGATCGCTCCTCAGATCCCTACTCATATCCCATCCGCACTTATCCAGTTATTATTCATATTCCTTTGTTGAGGTTTGAGGTTGCGGAACTCACTGCCGCCCAGCATTCGCGATTTAAAGTCATCCATTTCCCTATTCAAAAACAGAGTGAAAGAGCATTACCTGTCCTCTCAATCGTAATGTATGTATTTATTTATGGATATATATCTAAGCATTACGTATTTATACAAGTATTTATTAATATTTACTTATTTATTTATGTTAAAATAGGTTAAGGCATACACATATTTTTGTCGTGCTCTCTCACACACAATCGTCTACGTTTCGTTCTCATATCTCCTTTCGCAGGTCTGCTGGCAGAAATATCATAAGAAATAAGCTGTACTCTTTTTTGTAGTGGGAAGTTATTTGATGATATTTGGGGGGAGTGTCAGACTTGTACTGACTAAAACCTACCCATGTTCTTTCTATTGCCGTTTACGTTCCGGGGCCGCGGTATCTCTTTCGAACAACCCGCAACCCCGGCAGGCGGAGGCCCTGGCAGGCACCTCTGCTTTGCTGACATCTGTTTGAGGCACGCGTGGAACACTTACTGTCGTCAATAGACGGGCCGACGGTAAGCTACCCATTACTCACCATCCACAGGCCCGCATCTAGTTGTCTAGTGGCCGAGAGTCGTCTCCCGCGGTGGCTGGGTTGGTTTGAAGTTCTCTCCCTCAAACGCCCGGCCAGCTCCTTCGCTAGCATTACTGCTTCGCAGAAGGAGGTGACCGCTTCCCATTTCCTCTCGCTCCGGACCATGGACTGAACCAGGGCCGGACGCGAGAGATCGCCGCCGCCGATCGCCTCTACGAGGGCACGGCGGTGCTCCGCCTAAGCTGGGCAGACCAACACTGTGTACTCCACCGTGTCCTCCGGGCGACACCCGGGCGTTTCCTTCCGCCTGATTATGTGCAGGAACCTCCCGAAACTTCCGTGTACGGTGAGGACCTGCGTCAGGCGGTAGGTGAGGACGCTATGGCGCCTCTTCAGCCACTCCTCAAAGAGGGGACTTACCGCCACTATTGTGGCGTGCCCTGCACGGGGTTGCGACAGTCGCTCTCTCCATGCCACCATGAGATATAGTAAGCAGTACCTTTGTACTCAAATTTTATATGTTTTCTTCCTGTCTGGCTGTGTACATAAATTGTTAAATAAATAAAATAAATACCGGGTTACTGTCACTCCGGGCGAGTGAGAGAATACACAGCCGAGCGAAGAATATTTAGGTCAGACCCTCACAAAAGCCCTGCCTGGAAGTGTCTCGACGGGAATGTATTTTAAAACAGATTTAGCATTATCTGTAAAAAGCTTCGACACTCGTATGTTGTCGTGTGAATGTAAATTATCAAAAAGTAGGCCAGATATAACTTTATCAAAGCGTTTGCTTTCTTATTTCACTATAAATACAGGCACCTTCAGAATACAACTTTTATTCACACTGTCCTCAAAGGAGTTCACTTTATACAGTCCAATCTTTGTAGAAGTTACCTAAGATCATCATCATCATCTGCCTACCCTTTTTCCAATTATATTGGGATCGGCTTCCAGTATAGTCATATGCAGCTAAATCTCAGTATTACTCACCTAGCCCTGTCTGGAAGTGTCTCGACGAGAATGTATTTTAAAATAGATTTGGCATTGAATGATATCTGTAAAAAGCTTCGCTACTGATAAGTTGTCGTGTGAATGTAAATTACCGAAATGTAGGTCAGATATAGTCTTATCACAAACTAGAATCACAGGATTGTTTTTAGTTTCACTATAAATACCGACACTTTTACAACACAACTTATACGCACACTGGCCTCAAAGGAGTTCACTTGTTTTGTGGATTAAAGTAAACGTTGGAAAGGTAAGTGATTTTTTCGCCCATGAATTAACTTAAAAACTTAGTCGATAAACGGGGAAATTACGTTTATAGGCTTCCTGTGGTACAATTAAAGACATCATTCTTGTTAAAGGTCGGCGCAGCAAGAGTTTTTCTCCCCCAATTGTCAATAAGTCATCTAATGTGTGACCCACCCTTTTAGCCATATTCCTTTTACATAGTCCATCGATCGTTGCTTTGGTTTTTAATTATTATAAAGTGATATTTAATATCGTGTTTTTCAAAAGTAATTTTATAATTCCAGATGAAGTGCGTATTCCTCGTGGTGTTGTTAGCAGCGGCGGCAACAGCTGCAGTATTCAGTAATGACGTGCCTGACGTGGTTGTGACTGATGTGTTTGAGCTGGCTGACGCGGCTGATTTTATTGACGAGGCTGAGGAGACTGCGATAGCCCCTCGACTTAACCTGAGCCAGGGAACCATCGGCGCTTCAGATGTGCGGGTGTACAAGTAAGTATTCACAAGCAGAACATAAACTAATTAACAATACTTCACAGGCCCCATTGTAAGACAACATGTTTATTATTTGAGATTGATTTAACAAGAACTTGATGTTAACAGCATGAAATAAGTCTTGAGCAAAGGCTCAAAGTTAAGCAATGTAGGATGGTGATCTTCGAAACGGTTTCTTACTTTCTGTGTTTGTTGTTTCCAGTGCCGACCACGTGGCGTCTGCCATCGTGGACCATTTCCATGTGAGAGATATAACAATCCACTCGAACCGCCCGATAACTGCGATCCGGGTGACTCGCGTGGGAGTAACACAGAACGCTATCCCATCCATCCTGAGTGGAGGTATTGGAAACTACATGGTCATTGTCAGGATACGATCAGCTGTTGGCCGCGGATTTAACTACAACGTTCAAGTCTATGGCAGATAATGTACTCGGGCGCATTCGGTTGAGAAATTATAGTTTCTTTTTATCGGTATCATAGATTTTATTTTGCAAGCACTTTATGTAGAATACTATTTGTTTTATAAATAAATATATTTGGACCTACGATTTTGTTTTTTTTTAAAGTAATGTAATTAAATTTATGGAAATCTGTTTTTCAAGTTATATATAGACATAAAACATATTAATTCAGACACAGACACACCCACATAGTTGTTAGGTACATCATTTTCTAGATTATTTGAAATCTGTAAAGCTGCGGCAAAATAACTTTACTTCCGGAAGTTTCCGATGTCTTTTGTTGGTTTCGTTGACTGTTTCGCCACTTTTTGTTTTTTTTTTCGGACGTCGGTTTTATTTTTAACTAAAAAGTTTTTTTATTTCAGCATTTTTAGTTATGGTAGATATAAGGATAAATCACATATTTTTTATTGAGTATTAATTTTCCATTGTTACTGAAAGATTAGCAGATCATCAAAATAGAGAAAAATATTTATTAAAGACGATAACTCATT
Organism: Ochropleura plecta; assembly: GCA_905475445.1. Taxonomy (NCBI): domain Eukaryota; kingdom Metazoa; phylum Arthropoda; class Insecta; order Lepidoptera; family Noctuidae; genus Ochropleura; species Ochropleura plecta. Next base: position 9,837,066 of record FR997738.1, read on the forward strand.
AACTACTTAAGCAATATAAATAAAATGAATATGTGACCATTTGGAAAGTATACCCTATCACACAAACAAGAGAATGTTACAAATCGGTTCAGGCGTCTTAGAGTAATCGGTGAACATACATAAAAAGATACCGACGAATTAAGAACTTCCTCTTTTTTTGAAGTTGGTTAAAACAGCTTTCTTTAGCAATAGCATTAAAAAAACGTTGCCCCACACTAAGAATTTCTCCTGTATCGTGGCTGCGTTTACAAACATTTAAACTCACATACACAAACAGCCAGACCCGGAACAAACTATCTGTAGGGCATACAAATATTTGTTTCGTGCAGGGATGGAACCCGCGACACGCAGCGCGGCAGTCGATCGCTCAGCCACTGCGCCAACGTGTCGTCAAATACACCTACACCTGAGTCTAACCCTTAAAGGCGACATACTTGATGTTATATGTTTTTGCAACGATGTTATATAATACACATTATAAGCCTACAACTGTCTGGGTCACAGAGCTCTCTGAGAGATGGATCAGGAGGCCTCAGAGCCGCGGGCCCAGGAGGTGTTAGCAAATAGAAAATCTTGTCCGGAGGAAGGTCCATCGTTCCTTTGGGAACAGATTTTAACATAAACATATCAATATACGATACAAACGGTAAGATAGGAAGATGTCGTTGTTATCACAGCGTACTTAATGCTTGCAAACGAGAGCGATGATGGACTGGCGAATAACGTTACAAATTAATGTGTAACGTTTCATTATACAGTTGTGTAGGTTTGTATTTACGGGAAGAACCATAGATGGCATACGAGAGAGATCTACAGAGCCAGGAAACATCCTACTAATATTACAAAAGTGAAAGTTTGTGAGGATGTATGTAAGTATGGTTGTTGCTCTTTCACGCAAAAGCTACTAAACGAATTTAGATGAAATTTGACTCACAGATAGCTAATATTAATAACATGGATCATCATTTATGATACTTTTAAAACTGGTAGAATAATCCTGTCTGAGAGATGAACAACCTATAAAATTAAAAATTTTAATTGACTATAACTTTAATTATGATCTTGGGAACGCGTGGAGAACAACAAGAAAAGTTGAACAACTGGACTGAAAGCCAACCCTAATATAGTTAGGATAATACTAAGCTTATGGTGACATAAATATTTCATGCACATCAAACATCAACAAATAAAATATCACGAATTCCTAAAACAAACTTATTTATTTAAAGAAACTTACAAAAAACAGTACAGTCACTAAGAATAAAGCTAATCATATCAATTATATTGGTCTACCACAGAAAAAAAAAATAACCCGTAGTTAAAAAGCCATCTTAACTATTTGCGCATCCAATAGCCGAATAGACGGTGATAACGTAGTCGAAGGAACGGCCCCGTACTCCTAGAATGTTAACAGTAACATAGCTACGCCCCAGGCCTCCAGCTTTGATGGTCGGGATGGCATGTTGAGCTGTCCCTGTGCGTGTTACTTGAACTGCAGTTATATTGGTATGTGCTGCTCCACGAACGGTGACATCATTGTCATGGATAATGAAGGAGGCAGCAGCAACCGTGTGAACAACTCTGTGAAGTTATACAAAGTGTAAGCCATTATTTCAATGACAGAGACAAGGACTACCTATTTTGGCGCTCGAACGACATTTTAAAGTTTTTAGAGCTTTGGTAGACATTTTAGAAATATCATTATCTGTGTAGTCTTTTCCCAACTATGTTGGGGTCGGCTTCCAGTCTTACCGGATGCAGCTGAATACCAGTATTTTACATGAAGCGACTGCCTATCTGACCTCCATCACCAAGTTAGTACTGGGTAATACGATATCCCTTGGTAGGACTGGTTGTCAGATTTTGGGACACTGACTAGCTGTAACGACTGTCAAAGATCTACAAATGACAGCCGGGACCAACAGATTAACGTGCTTTCCGAGGTACGGCGGAAACTCGGTATGTAACATTATAACATTTTAGAAATCTGTTGATAATAAAAGATGACGTCGTTACTAAAGTAGTAGGCCAGTCTAGTTACTCAGTCTTACACGAGTCAATAACCTCATGGACAATCTTTTAAATTAAAAAGTAATAATTAATATATAGGAAAAGTTTCTACATTTTAGCGCATGGGTAGTAAAGTCCGATCCGATAAGCCTTTTGAGGGTGAATGAGCAACATGACAGACACATACAAGCTTTAGTTTTTATAATATTAATGTGATGTATGGTACAAACCTAGCCATCAACCTATCATCAGGGCCGACGACTCCGACAGTCAGACTTTGTCTCTCGTCTGGTACAGTCCTCAATGGTACGCCATCCTCGTCATAATCGTATTTTTCGACTTCATTTGCTTTAGCTACATCAACTTCATTACTGAATACAGATGCTATTGCGGCCATCGATAACAACGAGATCAGAAGTAAGCTATTCATCTGGAATAACAGAATGATACATCATAACATCACGCCTGTACTCACCGCAGTAAGCAGAGATGTACCTATCAGTGCAGCCCCATTTCGTCAGTTATGTCTAAGTCCTATGTAAAAGGGGGCAAGACTATTGCCATTAACCGATATATACATAAATCCAGACTCCGGTAATCGCACTGAGAAATTCCTTATGGAACAACCCAATAACACTTTGCCTTGTCAGTCAAATAATAATACTCCTTCATTTTTTTTCACGGCTCGTTCTCACATATCGGCTCAAACTTTATGTATAAATAGTTTGTACTATATCTCATCACTTATACATATACATATAATTAATATCTTAATGCACCATCAGAGGTTGGTTGCTAGTCTTACCATATGATGATGAAAACCAGTATTTAATAGATTTTGAATATTATTTACAGCGCAAGAAAAATGACATAAGGCCCAGCCTCTTATAGGGATGAACGAATATCAAGAAAAAAACGGATCGTTTTTTGATGTAGCATATGTCAAAAAACGTGACATTCATTGCGATATGCGGATTACCGTACGTTTTCAAAAAACCCATAGCAACTCTGTTTAAACTTCAGTTGGCGCAATGGTTTCGATCCCCGTACGGAATAAATATTTGTTTGACCTACAGGTAGTTGTTCCGTATCTGGCTGTTTGTGTATGTGAGTTTTAATGTTTGTAAATGTAACCACGATACAGGAGAAATTCCTAGAGGAGCTGCGTTTTTTTTAAATGTTGACGCAATTGATTTTAGTAAAAAAAAAATTGCTTACCTTCAAAATTTCAGTAAGACGCGATATACCAAATGATAGCTCGTTAGAAGTATAGTCAATGCTTAATAAAATATAATCAGTAGAGCAGTATTTATATTGGACGTAAATTGATGAAAAACAATAAGATAATAATTTTATATGTCTTTATCTCAACATCTAAATTACCAAATTATATTTTCATGGCCTTTGAACACGAAAATAAAATGTACAGTCAGAAACATTGACATTTAGCTGTCTCTGGGTGCAAGCAAACACTGTCGTGGAAGATGTACGTGGTAAAGTGGCAATTGCTGCGGTCAGACTAAGGATGGGTGACAGTTTTCTTCATAAATCGAGAATACTGCGTCTCTGCGACAGCACGTAAAGTTCTCCTATGCATGATCTACACCACGACAAGGGTGTCGTGGCGGACTATGTGGGAAAAAAAAACAGAGAGTTCACTTTTTTTTGTATGGACAATCATTAAATAGCTTCCCCCTCTCTGGGCGGAGCGGGAGGGGGGGGGGGGGGGTCAGACTTTTACTGACTAAAACCTACGCATATTATTTTGCCCTTTATGTTCCGGGGCCGCGGTATCTTTTTCGAACAGACAAAGAGAGAGAGAGTGCACTTGTGTTGTTTTCATCTCTAGTCGACTATAAAGTCTCCTTTTTTTAGTACCCTTTGGAAATCCTCATGGACTATCCCCCGTCGTCTGGACGATGGGGGCGGGGGGGGGGGGGGGGGGGGTGCCAGACTCTACTGGCTAAAACCACTGGAGCGTCCTCATCTGCCGAGTCTCACCCCGGGGGCAAGGTATTCCCTTTCGCAGTCACCGCGCCCCCGACAGGTCTTGACCCGCCGCATGAGGTCGGTAGGTCTCACTTCCTGGGGCGGCTCCCTTAGGAGCCGTTCTATTAAATCTCCTGTGTAGTAGCTATCCAGTCATCTACCTAGCCTTGTCCCATAAATGATTGGATCGGCTTCCAGTCTAGCCGGATACAGTTGATAATATAGTACCTACTTTAGCGAAACTGACCCAATGAAAGAGTTACAATTACACCGTTTCTTTCCTTCGTTACGGTGTGAGGGTTGTTAATAAATAAGATGTTACTTTTGTTACTATCTGTACATTCTATATTTGCAGTTAAAGCTAAAATTAAGTGGGCCGTGAAAGCAATTAGTAATATTATGATAAAAACAAAAGATCGCAATCTTATCGTTGTTTCATCAGTTGTAATTTAATATAAAGAGTGTCTTCTTCAGAAGTATTTTTATAAATATTTGGCTGTATTTGGAGTATCAAGTCGTTGTAAAATTTGAAGGTAAGATTTTTTTTTTAAATTTCAACTTACAAATTCAAAACCTAAAATATTAATATTTGGTGGAAAATTAGCACCTTTTGAATGCATTGAAGCAAACATCTCATTTTGCGATAAGTCGTTTGTGTTCAAGGTAGTGCTTGCTTGTGATATATGTGACAATGGCATCCAAAAGTTCAAAAACGACGTAAAACCGTCCTCTAAAATATAGTAGTACTAGCTTTTGCCCGTGGCTTCCCTCGTGTTAAATTCGGGGTAACACAGTTCCCCTTTCCTGATCTGCAGGTACCTGCTATCTGTAGTTATTGCCCTTGCGCCTTATTGATTGTAATAACAAAGCTAAGTTTTCCCTTTTCTTCCTTCTTACTCCCTCAAAACCACTTAAAAAAATTGCCTATGTGCGTCTCCAGAGTCCCAACTATCTCTGTACCAAAATTCATCAAAATTGGTTAAGCCATTTAGGCGTGAAGACGTAACAAACAAACTCACTTTCGATATTATTAAAGATTTTAGCTAAGGAGAAGATGTCATTCATTTCATCGTTCATCATTTTTATGCCTGGTTTTAAGAATATTTTATCATTATCATACAATATTTAGAAAAGAATAGTATACCGGAACCTGGGTAGAATTAGGTTTTTCATGCGAGTCGGACTCGCGCCCCGAGAGTTCCGTACAAACTTGCGACGCAAACGGCCATATCTTGCGTAGACTTAGAGGGTTGATTTTTTGACAGCTCTAAGCGACCACAGACTTTTGTAAATGGTTTTAATTTCAACTAGATAACTCCACGCGTTCCCGAGATAAATGGTCTTGACAGACAGACAAACAGACGTACAACAAAGTGATCCACTTTTGCATACCAGAGGCACCTCTGGTATATTTGCGGAGACCAGGGTAGATGGCTTCCATGCCATAGTGCGCAAGCGGCTCGCATCGTTGTTAGGCAGAGTCCGGGTTAGCACTAACAGCATCGTTCAGGTTATTGCAGACAAGCAGGACTCCAATATTATAAGAAAATTTATCCTTGCTCATGTTAGATAACTTATAATAATAATTATGGACATATGGTCTGAAATAAAGATTTATTTATTTATTTAAAAGGGTTCCCTTTTTACTTTTGAGGTATGCAACCCTAAAAACTTATATTTGCACAACTATTATTTGAATGTCCTGAATTTTTACAAAGTAACATCTGATTCTATAACTTGTTGTATTTGTATTCTAAATAGGCTTGCGTTTTATTTGAAAAAGTAAACTTGTTTTTCTAAATTTTAGCTGGAATAATAACTTGAAGTACCTAGTTATGCAACCTGAACCGCAACGAGTGATCACCGTGAGAGCATAAAATGCACGATTGCAGTTTAGGGTGGCCCTTCGAGACGGTTCTCGCATTTTTGTCAATTTAGCATTTTAAGTAGCAGTAAGTCCATGTAACCATAGGCTAGTTTTGAAGACATTACATTAGAGCATGCGCTTCTGCTCACACGTATTCCTATTTTTATTATTTAACGCTCCCCATAATTTGACTGGCGCAGCCGGTACGATCGCCGAATAGAGCTGCGCTGTCCTTCGCGTTGTTTCCGAAATAAAACTTTTTCGTGTTACGCGTTCGGGTGGCCCTGAGCAGCTGTGGTGATTGATTCTACGAACCAAAGAAATTTGTCAAGTTGGACTTGGAGCTGAAAATGAGAAAGGCGAGCTGGTGAGTCCAAATTTTCACCTTCCTTTCCCATTTCCTTTGTTTGTTATTTTGCGATTAGACGTCTCGTGTTATAACGTTATCTGGTTTTGCATAAAATCTGTAAGGCTAGTTTAGTAATAGAATAAGTTATTTAAAGTGATTTACATTTTAAAAAATATTGAAATATTGTTGTATGTATGAACTAAATTTCTAAAGTTTTATTTGATTAATTGAACTGCATTATTGTGCTAAAAAGTGTTTAAAGGAACTCTATTATACTGTTTGCTTAGTATTTTCTTTGTATTTTAGGCTATTATTGTGTGTTAGAATATATATTATAGTATAAAATGGTAGATGAAGTAAAAATTATCATGATTCCAAACGAAATGATTAAAATTATTTCGGTGTTTGATGGCGATAAGCGCCATCTAAATCTTTTTATTCGTAAAAGTGAATATATTATAAATAAATACAGGGGAAGTGACGAGCAAAACTTGTATGTAATGCATGCTATAACGAGTAGATTAGCGGGGAATGCAGCCGCGCTTATCAGTGAACGCGAGGATATTGTTACATGGGAAGAATTTAAAGAGTTGCTAATACAGCATTTTGGAGACCCGAGAAGTGAAGAGTGTTTAGCTATTGAATTGGAAACTTTGCGCATAAGAAATGGTGAATCATTTTTGGATTTTTGCAATCGTATTCAATCGGTGCGTAGTATTTTAATATCAAAAGTTAATAGATTATCGAGTGGTATGCGGGAAAGTAAAATAACTATTTATAATAACACGTCATTAAATGTGTTTCTTTATAATCTACCGGAAAATATGGTGCGACTTGTGAGATTAAAAGCGCCGTCCACTTTGGAACAGGCTTTATCTTTTGTATTAGAAGAGGTTAATTTCCATGACCAATATAATGCCCGAAATAAAATACTGCTGACGTCCTCCAGTAAGCAAGTTGTACCAAATAATACACCAACTTTTAAATTCGGCACAAATAATTATAATACCCCTATTAATAATAATAAACCTATTTTTACGCAATCAAATACACAACCCAAATTATATTTCGGTAACCCCCAAGGTCAGCAATTTGGGATGCGTCCTCCACAATTTGGATTTCAAGGTCAAACATTTGGTTACCGTCCGCAACAATTTGGGACACGTCCTCCACAATTTGGATCTCAAGGTCAAACATATGGTTACCGCCCGCAACAATTTGGGATGCGTCCGCTACAATTTGGGATGCGCCCTCAACAGCTTGGAAATCAACAGCAAATAAATAATAAACCTTTACAGCCATTTGGTAACCAGAACCAATCGTTCAATAGACCTTTACAGTCAGTAGGTATTCGGGAACCTCAAACTCAATCTAGTGACGTCACAATGCGTACTGCACCTCCGGCCAAGGTCTATATAAAAGGATTTAAATTAAATGAGCTTGACCTTGACCACAGCGATAACAGTCAGTTTCTCTGCGACTACCAATGTAACGATGAATATGATCAGTATTACGATTATCCCTCTTTTATCGAAAATCAAGACGAGAATCATTCGGAAGAAATTAATAAGGAAATTTTAGCGGAAAATAATGAGGATTTTCAATTAGTGGCCTCGGAGAACATAGAGAATATAATAAATTTGAATTGCGATTTATGCATTAAATTGCCGTACATATATATTCCAGAAATAGATGCCAAATTTATGATAGACACAGGTAGTACTAAATCATTTATTAACCCGGAAAAGGCTTATTACTATTTTAACGAATATATTTATCACGACCCATTTGAAGTTAGAAGCACTCACAGTACTAGTCAACACGAACTAGTACTTTCGATTCCAGCACTTCCGATTTTTAATACTAATGAAATTCATAAATTTCATATATATGAAGTCGGCCCTAGCTTCGATGGTCTACTAGGCAATGATATTCTACATAGTGTAGAGGCAGTAATAGATTTAAAAAATGAGATCCTGAGAACTAAAACTACGGTGATACCAATTATGCGCGATAAAAATAAATATATATTAGAGTTAGCGCCTCGATCGGAACAAAGAGTTAAAATTCCTGCTAATTATCATTCTGGTAATGCTGTAAAATTAAATGCATTAGGCTCAGATGAGAATGACTTATCACTGGTAGTTAATTTAGATGAGAAGGAACAACGACCGAAAAAATTACAAACTACCAAGCAAATAGATAATTTAAATGATACCGACAGTGACAACTCTAAAACAATTTCCATCTCAGATTTGTCTGCAACTGTAACAGCCAGCTCGGAAAATGATGCAAATGAACCCATTCCACTTATTCCTGCCAAAGATAAAACATTCACAGTACATTCAGCTGAAGATATGGAATCAATTGGCATTCCAATATTACAAGAAGCAGTAGACACTAAACCCAACCAGATATTAGTCTTTACATGGCATAAAAACGACATCCAAGTTAATGATCTTTCTCGCGAAAAACAAAAAATCCTCGAAGTATTCCTACCATTAAATAATGATGAATTAATTAGACAGTTTTTAAAAGAATATATCAAATATAAAACTAAATACTTTATATATTTTGAAAGCAGAGAGCATAAAAAACAATTTAGTAAAATTATTATACAGTTATTCAAAAAAGGAATGGTTGAATTCGTGGAATGTACAGAGCGTGTAGTTTTTGTTGAAGATGAAAATGAACAAAAGGATATCACCTTACAGCATCATGAAGGAAAAACGTGTCATAGAGGTATAAAAGAAACCATGTCTAGGATAAGGAGAAATTATTTTTGGAATAACATGCAAGAGACGATTTCAGCAGTAATAAATAATTGTGAAGCATGTCGTAAAACCAAATATGACAGAAAACCCATAAAGCCTTTTCTACAGTTAACTCAAACACAAAATGCACCATTTCAGGAAATTTTCATAGACCTCTTCGCTATAGAATCTGTATACTATCTTACATTAGTCGACGCGTTCAGTAAATTAGGGCAAGCAATAGAAATATCCAATCGATCTACACCCGAAGTAATACGTGCACTTATTAAATATTTTTCCATTTACGGAACCCCCAAAAAAATTAGTTGCGATCCGGGCAGTGAATTTAATAACGAATTAATGAAGGAATTAATGCTAATGTACAACATACAATTACATATTAGTACACCTAATAACCCTAACTCAACAGGCATTGTAGAACGTTTCCATTCGACTATAATAGAAATATATCGTTTGGCCAAGTACGATCGAAAATGTACTGATGCAGCCTCCGTTATGACCTACGCAATAATGGCTTACAATCATACTATACATACAACAACTGGTCTGACACCATTTGAAGTGGTTTTCGGTCATACTGATTCAAATACTGTATTAAATGCAAATTTTGAGAAATTATATACTCAACAATTGCTAAAAGATCATGCGAAGCGCACTAAACGACTCTATACTTACATATCAGATAAAATGATAGAAACAAAGCAAAAGATTAGAAATAGCAAGGGTGGTGAGATAAGTAAGAAATTTGAAATAGGCGACATAATTTATGCAAAAGAGGTTAATACCAGATTAAGTAAAGACAAGTCACGTTATAGAAAGGCAACTGTTAGCGGTGGCGTAGAACATAATGTAATACCGGTAAAAATTGGAACTAGACTCACAAAAGTCCCCGTTAAAAATATTAAACGTCCTCCGCAGGTGGTGCCTCCCGCTATTGGCAGTAGCGCAAATAACATGGGCCCTTCAACTTCAAAAGGTTGAGAAAAACCCCGGTATCCTTCCCGTAAAACAAGGACAGGCGTTTAAACAAGTAGATAAGTGGTTAATTATAAAACTTTTAAATTTAGATAGTTTAGGTAATGATTTAGAATTAAGTTTAATTAAATATAATGAATTCCGTAAATTGGTAGATGTTAACAAACCTTACAGCCATGAGTTCTTAGGCATTCGCACTCAAACAGATTATTTAAAGGATAGAACTATCGAAAAATTCCAGCAACTTGTACCAGCTAAAAGATTTAAGCGAGGACTAATCGATCCACTTGGGTCTATGATTAAAATTGTTACAGGTAATTTAGATCACAGTGACGCAATCCGATATGATTCCCTCATTTCTCAGTTAAAAAGCAACCAAATAATAATAGATAGGAAAATAACTTTGGTCTCTAAAATGTTAAATGGTTTTGTTAACAGTACAGAAATCTTACATAACAATACATTAATTTTAGATGAACGTTTAAAAAGAATTGAGAGATTGGTTAAGAATATAATTACTAAAGAAGAAAATTCTATTTACTCTACTTACATTTTAGGAATGTTTAATATGTTTCTAACAAACTTTAGAACAATTAATATAATTTTAAGTGAGATTGAAACGGCCTTAGCCTTTAGTAAGGTGTCTGTACTGCATCGAGCAATTGTTAATTCTACTGAACTATTACACATGTTACAATCTATAGCCAAGACAGAAAATCTGTTATATGATGTGAACGAAAATAATTTAGTTAAATTTGAAGATTGTTTAACTGTTAAAGCCTTTATTAAACAAAACCAGATTACGTTTATAATAGAGATTCCATTAATTGAAAATAGTACTTACAGTTATTTTAAACTTTATTCTTTACCTATTATTAACACAGATTTAAACAAAACTGTAATAGTAGTTCCTAAATATCCCTACCTTTTGGTGAAAGACTCAGATTACTTACCAGTCGTGAGAGCCTGTAAGCAGGTTGCAACAGAAGACAAATTTTTATGCACCACTGATGATGTGTTGACCCATCTAGAGCCATTATGTGAAGAACAGTTGATGAAGTTCCATTCTAATGCTAGTGCATGTGAGCAGCACATAGTTGACATAGAAGATTTGAAAGTTCAACGAATTGGACACGGAAGTTGGATCCTATATACAAAGGATAACGTTATAGCCAGTAAAAAATGCCATGATGACGTCATGACCCATGAGTCTCTACAAGGAACGTACATAGTGACCCTGGACGATGCCTGTAAAGTTAACATCGGGCACATACATCTACAAAATTACCAATTTTCTTATACACATCTGAATTATCCAATAACCCCGATATTCATCCTACCAGCGTTGAAGCAAGAAAAACGTACCCCCAGTGTCAGTGCAGTGAATATGATAGGTATAAATCTAGATGAGCTGAAAGAGTTAGCTCAAGTAGTGAAAATGAGCAAAGTGAAATACAGTGAAAATGATAGTGCGGTTAACACTAAGAACATTAGTTTAGGTACGATAATTCTGTATGTAATTCTACCTTTAGGATTTATAACCTTTCTTGTTTTTAGATATAAGATAAAATTATTAAACTGTTTGCGAAATCATCAGAATCTTAACAACCCTGATAATTTCGCTCTTGAGGAGGGAAGAGTTATGCAACCTGAACCGCAACGAGTGATCACCGTGAGAGCATAAAATGCACGATTGCAGTTTAGGGTGGCCCTTCGAGACGGTTCTCGCATTTTTGTCAATTTAGCATTTTAAGTAGCAGTAAGTCCATGTAACCATAGGCTAGTTTTGAAGACATTACATTAGAGCATGCGCTTCTGCTCACACGTATTCCTATTTTTATTATTTAACGCTCCCCATAATTTGACTACCTACTAGCTTAGATAACATGAGTTTGTTTTTGTTTTGTCGTATTTAGATATCGATCAATAACTCGCTAATAAAAGAGATTTTAAAATTGTTTAGTGCCTAGCAGCAATATCTGTGGTCGTTGACATAAAAATAAACAATAAAATTAGGTGTCTTTTTATCGCGATAACACATCGATACTCATCATGTCTAGGTAAAGTTACCTATCACAAATTAGTCCTTGTGTCGGTACTTACCCCCGCTATCAACTTCCTGATTATCTTTTATTTCTTAGCAACACGAGCTTCTTATCATAATAAATCGTATAGTAATAAAGATTTTTTTTTCCAGATGAATACGTTACTTCTCTTTACGTTGCTGGCAACGGCAGCAGCTGCAACGGTCAATCAAGTACCTGAAGTGCCAGGAAAGGCTGAAATCGCTAAAGTGGCTAAAGTGCCAGATGTGGCTGAAGTGCCAGAGGTGGCTGAAGTGTCACAAGTGACGAAACTTGATGAGGTGCCTGAAATGGAAGAACCAGGAGAAATTGAGTACGACCAAGACGGTGTGCCAAAGCGGACCATACCAGCAGCACGACAAAGTCTGAGACTTGGAGTCATTGGCCCTGATGATAGGCTGGTATCTAGGTAGGTAACATCCATCATAAAGTAAGCAATTACAGTTAAATATTAGTGTTTTAAGCATTTTTGTAATAACATATTCTTTTTAAGACCAACGAAGCAATCATTGGTCTCGCAGTAACAAGTGTGACTGAGCGTGGGGGTTTAAAATCCGGGTCTGGCAAAGTGTTATAAGGCTTTCCTATAAGGGATTTCTCAGTGGTAGCCGGAGTTCGGAAGTTGAAGGTATGATACCCCCTTGCCTCAGAAAGCACATCAAACCAGTGGCTCTGCGTCTAATCTCTTTCCGGTTGTATTTTTTTTTCTGGACTATAGGAGTGAGGGATAATTATCTCCAATATCTCCCACGCCAATTACAAACTGAGACTCCTCTGAGAATGGCCGCCGCGTCGGAAAACGGTCAGAACTATGATAATTTTTCTTCGTCCTCGTTCATTGATCTCAGTCTGCTTAGCTCAGCAGTGTCTGAGCGATCGACTGCTACACTGCGTGTCGTGAGTTCGATGCCTATATATGCACTGAACAAATATCTGTATGATCTACAGGTAGTTGTTTCGGGTCTGGCTGTTTATGTATGTGACTTAAAATGTTTGTAAACGCACCCACAATACCTAGTTTTTATTTAATTGTCTATTTTAACATAGTTTTAAGTGCATTGTTACTAATAATTTATGGTCCTGGACTGAAATAAATGTTTAATAATAATAATAATAATAATAAATACCGGAAAAAATGGTGTTACATAAAAAGAAAACGGGTTATAAACACACGCATAAACTTTAAACTGTAATTCAAATTACCAATAAAAGTATTTGTTTTTACAGAATCACACACAACGTGGCTGCAGCTGCGTTTATCATCCACGAGCAAGACGTTACCTTCCATGGCGCTCATCAGACTAACATCACATCAATCCAAGTGGACCGAGTAGGCACCACCACGCATGCTATCCCGTCCATCAAAGCTGGAGGACTGGGTCAGAGCTTCGTCACCATTAATATTCTAGGAGTTAGAGGGAGTGGCTTCTCGTACACGATTAACATTCATGCTACTATAGGTTGTTCAAATAGTTAGGGTTATGACAAAGGATTTAATTTTTGTGATAGTTCTAAGAAATAATGTAGCTTTGTTTTTTTTTGTGATAGCTTAAATATATAGAATATGTATTTTATTGGAAGATCTATTATTCAATAGGTTTAAGACGGAATAACGTTACGTAAATTTATACAAACAATTTTAGGGAAGTACGTGATTTACCATCTACTCCAGAATTGAAATTTTCATTGTTTACTCGTTGTTTGACCAGCTGTTGCAAAACGTATGGAATTTGGTAAAGGTTTGTGTCACGACGTCGCTTACAATGGGTTACAGTTTATTAGTATTTACTAGTCACAAAATGTAGGGCTATTGAGTAATCTTTGTGACTTTTGTCGGATTTACGATATTGATACTTTTATTGCATTTCGGAACGCAGGGTCAATAGCCGCGCGCGTCATTTGTTTTTGCAGTTACGATAATAAAATGAAAGACAAAAAAGCCCCGTGCTTGCGTACTGCTAAGTCGTCCCGCCATTTTCATTACGCATATACATAATTATTTGTTCATACTTGATGTGCGTGATCATTGATCTGCAGTTTAGTTTTTAATTTGAAATATGTCTTCGTAGATAACTAGTTTTCCTAGAACATTTCCATACGACGGAAAAAATACTTTTCATCTTTTTTCAATTCCAATTTTTTTATAAGTCTTTTAACTGACATGGTTACTAATATTATCACTTGATACGGGATATTTATTTTTATTTATTTTTTCCTATTTTTTATTTAATATCGTATATTCAGCAAATTTCAGAATTTGCAACTGACCAATAAAAAAAAATTCATAGTGACAATCGCTTCCAAAGCGTTTCGTTAAGGTATCTGACGGCGATGCAATACATTTGTGAATTTTCCTTGATGGAATATCACTTCGTCTTAAAACTCATCCATCTGGCAAAGCCTAGGAGTAGCCTACCCAAAATTTTAAGACACGGTTGGTGCAGTGTCTGAGCGATCGTCTGCCACGTCGTATGGAACAATGAATTAACTAACAAACATGGCCTACTTATATGTAGTTACTCCGGGGCTGGCCGATTCTGGCTTAAAAACTTTCCGATACACAGAGTTTTAAATTACATGGAAATATACACTGAACAGCAAAGCTAAATTTCTTTTTCATAGGATTCTAATGAAAAACAAAGTTCGACTGCAGTTTGATGAGAATGTCCCATTTCTCAAAATCTAGATGTCAAATCTTGTTACCGATTCTCGTTTGAGGTTTTTAGAATGTACTACCTTTTATTGGGAGGGGGAGGGCTGTATTTTTACCACTAGAAGAAAATATCTCATCAACCGTTTATAAGTAAAAACGTATACAAGAAAGCTCGATATCATTTTTAAAACCTACTGATAGTAATACATATTAAAAAGTTCATTGAATAGTCAATCGTCAATAAAATACACACTGCTCTAAAAAGAAAGTAGGCATTATCAAACATCACAGCCCCACACGTACTTTGCTTTACTGTCAACAACTCAGTGGACTTTATGTCTGTTGCAATAAGGTAGTTGTTGGGTTACTGAATGAATGTGTATGGATAATTTCTCGATAGGTACTCAAAAATGACGGATTTTGAGATTGAGGTCATGTTTTAGAAATTACTGAATAGCAGCTAGAACCCGGTGTTCATTTTAGTTCAGAATAATATCATCCTAGCATTTCCCAACTACATTTATATGTTGGATTCGACTTCCAGTCTTACCGGATTCAGCTGACTACATTGACTACCTATCTGACCTCCACAACCCATTAACGACTGTGTAATATTATGATATTCCTTGGTAAGTAAACTTGTTGTCAAAATTTAGAGCAAGGGTCGATCAACGACTGTAAAAGATTAACAAATGACAGTCGGGACCAACGGCTTAACGTGCTTTCTGAGGCACGAAGAAAACTCGATATGTATCGGGTTGTCACCCATTCGCGGACCAACCTAGGCCAGCGTGGCTTTACCTCAAGGTCGACCAGAGTAGCAGTTTTATATTTAGAATAATATATAACACTAACATCAGTAATATGATTTATTAAAAAATATAAAATATCATAAAGAAGTTCTTACATGTTTTTGTAAAACTACTAGTACTAGACCTACATAAACTAATTTTTAACACAATAGAAAAACCGTTTCAGGACGATTTATTAATAATGTACTCATCTGAAAATGTACCACCAACGTTTATTAGTTCAGTGTAGAAAAGAGAAGCAGCTATATATCCTGTATAGCTCCATCTTTTTCCTACACTGCTAAAAGAGGCGGTGATCCCCTCCCAGTATCTAACTATTAGAGCAGTTTATAGACGCATAGATACTGATCAAGTAATCAAAGCCACTGCCGCGAATACCTTTGATCCCGATAACGACGTATTCATGTCTGAATCCTCCAGCCTTGATGGTTGGCACAGCGTTCGTTGTCTGCCCGTTCCTTGCCACCCTAATTGCAGTAATACTAAATGGGATGTGGAAGTCAGATAGGCAGTCGCTCCATGTAGAATACTGGTATTCAGGTGCATTTGGTAAGACTGGAAGCCGACCCAACATAGTTGAAAAAATGCTAGGTATATGATGAGTAGCGTACATCAGGTACCGTGATGTGAAGACAGTAATGATTGATGATAATCTCAAGTCGGCCCATAAAACCGGTTATGTCTGTGCGTATTTTTGATTGACATCGAAAGGTTTTATCTAGTTAAATCGGAAAAATTTCTTTATTTGTGCTGCAAAACTTATTGCGACATTCTTTGTCTTCAAAAGACTTATAAAGATGGAACCCAAAGTCGGCAACAAATCGATAGATTCAACTGGGATCTGTCTCTTGAACGCAGTAACGCAGTGCTTGCTACGGGAGTAGCAAGCACTGCGCACCGGGAGGTGTTAGCATACTTTCCGCCAAATATTCAAACGTTTAATCTTAGTAACAAAATTAATACCATAATATGACGACACGGTTGGCGCAGTGGCTGAGCGGTCGACTGCTGTGCTGCATGTTGCGTGTTCGATTTCAGTACGGAACAAATATTTGTATGGCCTACAAAAATTTATTTCGGGACTGGCTGTTTGTGTATGTGAGTTTATTTTTTTTAACGCGCCCACGATACAGGAGAAATTCCTGGTGTGGGGCAACGTTTTATATAAAAAATATAACATTACTCCAGTTATTACCGTAAGGTAAGCAGACGTATGCGTTAGACTCAGTTTTTATAACTCCTCAGTAATAGGGAGGAGCCTATATCGTCATCAACTGGGGACGAATCCAAACTATCTGGCTGTCACTGACAAATGCCAGAAAAGGCAAATAACAATACTTTTGTCTAACCTGGGAGAGGAAACCGGATCTTGTGGTTTGGTGATGCAGAAAGCGAAAGTGAGTTTGTTTGTTTGTTACGTTTTCACGCCTAAATAGCTAAACCGATTTTGATAAAATTTAGTACAGAGATTGTGGAGACCCTGGAGACGGACATAGACTTTTTAAAAAAATGAGAAATGAGGGAGAAAGTGGGAAGAAAAGGGAAAACTTAGCATTGCTATTACAATAAATAAGACGCAAGGGCAACAACTACAGGTACCCGCAAATCAGGAAAGGGGAACTGTGTTACCCCGAATTTAACGCGATGAAAATTGCGGGCCAAAGCTAGTGAAAAATATTTTTAATCATGTAGAAAAACGTGATTTGTCTAATAGAAATGTTGTAGACAATTTCGTAGCATGGAGCTACGCCGTAGCTGAAAGCGTAGCGCTGTGAAATGTACGCTACGGCAAAAAGTATTGTAATGATCAGAGGTTAACTTTTGCACTGTTTGGCATGAAATTATGCTTTCAAATCTCAGCGGAGGGTTAGATGAAGTGATGTGTGGGAGTATGAAATATTCATGTTATTATAGCGATCGAACACAAATAACCTGTGTACCGATTATAAACTTTGTTTATATTATTCTTTTTACTACCACTCCTTACGTTATTTTGCAAATTTTCTATTTTTATGATAGTATTCGTACTTGCAGATTTCCTTAAAGCCAAGCTAGTCTTGTCTTTTTTAATCTCGGATTAATATAATAGATTAAGATCGGAACATTTTTAGGGTTCCTTGATTTCGTGAAATCTTAACTTCGATCTGTGATGACTTTCTTAATCCACAAATTTCATGTTTTATTCTGAAACTGGAGGTAATTTTGTGGGATAAAAGCCTGAAATAAATATCCTCAGGTATTGTTTCAAAAGACAATTTAGGAGACTTCTTCATAAAATGTAAACTGATTGAGATAAAGTGTAAAATAAAAAAAATAACTATGTCTTCGGGTTTTTCCTTAGAGCAGTCGAATAAAAATATGGAACATTCAAATTAACATCATTTTTTATTTTACATCGGACATTAGTCATTGCCGCGGATTATATTTTCTCTCTCTCTGTTCCCTCACTCTCCAATGTCTAATGGGAGGGCAACCCTACACGGCCAACTTTCCACTTTAATTTTGAGATCAAGAAGTATTGTCTCACTTTAAATCTTCATATAAATGGATCTAAACAACTAAATACAGTACGGAACATACACCAGATACTAATCGTTTAAAAATCGGTGTCACAACACTTTCATTACCTAGTCTGACAACAATTGGATTAGCTTTCAATTTAGTACTAATCGTATGTCTGTTGATTAATTATGAATTAAAGGATTAATGCCTTCTAAAATGTAGGGCAGATATTATAATGCATATTGTAACAACTTGTCTTCGGAATTTTCCTGAAAATTCTTCCTCGTAAATAATCCTATTTCAAGATCATCCTTGGCAGTAATAAAACGAACTCTAGTTGGTATTAGATAAGATGAAAAAGCACACTACATTATCAATAGTTATAAATACCAAGCGATATTCAAACACTAAGCCTCAATAAATTTAAATCTTTTATAAAACGTAAGCTATATCTGAAAGCTTACTATAATATGAATCATTACCTTGAAGATAAAAAGGCTTGGGATTAAGCTGCTCCAATTTAATTTGCTCTGTGAGTGTAAAAATTTTCCTTTGTTTCACCTATTTATTGTTTATTCCTTTATTTTATACAATTTGACATTACTTTGTTTATTTTTTATTTTTACATTTCTTTTTATTATTATTATTTGTGACATTTTATTTTCCTTATTATTTTAATTTATGACATTTTATGATTTCATTATGATCTCATTAATTTAATTTTGTATTTTTTTTTATTTGTTTATTGTGAATGTGAAGACCATGTGGATCATTTCTTTTATTTACTTTGTTTTTTGACGATAGTCTGGCAGTTTGAGTACTATAAGCGACCTACACAAATGTCCTTTTTTTGGTATTGTTCGTCGTGTCGTTGAGCTCCTTGGGTTATGAGTTGAGCTACACGATAACTGACAAATGCTTGCACTGACTGGACAGGTCCACTCAATCTGTGTGGTGCTTTCTTAAAAAGACCATTTCAGACACTATCTGCATGGTCCTCATGTAAGTTGACCAAGATTATTTTGTCTGGACCTTAAAAGAGACTATGACCTCTGAGTTTGTTTCGGCTGTTTCTTCTCAGAGTAGTCGGGTATGAAACACCGGCCTCATCTAGTTTAAAAAAAAAATGACGTGTAAAAGTGTTTGTGAAAACCTACTTGCAAAATAAACATCATTTATCATTTAAATAAAATTGCTGTGGATAATGTCATAAAAAACAGTGAACAAATGCAAAGTCCGCGTCGCTCTATACCGGAAATGTTCTCCAATTAATCACAAAAAGTAATTTAAAATCTTTATTTTTATATATTAAATGTAGACTATCTTCATTCATTAAAAAAAACATGCTTTGGTATATAATATTTTCCTAAGCAATACGGAATTAATACAGTGTCACATATTTAAAAAAAAAAAAAACGTTGCCCCACACTAGGAATTTCTTCTGTATCGTGGGTGCGTTTACAAACATTTAAACTCACATACATAAACAGCCAGACCCGGAACAACTACCTGTAGGTCATACAAATATTTTAACCGTGCGGGAATCGAAACCGCAAACGCAGCGCAGCAGATCGCTCAGTCACTGCGCCTACCGTATCGTCAATAATAATATATCATCCTAGTTCCATTTTCGAATCGGCACTGAAACTAAAACACAGAAGGCTATTTTTTTTGTTACATATATTTATTTACTAACATGTAATAATAAAAGTATTGTACAAATCGGACCATCATATAGGTGTAAGATATGAGTTAATTCGTTGACTAGATAATATTTATCTTATCAAATTTATCAATATTTGACTATAAAAACTTTCGCTTCACATGGATTAGGCTCAAAGAACATGATTTGCTTAAGTATTATGTTGGATCAAGCAAAAGTGAAATTCAAAAGGTAATGCTCTTTTTGTTTTTATACGATCGTGGAAAGCACAGGAAAAGTTATGCGTTGCTTGGTATATTTGCTAAAACCTACACCTTTCGCCATTCCAGAGACGACAGATCGACTTTTTTACACGACTGCCCCAAAAAAGAAGTGTTATGTTTTTTAATTTTTTGCGGATGGGTAATCATCAAATAACTTCTCCCGCTCTGTGTGAACCGGGGGAGAGTCAGACTTTTACTAGCTAAAACCCACCCATGTTCCTTCTTTTGCCCATTATGTTCCGGGGTCGCGGTAACAGCTTGACCCTTACTTATATCTTTAACTAGGTACTTCTTGTTTTGTTAAGTAAAAAAACCGGCCAAGAGCGTGTCGGGCCACGCTCAGTGTAGGGTTCCGTAGTTTCCCGTCCGTCACAATAAGTGTTCCCACTTATGAGTTTAAAGGTGGAGGAGGAAATTATTTTGTACAACTTTTTGTCTTTTTTGTACAAAAACTGTTGTGTCAATCAAGTTCAAAATGATTTTCCTAGAAAGTCCTTATAAAGTTCTACTTTTCAGATTTTTTTCATATTTTCTAAACTTACGGTTCAAAAGTTAGAGGGCGGGAGACACATTATTTTTTACTTTTGGAGCGATTATTTCCGAAATTATAGACATTATCAAAAAATGATTTTAGTAAACCACTATTCATTTTTAAATACCTTTCCAACAATATATCACACGTTAGGGTTGAAATTAAAAAAAAATCACTTCCCACTTTACATATAGGGTGGCTACCCTAATAAAACATTTTTTTCCAATTTTTATTTTACCACTTTGTCGGCGTGATTGATATACATATTGGTACCAAATTTCAGCTTTCTAGTGCTAACGGTCACAGAGATTAAGCGAGGACGGACGGACGGACGGACGGACAGACAGACATGGCGAAACTATAAGTTCCTAGTTGACTACGGAACCCTAAAAAACAAGATGGCGTTGTATTTCTTATCGTCTTAAAATAATTTGTGTGTGTGTGTGCTTATTTAACAATAAATACGCGTATACGGTATGTTTTACTAAGTAAATTATGCATGTGGTGATTACTTTTTTTTATTTTAATATCAATGTCAAGTTCTGATTATGGAATAAGTAATATAATTTAATGGAATTCCTTTCTTTAATTCCCACACAGAATGTCTATACATATTTAAAAAGCACCATCGACAATCAAATATACACTTAATTTCGACACGTGTAAAAAAATACTCTATGTCCGTCTCCTGGTTCCCAACTAGGGAACCAGGAGACGGATATAGAGTATTTTTTTTTAAAAAGTGGGATGTGAGGGAGAAAGAGGGAAGGAAAGGGAAAACTTAGCGTTGCTATTACAAATCAATAAGGCGCAAGGGGAACTGTGTTACCCCGAATTTAACGCGAGCGAAACCGCGGGCAAAAGCTAGTACAATTATAGAATAGAAAGAATAGAATAGAAAAATATTTATTCGAAACAGACACAACACAACAGCAAAAGAAAAAAAAAAGGTACACAGAACGGAAAAACATGGACAAGGTTGCGCTGAGCGTGCCCATAACGAAAGGGTTACCAACTCAGCATTATACACTAAACTTACCCTCTATTATTTATCTTTAGACTGATTTGATTCCGTTTCTACGATAGTTGTTAATGTAATCCCAATATTACGATGTACACGTTGCGTGTACATCGTAAGTTAAGTTCGTACGTAGTGGTGTAGATGGCGCTGTACGTGTGTATTTCGTGTCAACTAAAAAAATATTTTTCAAACTTTTTCAGATGAGGTACCTAATTTTGGTAGCGATGCTCGCAGCTCTATCGGCTAAATTTGAGGCAATGCATGTGATCCACTGGATAGAAAAAGGGGTCTATGATGTAGGGAATTTCCCTGAAGGGGGTGAAGACCCCGAGGTAGAGTTACGATCAAAAGAGGGTAAAAGGTCAATCATTACTATAGGACCTGAAGATCGCGAATGGCCCCCATTCATTATCATACGACCAGAAGATGGCGAATGGCCCCCATTCATTATCGTACGACCAGAAGAGGGTGAAAGCCCGCCAATCATTATCATACGACCAAAAGAGGGTCACAGATCAATCATTACTATAGGACCTGTAGATGGTGAATGGCCGCCATTCATTACCATACGTCCAGAAGAGGGTGAAAGCCTGCCAATCATTATCATACGACCAAAAGATGGTAAAAGGTCAATCATTACTATAGGACCTGAAGATGGCGAATGGCCGCCATTCATTATCATACGACCAGAAGAGGGTGAAAGTCCGCCAATCAATATCATACGAACAAAAGATGGTAAAAGGTCAATCATTACTATAGGACCTGAAGATGGCGAATGGCCCCCATTCATTATCATACGACCAGAAGATGGCGAATGGCCCCCATTCATTATCGTACGACCAGAAGAGGGTGAAAGCCCGCCAATCATTATCATACGACCAAAAGATGGTAAAAGGTCAATCATTACTATAGGACCTGAAGATGGCGAATGGCCGCCATTCATTACCATACGTCCAAAAGAGGGTGAATGGCCGCCATTCATTACCATACGACCAAGAGCAGACGGAAAATCCACGGATACTTTAATGCAACGTCAGGATGAAGAGGGGAAAATGGCTACTCGAAGCAACAATATCAGCATGGGAACCATAGGATTGTGGGATTACTTGCTAGCTCAGTAAGTATCATGTAATATGTTGTATGACCTACAGGACGTTGTTTCGGAGCTGGCTGTTTGTGTATGTGAGTTTAAATTTTTGTTAACGCATCCACGATACAGGAAAATTCTAGTGTGTGCATACACAAACAGCCAGACCCGAAACAACTAACTCTAGGCCATACAAATATTTTTTCCGTGCGGGGATCGAAACCGCAACACGCAGCGTAGCAATCGATCGCTCAGCCACTGCGCCAACCGTGTCGTCAAATCAAATATTGGAATCCCAACTAAATATTTCAGCACAAGGATTCAAATCGAATAATTTTATTTATTTATTTTTCAGCTCCACACCTCGGGTGCAGGCCGAAGCTAACCAGGTTGTAATTCAAGATATTCCCTTCCGTGGATCTGCCCTCACCAGAATAACTTTCATCCGCGCTATTCAGACGTCTGGGCAGCTGGCTACCGCGAGGATCTTAGCAGGAGGACTGGGGATGAACTTTGTGACTATCAGGTTAACATCAGCCAGAGGTAGTGGCTTTCAGTACTCCATCGATATTTGGGGACGATAAAATATTAAAAAAAAAGATTTCGTTGCAATTATTTTTTTTATACTAACCTGTTAGTTGTCCTGCGCAGTTTCACCCGCGTTTTTGGTTTCTGTGCCACTCCCGTGGTAGTAGTTAATGGTGTCAGAATTTTTCAAATTGCTCGAAATGTTATTGAGTTAAATCGTTCCAAATAAACAAATTTTACCTCTGTATAATATTAGATTATACCCGTACTGTGACGGAGCAAGTTGCATAATATTGGTAAGTAAATAAGTCGAATAACAACAAAAAGTTACTTTTAAATAACAGTATGCAACAAGAGTCCGAGATTAACGCCAGTGTCTATAGACTAGTTAAAGTAATTATTTGATCCTAAGTAATTATTAATCAAGTGGTCATTTGGAGTTGGTTATAGATAGGGATGTAAGTATTGAATAAAGGGATTGTACCAATCATTCGCAGCAACTGTACAGAAGTTCGGGCCATCGTAGCACAGAGCTATACCGCGCGCCGTAGCATGCCTCGTAGTGCTACGAGATTTGCGCTTTAGCGTAGCATGGGCGTGAGGCGACCCCCGGCCACCGTAGACTCGAGTTTGTGGACGAAGAGCAATAGGTAGGTAACTGCCGTCCGTCTAGTGACGACAGGCCGTATCGACGGAGCGTTCGTGTTCCACGTGCACCTCAAAAGGATGTCAGCAAAGCAGAGGGGTCCGCTAGGGCCACTGCTTGTTGCGGGTTGTTTAAAAGAGATATCGCGGCCCCGCCACACAAAAAGCAAAAGAAGGAACATGGATGGGTTTTAATTAGTAAAAGTCTAATACTTCCTCCCACTCCGCCCAGAGCGGGAAAAGTGATCAACTAATATGGTAACGACTGAAAATACTGAAATGTTGAGGCAAGAACTCTATTAAACGCCTGTCAAAAATATTAAAGCAGAAACGCTATCTACCAATCGGCTTCTAGGAATTTCAGATAGGAGAGAGTTTTCCTTCTTTATCGTGTAGTATGGTGACTAACCTGGTATCTGAGTTTCTATGCCGCCCATGGGCTACTGACTTGGCTAACATGCCGTCGAGAAATATCTCTCAGGCATGCTGGTTACACCGAAACAAGTGATAATTAAAGAATACGCACATGAATCCGAAAAAACAGGGTTTCCGAACTCCGGACCTCGGGCCAGTCCGACGGTCGCATAACTAGGCTACCACTGCTCATGATATTAGAGCTGTACTTCTGAAAGTCTTTTTGGTTTTAACCATGCTGCTCCCTGGCCACACAGACAATAGCCAGGAAGCAGCATGTGAGTCAATTGTTCTACATAACAGGACGTCACACAAATTATTGAGATACACACTTTGAACACCTTATTATAAGTTAGTTAACAAAATAAGCACGATCTTAAGTTTCACATGATTTTTGCCGGAGGTCTCGCCTTACCAAATTCTGTGCCATCAGAGTCCATATCGTGCTCGTATTCATACAAGTATCTGCGAGAAAACAATATACCTATTTCCTTTTTAACAATCAGGTTGACCTATCACCAAATATGTTAAAAAAATTAGAAGTTAAATTTGATGGATTTAAGCTAAACTTTAAATAACAACACGGTTATTGACGACACGGTTTGACTGCTCCGCCACGTGTCGCGGGTTCGATTCCTGCTCGTAACAAATATTTTAATGACCAACACATAGTTGTTCTGGATCTGGTTGTTTGTGTATGTGAGTTTAAATGATTGTAAACGCACCCACGATACACAAGAGAAATACAATGTATAGGGCAAACCCAGTCAGATAATACTTAAAATTGTTTAAAAAAAAACATTGCTGCGTTTTCGTTAACATGACCGTATACTCTCTTAGTATTGAAAATTACCAGTCATGGTACTTATTGATTAGAAAGTTATATAAATATATCTTAACACGTTAGCTGCGGCACCAATTTTTGCATACTTTCCGTTCCTGCGGCACGAGGTATAATCGGCCCGTACCGTGACCAGACGTTAGGGCGACACGCGGTCTATTAGACCCCACCTCCTTTTACAGACTAAAATCCATTTTCTGGCGCGAAATCAAAGATAAATGAGAATTTTGGTCCTTATTGATATAGACAGTGAATTGATGAACCCTAATCCACCGTCGCCCCGGGATCTGATGGCTAGTTTAGGAATTATTAGCAAAACAAAATATGGGATCTTATACACCTCGTAACGCACTGAAATAGGGCAAATTTTCGCTGCGATTAGTGATGGGAAAAATAATATCGACGTTTTTAAACTGTCTTAACTACGCAAGACTTGACCGATTTTGATCAATTATATCTCATTAGATCGTTTTAAGGGCAAAACCTGGCAAAACAACACAAAGCTATCAAAGGATACATTTTTTTTAAATAATCTAAATTGTGCTTGAAGGCGCCATAAAGAAAAAAAAACCGGCCAAGTGCGAGTCGGACTCGCGCACGAAGCGTTCCATTCTATACCATTAAGAGGCACCTATTACAGACTTATTATTGGAAAATAATGGATTACGGTTTATGCATAAGGTTTATCTTTCTATTTGTATATGAAAATCTTAATGCGGTTCACAGAATAGAAAAAAAAGGCAACCAGAAGTAGAAAAGAAACTGTCCTATTTATTCTGCCTCGGGCTTTAAAAATACAATTATGTGCTCTCCAATCGACGTGATGCACAACACTGGTCGCGGGAAGCTCGCGTTGAGTGCGGTACGAGGTCAGGGGGGATATGGGACGTTTTAGCCTCGTTCCGCACTGCATTAAAATTATATTAATTCAGTGCGGCACGAGGCCTAAGAGATCCGGTACCAAGGTAGGTACACCACCGAGTCCGGAACCATTAGTGATCTCAAATATATATTTATCTCTTTCCTACACTGGACCAAACCAAAGCTATGCCATTCGCACGACAGAGAAATTCACTTTTTTGCTTGCCGCACCACAGGGAAGTTGCATCAGGGGTGATTTAGGCCTCGCTTCGCACTTAACGTGTTAAATATATCTTGGGACAACTCACACACGGCTATCTGATCCCAAGCTAAGCAGAGCTTGTGTTATGGTAACCAGACAACTGATATACATACTTATATAATTTATAAATACATACATATTATAGATAAATCACACCCAGACACAGAACAAACAATCATGCTCATCACACAAAGTTTGTCCTGGGTGGGAATCGAACCCAGGACCTCCGGCTCAGCAGTCAGGGCCACTAACCACTAGACCAACAGGCCCGTCAAGTTGATTACTGACACTTCTTGGTTTCGTCGAAAATATACGAGTCGATATTAAAAGTAGACTGTTGAGATGTGATGAGTGCACTGTGGTTACAAATGATAAAGATACGATAAGATAATTTAGTTGAGTACTTTTATTAAAGGAACTCGTTCGGAAATCGAAGAAAAATACTTTATTTTAGTCCTTGTGTAATTACTCAGAGATACATTAGATATCTGTAAAAATCATCAAAAAAACATGGTAAATCATCAAAAACAACTTCCCCCGGTCTGGGCGGAACGGGGGGGGGGGGGGGGGGGCAGTCTTTTACTGACTAAAATCCACCCATGTTCCTTCTTTTTCCCTTTATGTTCCGTGGCCGCGGTATCTCTTTCGAACAACCCGCAACTCAGACGGATGATGGTGAATTACGATTCTATTATGGTTCAGATTTTGCGTATGTCACAAATGATCCTTCAATCAAGTTTTGAAATTCCATTTCTTGTGTTATTCCATTTTTTTCCACAAGTGAAATTCTTTTTAGTACCTAACTAAAAGGATAACTTATTTTTCATGCTGTCCGGCAAAATTACTCTTTGGGTAGAGAAAAATGTGAACAAAAACGAAGCATCTACGACACACAGTTTATTTTTAAATATCGATTTTGTAAAGATATTAATCGGAAAGATAACGACCGAGACATTTATTTTACTAATGGGAAACCATCAAATAACTTTCTCTGCTGTGGGCGGAGCCAGCCGGGGGTAGTGTCAGTCTTTTACTGAAAAATACCCACTCATGTTCCTTTTTTTGACTTTTATGACCCGGGGGCGCGGTAACTCTTTCGAAAAACCCACAACCCCGGCAGGCAGTGGCCCTGGCAAGCCCCTCTGCTTTGCTGACATCACCTCGAGGCGCCCGTGGAACATGATCACGCCGTCGAACCTCTGGACTTGGTTATACTACAAAGATATACTTCGCCCCCTGTACCAAAAGAATATTATCAAACGGAAATTGCACAAAACAAATCTTGAATAATACAGTGATAACTGTTTATTGACCAAAGTACCTAACTGACATCAGATACGTTGTACGTAATCTTATAACGTTGATAGTATAATTCTAGTGGTGACTAATATTTATGCGAGTATACTTATGTATGTATCTTTTGACTGCGTAGACTTAGAGGGTTCTTTTTTACAGCTCCTAGGGACTACAGACTTGAGTATATGGTTGAAATTTTGACGGACAACCAAGTGACCTTATTAAGGTTCCATTTTTCGTTTTGAGGAACCCTAAAAACATCGTCTGAGTTACATAACTCAGACGATGTTTTTAGGGTTATCACTTAGTATTTGAATCAATATTTTCCTTAAACATTTAAGGAAAATATTGATTCAAATACTAAGTGATAACGTGTGATAAAAAACGCCAAAGGCTTTATAATTGATATGACAATAATCATATGATTTTCATGATTCATTCTAGATAAATCGGGATTTGATGAATAAATTGTCTATTCTAATCTGATAAAATGTGATGACGACGAATTACTTAATTATTTTATTGTATAACATCCGATTGGTCATATTTCTAGCGTAATCTTTTTATAAATTATCAATGCAAAGGAAAGACAAGGAAGAAGAATGCGTTTGTGGCTATAGATGGATTTATGTATGGTACTCTTTTATGCAAAAAACTACTAAGCAAATTTGGATGAAATTAAACAAAGGGATAGTTAATATATAACCTAGCTTAAGACATAGGATGGATAGGCATATTTTTCCGCGTCTACAAAGGTGAAACCGTGGGGCGCAGCTAGTCAGTCATATTTTGTATAGGAATCGATTCGGTCACGCGGTAATACTATATCACGGTGTACAGTGAAATGCTTAACAATGCCTACTTAAAGAATAATGCTGATTTAAATCATATATTAGTCGTTACTAATGGATGATTAAAATCAGCATTATTAGTCAAATCGTTAGATGTAACCACAAATGTGCTAGTTATAGGATTTTGGATTTTCCATGATTCTATGTTTTTGTCAAAACACTTTATGTTACATTATATCACGCCTGTAATCCCCGAGGAGTTAGGCAGAGGTGTTTCTAATAGGACACTCACATAGCGCCAGGATGGCACGGTTGCCGCAGTGGCTGAGCGCTCGACTGCTTCGCTGCATATCGAGGTTTCGATCCCCGCACAGAACAAATATTTATATGAACTACAGGTAGTTGTTTCGGGTCTGTCTATGTGAGTTTAAATGTTTGTAATACCCACTATCTCCCATGGCTAGATCTGGCGACTTGTTCACAAACGCTTCAATTCGATTTCGATTCGGGAAGTCGTATGTCTATTTCGTTTTCGTTTTGCCAAAAAAGATAGTCATAATATTATTCTCGAATCGAAAGAGAATCGAAGTGCTTGTGAATTCGTAGGTAACAGTGGTTTAATCGAGCTTGCACTGTTTTATAGATAGATAACCAGTTTAGTACATGACCAGCTACCCTACTATGATGTCTTAAAGCAGAACTTATTCCGCTGAGGGAAAGAGACAGAGCTATACAGGGTGTCTAGCACCATCTCTTTCCCTCAGCGGAATAAGTTCTGCTTTAAGATGTCATGGTAGGCCTGCTGGACGCAGCTGTTGTCATGAAAATGTTTAGAAATGTCAGTGCAGCAGAAATGACTGCCACAGTTTGTCAA
The DNA here is from genome assembly GCA_905475445.1 of Ochropleura plecta. Classification (NCBI taxonomy): domain Eukaryota; kingdom Metazoa; phylum Arthropoda; class Insecta; order Lepidoptera; family Noctuidae; genus Ochropleura; species Ochropleura plecta. The sequence goes on from FR997738.1 coordinate 9,866,159, forward strand.
TACTGTATTATCAGAATAACTCGCATCTTGATATAAGTGAATCCCAACTTAGCAGGCACGATTATAAGAGTGGTATTTGTCCGCTTGTATTCTACAAATTGGCTAACCCACTTCCATTATAGTGTGACCTCTACAGTCGTTTCTCAAAGTCGGAATCGGGGCAATAGTAATGCAGTATTTGTTATCAAGTTTGCTTTTATCAATTTTCGGTTTACTTTATTTGTAACGTAGATAAATATTGAAGTGGCATATCGTTCATTTGCAAGTATAATAATTTTCCTTATGCGTTTAGTTTTCCTCCAATGACAAAGGTATTGATCTTTATTATTGAGATCAACATTTCCATGAAACGGCTTCACTTCGTGAGACAGTGATAGTATTATCTTATCTATATATTGTATCTGTATAGTATATATATTATCTTCTTTAAGATCTATCTTATTGACATACTGCGCTGTAAGAAGACAGCATCTGTTTTGTTCACTGAACTAATTTTTTGAATGTAAGTTTTTTAATATGTTGTATTTTCTTAGTTTACCTGATAGCAATTTTATGATGCCTAAACAAAATGTCTCACGTTTGAAAAGATAAATTAAATAAAAACCCACATTTTGCAACACAGTTTAGTAAATACCTACTAAAACTCGTATGTTGACCGCCATTTTGAATGTTAAAGCAGTATTTTATTGAAAATTGTTTAGGTATTAGAAAAAGATGTATGTGACGTGTTAAAGATAAGCATGAAAAAAAAGACAGAAGATGTTGCGTCGACCCCAAATAAATTGGGATATGGGCGAAAGAATGATGAGTATATGTATATATGTGTATGGGTGTGTAGTATAGCCACCGAAACACTGTTCGAAAGCCTACAGTATCTACATTGTTAATAATGTGACATTTCAGATGAAGACTTCTCTGTTCCTCCTCGCTGTGCTCGCGGCACTCCTCGCTAGCAACGATGCGGCTGTGATACAGAATGCGGGCCTCAGGGCCAACATGTACCAGGGGTCTATCAGGCCAGGAGACAGGTTGCTTCACAGGTTGGTCCTTGCTTATGTTAGGCTAAGACTTTACTTTATTTGTGGTTGTGAAAGCTTAACCAATCTGTGGCCAGATTTTTTTAATTACGGAAGGCTCCAGTGCCCCCTTCTGTTGAAAAATATTAGATTATATTTTTTACTTGTTCTAGCTGGCGCCCGCGGCTTCGCCCGTGTGCTATCGAAAAGTATCCTATGTATTATTCTAGACTGTGCAAAATGTCATCAAGATCCGTTCAGCCGTTTTGACGTGAAAGAGTAACAAACATCCATACATCCTTCCATCCATCCCCACAAGCATTCGCATATTATAGTATTAGTGGGAAGTAGGATATTAGTAGGATTATTATGTTTGTGCAAGTTACATAATATGCGTTGTTGACTTACTTTTGTTAATGAGTCACTCAAATACAGTGATAAGCAATTAAGATATGCATCTGATGACTTACTGGGTTTATTGACCGATGCGATAGGATATAATAATCTTTGCCTTTCCGACTTTGTGATAATATTTTGTGTCGTCATCATCATAAACGCTGTTTCATGCAGACGTGTTAATTAAATGCTAATCAAAAGAACTGATAACTTTAATGGATTTTCGCTATTTTAATTCGGATTTATTGTATTTTTCTCCTTGATCCCTATGTTTATCATTTGAGTTATCTTGCGATTTATTGAGGTATTTTGTTTCAAACTGGAAACTCAAAGCATTCCCCTGTAGCAGTATCTTTTTTGTTTTTATGACATTCAAAAGTGCCTGTCTATTTGAAATAAATGCTTTGAGTTCAGCAACTACAGCATTTTCATAAGTGCACTTTCATAATAACCTGTGAAAGTACTGTAGTTGCCCATTCTAAAACGTAAATCTCTATGGAGAAGAATAGATAAGAAACTCCATGGACACTCCTTTGTAGTGTATGACCCCTTAAATGATTATGAAGTTGGCGTTGCTTGTGAAGAAAATTAATTAATTCTTACCCCGCCTACACAGATACTTGGAAGTTGATTGAGGTGCACGTAGGGTTTAGACAAAATGACGTTGTTTCAGCGATAAAAATAGTATAAGCGTGTGAAGTGAAGCGTATGCTAATCCTGTAGAAAATGGTGTTATACATAAGAAACGCATTAAAACGATTGCCTATTAACTGGTTCGCTAGAGCTCATATTATGCAGCCGAGGTTAAAGAGTGCGTTCTTGAATATTAGTGTTGTCTCTTTCAAAAGTTTTTTTTTTCAGTAACTACTACTACAAATCTCCAATTTTGAACGCAGTCCAGTACCAGGACATTACGTACCAAGGAGCCAACAACGTTCGCATCTCGTACATCTCGGCGACCGAGGTCGGAGCGACCCAGTGGGGCATGCCCAGCCTCATTTACGGGGGCGTCGGCTGGAGCAACGCCACCATCAGGCTGACATCCGCCAGGGGATACGGGTACTACTACTATGTCGAAATCTGGGGCTATTAATTTCTAGACGAATGTACGACTGCCAAGATGGAAGGACAACTGTTTCGCTGGATTGTTTCTTTTTTAATAGCTCAACATGACGGTAGCAAGATTATTTTAATTTCATTCTAGTGTGGGACAGAGATAGAGCTACACGTGACTTCTAGCGCCATCTCTTTCGCACACAAGATAATATAAGATCAAAACAACACTGCTTAGAGACGTCATGGTAACTCTATAGAACTTTAATATTTGCATTTGGGGTTTTTTTCAAAGATAAAAGGGCAACCAAAGAGTGGATATTATAAGAACAAAATAGAGTTATACGAAAAGATTAGATTGGCTTAAGAAAAAATGTGATTGTTTGAAATTCTGATTAGACTGTATTATATTCTTTAAATAATTTCCGTGTCTTTGTTTTCCTATCCTATATGATGATGAGACAGTGTCTTTTTAAAACTACAGGACATAGCATTCGCTACGATCCTTGTATGAATCGTTTACCACATCCATGTTCATACATCTGATCATCATCATTCTCTTGCCCTAATCCCAAATAATTTGAATTGATTTCATCTGAGCAATACACAATATTACACAAGTCACAGTCTGACCGTCAATCTTACCAAGCTCTACCATGAGACCCAGCAACTGGGTTGTGGACTGTGAAGGTCAGACAAGCTTTTTTATATTCCCCGGTAACAGTACTCTCAGATTTTAGATTTTGCCAGCTATGTTCAAATAACGTGTGATACATGTGGACGAACCTCTTAGCATAATTAAGCACAAATCTAAACTCCAAACAAACTAGTTTACTTAGAACCCCAACTGTCCTCAAAAAACCAACAAAATCCCTTTTGTTGCACGTTCGGTTGTAATATCCGCAAGTTAAGACGAGAGTTATTCTTACTTTTTTAACTTTTAGTTCTAGTGGGTCAAGAACTTCAATAAATATTAGTTCTACCACTGAAATATATCCACCAATGAAATTGAAAGAGCGAACGGCTCTTATGCACAGAATCAGAGGGCCAATAGAAGGCCTTTCGAATTCCGAATTTCTATTTAGAATTGAAACAGTTGACATAAGGTTTTTGGTAGGTCATCAATTCATCATCATAGACAATGGTCTTCCATCTTACACCGCATGCGTTGTGCCTAATCTAATCTTTGAACTTATTACTTTGAACAATTTTTTTTTTATTTTCTCCTTATTTTGTTACCCAGATAGAACTGTCACGTTTTCTAAAATGATTCTCTTATTGACTTTGTTTTAATGATGAAGTGGTTCATAACAAGTGTGATAGACGAAATTGGCTCTTAGAGCCACTCAACAGGGGGGAATCTTGTAATAATTTGTTTACAAATACTACAAATTGGTAATCTGTACTCGAAATGTGAAGTGTGTGTGTATCACGCACAGTCGCACATGCGACTCTAATCAACTTAATTGTTTAATAATAAGTCATGTTATCAATAATATTAGCCGTAATACTTGCTTCTAAGAAAAACTTCTATTTTAAAAGCAAATATCCGAAAAATAGCTCAACTGCTCTTGGTTTAAAACATTAAATAAGAATACAATTAATTCTAAAATAATGAGATTACATCAAAAATACTCTGTCACTTAAAATAGGATTCCCTGTGCTATAAGTGACACCTGGAATCGCAGTTGGCCTTAAAAATTACAATAATAGTTTTTCAGACCGTATTTATTTATTCAAAAGTAGCTAGTAGAAAAAAGAAGTTTCTTAAATTTAAATTGGAGGAAGAAATTTGAAGTTATCAAAATATTATTTTGACTTTTTTGAAGAATAGATCAGAATAATATTATGATAAAGTTGTTCTTTAATTACTTTCAGTTTATGTATGTTCATCTAATCAGTTGCGTATTTTCGTCTAATTCATATGGACTATATGCTAGTATCGCTTAGAAGCAATGCAGAATGAATTCTCGATAAGAAATTGTGAGATTCCACAACTAAAAGGCTGAAATAAAAAACAAAAGTTTTTTGTGTACCTAATCTGTTTTTTACCTCCAATAAAAAAAACTTTTTTATCGGAGAACACCCACGACGGTTTTTCCCACAAGACAAAGTCTTTCTTAATGATAATTTTCCTTCAGGTGTCTCCTAATTAACAAATCATATGATTGTATTAAGATAACGAGTTATTGTTTTTGAAACGACGGAGCTTCTTCTTTATCTTTGATAACACACTTAGTGCCATCTAATCTTTGTACCTGAATACTATATATACTATCTACTGCGGAAAGTAAATCATACCCACGCTGAACTTACAAGTAGCTACTGTGATATTTACTGAAAAATCTTGTTAAAAAAGTAACTGTAAGTATAAGTACTTAATAAGTTAAACATCAAATGATCTTAAAAATCGAAAGTATTGTTTACAAAACCAAACTATTTTTAAATTGACATTAATTTTTAATGTGACATTTCAGATGAAGGCTTCCCTGTTCCTCCTCGCTGTGCTCGCGGCACTCGTTGCTTACAATGACGCGGCTGCAGTACAGACTCCCGCCTTCAGGGCCAACATGCACCAAGGCACTTACAGGCCAGGAGACAGACTGCTCCACAGGTGTGTACCTTTATGTTAAAACTAGCTTTTGCCCACGGCTTCGCTTTCGTAAATTCGGGGTTACACAGTTCACCTTTCCTGATTTGCAGATATCTGCTACCTGTAGTTTTTGCCCTTGCGTCTTATTTATTGTAATATCAAAGCTAAGTTTTTCCTTTTCTTCCCTCTTTCTCCCTCATATCTTACTTTTTTATTATCTCTGTAACAAAATTCATCAACATCGGTTTAGCCATTTAAGCGTGAAGACGTAACAAACAAACAAACTCACTTTCGCTATTATAATCATTTTGTCCTCGTTAATTTATCTTTCATTTATTTCCATTCATAAACAATTTACATTGTGTTGAATATACATGCAATTTAAGTACGAGACAAGACAACCATGAATTATTATGTCACATTTCAGCAAATAAAATGTAAAATAGTTTTAAATACAATGTCAAAGTCATCTTTACTAATAGTAAAGAAAAATTAACGTGGACAAAATGACTAAAAATATCTTGATGTTTTTTCAGTGCGTACTACTCCAAGAACCCTATCTTCAACGCCGTTCAGTACCAGGACATCACGTACCGAGGAGCCAGCAACGTGCGTATCACTTACCTCGAGGCGGTGGAGGTTGGTGCCACCCAGTGGGGCATGCCCTCCCTCAGGGCAGGAGGCGTGGGTTTTAACCAGGCGACTATCAGACTGACATCAGCCAGGGGCTACGGATACTATTACTTGGTCCGAATCTACGGCCGTTAAATTTTATAAGATTAAAGGACAACTATTACGACAAAAGGATTTTTTTCAACGGAGACCGATGCATCCGAAGTTTTCGATTTAAAGAAAGGTTCAATAAAACAATGTAAACTGAATAAAAATCTGATTAGATTAAGCAATAAATAAATTATATTTAATATATTTATGTTTTTTTTTTTATTTTCGTTTCTTACAGAGGTAAAAATGAGTAATAAAAGGAATTCCATGTTCCCCAGTTTCTTCACTTTTTCTGTGGAAAATGTTAAGAAAATTATCATGATGAATCTTAAATACTTGTGTGTCTGTTATTATATTTTTTCTTAATATAAAAGAATACTTGCTATAACGTAAATATTATAGTTAGTATATTATTGAAAATCTATAGTTCTACCCTATATTTAGTTATCTATGATATTGGCATCACTTGCTTGGACCCATCAGAATACCAGCGCAGTATTTTTTTAATTTATTTATGTACACACAAAACATTATGAAAAAAGAATATTGTATTTAAAATTAACATTAAATGTTACAGCACCATGCTGTGATAGACACCGTTTTGGCTTCGTACATGCCTAATATGTTTCATGTATGACTCCTCTTTCAATATGTTTTATTTGTTCCATTTATTTTTAAATTTTTATTGCTCTTATGCCCTGTGCGAGTCAAATAAATTCTTCGTATTTCTTTCATTCTTAGTTTTAACACACATACACACACACGTTCGCGTATTCTTTTCAGCAAATCGTTTCATTTAATACCCATATGGGTATGCATAAAAATAATAGTGCGCCATATTGGATTTAGAATTACATCATTTAGCTGCACATTCATTGTTATCCAAACTAAACATATATGCAAGGTTTCAGCTGCGTGTATACCGCGGCTCCGGAACAAAAAGGGCAAAAGAAGGAATAAGCCAACTGATTATAACTCACTAAAATATATCTTAATGTACAGGGGTATAGTTCTATCTTGTTTCCCCGTATTTTGGTTTAACATTTGATGTAATAATTTCTTTCATCTTCGAAGTTACAATTTCATACTTCACTTTACTTTTTGGTGGAGGACACCCACGACAGTTTTGCCCACAAGAAAAAGGCCTTTTTTAATTATAATTTTCCGTCAGGTTCACCGAATTAACAAATCATATGATTGTATTAAGATAACGGGTTATTTTTGTGAAACGGCGGCACTTCTTCACGCTTGTTATCCATTAATATTAATCGTCGACAAAACACTTTCAACTATCTTATCATTGTACCTGAGCACTATTTTATTTATACCATCTACTGCAAAAGGTATATATATATATATTCACATTGAACATCGAACTATAAAAACAGATAATGTAAGTACTTATTAATCATCGAATGTTTTTTTTTAACTTTTCCGTACAATATAAATAATCAAATGTGTTGCTTATAAATGTTCGCACGAAATATTTGCGACACTTGAACCAAATTAAAATTCATTATCATCATTTTCCGCCCCTGTCTCATTCTATTTAGGGTCGGCGCAACACGTATGGAAAAAATGAAATTAAAATTGACCTTCGTTTAAACGGCACATTTTAGATGAAGGCTTGCATGTGCCTCCTCGCTGTGCTCGCGGCACTCGTCGCCTACAATGACGCGGCTGCAGTACAGAATGCTACAGCCAGAGCAAACATGCACCAAGGCACTTACAGGCCAGGAGACAGAGTGCTTATCAGGTCAGTACCTTTATGTTTAAATGAAGTCTTTTCTTCACAAGTTCTGAAAAACAAAATTTTGCGCTGTATAGTCATACAGTAAAATTTTGGTACTGTTATTTGTTACTGATTTCTAATTAAACTCCTATTACTATATATTTAATGTATTGTTTTGCACATTAATATAACCTCATTTGTAAACTATTATGTAAAGTTTGCTGTAAGAAAACACAATACTGGGTTAAGCTTCCCGTTACACACAAACTTCATACATGCAATTTGTGTGTAAATTTTTTGCGTGCAATAAAGATTAAGAATGGGAGTTTTAGTTTAGTATCTTTGATTAAAAGACAATATTTTCCGGTAATTGGTATGATAAGATATAAACTCGAATGGAGCACTTATGATACATTATTATGAAATATTCACCTTTCCTTCACTAAGTTAACGAGGACAAAATGCCTAAAAATATCTGGATTTACTTTTCAGTGGGTACTACTCAAAGAGCCCAATCTTCTTAGCCGTACAGTACGAGGACATAATTTACCGCGCCGCCGACAACGTCCGTATCACCTACCTCGAGGCGGTGGAGGTCGGTGCCACACAGTGGGGCATGCCCTCCCTCAGGGAAGGCGGCGCTGGCTTCAGCCACGCGACCATCAGACTAACAACAGCAAGGGGCTACGGATACCATTACTTTGTCCGTATTTTCGGTCAACTTTAAGTTTTGAGATGTTTTTACATAATTATGTAATCAATAAATTACAATTGAATTCAATAAAAGAGTGTTAAAAAGCGATCGCATTTTAAAGCAGTAACTTAATAGCACATATATCACGTATATCATTGATTTTAATTATGAGACTGTGAAAGAGTCGTAATTAAAATCAATGATTCATCTTTCCATTTTTTTATTCATTTTTCTTCACTGTTCCGACCGTAGGCGATCAGGCGTAGAGGTACTACACCGCCAGGGAGAATCTCCGCTGCCGCGGCAAATCCCCGCTCAGCGGACAGATTTCCGGAGCGATATCATGGTGTCATGGAGAGAGCGACTGTCGCAACTCCGTGCAGGGCACGCCACTATGGTGGCGGTACGTCCCCTCTTTGAGTTGTTGACTTTGAGTATGGAGCGGCTGGAGAGGCACCATGGCGTTCTCACCTACCACCTGACGCAGGTCGTCACTGGACACTGAAGTTTCAAGAGGTTCCTGCACATAATAGGGCGGGAGGAAACGCCCGGGTGTTACCACTGTGACTATCGCTCGGAATATACGGGTGGGGCGCACTGTGGCGGTCTGCCCATCTTGGGCGGAGCACCGCCGTGCCCTCGTAGAGGCGATCGGCGGCGGCGATCTTTCGCGTCCGGCCCTGATTCAGTCCATGGGCCTAGCGTTTGAGGGAGAGAACCTCAAACTAACCCAGCCGCCGCGGGAGACGCTCCTGGCGTCGGGCACCGCAAGACGCTCCCGGCCATTGTAGATGTGAGTCTGTGGACGTTGAGCAATGGGTAACTGTCTGTCCGTCCAGTGACGACAGGCCGTTAGTGTTCCACCCGCGCCTCAGAGAGATGTCAGTAAAGCAAAGGGGCATGCCAGGGCCACCGCCTGCCGAAGATGATCAAAGAGATACCGTGGCCCCGGAATATAAAAATCAAACGAAAGAACATGGGTGGGTTTTAGTCAGTAAAAGTCTGACCAACGAAATTACAGTCGTCAGCCTGCGAAGCGCTGAGAAAAAAAAGCAAATTAAATCTTATTTTCAAAGTGATTAATGACAAAAATACTTTTCTTAAAAAGTTCGTATTGAAAACTTCGTTTGAATCACGTTGGCGTTTGTCGCTGCAGTGCTCAGCTCCATAACACCCATGACGAAAGTCGGGTGTGAATTCGGCCGCAACGACAAAGTCCCCACATTAATCAAGTTGTTTTCGGGCCTATTATTTTTGGTTTGGCTATTAGTAATAGTATCGGCATCTCAGAATCCACCACAAAATTAAAAACTTAAAGAGTGCACTTTTATTCCGATGGGAAATCATCAAAAGACCCACCTCTGGGCGGACCTGAAAGTAGTGTCAGACTTGTACCAACTAAACCCATCCCACATGGAACCTATTTTGCCCTTTGTGTTCTGGAGCCGCGGTATCTCTTTCAAACTAACTAGCGTAGTCACCGGAGTAACAATTAATAATTTCCATTTTCCGTCATTTTCCAGATATTTGTAACTAACAAAGCTTTCGATAGTATTAAGATAACGAGATATTTTGACGTGATAACGTCTTTAAAATCGTTTTAGTCGGGTGACATGTTCAGAAACTTGTGTCACACCAAAACCTCACAAGCGACATTTCATAAAGATGGTAGCGCCATCTGTTACTTATTAGTACTTAATTTCATTTTAGATGTCACTACTGGTGATAACTTATATCACCAATAAGACGTTATCACGTAAACATCTCGATCGTAAACCTACTTTACAAACAACCAATTTTTTTATTAGACAACGTGGTTGTGATTTTTACCATTTTCTGCGATCAATTATGAATTAGTCATTGATACTCGTAGCACTAAATAATTAATGTAAATCTTATCAAATTATCTTCCTGAATACTATATAAACGGCCTTTTACGGAAGGTAAATCATATTCTTATTGAACATTAAGTAGTGACCTACTGTGTGTGATCTGTTTCGGAATACCAAATTTAAAAAAAATACTGAAAATGTAAGTACTCCATTACTATCAAAAGTTTACTAAATTTATAAACAAAAGATGTGCCATTTGTAAATCTTTTAACTCAATATTTCGGTAATTTGAGCCATTATTAATAACAATGTGACATTTCAGATGAAGGCTTCCCTGTTCCTCCTGGCTGTGCTCGCGGCGCTCGTCGCCTGCAATGACGCGGCTGCAGTACAGACTCCCGCCTTCAGGGCCAATATGTACCAAGGCACTTACAGGCCAGGAGACAGATTACTTCACAGGTGTGTACCTACATCAAATCTAAGTACTCGTCTTCGCTCGTGTCCACACGACCTGTATAAGACTTTAGTGATAGCATATCATAAGCTAGTCTGTGGGCCAAGTAATTACGTAAATTGTGCAATAAGAAACAAACAGGCTTAGGGTTTTATGTTGCACGTGTGGAGGCAGATGTCAACCAATTATATGCAAGCTTGTTACGGACGATCACAAACCTATTTGTCCGAACTGCCGATGTCTATGCGTTTATGCTCAGTGGTTTTGTCATGAGTACCATGCGGATATCGACACAATTATCGGCGAAGTAGTTGTAAAAATGGGTCATATTATTCAAACTAAATATCTTCCATGTTTTCAGTGCCTACTACTCCAGAAACCCGATTTTTAACGCGGTTCAGTACCAGGACATCACGTACCGAGGAGCCAACAATGTGCGCATCACCTACCTCGAGGCGGTGGAGGTCGGTGCCACACAGTGGGGCGTTCCTTCACTCAGGGCAGGAGGCGTCAATTTCAACCACGCGACCATTAGATTGACAACAGCCAGGGGCTACGGATACTACTACTTGGTCCGTATCTACGGCCGTTAAACTTTAAAACAGAAATGGACATCTTTTATGACAAATTGATTCTTTCACGACGAGGACCGATGTTTTAAAATGGTTTTAAATATGAGAAAGGGTTTTATTCAAATAAAACTTTGATATGCAATAAACATTTTTTTATTATTTTTATTTTGGATCCTTGGTAAAAATATGAAGAAAACGAGAATTTTCTGTTCTTCAGTTTCGACAGATCCTGATTTGCCCACCCTATATTTTCCTTTAACAATTCATTTCATTATCATCTTTACTTCTTCGCTAGTTACCATTACTTTTCAATTAACTTAAGTTAGTAGTTATTTCTATCATAAAAGATAACGATGATACAATTTGGGATGGCGACGCATTTTTTTCAGTTGTGAAATTATCAAATAACTTCTCCAGTTCTGTCAAGCGGTAATCAGAGTGTCAAAATGTTATTGACTAAAAAAATAAAATATGTTTTATTATGTGCATTACAAATAGGTTTTTACTATGATTCTAAACACGGTTGATTGTAATATCGAAACATAAGGAAGGTCGAATATGTGTCAACGGAGAGCTTTGGTAAATATGTAACCGACAACTGTTCGTAGCTGGTAGTTGACGCAAAAGCTTATAGGAACGCATTTAACCGCCCGTCATTCGTTACTCAAAAACGAGTGGTATCTTTTGTTTACCAACGAATCGTATTTTATAGGAATCGACCATAAAACCCATCCATGTTGCTCTTTTTTCTCTTTTTTGTTCCGGGGTCACGGTAACTCTATCGAAAAATCCATAACCCCAGCCGGCAGGGGTCGTGGCAGGCCCCTCTGCTTTGCTGACATCTCTTGAGGTACGCGCGTATCACGAACGCGCCGCGCCGCCGACAAAGCTTGTCGGGGTGACGACGAATGGAGAGGAGCATATTGTAGAGGTTCTTTTTGGACCCAAAATTACAGGTAGCCTGTTATTACTTCTTCACAGGTGTTCGTGCAGAAAGTAATTGCGCATATTGCGCAATCAATTTTATAGTAAGTAAGCAAATGTATTTGAAAACTATTTTAAGCTTTCGCGGTTTCTATATTTCAAGCGTCATGGTCGGGAGTTGACTGCAGAATGTGAACTAAAAAAGAGGATAGACAGAAGACAGGTTGTCTGCATCCAACAATGCTCTATCACCTACCCGCATTCTCCAGTTATACTGCGATCATGGCGCTTGCAACATCTTCCGAACCATCGGGAGCAGTTAACAAGTACAAATCACGAAAGATATTCAGTATGCGACAGTTTAAATAATGCAGAGAAATCTCCTTATTCGTACAATATATGTGAAACATAAATATTAGACAATAAGAGAACGCGTAACTGAGATTTGGGCTAAACACATTTGAACTTTTTGCCATCGATACGCCAAGGAAAAGATAAGCAGAAAAAGCCAAGTAACGCAATAGTATGTATAATTATATACTAATTCATGCTAATATATCAAAACACATAATGCTGATGTTTAAAAATCAGTGCTTAACACACCGAATAGTTAAAAGTACTTGCAATTTTTTTTTTTGTACTGGCCACATACATATAAATCACATCATAGGAGCGGGATGTAAAACAAAAACCCTATCTGTGTTCTCCGCTCCTAGAGAGCGACTCATCGACGTGTATTTTAACATCATAAGTCGTGTAAACTATCTTTTCTGCTATAACTTGGACAAAGTGTACGGAATAAAGCAAGGATATCATATAGTCACATCAAGTGTTTAGGACACACCTACGACGTTTACTAGAAAGATTCAAATGACGTTTGTAAGTTTTGTTAACGCGCGCATTCCGGTTTGTTTACGTTGGAGATTTGTGTAAGTTATTTACATTTATCTCTGTCTCTAAGAACTAAGTAAAAACTTAAGTTAAACTAAGTATTTAAGCCACCTACGTTTCGCCGACGACCTGGTGCCGATATCAGCGAAAGGAAAATAACTACAGCACTTAGTAGAATCACTAAACCAAGTTAGCAAGCTTGCCGGGCTAGAAATGAACCGCTCTAAAACGATGGTAATGACCAACGGGCTTGTGCTAGGCGTTAATAGTCGGGTTATGAGTCGAGCTACACGAAAACTGACAAATGCTTGCACTGACTGGACAGGTCTACTCAATCTGTGTGGTGCTTTCTTAAAAAGACCACTTCAGACACTAATCTGCATAGTCCTCATGTAAGTTGACCAAGATTTTTTGTCTGGACTTTAAAAGAGACTATGACCTTTGAGTTTGTTTCGGCTGTTTCTTCTCAGAGTAGTCGGGTACGAAACACCGGCCTCATCTAGTTTTTAAAAAAGACGTGTAAAAGTGTTTGTGAAAACCTACTTGCAAAATAAACATCATTTATAATTTAATAGAGGGTGGCAAATGTGCACTTCTAGCCCAGTTATACTGGTCCAGAAGCAACATCTAGTGAGCGTGCATAGCCGTCAAAAGAAGCCGTTGTTTTTTGGAATAATATTGTAGTCACGGTCATCTTGACTTTAGGAAGTTTACTGCTTACAAGTTTGGTTTGCTCTTGGCTGCAAACATTTGCGCTCTTGGTCGTAAAGGAACACTGTGTGGTTTTACTCGATAAAAACTGTAAGAAAGGTTATACGTGATAAAAAGAAGCATAAGCCACTTTAAGATTATATTTTAGTTAAACATTTCCCCAATACACTGATTTCATACCAAAGCTGTTCTCTTCTATCTTTTTTTATTAATTCTCCATTTAAACAACCTGAGTATTCGAACGTTATCATAAACCAGCCAGCACTTTTGAAGGTTTGCTTAAAACCTTCACAGAAGGTAATCAACAAAAACCTTTATGCTTTTAGTTGGAGGGCATCCAAAAGAGTTGTTTTCTTCATACATAATTTTCCTTAAAGATTATCCCAACCAACGGAGCTTTCGATGGTATTAAGATAACGAGCTACTTTTGCAATACAAATATTGTTGTGTTACGTACCATTTCCAGCGATTAATTATTGCGTTAGTCATTGATAACATTTGTAAATATTATCTTATCATATTTATTCACCCGACTACTATATAAACTGTCTCTCGCAGAAAGTAAATCATATTCATATTATATATTTAGTAGCAAGCTACTGTGTGCGTCATCTTTTACGGACTAATTAAACAAAAACTGAAAATGTAAGTACCTATTGATTCAATTTCCAATGTTAACTAAACTTTTTCACACCGTATATTTTTTTAACTCAATAATTCGGTCATTGAGCCATAAGTAATAACAATGTGACATTTCAGATGAAGGCTTCCCTGTTCCTCCTCGCTGTGCTCGCGGCATTCGTCGCCTGCAATGACGCGGCTGCAGTACAGACTCCCGCCTTCAGGGCCAACATGCACCAAGGCACTTATTTGCCTGGAGACAGATTACTTCACAGGTGCGTACCTATATTAAATCTAAGCCTTCGTTTTGGTTCGTGTGAAGAAGACTTTTGCAATAGAACATAATTTGACTCTGTTATTGATCACGTTATTTATACGATAAGATACAATCTCGAGTGGGGCACTTATGGTGCAACAAGTGGAAGCAGGGATCAACCAATTACATTAGTTGTGTCCACATGCCGTATCTTCTCTCTAAGTTATTGGTCCATTTCTGTACGTTTTTGCACTGTGGAAAATTTCATTACCCTCCATTATTTACAGTCTTACTGTTGAAACTAAATATCTTGATGTCTTTTCAGTTCATACTACTCCAAGAATCCGATCGTCAACGCCGTTCAGTACCAGGACATCACATACCGAGGAGCCAACAATGTGCGTATCACCTACCTCGAGGCTGTGGAGGTCGGTGCCACACAGTGGGGCGTTCCTTCTCTCAGGGCAGGAGGCGTTGGCTTCAACCAAACGACCATCAGACTTACATCAGCCAGAGGCTACGGATACTACTACTTGGTCCGCATCTACGGCCGTTAAAGTTTTGAAAGAGAAATAGAGAACTCTGTCAACGCATCTCAGGTTTTAATTATAAGAAAGCGTTTTACTAAATGATATAACAGAAATAAATCTGATTAGGTTAAGTAAAAAATAAATAACATTAAGACATTTATATTATTTCTGTCTTTTGATTTTCCTTATATAATAATAATAATAAAGGTTAGGTAAACCACCTGAGGAGACTCTCGTCAGACGGCTGGATCTAGGGTTTGATACAGAAAGCGGTACTCCCGGACACTGCTCGTATCGTTATGACATCCCTCTCTCTGGAACCCTGGCTGCTGGTAGCTTTGACCCTTGGTTCTCGATACCAGTGGGCTACAATTGTTATATTTTTAAATTTATTTTCTATGGTTTTATTAAAAAATATTTAAAAATGTAAAATTAAATGTGGTTAAATGAATAAACGAAAAAAGGTAACGTAACAAGATCAGGATATATTTTATTTTAGATTAGGATATATTTTAGTTTTCAAGGTAGGAAGCTAAAAATCGGTACACACACTCTTTGTTACTAACGAAAAATACCATGCAAATCAGGAAAGGGGAACTGTGTTACCCTGAATTTAACGCGAGTGAAAAGCTAGTACCGAAATAAATTTCTTCAAGTGATTAATTAGTGTAAAAGCTCGGAAACTTGAAACACCCTGACGGTTTCGGAGCTTCTCCAGGTTATGGAAGTGAAATGGCGGGAGAAGCATCAGTACCCTACCGGCCAGCCTCGATACAAATGAGATAATCCGATGCACCATGACTGATTGATTGACGGGCCTGTTGGTCTAGTGGTTAGTGGCCCTGACTGCTGAGCCGGAGGTCGTGGGTTCGATTCCCACCCAGGACAAACTTTGTGTGATGAGCATGATTGTTTGTTCTGTGTCTGGGTGTGATTTATCTATAATATGTATGTATTTATAAATTATATAAGTATGTATATCAGTTGTCTGGTTACCATAACACAGCTCTGCTTAGCTTGGGATCAGATAGCCGTGTGTGAGTTGTCCCAAGATATTTATTTATTTTACTGGTTAGGGAAATACTCGTCTGGCGATATTATAATCTTTGTGTCTATTGTCTGCAGAACACGGTGTTGCAAACTCTAGCTAAATGTAACGTTTACAAGCAGCACATAGGTCTGAGCACGGGCCCGCAGTTTAAAAGTAACGTTAATACGTCGACTTTGAATCGAATTTACAATTATCCTTTGGCGTTATCATCACCAGTCTTACGTTTGTTGAGGTCGGCTTCCAGTCCAACTGGATGCAGCTGAATACTAATATTTTACATGGAGCAACTGCCTATCTGACCTGCACAAACTCTACAATGCCCCTTTACAATTACCCTTTATCATCATCATTTTCCTGCCCTTGTCCCATTCTATTTGGGGACGGCGCAACACGTTTTCTTCTTCCATTCTCCCCTATCAGACGTTACGGCATCATTTACTCCTTTCTCCTTCATATCATTCCTTACACAATTCATACATCTTTCATCATAATATTCAGATCCATCACTCTTTTAGTCACATGTGCTTCGTCCCTCCTCATTACATGTCCATACCAAAACAAACGACTCCCTTTCAATTTTTCTGTAACAGGCGCAGCTTTCACAATTACCCTTTAGCAATTTAATTAAATTGTTTACAACAAGCACCATGAATGAATCAATGATTAAAAATATAACATTTTATATCTGAAAGAGTATTTTTAATTCGAAATTCCTCAGGGCCTCAGTACCCTTGTTTTGGAATAGAGAGAGCGAGTAGTAGGTAATCCCCGACCGTAGTTTGTTCGAAACTTAAAAAGAGCCTGAAATCATTAATTGATAGAAAAATGTTATTAATCTTTAGCTGAATTTTTACATGACACTGAAATATGAACTGAATAAAGTAAAGTGATGTAGTTCAATTAATTGACAAACCTAATGATCTAAACGCTGATTTGGTTGCTTTTTTCTTTTTATTGAAAGTGAATGTGGACCATTGGTCTCATCGGTCATCATTACCATTATTGGTCATCGTTATTAATTTCATAAATGTTTGCATGCCTAATTTAAGGTAGATTGTACAAAGTTCCCAATTATTGTTACATTTTATTTTGTTACCTACAATTTAGGAAAAAATATACTTTAACGCTGTTCCATTTTAGTCAATAAAACACGCGACAATCTTTACTTTTCAGTTGGAGGGTATCCAAGAGCCGTGTCGACGGCGCGTTAGTGTTTAACGCGCGCCTCAAAGAGATGCAGCAAAGCAGAGGAGCCTGCCAGGGCCTCCGCCTGCCGGGGTTGGAGGTTGCTCGAAAGAGATATCGCGGCCCCAGAACATTAAAGACAAAAAAAGGAACATGGGTGGGTTTTAATCCGTAAAGGTCTGAAATTATTCGATGATTTCCCAACCACCAAGAAAAAGGTTATCCAAGATTAAAGAGCGATTTTCCTAATAATCGAAGCTGTCGATGGTATTAAGATAACGAGTTATTATTTTAAAACATTGTTATAGTGATAACAATTTCCTGCGATCAATTAATTATTGAATTAGTCATTGATAACTCATGTAAATACCATCTTATCATATTTATTCACCCGACTACTATATAAACTGTATCTTGCAGAAAGTAAATTACACTCAAATTGAACTTTAAGTAGCGAGCTACTGTGTGTGATCTATAACGGGACCATCTATTTGAAAAACTGAAAATGTAAGTACTTATTTACTAACAAACGTCTTACTAATATTATAAATGCGAATGTTTGTGAGGATGGATGGATTTGTGGCTGGATGAATGTTTGATACTACTTCACGTCAAAACGGCAGAACGGATCTTTATGAAAATTGACACAGAGGTAGTTATAGCCGGGAATAACACATAGAATAATTTTTTTTTCGATTATCACGCGGGCGAAACCGCGGTCGCCTACTAGTTTCCAATACTTTTCTTGACAGTACGAACATAAGATGTGACGTTTGTAAATTTTTAACTTAATATATCGGTTATTTGAGCCATTAGTAATAACAATGTGACATTTCAGATGAAGGCTTCCCTGTTCCTCCTCGCTGTGCTCGCGGCGCTCGTCGCCTGCAATGACGCGGCTGTAGTACAGAATGCTGTCGCCAGGACCAACATGTACCAAGGCACTTACTTGCCTGGAGACAGATTACTTCACAGGTACCTATATCAAAATGCCATCTTATCATTAAGACATATATGTTTGCGGTAGAATACCATTAGCTAGTCTTCATTTAGGCCGCGTGACTCAGGTATAGCACACGTAATTTGTACGATAAGATACAAACTGGTGTGGCGCACCTATGGTGCAACATTTGCTTCGCGGAATAGTTATTTGTGCAACAAGAGTACAAAGTTATTTTTTGCAAGCGAATGATTTTATGATTGAATCACGAGCGTAGCAAGGGATTCAAAAGAAGAATCCTGATCGTGGTAAAAGATTCAAAGACACGAGATGCTGTTGTATCTGTAGCACACTGTTTCCACGCAAAACATACGTTTGAGCTGCTGAGGTGAAAAAGCAATTTATTTTCCTTTAAAATTTCCAGCAAAGTAGTTGTAAAAAATAAGTCTTAATATTGAAACTAAATATCCTGATATCTTTGCAGTGCTTATTACTCCAAGAATCCCATCTTCAATGCCGTTCAGTACCAGGACATCACATACCGAGGAGCCAACAACGTGCGCATCACCTACCTCGAGGCGGTGGAGGTCGGTGCCACACAATGGGGCGTTCCTTCTCTCAGGGCAGGAGGAGTTGGCTTCAACCAAACGACCATCAGACTGACATCAGCCAGGGGCTACGGATACTACTACTTGGTCCGCATCTACGGCCGTTAAACTTATAGAAGAGAAATGGATATTTTTTACGACGGCTTACATCTATGATTTTCAACAAATTTCAAGAAAGAGGTTTACTAAAAACTATGTAAACATCTGTAAAATCTGATTAGGTTAAACATTAATTAAATTACATAATTATAAGATAATTATTTACTTTACTTATGTTTTTTTATTTGCCTTACCTTAATAAAGGTAAAGGTAAAAAATGCCCTGAACATCTATCTTTGTATGGTTTGGTATTTATTTATTTATTTTATGAGAGGTAACTTCACAGCTGACAGTACATAAACATTAAAATTATTATATAAAACATTAAGCCAATTACGAAGTACACAGAAATAATATTATAATTAGTATTGTGATTTTCATCATCTGTCTGACTGCACGGTTGTCGCAGTAGCTAAGCGATTGGCTGCTGCGTTGCGTGTCGCAATTTCGATCCCCGTACGGAACAAATATTTGTGTAACCGACATGTAGTTGTTCCTGGTCTGTTTGTTTATGAGAATTAAAATGTTTGCCCCACGATTCAGGAGGATAAAAAACGCAGTTGAATATTAGTATTAGTAGTATATTAATTTTACATGGAGCGATTGCCTATTTGATCTCTTAAATCCAGTTAGTACTGGGTAATACGATACTTCTTGGCAGAACTACATCTCTAACTTTCGGAATTTTGACTACCTGTTACTACTGTCAAAGAGCAAATAACAAAGACGAGCGGTTTAACTTTGCGAAGCTTACTAGTATGTAATAGGTGGTCAGTCCAGGGTTGCGGGTAGTTTGAAAGAGATACCGCGGCCGCGGAACATAAAAGGCAAAAGAAAGAACATGGACGGATGTTAGTCAGTAAAAGTAAAGATTTTAGTCAAGAATGAAAATGATTAGAGTGGTCACTCATATACAGACCAACACAGACAAACGTAGCATAATCTGAAGATCGCACCAGGTCAACTCACCTAGCGACTGTTATGATATTTATCTTCTAAATTGTGAAAGAGTGACACCTCACTCGTATGTCACTCATATCTCGCTCTTATTTAATGTCCAAAATGAAGAGTATCGGAGTACACGATAATTAATTGTATTTTTTATTACCTATGTAAGTTGCGAATACTTCTGTAATACGGACTAGCTGTATGCCAAAATGTACATTTTATTGTTTCTATATTTGTACGGTATCTTTATTCGCGATTAACAACACAAATGATGTTAAGAATACAGGTTATATATAATGTATTATATTTAATTAAATGAATAGTTTCTATGTATTTTAATGTTGTATTTACATCCAGTTAGGCGTTAGATAAAAAAATGCATAGGTACTTACTAATTGTCTACTGTTGTCTATTATTCGCTTTTATGATTATAACCTCTATATCTAGTAATTTTTTTGTAAAATATTCTCTCTGTTTATAATAATTATATCAATTCTGCAGCTAGTACGCCATAAAAATGAGATCATAAAGAAGTTTACTAATGATAGAGAATACAATACTTCATTTTCCGATGCCCTTGGCTCCAGGGGCCTAAGTCTGCTATTACAATAGTGTCAGAATGGTCGATCACTGATCGCATAATGGTTGATTTTGACAAGTTTGGTAATCTACTAATATATTGTCGTCATTATGACATTCCACTGGTCAGTCACTGACAGTCCATTGAAAGAAATTGCTTAGAATGGTAATCTCGTACATAATGACAAACGAATGACTGACGCATGCGGTAATCTGCTAAAATTTTGACAGTTCCTTTGATCAGTGATCTACCATTACAACGTCATTGTGCAGTCATTGCTTTTAGTAGCTAGGCTTGACAAAAAGTGTTTGCTATCCATCGTGTTTGTGGAGTATTGATTGGAGAAATATGTTCAAATATGTTCACTACGAGCTAAAGAATATTAATTAAAGTTAATCATGCCCAATAAAGTGGATTTACATGTCCGAAAACCACATTTTTCATGATTTTTAGCGTCGACTTACACTGCCATCAAAATTGCGATGATCGTAATTTACGGTCTTGGACTTTACAAGCGTTAATTAAGAAACTTGCTCAATAACTTAAGAATAATGACGTTTACATAAGAGTTTTTAATTCTATTATCTTAATTGATGCACACCCATATTACTTTTTAACCAGAAAATAAAATATTTATAAAAATACTGAGGAGGTTGTATGACTTAAATATTCGACCCCTTTCGGGGCCAGAACAGTACCAAGCCAGCGGAGGTTTGAATGTCAAGTACCTACCTGAAGGGGTCCGTATATAAAATGTACTCTGTGGTCCGTACAGAACTATACGGTTAACGTTAGTTGCTTACTGACGTTAATATCACATTTGACTGTGACAGCTATAAATAATAATAATAAATATCTTGGGACAACTCACACACGGTCATCTGATCCCAAGCTAAGCAGAGCTTGTGTTATGGTAACCAGACAACTGATATACATACTTATATAATTTATAAATACATACATATTATAGATAAATCACACCCAGACACAGAACAAACAATCATGCTCATCACACAAAGTTTGTCCTGGGTGGGAATCGAACACACGACCTCCAGCTTAGCAGTCAGGGCCACTAACCACTAGACCAACAGGCCCGTCAAGCTATAACATTATTGAGTTGTTTTACAAAAATTGTGTTACACATAAAGAGGGATGCCAAGCCGCTATAGTGACTTAAGGCCCTGAGTGCCCACAAGCAACATTGAATGTTAATATTAGTATGCCCCTCAAATAATATATTGATAAAAGATATACTATTTAAATATTACAGATAGTTGAAAATAAAACAATAATAATATATATTAATAGAAAACATTTAATTCATCATAAACTAAAACATTGTCAAAAATACTATGTTATTTTAACCTGGTTGTGGTGCAATTTGATATGCAATCACATTCCTTATTTGGTTTACCGTTGTGGTGTATCAATGTTCAGCAAATATGACCTTTGCCTTAAAACAGAGGTGCCACAGCTAATAGAGATATGAATGTGGACAACAATAACAAAATGTGGACTGTTGAGTGTTGACTTGTTGCCTGAATGATTTTATTCCATGCTTTGGTCCAACATGCATGGCACACGGTGTGCCATGCATGTTGGACCAAAGCATGCAATAATAATATCCTACATTTCTAATAAGCTCAAACTTACCGGTTTATTTATGTTGATGGGATGCAGTATGTATCGAAGTCCGTAAGGATAGCACTAGTTATCAATCCGAAGTATATCACGTATTTAATCACTATAATATCAAAAGTCCACAAAACAAAATCCAGGTCGTCAATAAATCAAAGAAACTAACACAAGTACCCACGGTATGAAGCCAAAACAACTTGTGAAAGATCACTTATGTGACAACTACTAGGTACTGGCTATTGTCCGGCTCGAAAGTACGTGCTCCCGGGGTGGGGGCAGGTAGTTTCGAGCGGTTTATTGGTCGCCAATAGCTAGGTATAAATGTTACAGGTTCTAAGAAATTACAAACTTGTCTTAACTAACTAGCGTTAAAGCTTATCTAAGTCATTCTTTAAAGCTTGTTTACGTAAAAGTGGTAGTGGAGTGCGTCATTTCAACTTATATAAGCTCTAACTAGTAGGAATAAAGTTTAAAAACTATGTACTATTTAATGTATGTGTATCTAAACATTACATAAGCTAAATTTTAAAACACCCGAATATTTTCCCAATCGGGTATTTTCCCGGGTATTTTCCCTAGAATTTACCCACTTTTGGGTTTTTACCGGGTAAAATCCCATCTCTAGGCACACCAAACTATCACTGTCTTGTAACTGACTGGAAAAGAAAAAAAACAATATTATATGAGTATTTATTTGCATGCATGTATGAATAGGTATCTTATTTTGAAATTATTTGCATATTATCATTACAGTTGTAAAACTTATTATAGTTACCTATTGATGTCCAACCCATGTTTTTACGAGAGATCGAACTTCGACGATTTCCAAAAGGTGTCTTCGCAATCTTGATATGTTAAAAATTACAATTTATTTACACAGCGTACATATTATCCACTTGCAACAGTTCACAGTGAAGAACTCGAATATGACATCAAATCCATGTTATCGTCAGGGAGTTGTCATTATCAGCAAGAGCGGAATCCATATTCAAGCCGTGGTCGTAAGGTATAGGAGAATCACCAGAGTCAGTATTCATGGTCAAAAACGTCGATTTTAATAGAAAACGAAGCGAATCACTATGATGCAAATGTAAACAAAGTTATGAAATGACATTTCTAGTATTGTCAACTGACAAGTTTCAGTGTCACAAACATAAAATAAATGTTGAAGATCATTTAAAAAATCATCATTTTATATTTTTTAAGTTGATTACAAATCTAAACGTGTTAACATAAAATGCATCGGGACAGGAAAAATACATATAAATAAAATCTGGCTTGAATAAACGTTTAAATGTGGTAGTAGTTTTTCGAAAATCATTTCTACTAACGGGTTTTATAATAATGGCAATACTACAATGTCATTCAACTACGATTCCATTACGAGACCACTGGCCGACCAATGATCGACCATTGTAATTTAGCAGATTACGGACTTTTAGCAAAATGACAGTGGAATCGTGTTGGAATGACTAAGTTATATAAAATAGCAGACTTGAGGCCCAGGGCCAACAGTGTATGGGCACGGAACAATGTCCTTTATAACATAAACATACAAAGATGAATACTTCGAAAGTTTCGAAACTTATGCTAATTTTGTGGTGGAAAATCATCAAATAACTTCCCCGCTCTGGGCGGAGCGGGGGGGAGTGTCAGACTTGTACGGACTAAAACCCACCCATGTTCCTTCTATTGCCTTTTACGTACCGGGGCCGCGGTATCTCCTTCGAACAACCCGCAACCCCGGCAGGCGAAGGCCCTGGCAGGCCCCTCTGCTTTGCTGATATCACTTTGCGGCGCGCGTGAAACGCTAACGCGCCGTCGACACGGCCTGTGTCAATTGACGGACGGACGGTGAGCTACCCATTGCTCACCGTCCACAGGCCCGCATCTACGGTGGCCGGGAGTCGTCACGCGGCGCCCGACGCCGGGGCGTCTCCAGCGGCGGCTGAGTTGGTTTGAGGTTCTCTCCCTCAAACGCCCGGCCACCTCCTTCGAAAACTTATGGCTTAGTTTATATTACCGGCGCAAAAAATACGAAAAACTGGCTAAAGTGCGATCAATAAATTGCCACAAGCTCGTCGCTATATTTCAGGTCGGAAATCATAAAAAAAATTAATCCTCCCGCTCTGGGCGGAGCAAAATAGAGTGTCAGACTTGTGCTGACTAAACCCATCCATGGTCCTTCTTTTGTCCTATATGTTCCAGGGCCACGATATATGTTTCGAATAATCAACAACCCCGGCAGGTCAGGTGTTATGTAATAAACCCACAAAGTGTGAATATGATGCCATGGTTGCAAATAAGCCAACAGACGGGCTTACAGTTGCGTTTGTGTCTTCTACAGAATCCTTACTAATATTACAAAAACGAAAGTGAGTTTGTTTGTTTGTTACGGCTTCACGCCTAAATGGCAAAACCGATTTTGATGAATTTTGGTAAAAAAAATTGAGAAAAAGGGGAGAAAGAGGGAAGAAAAGGGAAAACTCAGCTTTACTATTACAATTAATAAGGCGCAAGGGCAAAAAATACAGGTAGTGGGTACCTGCAAATCAGGAAAGTGGGACTGTGTTACCCCGAATTTAACGCGAGCGAAGCCGCGGGCAAAAGCTAGTAGAATATTTTTTATTGCACACCAAAATTTAAACATAATTGTTTTACATAAAAATGAAAAAAAAAATCTATGGGTACAAGGTCTTATCGCTAATAGCAATATCTTCCAAACAACCTTGGGATGGAGGGTACAAATATAGAAATACAACGGGGGGTAGTCAATGGTGTACCTACTGCTAATATTACACAAACAATTATAATAAAGTAATTTATTCAAAATATATAAATACATAAATAAATACATATAATCTATTTATTTAACATGTGTTTTAAAATATTATGCAGTTGACAAATTCAATGACATTTAAGGGAAAGCTAAATGATTAGCAACTAAGGTTTTAAAAGCAACGAGTGACTGAGCTTGTCTTACTGACAACGGCAATTCGTTCCATAAACGGACAGCCTGAACCGTGAAAGACTGGTCATAAAAGTCAGTTTTGTATGACTGTCTACGACCGGTTATAGAACATTTCATTCAAATGTGGAAACTATGTCGTTGCAGGCGAGGCGGATGAAGACCTGGCTGGCGAAAGTGATTAAGAGCCGAGAACAGCAGTGACAAATTCTCACGTGAATTAAATGACGTTTTTCAATACACTTTGGAGATATTAAATAACAGAACAAAACGTATCTTTGTCATTAATAAATACATGATTTAATTTGTTTTTTCCCCTCGCTTTGTCTTCTCATACTGAATAAAACAAAGGCATGACATCGCTAAAAAGCCTAATGTTAAAAATAAGAAATACAAATATTTTTGAGTTTAAAACTCAAAGAAATATTAATATATTGTTATAAGCAAATTATTTTATTAATGATCATGTTTATTTGTGATATTCTGTTAATAAGCACGTTAAAAAAATTAAGGCCTTAAATTCAAGCGCACCGTTGCTCTAAAAAAAATCATTGCCGGCTCTAGGAATTTGAGCAATAGTTTATTGTTATCTGTGATAAAACAGAACAAATGAAAGCCCCTGTTGCGATATATGGAAAAAAGCACGCGTATGTAAATACATTGCATGTTGAACATAATATACCTCGTAGTGCATAAGAGCCAATTTTTGAGAAAGTTTATTAAAAACTACTTTTCCAAACATACGGTAGGACGGTCGGACATAGCAACCAGGAATATAAAACAATACATTCTGCAATCTGACAATTTATACTGCTACATGATTATACATTTAGACATAGTAATAAATACATTTAGACGGCACGGTTGGCGCAGTGGCTGAGCGAACGATTTCTGCGCTGCGTGTCGCGGGTTCAATCCCCGCACGGAACAAATATTTGTATGACCTGCAGATAGTAAACGCACCCATAATACAAGAGAAATGTTACAATTTTATTTAACCCATTTTGTCCCACCGTTGATTGAAGACCACCCATAGCTTCTCCCTGCGTGTGGCAAATTCTAAATTATAAAAAAATAACATATTACCGAAAGAAAACAACAACCCAATAGGATCCAGTATTCAAGCTTGTGATTAATGAAGAATTGGGGCCAAGTCACCCATCTCCCCGTGTGAGATGGCTCCAATTTTCTCTTTGTACTGACCTGACGTTTTTTTTTGTTTCCAGCCAATTTTTCCTTCTTAATTAAAATTTTAGTGTTTGGGGATATCCCATGACCCCAATTACTACAATTAAGATAATACTAAGATATCGAGCTATCTATAAAAAAAACGGTAGCACCACTTGGCACTTGTTTTAGCTAATTAACTAAATTAGTCATCTATAAGATAATACTTTAAGAACTATCTTTTAAATCACACCTAATGTACTATATAAACCATCTCCTGCAGAAAGCAATTAACATAAAACTTCAAGTAGTTAGCTACTGTGATCTTTTACGGGACTACCAAATAAAAAACAAAACTAAAATGTAAGTACTTATACTATTAACGCTGTAGCATGGTGACGCGAGAAAAGACATGATTAGTGCTTCATAGTAATACATCCCATCACTAAACATGTCTGTGGGTAGTCCTATACGGCTATGAAATTCAGGAAAAAGCCTTAAAGACATTCAATAATGGTCAGAAATCGAGGTAACGTTACAGATCTAAGAGGAATGGTACATTTTACTAATGTCGCCCACACCATGCTACAGCAAAAACAGTATAATCATTTCTAAACGCCTTTCATTGAATATAAAGCAGTGAATCACAATGCTGCGTTACATTCCGATCCGAACTAACAATAGGATAGTTTCCACAAAAAAAATGACCGTCTTTTAGATTATTCAAAAATAAGGGACACGATTTTTTTTAATTTGTAAATTAGAATTAAAATGACATAGATACGTGTGACGTCACGCGTTGCTGCATTTTTTCGTAACGCGTGACGTCACACGTAACTTTAATCTTTGTCTTTTGGTCTAATTTACAATAAAATTTACAAATTCGGTTGGCGCAGTGGCTGAGGAATCGACTGCGGCGCTGCGTGTCGCGGGTTCGATTCCCGCACGGAACAAATATTTGTATGAACTGCAGATAGTTGTTTCGGGTCTGGCTGTTTGTGTATGTGAGTTTATATGTTTGTAAACGCACCCACGATACAGGAGATTTTTTTTAAAAACAAAAATAAAATTCGTGTCCCTTATTTTTGAAAAATCTAAAAAATGGACTAAATAGAATGTAATTAGTTTGACCCTGGAAACTGCCCTATTGGCGTCATTCGAGCCCTTACTAAGCCTAAATAATGTGCATTTCAGATGAAGGCTTCCCGGCTGTGCCTCCTCGCAGTGCTCGCGACGCTCGTCGCCTGCAATAACGCGGCTACAGTACTGCACGGCGTGCAGACTCCCGCCTTCAGGGCTAACATGCGCCGAGGCACTCATAGGCAAGGAGACAGACTGCTTCACAGGCATGTGCTCACCTATATCAAAACATTGTTTTGTTCTCGCTCGTATTTCAAGTCGCCGCGACCTATACAAGAATAATATGATAGTGAGGTGATTAGCTAGTTATGTGGCTCAGTAACGGTACACTTCATTTGAAAAATAAGAAACTAGCGCTCCTGAAACAGGGATGAGTGAAGGCAGGAATCGACCATTAGATTAAATGGCGTCAATATGTCCTATCTCTTTTAAAACGTGTCATTGGCTTATATTTCCACAATTTAACTTACATTTACTTTTCTTTTTTTTTAGATGGTTATTGAGAATTTTTGACAAAACTATTTCAAATTAACTCGCGCCTGCGGCTTCGCCCGCGTGATATGTAAAAAAAAAGTATCCTATGTGTTATTCCAGACCATAATGTACATCTGTGCCAAATTTCATCAAGATCCGTTCAGCCGTTTTGACGTGAAAGAGTAACAAACAACCATACATCCATATATCCATATATCCATACATCCATACATCCATACATCCATACATCCATCCATTCTCACAAAAATTCGCATTTATATCGTGGGGGAATCCGAATGTCTGGGAGATATTTCACGACGGCATGTCTTATGGGAAAAGTTCATTACCTAGTAGTGGCATGATGTAAAGTTAAAAGTATCAGTATATTCTTTTTTTTACAGATAGGAATTCATCAAATAACCTCCGCTCTGAGTTGAGTGGTGTGGAGGGTCAGCTTTTTACTGACTAAAACCCACCCATGTTCTTTTTTTACCCTATACGTTCCGTAGCCGCGGTATCTCTTTCGAACAACCCGCAACCCTGGCAGAGTTTTTAATTTCTTGAAGTAGTTTACTGCTTGCAATTGGTTCTTATAAATGCGAACATGTCAACAGCCACCTGAAGAACATGCGCATTGAAAACATAATGACCCATACATGCATTAAAAATGGCTTTTGCGTGGGAATTTACTTACAAGAGTTTAACACTTATCCGTTATAGTAATCTGGATTAGTACTTTTTTGCATAAACAAGGACTTCCTTACGAATAAAAGGTTTTTCCTTCATCATTTTCCTTAAAGATTTCCCTAATCAACAAAACTATTCATTGTTTTTAGATAACGAGCTATTTTTAAATATTAGCGACAGCTACTTCACTTGTATCAATTAAACAAATTAGTCATTACTGATAATACATTCAATATATTATCTTATCATTTCTACATGATTACTATATATACTATCTCCTCCTGAAAGTAAATTACATTCACAATTTTGCTTCAAGAAGATAGCTACTGTGATTTTTACACGACTACCTAATATAAAAATTGAAAATGTAAGTACTTAAAAATTGTTCAATATTTTTCTAATCGATAATAACTTCGGAATCACGACATGTTCTACTTAATACATTCATAAATATTTTCGTCATTCGAGCTATCTTTAATAAAAATGTGACATTTCAGATGAAGGCTTCCCTGTTCCTCCTCGCTGTGCTCGCGGCGCTCGTCGCCTGCAATGACGCGGCTGCAGTACAGAATGCTGTTGCCAGGGCCAACATGTACCAAGGCACTTATTTGCCTGGAGACAGATTACTTCACAGGTGTGTACCTATATTAAAATTAGTTTCCTTCTTTACTCCAACATCGCGACCTATTCGAGAATATTACGATATTGTGGTGATTTTCCAGCCAGCGGGTGGGCTCAAATCGTATTAATGTTTTTACAGGTAATTTGTCTGATAAGATACGAACTCGAGTGAGCACTTATAGTGCATATTGAAACGGCAACTGATTTGAATCACATTAATTATTACCACAAGGCATCTTTTGTTTTCTGCGTTTTTTTTGCACAATTCGAATTTGGAAACATGCTTTTAGTATTTTTTTATGGCATCTCTCAGTTCAACTTAGGAGGTTGTCGTCCATTAACCGGGCACTTCATGTGGATGCCTTGAAATACAGGCCTCCAGCCAGGGGAAAAAACTAAAAAAAAACGATTACACGCTAAGGGCACCGTCTGTATACGAGCCTCAGCTTAGGGCGTCACTGAGGGAGGACAGCAAAGGAACAGGCAGGATTTGAGTGACATTATTTGGGCACTGGTTTGAACTTAATGCTCTATCAAGGAACGGGTGGGATGAGTCATTTTGAATGTCACACTATTTTAACTAACCATCTTGATATTTTTTCAGTGCGTACTACTCCAAGAACCCTATCTTCAACGCCGTACAGTACCAGGACATCACGTACCGAGGAGCCACAAACGTGCGTATCACCTACCTCGAGGCGGTGGAGGTCGGTGCCACCCAGTGGGGCATGCCCTCCCTCAGGGCAGGAGGCGTTGGCTTCAACCAGGCGACCATCAGACTGACATCAGCCAGGGGCTACGGATACTACTACTTGGTCCGCATCTACGGCCGTTAAACTTTTAAAAGACAAATGGACAACATTAACGATTTATGGATAGTTTATGCAATCGAGGCTAAATTGCCAACAAATGGCGTATTTTTTAAATGAAAAAAATGAAAATTAAATAATTCATTGAAAAGAAACAATTTTAATTAAACAAATCTGATTAAATTAGGCAATAAATGATTTTAAAGATATTTATGATTTTTATTTCTTTAGTTTATCTTAAATAACATATTTATAGCATAGTGTGATCAAAATATGCCATGTCTCTTTTTAGAGAGAAACGTCAATAGTGGTTTGAGATGTTGATTCCCTACAACAATTAGTAAAAAAAAAACAAATTTTAACAAAAAAAGTATTAACTGATTTATTGGTGTCTAAGGCAGCAGAAATAATAGGCTCATTGCTCATCACACGATTAATAAATAAAAGTATTTCCAGCCAATCCTAAAGTAATTGTGAGAAGGTTGGGTAAATGATAGTAATAAGATCAACAATTAACAAGTAAATGTTGATTTTTTTCCGCCAGAATGTATCTGAGGGTCTTCCCACAAAATAAAAGTTTATTCCTCATAATTTTCCTTAATGATTCTAATAATCATTACAGATTTCAATTTAAATAAGATAAGAAGCTGTTTTGAACAAAAAACACAATATTCAGCACTTGATCTAATCAGTTAATTGAATTAGTATTTGATGACAATATTTAAAATAAGTAAGTATTATCTTATTGTCATTTTGAATACTATATAATTACTAGCTGTGTCTAGCGGTTTCACCCGCTGCTCAGGTTCCATTCTCAAATAAGGGTATGAAAATCCTGCCGTGTTTTTCCTTGTTTAAGTTGCCAAAATTCAAAAGCCTTACGTTTTTTCAAAAAATATTTAATCCTTACTAATACCTATTATAAGAGCGAATGTGAGTTTGTTTACCGATTGCTAAACCGATTTTGATGAATTTTAGTACAGAGATAGTTGAGACCCTGGAGACGGACATAGGTAATTTTTTTAAAGTGGGATATGAGGGAAAGTGTGGGAAGAAAAGGGAGAAAAAACAATTTCTTTTTGATCATCACGCGGGTTAAAGTTAGCGTTGGCCCAAATTAACTATGCCATGCGGACGAAGACGCGTGCGGATGCTTGTAGAAAATAAAATAAATACAATAAAGTAGGCAGTTACTTCATAGCGATTTATTTTATAAAAAATCATCAACATTATAATAGCTTTTTTGTCAGTATTTTTTAATGTATTTTTTTTAAATTGGTCTGAATTAACTAACGATTTTTTTTCTTTTCTTTTCAGGTAAGTTACGTCTTCATGCCTAAATGGCTGAACCGATTTTGATGAATTTTGGTACAGAGATAGTTGAGAACCTGGAGACGGACATAGGCAATTTTTTTAAAGTCTGTAATAAGGGAGAAAGTGGGAAAAAAGGGAAAACTTGGCATTGCTATTACAATAAACAAGGCGCAAGGGTAAACACTACAGGTAGCAGGTACCTATAAATCAGGAAAGGGGAACTGTGTTACCCCGAATTTAACGCGAGCGAAGCCATGGTCAAAAGTTAGTTACGAATAATATAAAAACTACAAGTTCCTTTCAAAGTAGAAAGAAAGACGAACAAGATATTTAAGTTCTGAGCAAACAAACATTATTACATACGTGCTACGTCCAACAACCATTTGGCAACCATTATTATAGTAGACTGCATCAAGTTATTTTACCCCAATGGGGGTACTTATCATTGGCTGCTTGATGCATTCCCTGCTTCCCCCGCAATCCCTGCTTTGTTGACATCTCAATTTTCAATTTTGAAGTAAATTTTAATACAACTGTATTAAAATTTTCAATTTTGAAGTAAATTTTATAAATTGTAATAAAATTTACTTCCAAGGGGTTATAATTAACACTTGAAACGGGATATTTACCATGTTTATTATTTAAATTGAGTTTCCGATATTTCGGTGATGATGCAAACGCCATGATCACGGATGAACTGAAGTTATTGCGGGTGGATGTTTATGAGCAGACAAAACGATCTACCCTCTTTCTTATTCGTTTTTTGCGTTCGTTACCACTAACACCGTCACTCACAACTCGATTTTGCTCTCGACACACAAAACTCACTGTATCATGTAGCGATCTTTTTTCCTTACTTTTTGGGTTTTTACACAATTGAAACTCAATTTAAATAATAAACATGGTAAATATCCCGTTTCAAGTGTTAATTATAATATTAGTAACCATGGCAGTTTAAAGACTTATATTCCAAGGGGTGGTCAGAGACATGTCAACAAAGCAGGGATTGAGGGTTATTCGAAAGAGATACTGCGGCCCCGGAATATAAAGGTAACATGTGTGGGTTTTAGTCAGTACAAGTCTGGCGCTCCGCCCATAGCCAGGAAAGGTATTTGATGATTTGCCATCCGCAAAAAAAGAGGGGCTTTTAAAACTCAAAACTCAAAGCATTTATTTCAATTAGACCATTACAGGCACTTTTGAATGTAACATGTTTAATAGAGATTCTATATTTGTTTGATATATGTTTACAATAAAGTATTAGTAGCAAATTCAGTTCCTCACGACTTAATTAGTTAATTTGATTGTGTTGTTTTTTTTATGCTGTTTTATGAAAGTATAATTTACTAGCTTTTGCCCGCGGCTTCGATCGCGTTAAATTCTGCAGTTCCCCTTGCGCCTTATTGATTTGTAATAGCAACGCTAAGTTTTCCCTTTTCTTCCCTCTTTCTCCCTAACAACCCACTTTAAAAAAAATACCCTATGTCCGTCTCCTGGTGCTGTGTCCAGTCCTCTGTACCAAAATTCATCAAAATCGGTTTAGCCATTGAAGCGTGAAGAGGTAACAAACAAACAAACAAACTCACTTTCACTTTTATAATATTAGTAAGGATTATTTTACCGATTTAAAAAAAGTTACATTGATCCAACATAGTCTTACCTATAAATCGACTTAATGGGTAGGGGAATCACTCCTAGTGAAAATACGTGTGTTCCATTTAGACTGAAAGCCACTTATCCGAAAATAAATATCTGATAAAAGCATGATAAATAATGATATCAGAACTTGTTCTGCTATGACATTGCTATATAAAATACGTCAGGTGCATAGAAGATGCTCGAAACCTCATCGAAATCTTAGAGTAAAGCAGTTACTGTAAGATTTCGATTAGACGGGCCTGTTGGTCTAGTGGTTAGTGGCCCTGACTGCTGAGCCGGAGGTCGTGGGTTCGATTCCCACCCAGGACAAACTTTGTGTGATGAGCATGATTGTTTGTTCTGTGTCTGGGTGTGATTTATCTTTAATATGTATGTATTTATAAATTATATAAGTATGTATATCAGTTGTCTGGTTACCATAACACAAGCTCTGCTTAGCTTGGGATCAGATAGCCGTGTGTGAGTTGTCCCAAGATATTTATTATTATTATTATTTACTGTCTACTTACGATGCATTTAATGTGAATAAATCACAGTGGCATTAATCTAGTTAATCACTCTAGTACAATTGCACGTTTACTGTTTTTTTTTCGGATGAAAAATCATCAAATAACTTTAGACACTTACGGGGAAGTGTCAGACTTTTACTGAATACAACCCATCAATGTTCCTTCTTTTGCGCTTTGTGTTCCAGGGCCACTGTATCTTTCGAACAACACGCAACCCCAGCAGGCAGTGGCCCTGGCATGCCACTGATTGTGGTACATATTTTATTCGTGTATAGCTAGCTATTTTGAGGTGAATGAAATATTGAATGACAATGTTATTTTTTTTTCTTAATTATAAGACGCGGAGTCTTATAACTTTGGCTTTGTAACCATATAATTAGCAATTTTGTAAAACTATTCCAATTTTGTTGTAGAATGGAGTATATTCTATTCTAATCAATAAAGTGGATCAGCAAAGCAGATTTAAGACAGTTTTGATATTTTTTTAAACTCAAATTTCAAACCATTTATTTCAATTGGGGCTTTTATGCTTTTGGAGGAGCTCGTGGCTAAATAATAGCAGCCGCTCGGGTCGATCTTTAGGTTAAGCTGCGCTTGCCTAGGTAGGTCTGTGGATGGGTGACCACCCGTTACATACCGAGTTTCCTCCGTGCCTCGAAAAACACGCTAAGCCGTTGGTCCCGGCTGTCATTTGTAGTTCTTTGACAGTCGTTACAGGTAGTCACTGTTCCTAAAGTCTGACAACCAGTCTTACCAAGGGGTACTAACTTGGTTGTGGAGGTCAGATAGGCAGTCGCTCCATGTAAAATACTGGTATTCAGCTTCATCCGGTTAGACTGGAAGCCGACCCCAACATAGTTGGGAAAAGGCTAAGCAGATGATGATATTTCAATTAGACCATTACAGGCAATGTTGAATATCAAGAAACAAAAAAATGAAGCTACAGTCCCGGACACAAAGCCAAATAACTTGTGAAAGTACTGAAATTGTCCATTCCAAAGCGTTGATCTCTATGGAGAAGAACGGTCAAGAAACTCAATAGACACTCTTTTAAATCATATTAATCTTACAAGATAATTTTATTTTGCATAACAATGGATAGCATGTAAACTTCATTTCGCAGAAAATTGTTTGGCAGACACTCATCTATGATACATTCAAAACTCATAATTTTGTAAGTCAGAATCATCTCTAGACATATATTTCATATCCATAATATTTAAAAGTAGAAACATTAGATCGCAGAAAGTTCACAGTCAGAATCGTCTTTTGGCATATTATACATATTTCATATCGATAATCATTAAACGGCAGAATTGTCATATCGCAGACAGTTTATAGTTAGCATCATCTTTGTCATTATTTGTTGTCATTTATTTTAATTATTTATTTCTATAAAATAATGTCATTTCAATAAGTAATTATCTTAATCTAAATAATTCAGTTCCCGGTAACCTACTAAAAACAATCTCTTTTTTTCTATTAATGCAAGTCGTTTCTGCCACGGGGGGGGGGGGGGGGGTCACGGTGTTAACCTAACCTAACTTACCCATTTCAATTATTTTAAGGAGTCAATCTAATCTAAATAGTTGAGTTCCGGGTAACCTACTAAAAACAATATCTTTTTTTCTATATTATTCCCAAAGATCTTATTTTTGCCTTAATATTTTTGGTATAATTGTAACTCACTATATCAGTTCACGAAATTCTGCCATCTGTATAGTATGAAAAGTGAAATTATACCAAATAATCATCGCTCTAAATGAACATTATGCTAAACGATATAATGTTAAATTTGAACTCAACTTTTAATCGTAATTATACTAAATTTCATTTAAAAGTAAAAAGTTCAAAAGTATGCCATTGTAAATTGGGAGTTTTAATTATATCAAATAATTTTCCGCTTTATTCCTAAAACCAACATTTACCAGCCCACATTGGTAAAACCTAGCATGTACTGAATTGGAATGGCAAAAGTCCGAAAAAGTCGTCCCTTTATAATAAATACTTACATTTACCAACTCCTGTCGGTAAATCTTAGGTTTTACTGGAAAATCTTAAGATTTACCGTAGTTCGGGCTTTTACAGTAACATATACATATGTGAGAACGATGTAGTAAGACGGGCACATTAAGAGCGTCCAGAGTAAAAATGACAATAAATATACAATGTGTCCGGTCATGGACTAGCGATATTCTCGATATTCTAGATACTTATGTAACGAGTGTTTTAATATACTACACACTTGTCTTTAATTCACTTACCCGATTTTTGGCAGCCATTTAGAGATATTTTCTATGCGTGTACAAAAAATAGTCATGTCTCTCAAAATGTTGGTCTTACTGAGACGACAATAGGTTTATTCAGAGGCAACAATATTGTCTATCGTTTAAATTAAGAAATGATGAGCTTACATTTTCGTAACTTTAGAAAATAAAATTAAAGTCCAAAATAATACGTAAATCAACGAAAGTGAAGTGAAGAAGTTTAAGTTTTTTTGTTGAAAATCAATAAATTTGAGTACTAGAATGTTTGTTATTTAAGTACATAGAATATCGCTAGTCCGTGACCGGACACATTGTTTATTAATTATTAAAATAAACCGTGGCAGCTAAGACATGACCAGTCCCAACTGACAGCACCCGTTCACGAACAAGACGCATAGATTAGCGTCATTTATTCACACTGATAAAATTTAATGAGGAAGCGCGTTCAACTGCTATATTCGGTAGACGAATGAAAGTTGCTGTTAAAACTATGTACGGGAGTGGAGAGTTTGAACGCTTTTTTCACCAAGACTTAGTAATATTTTATCATTTAGGGCATCCGACAAGTTGTTCCAGTGAAATGGCGACAGGAACAAGTTAAAGGGAGATACAAGTACAAGATTAAACCGGTCGTGCTGTGTGGGTCTGAATGGTGGGCAAAAAAGATGGATGACAAAGTATTGCATGTAGTGGAGATGAGAATATTGAGATAGATGTGTGGAGTGACAAGAATTGATAAAGTAAGAAATACTGGAGGAAATTTGAAAGTTGCGCCAATTACAGTGAAAAAATGTGCCTGATTTCAAACCACAGGTGTTTGAACACATATGATTTTCTAGATATGGCTATTGCCTACTCACGTGTGCGTACCACACGCACACGTGAGTAGGCAACCGCAGTAGGCTAGTAGTGGTTGTCAATCGAATCTTCCGAAAAAAAAAACTGGCCAAGTGCGAGTCGGTCTCGCGTACAGCGGGTTCCGTACAAAATTGCGACATAAACGTATCTTTTTTCATATCTTTTGACGTAGTGGGTTGACTTTTTCACAGCTCCAAGGGACCGACGACGACAGACTGACGAAGTTTTGGTTTCAATTCGATACCTTGACGCGTTCCCGAGATAAAGGGTCTTGACAGACGGACGGACAAGTGATCCTATAAGGGTTCCATTTTTTGGGGTTGGGTTTGTTCGAAAGAGATACTACGGCCCCGGAACATAAAGAAGGAACATGGATGGGTTTTAGTAAGTAATATTCTGACACACCCTCTCTCTCTCTCTCTCTGACTCTGGATGAAGCGGGGGAAGTTATGTGATAATTTCCCATCGGCAAAAAAGAAAAGTTCCGTGTTTTCCTTTTGTGGTATGGAACTCTAAAAATAAAGGAAAATGCCTACTAAGTAAGATAACATACAGACGTTCCCTATATAAACAGTGTGAACCATGAGTGTTTGTTTATCTTGTATTGTTATTTGTTTTTAATTGTAGTAGTTTTGGATCTATTTGACACAATTTTTGTTATATAATCCTGTCTCTAATATTTATCATGATTTTATATGTTAGTTATTTTCTATTTCTTTATATGTAACCGTGCTGTTGGTGTGCTTATTATAAATAAATAACAATTAGATAAAAAATAAAAGCCTAATATATTTGTTTAATCTTAATTTCCCTAAACTAATTTGTCAGCGTGATTTTCACTTTAAAGACCTTGTTTTCTTTTGATTTAATTAACACATTAGCCGATTACAGTCCCTTTATCTTAATCAAAAATAAATTTTTAATGGACAGTGTCGTGTCTAAAATAGCCTGTGATTCGTATACCAAGTCATTAATAGATGGACTTTGGTATGCTAAATATGATAACAGGGTTAAGGCTGGCGTAGTACTTGCAAACGGCTTACGGGTAACACAAAAATAAGTAATATACATTATAAATTCCTTTACACCGCACCGGTTTTATGTCCAAATCATACGTAATTTTTGACATTAAAAAAGCTGAAAGTTAATTTACTTTTAAAAGAAAAGTTTGTAATCACTATTTAGGTACGTCTATACCAATTAAAAGTCATAGTAATTACTGTTAGTTTTCTCGTTTCTATTTATTTTTTAAATATATTCATTATTTTATTTCATAAATGTAAATGTGTTTAAGTATATGTACATATAAAAATATACGTTTCCGAAAACAAATTGTTTTAGATATTTATATTTTTATAGTTTTTGTACCCTATCACAATGTTGCCGTATTTTACCCAAAGGTTGACTGGTAGGGAATGCCTTATGGTATTAAATCCACCTATGTACCACTATAATTGTACATGAAGTTTAAATAAATGAATAAGTGATTTACTAAAGGAGTATGTAACGTTATTACATAGTGCAAGCAAAGTGTAACGGTCTGCCGCGCTTGGGCACCGACTTCTCGCCCCTGGTTTAGTCCATGGCCCGGAGCGCAAGGGAATGAGAAGCGGTCGCCTGCTTCTGCAAAACAGTCATGCTAACAAAGGATAGAGAATTTCAAACCAACCCAGCTGCCGCGGGGCGACGACGCACGGTGGGCTGAAAATCGGCTTTCATAGACTTAGGGATTTCAATTTGTAAGTGCTTGTTTTTATGCCGGATATCGCTTCTATTAGTCATTACTATGTACAAAAATGACACCCGAGTTAATTCTACCCAAAAACGAAGGAAATATAATTTTTTTACGAAAAATTTGTATGAAGCTAGTATGAAAAATCGAATTATCTCCTAAACGGCATGTTTAACCGTAATATCCTTGGAGATGGTCATAGTGCTAATTATTTATGATGTTTTGGTTGGCGATTGGACGAAAAATTTAATGCCGTTTTTTTTTTAAAAATCGTCAAAATATTTTTATTTATTTTTACATGTAAAACGATCCCTTTTAGTGTCTAAGTTAAAAAGTTCGATATGTTATTAACCCAAATATTAAGAACACACGAAACAAGAAAAATAAAATAAAAAAATTGCTGTTTTTGACACATTTATATTAATTTAAATAAAAAAAGATTTATATTGAAGTAACATATGAAGTTATATTTTATACAAAATAAGTTAATTTAAGGAATTAATACTAAGCATTCGTAAAATAAAGTAAAATAATTAAAAAAAATAAAACATATCATTAAATATTACAAAAAAACCAAACACACTCAAATACAAATTTACAAATATGTACATATATATCTTTTTTACAAATTTTCCTTATCACTCTCGTTGTCAGACTCCAATTCTGAGTCAGCATCCAGATTGGATATATCCAAAAATTCGAACTCAGTTTCCTGAAATTGAATTAAGTCGAGAGTTTCAGCAAAAAAGCTCTGCTTTTTCTTGGCATCTAACTTAGGCCTTTGTGCACTTAGCAAAGGGTCCGAAGAAACAACAAGCATATTTAAAATGTCTTGATTGGAATCCTGCCTGCTTCTTTTCCGCGAATGATGTTCTCGAAACCTCCTAAAATCTTTGTTTCGAGACTCTGAGGCTTCTTCCGAGAGAGTCCCAATCGGCACAATATTATTTTTCTCGATTATGTCAGCCCCATGGCTTTGTAACTTATGAACGGTTGACGACATGTAGTACCAGTCGTATAGTAATACGTACTTTTCTGCTGTTTTGCGAGCATAATCTCTAAATTTTATTATATCGATCTGCTCTCCAGATGTAATTGCTTGTAAAATTACAGCAAATCTTTTGATGAGGTCTTCATCCAAACCGGTTATAGCTGCGGTTTTATTAGGAAACTCAAAGAATTTTCTTGCAGTATTCCCGTCATTGGTGGTTCCCGAGCCTTGTTTTACTATATCAATCAACAGATTGAGCTCATCTTTGAATTTATTTTGAATTATTTTCTTTCTTGTCTGTAGCATTTCTTTGTGCTCATCACTTCTCGCTGCCCACCGTTTGAAGTCCAGTCTGTATGCAATGTGTAACAGACATTCCATACAATTTATACGGGCGTGTAGGGATGACAAGCCAAACTCATACAGGTCCGAACACACAATTTTTGATGTTACAGCATCTAAGCGGTTCATTTCTGTAGGCTTTGCTAAGCACAGGTAGCACGATGCATTTGATCTAGCTTCAGAAAGGTAAGTACAGACTTTAGCGTCGATCATCGTCATCATTAGTTGATGAGTCACCCTATTATTATTATTGCACTCTGTGGGGATAAGGGCCTCAATTTCTTCATCCATTTGTTTTTTCAGCCCAAGGACAACTGCTTCACTCTCCTTTACAAAAGTAAACTGAACTGGACGACAATACAAAACTGAGCATGGTTTTGGGTTCGTCCATAAAATGTTGTCTCCATCTGTCAGTTTTAGTGGCACCAAGGAGGTCATGAAAATGCTTGAATCATCTTCCTCACCCTCAATTTTCTGCTTGTATCGGCTTTGGTTAGAAGCACCGTCAAATCCCCACTTGGATATCAGCTTCAACTGCTTGTTATGCTCTTCGTTAGAAAGGCTTTGAAGGATTCTTGTAACCGTGATATCAAGTAAAGCTTGAAGTGTAATCCTAGCCGATGAATCAGTAACTGTCACTGATTGCTTCGGAGGGTAGCAATCAAGCTTAGTTTGTTGCACTTTATAGTAAGATGGATAAATATCTTTAGCACCTTCTCGAATGGCAGCCTCACGCAACGTAATATATTGCCACTTTGAGAGTTTTAGCGAAAGAAGCAATCCAAGCGCCTTTTCTGGCGTAAATATGATTGTTTTCGCTGGTTTCTTAAGCGTTTCATTTAATTTAGCGGCTGCTTCAGGATTTTTCATCATGTATTCGATGACAGAGGCGATATCTCCATGCCCTTCTTCTTTTAAACGTGCTGCAGCTGCATATGCCAATTCACTGGAACCTTCGCCTGTGTGTTCATCAGATCTTCTCTTTTTTTGTTTACTTCCCAGGTCTTCGAATGGTTTACGGGATCTTTTCGTCATTGTTCCAATGGACGTTGATGTCGACGGTTCTGGAGAGACTGAGGGCGCTCTTGGTATCTCATCAACACTTGGTTCTTGATTAACTAAAGTTTGCACAAAACTCGGCCAATCAATATTTGCTCCCAACCAATTCTCGTACTTTCTCCTGAAATTATCAAGGAATCGGTTGGATTTCTCCCACCTTTGTAAAGCGGCTCGCGTAAATCTCCGACAAAATTCTTTGAGAACAACATAATCTTCGTCAGACAGGCAATCGCCTATGCGGGATACAACTGCACTAAACAATACTTCATGATCAAATGAAGTACTCTCACTTCGTAGAAGAACAAACAAGTCTAAATTGGTCATTAAACTTTCCATTTTAAGATTTTATAGTCGCAGATTTAGTGTTAGCAGTTACACAGTTGTGAACAAATTAAATTATAAAACAAAACTTTAGCCCTTTTATTGCAAAACGACAATAATTAGGTAACTACCCTCATTAGTTATCTCCTCATTAGCTAATGAAAATCTATAATTGTCACTAACTATTCTTAGAACTCATAGCACTGCTAATTAACAAATTAGCTTACTTATCAGGAAATGTTAAATATAATCCATTGTCGTGAGATATTGAAAATCATTAAATCACCTATTAAGACTCATTAGAAGACCTAATCAGTGTAGTTACTTAATCACTTCTTTTTGGACTCATTAGAAGACAATTGGTAATTTGGTTGTATGAAAAGTTTTAAAACTCATTTTGTGTTGATAAATATCTAGCTCAAACATAGTTGGCTACGTGTGGGTGTACTATAAACCTCTGCCAACTCCTTCGGAAATATAGGAGTGATGCTATTTTATGTTATGTGTAGTTAAAAGTCCGTGTTCTTCAACATAAACACCAAAAGGAATCGTTTCATACGTAAAAACAAATAAAAATATTTTGACGATTTTTAAAAAAAAAACGGCATTAAAATTTTTGTCCAATCGTCAACCAAAAAATCATAAATAATTAGCACTATGACCATCTCTAAGGATATTACGGTTAAACATGCCGTTTAGGAGATAATTCGATTTTTCATACTAGCTTCATACAAATTTTTCGTAAAAAAATTATATTTCCTTCGGTTTTGAGCAGAATTAACTCGGGTGTCATTTTTGTACATAATAATGACTAATAGAAGCGATATCCGGCATAAAAACAAGCACTTGCAAATTGAAATCCCTAAGTCTATGAAAGCCGATTTTCAGCCCACCGTGCGACGGCGCGTTCGTGTTCCACGCGCGCCTCAAAGAGATGTAAGAAAAGCAGAGGAGCTTGCCAGGACCACTGCTTGCTGGGGTTGCGGGTTGTTTAAAAAGAGATATCGTGCGCCGGAACACAAAAGGCAAAAGAAGGGACATGGATAACCCTAAGATATGTGGTGATTGACAATCCGAAAAAAAGGGTGTTATGTAGGAACCCTTTTTGTTTACCCTTTGTGTTCTGGAGTCGTATCTCTTTCGAACAACCCGCATCCCTGGCAGGCAGAGGCCCCGGCAGTCAACTCCGTACATAGGTACCACAACCTAGGAACGTTAAATTGTTTCTTTAGTACTATCTCGCATAGCTTAATTGACTTGTTGCCGGTCTGGTGGTCACTACTGTTAACTCTCATATGAATAGAA
The DNA here is from genome assembly GCA_905475445.1 of Ochropleura plecta. NCBI lineage: Eukaryota > Metazoa > Arthropoda > Insecta > Lepidoptera > Noctuidae > Ochropleura > Ochropleura plecta. Next base: position 9,908,429 of record FR997738.1, read on the forward strand.
TAGTCGAAAAATACGATCTGCCAACAGCCGATGAATTTCAAAACTGCCATTATTTTTTTCAAATGATCGTAAATAACCTCTCGAATGTTTATACATAAACTAGCTTTTGCCCGCGGCTTCGCTCGCGTTAAATTCGGGGTAACACAGTTCCTCTTGCGCCTTATTGATTTCTAATAGCAACGCTAAGTTTTCCCTTTTCTTCCCTCTTTCTCCCTCACATCCTACTTTTTTAAAATAAAAGTTAGCCTATGTCCGTCTCCTGGTTCCCAACTATCTCTGTACCAAAATTCATCAAAATCGGTGTAGCCATTAAAGCGTGAAGAGGTAACAAACAAACAAACAAACAAACTCACTTTCGCTTTTATAATATTAGTAAGGATCAGCATTCGGAGACTATTTCCTAATAGTCTCCGCATAAAAAAAAAAACGAAAGTCAATAGATTCGTTTTTTATGAGCCTTGAAAGAAAGTGTTTTAAGAAGAAAGTCATTCTGGACATGATAAAATACAGTCACGACAAAATATAACAGTTCCGCTCGTGCATTCAATAAAATCCCTACACGTTCTGTTTTTAAATTCGTTTTGTTTTTTCGTTTTACCACACACATGTAACACGTGTTGAATGCATGTCTGTTTTTTTTTCAATTTTATTTTTAACTTATCTATTACTAGCTTTTGCCCGCGGCTTCGCTCGCGTTAAATTTGGTATAACACAGTACCTGCTACCTGCAGTTTTTGCCCTTGCGCCTTATTGATTTGCAATAGCAACGCCAAACTTTCCCTTTTCTTCCCTCGTTCTTCCTCATATCCCACTTTTTTTTAATAAACTATCTCTGTACCAAAATTCATCAAAATCGGTTTAGCCATTAAAGCGTGAAGAGGTAACAAACAAACAAACTCACTTTCGCTTTTATAATATTAGTAAGGAAGTAAGGATTTTGATTTGCTTTTTCAATCTTTGGAAGACATAAGTAACATGTAACATAGATATAAGGGGAAGACACTAGCTCCTGTAATACAGTGTACACTAGTGCAGGAGCTAGGGAATTCATTAAAATGTTTGTAATTTGTTTATGCTAATGAAGATTATTATTATTAATGTTGTTCAGCTGGTCGCGTAAATTACAATGGAGATAAAAAATGTTGTTTTTGTTTTAAGTGTTCACGATAACAAGACAAAATGTAAGTACTTAGCTAGTTACTACAGCTATCAAGCTATCTGGATCTACGATATATTTGTGATCTAATCAGATTTATTGCTAATAAGTCCAACACCGTTATGACAAATCGATTCGGTTTCTCCGCATTGATTAATTGATATCACACGTTGAGGAAAACCGGCCGTCTACGAGTAGGATTCGCACATGAAGAGTTCTGTAGCACAATTCACTCTCAACAGAAAATCTTTTTTTTTTTTCATAGTATTAGGTTGTTGAAAAAACCAGCCAGGTGCGAGGCGGACTAGCATACTGGGACAATAGATTTGAGTATACGTATTAATTTCAACTCGATACCTCTACTCATAATCGACTAAAAGTGTTTTGACAAACAGACAGGTAGACAAACGGACAACAAGGTAATCCCATAAGGGTTCCGTTTTTTTCCTTTTGTGGTACGGAATCCTAAAAATAAAAAGGTCAAAATCTAAATTTCAAATCTTATTCAAACCAATTTAAGTTATTTTTTTAGTTTGTCTCCTTCGATAAGAAACTCAATGTGTACATCTTTGAAAGCAAACATCTCATGAACCATTTACTTCAAAAAGAAACTGTTTAAGAAACCTCGATATTTTTATTTTTAAAACCTGAGCTGCCACCGACGACGCACGCCGTGGAAATGGCAAAGTTCTTTTCTAAGAAAAATATAAATACTTTTGTACCAGCGACACGAAGCCATCCACACATCCACACAATCTTGCACATTTATAATACTTTAGTTGCACTCCGCGGTTTCACCCACGTACATTATACATATGAACCTTCCTCTCGAATTAGTCTGACTGAAAACTTTTTAAACAGTAGATCTTAACAAACAGACAGTGGAAGCGACTTCATTTTGTACTCCTACTATGTAAAGGTAGTGTATTAAAATTCCGTTAAGTGTTTTCATTAATGTTAGCGTCAACAATGACAAAGATGGTAAAAAAGTACGAGGTCGACTAATTCACTAATAATTGGAATCACTGTGGTAAATTTAAACGAACATATACTTCAGCACAAACGGACGGTGGTCCGTTTACTTGACGTGTACTTGACGGACGGTGGTCCGTCAAGTACGCAGAACCCATTATCCTATGTTGTAGCCGACTCTTCGTTCTCGTTATTAAAATAAAAAAAAGCAAAAGATCACGCACGATTCACAAGTGTTTCAATTTTTATATAGGTATATAGTTATATATATTTTGTTTATTATTTTTCATAGTTCCGATTCGTCATCGGCACTCAAGAACCGTTAAAAGAACAATCAATACAATTTTGGATTATAAATAAGATTTTTAGTTATGGAAAATTCACCCAAGTTTTGTAAATAGTATAATATAATCGTCGTTTTCATTTCCAAAACAAATACTGGTTTAATTGACATCATTATAACTAGGTATTCGTTCAATTAAAACAAAATGTCACAATTTCCTTTTACTTAGCTTTTGGTTATGCATCCAAACGACCCGACTGCAATAGTAGTTGAGACATAACTTACCTGAAAAGAAAAGAAAACGATCTTTAGTTCATTCAGACCAATTTAAGAAAACATTAAAAAAATACTGACAACAATTTATAATGTTGATGAATTTTTAAATGATAAATCGCTATAAGGTAACTGACAAATCTATTGTTTTTATTTTATTTTCTATTAATGCTAATTTGTTAATTTAATTATACCATTGTTTTTTAAAATGTGACTGTCTTTCGACATAATTTTGTACACCAGCCATGGTCAAATATGTTGGGCCAGAAAATTGTTTGTAACACCTATAATTTAAGCATCATACCATGTATATTATCTACACATGTTTTTGCAAATAAATGAATTTTAGTTTTACTATTCAAAAAACCAATTTCTATATTTGTATTTCTGTTATTTAGTAGATGCCATAAAGAGTATGGCAATTAAGACAAGATAAACAAGCACTTATTTTCTCATAATTTTTATTTTACTCTAGACCTTACCTGGGTACCATCTAGTTACGGAGATTTTAGGGGTCCAAGTTCTAACAAAGCCACTTATTTTTTTTATGACAGCCAGGACCGGCTTCTACGAACAAGACATACATAAAATAATACTACATACAGATACCCAATATTACAAAGAAGTGATGCCTCGCTAAGTCCGACTCTTGAACTTTTTTTTTGCTTTAAATAAGTTTTACCCTACTCGTGCATGCATCGTGTGTACGTTTGCAAACATTTAAACTCACATACACAAATAGCCAAACCCGAAACAACAACCTATAGGTTATACAAATATTTGTTCCGTGCAGGGATCGAACCCGCGACACGCAGCGCAGCAGTCGATCGCCCAGCTACTGAGCCAACCGTGCCGTCAAATAAGTAATTAAGTTGCAGGTACTTTATGTAGGTATTATATTTATTTATAAATAAATAAATAAAATAAAATTCATTTATTTCAGGTAATACACCCATAATTACAATTATACATTACACAAAAAAAATACAAATTACATAATACAAAAAAAAAACAGAAAATAGATACAATTAAGATATTATTATTATTATTCAATTTTAAATACATTAATTAGACAATTACAAATCACAAATATCAAATTTGCAGCAGTCATACACAGCCCTGACAATTACATTTTTAGTGGATCTTATTCGGGACATGAAGGAGGCGGCCCGCTTCCTCATTATTGCATAAAAATCGTCCAACCTGTACTCAGCGAACATGCCAGACACACTACACCTCCACGGCAGGTTGAGCATAGCTCTGAAGGCATTGTTGTTCTGCACGCGTAGCGCGTGGTACGTCCGCTGTGTGTAGTTCTTCCATAGGTAGCAGGTGTAGAACGCCTGACAGTAAGCTACGAACAGGGTGATCTTTACGGTGTTACTGCACCGACCGAAACGACGTGCCAACATATTGCCTTTTGCGGCTATGGACCTCTTTTGTCTTTCCATATCGTCATCATCTTTAAGATTATCTTTTATTACATGACCTAGATATTTAAATTTCGAAACGATGTTTAGCCGAGTGCCACCAAGCGTTATTACTGGCTTAAAGCTACATGTTTTATCATGTCTGAATATCATGACTTCTGACTTTTTAACATTGTAGTTTAGTCCATGTGTCAAAGCATATTTTTCACAAATGGATAACAGTGCTCGGAGGTCTTCGACAGACGGGCTCAGCAGGACCATGTCGTCGGCGTAGCTCAAGTTATTAACTGGTTCATTGCACATGTGACAGCCGACGCCCGCCCTGCTGAGCTCATCTATCAGTCCGTTTACATACAGGTTAAACATGGTCGGGGATGTTAGTCCGCCCTGTCTCACGCCACATTTAAGCGTGTACTCCTTAAAAAAGCCACCATTACCCCATTTTACCACATTAGTCTGAGATCCGTACCAGTATTTCAACGTACCGAGTATATTACACGGTATGCCTGCCTTTATGCAGGTATTATATGGTTATATTTATAGTGTTTTAAATAGTCAGGCGTTTTATAATTGACTCACGTAAATTGTGAGAAGAGAGAGATTTATCGATTTGTCAGCAATAATTTCCTATTCGATTGCTGCCTCTTTCTTGCCAATAAAAGTGATAAATGATGTTTATTTTGCAAGTAGGTTTTTAGAAACACTTTTAGATACAGGTCGTTTTTTTTAAACTAGATGAGTTCGCTGTTTCGTACACTCAATGGTCATAGTTTCTTATAAGGTCTAGACAAAAATCTTGTTCAACTTACATGAGGGCTATTAGAGGATTAGTGATAATGCAATATGCGCCGTATAATGACCGTCTTGACGAACACTTGTGAGATATTTTAATAGGCTTCTTTTAAATAAATAAATAAATATCTTGGGACAATTCACACACGGTCATCTGATCCCAAGCTAAGCAGAGCTTGTGTTATGGTAACCAGACAACTGATATACATACTTATATAATTTATAAATACATACATATTATAGATAAATCACACCCAGACACAGAACAAACAATCATGCTCATCACACAAAGTTTGTCCTGGGTGGGAATCGAACCCACGACCTCCGGCTTAGCAGTCAGGGCCACTAACCACTAGACCAACAGGCCCGTCAAACCTCATTCCGTTTTACCTCATTCTTATCCCACTTCAAACTGCATGATCCATTTTTCGTCACCCCATTCATATCATTATTATTAATTACTAGCTTCCGCCCGCAACTTCGTCCGCTTGGCATAGTTACTTTGGGCTGACGCTAACTTCAACCCGCGTGATGATCGTTTTTTTTTATCTCCCGTTTGTTCCCTCTTTCTCCCCCTTTTCTCACTTTTTTAAAAATTAGCCTGTGTCCGTCTCCAGGGTCCTAACTAACTCTGTGCCAAAATTCATTAAAATCGGTTTGGCCATTTAGGCGTGAAGACGTAACAAACAAACTCACTTTCGCTTTTATAAAACTACTAGTAGGATATACTTAGTAAAGATTCAATGAAATGTTAAAGACATAATCAGTAGCATAATCGACTTTATAATCGCGGGACTTTGACCTCAAGTAAAAAAAAAATATAACAATGACGGGGGAAACCAGTGCCTGTCGGCTTCGTCAATTGTATTTTACAGCCATTATTTGATAAGTTCATCACCTGAATCTTAGACAATCTACTGATTGGCTGTGATTCAGGCGCCGTTACCTGCTTTGTTAATTTATGATCGGTATCAGTAGAGATACCCGTACTTTAAATATCCTTCGCACTACAATTTGGTATAAGTATAGTCACTGTGCACTCTTAGGTGATTAACTGCCGTGATTATTGTACTTAGTCACAAATATATAATGTAAGTGCGTTCATCTCTCAATATTTCATTTCAGTATTATTTAAGTAGTTCAGTTGATATTTTCTGAATTAAATAAAATCTAACATCGCCCCGCAGTTTCACTCGCGTGGTGATAGAATATACAATATATCTTCTTTATAAATATAAAATTCTCGTGTCACAATTTTCGTTCCCATACTCCTCCGAAACGGCTGGACCGATTTCAACGAAATTTTGTGTGCATATCGGGTAGGTCTGAGAATCGGCCAACATTTATTTTTCATACCCTTCTCTAGAAGAGGAGCTGAGCAGCGTAGTAGTACAATATATCTTTATGAATTGTAGACTATGTGTTATTCTGACGTCGGCGAACGACGGATGCCATTTTCGCTATCCGCCAGTTGTGCGAAAAATACAGAAGTGCACATAAGAACTTGCACATGGTGTTCATCGACCTCGAAAAGGCATACGACCGGGTACCGCGCGCGGTTTTGTGTTGGGCTCTTAAGGAGAAAGGTGTGCCTGGGAAGTATGTGTTAGTTGATCCGTGCGATGTACAGTCCATGCAGTACTCAAGTCCGGTCCACAGCGGGCACTAATATAGAACCTCCTCCTGTATTTTAGGTCGTTTAAAAAATGTAGGCAATCTTTCAGTGTGCACGTAGTTAATTGTTGTTAATTTGGTGTCCTTTCAGATGAAGACATTCATCCTCATTGCGGTGCTCGCAGCACTGGCAGTCTACAATCACGCGGCTTCCATCCCCGATGAAATTGCTCCGTACCAAGAAGATATTGTTATAACCGAAGAGTCTGACGAGTTCTTCCAAAAAGATTATGATCTAGAAGGTAGATCTGCTGGCAGACAGTTTTACAACGATGACCTTATCCTGTTTTACGAGTATGTATACTTTTGTTATAGGTAGTCCAAATTTTAGAATTCCGTAGCTCAAAAGGAAAAAAAAGTAACCCTTATTAGATCACTTTGCCGTCTGTCTGTCTGTCAAGACCTTATCTATCTTATATATCTCAGGAACGCGTAGAGGCATCGAGTTACACAAACTCAAAACTTGTTACACAAACGGCTTTATCTTTTGATTGCGTAAACTTAGAGGGTTGATTTTTTTCACAGCTGCAAGGGTCAAAAGACTTGACTATATCGTATGAATTTCAACTAGATACCCCAAGATCTTGACAGACAGACAGAATTCAGAGTGATGATGATCCTATAAGGGATCCGTTTTTACCTTTAGAAGTACAGAACCCAAAAAACGTGATGGGGTCATACAAGGAACTTAACTATTGATAGATTAGAACCAGTAGATTGTCATTCACCGCGCCTGCTACCACATTAACAAAAACATATTTACTTTTATGATAACATTAATCAGTCAATTAAGTGTTTATCGATACAATCAATCAAAAATGGTTTTAAAAACAAAACAGTGTAGCCTTTGAAAAGTAGGTGTGTTTTGCCACCTAATAAAATAATTTAAATAGCAACAAACGCGTTTATAAAATATTTTAGGATACTTTTTTGTGAATACAATAAAAAAAGCATTTATGCTGACATCGAACAATCGATCGTCAATTGAAAGATAGCATTCATTTTCCATTGTCTGAGTTTTTACTTCAAACAGAAAATAGGGATTCCGTATTAGAGACTTGCTGTTTAGAAAGAACTGGGCACATCGTAGGTAATAATAATAATGCAAATGTTTTAACCTTTTCAGGGAGTTAGTGAACGTGCCAGCTATCCCGAATGTAGTGCAGGTTCGGGAAGTAACGTACCATGGTAATTCGACCACTCAGATTAACCGCATTAGGGTGATGAATCCCCCATCACACACTTTTGTTGGAAACTATTGGACAAATGCGCTTGTTCGGCTTACTTCAGCGTCTGGAAGGGGAATACAAACTTTTGTTCAATTCTATGGTCGCTACTCTGACTGGCTTTGAACTAATTGAAACCATTATAAAACTAATAAATACCTTTACAACTGAAGCTTATGTTTTGCATATCATATTAAAATCATAAAGTCGACAGTTTGTATGTAGTAAAAAAATATACAATCTTTCGACTTTCGACCCTCATGCTCAAACAGTTTAACGGATTTAGATGAAATTTGGTATCAAGATGGCTTATATCCTGGATTAGCCCATAGGTTACTAGTAACAATTACAATTAACGTAATATCTCTAATTTTGACGTAAAAGAAACGTACTCCGTTTTGACGTCTAGGTGTAACTGTAACCATAAACACTTTAAAATCAACTGAAAATTTATTTCTAAAAAAAAATTTCATTTCCTGTCCTCCCGTGCCACCGAAGATGATACTTGTATTTTTTTTAAATCACAGCATTTATCTTACACATATAACGTGCAAGTGACAGTACAGAACTAAAAGATTCAGGCGATAGATCGCACACGCACGAAACTGCATGTTTTAGTAATTTGAAAAAGTGTCACCAAGATTTAGTTTTTTACTGGGATTTTTTTTATCGATCGTCCTGTGCTTTTAAATTACACTTTTCTAAACAGAATTTACTTTTTTTTTGATATCTTATGCAAATACTAAAGAAATTGTTTATTTTCAATTTTAAAGTAAATTGTTAATTGGTGAACGCAATTATTTAATGAAATGAAGCGAATCTACGGTTGTTAATATTGTAAACACTTAAAAAATATGACCAATAAGGCTCAAAACAAAAAAAAACAGAAGCATCGTTTGATTCTTAAGGAGGACACGTTCAATTTGGCGCTGGGATATTCACCTGCTCAATTAGTTCTGGAACCAGTTGCAAAGTTACACATGGTACTAATGGTTTCAAGTTGCAGATGTATGAAACTGTTTGCTAAATAATTTGTTTTATCGGTTGTATTACTTTTGTTTTCTGATTGTTTTTTCATACTAACTAAAACCTATAAGTATAAGAATTTTAATAATAATTATTGTTCTCAACCTCGTGAAATCCGAGAAAGATAAACCAATCAAGTATATTGACTTGGCTCGCGAGGTTGTCGACATGTAGGGTGTGAACTCAGCCATCATTGTGCCGATAGTCGTTTCTGCCAATGACTTAATTGCGAAGAGCCTCGACCAATACCTAAGGAGGCTCTCGTTAGGCAGCTGGATCAAGGGCTTGATACGGAAAGCGGTACTATTGGACATGGCGTCAGGAGGTTCCTTTCTCTGGAGCCCTGACCGCTGGTAGCTTGGAGCCTGTTCCCGATACTGATGGGATCCTATTATTGTATTTTCATAGATACGAAAAATATAAAAATAAAAGAATATGTGAAAATATTAATAAACAAAAAAAAAAGTAAGTGACAGGTTATATTTTTATTAAATCGGCACTTTTCGAACCATTAGTAAAATCTGTTTATTATATAACTATAATAACATGCTTGGGTTTTGAACAGGACATATTGACCATCCTTAATCCTTACTAATCCTTACTTGATATTATAAAAGCGAAAGTGAGATTGTTTGTTACGTCTTCACGTCTAAGTGGCTGAACCGATTTTCATGAATTTTGGTACAGAGACAGTTGGGACCCTGGAGACGGACATAGGCTACAAAGTGAGATAAGGGGGAGAAAGATGGAAGGAAAGGGGAGAGAAAGATTTTTTTTTCGATTATCACGCGGGTTAAAGTTGTCGTCAGCCCAAAGTAACTTTGCCACGCGGACGAAGTTACGGGCGGAAGCTAGTTAAATATAAATTTGAATATTTACAAAATATTGCGTTGCTTAGATTGTGGCTTACCATTTATCAAAAGCTGGGTAAATGGCGAGTAATTCAAGGTCAAGCAAGAATAAAATCAATACTTTATTAAAAACCACACATTTATTTATCACATAATATACATAACAGTGTTCCGTGGTATTATTATGTTTAGACCCGGTCAGTGTACACTCCGGAGAATTGGACTAAGGAGCTAAAGCTCATGCCTGGTGGTATCGTAAATCTGACACTGGCGTGGGTCCAGTTATTGGTAACGTGTGTATGTCCTGGAACAGGCGGCATGCTGCTGAGCGAGATACGGCTTATGTAAGTGGTCGAATTGCCTCTGTAAAATACATCCCGGAAAACTGTGAAGGGTGAAGCTGGGACTTCGACAAGCTCTCTGAAAAGATGAAAATATTTTATTATTTGTTTACTTTCCTGTTATACTGGTGTAAGTTTAAAAACTCGCATTCAGTTGTTTAACGTTATGTGGCGTGTTGTGACGCTATTTAATATCAAGTTTTTGGTTTGCACGTATGTCATTCAATAAAATAAAAAGGTACACACGTGTAAAACAGGATCAAGTTGTCATTTCGACTGACTCTGCCAGTCACTCCTTCTAGATCGTAATCTTTTATGAACGATTGGCCACTTTCTTCGACGAGGACGGTTTCCTCTTGGGAGGGAGGGAGGTCTGAAGCTGCGTCATAGCAGGCTGTAAGTGCTGCTAGCACTGCAATGAGAATGATGCTCTTCATCTGAAAGGGCACAGTGTTATTTGTTTATTATACAAGTGTTAACCCAATTAATACGGTTTTCAAAATAGCCATCATGTTATTAAATTACTCATATAAAATATATATAAAGTTATCTGATTTATCATCATGAATAGGACATATTGACCGTCCTTAATCCTTTTTAAAACTGATATTATAAAAGCGAAAGTGAGATTGTTTGTTACGTACTAGGATTTGTTTTGCAAAACAGTAAAGAATTTAAGAGACCATCCACTAAAATTAAGCTCTTCAACACTCTAGTTCGTCCACTGTTAGAGTATTGTTCAGTGATAAATGGAATCCTCATTACGATGTTTACACCAAGCGATTGGAGAGTGTTCAGAAGCGGTTCCTATATCATCTGTGCTACGGAGACCATTTGGCAAAAAAAATGACTAGCTACTTTGAAAGATTGAAACATTATCACTTGGATACACTAGCTAATCGTAGGAAGAAACTGGACTTTATTTTCCTTCATAAAGTATTTAGTGGAAACACTGATTGTAATTAACTTTTGAGCTCTCTGGATATTAAAATTCCAACTCGGACTCCTAGGCATAATACATATGAACTATTTTACATTTCTGGCTCAAAAACTAACCTAGGTCATTACGCCGCTGTACCAAGACTTTGTAGACAATATAACGCATTAGCCAAAGCAACCAACTTTGACATCTGTGACTCTCTTGTAAAATATAGAAAGTTTCTAAATGACTCATGTTAAAATTTCATAAATTTGTTAAATTGAATTATTAATTTTAATTCCAATACTACCTGCTTCAATATTTAGTTATTACAAACTTTTTTTTTTAAATTCTATAATATATGAACTGTTATTTTGTTAGCTTATAGTTAATTATATTGTGCATGCTGTGGCCTCCTGTAAGTGGAGGAGTGCACCTACGTGATTCTATTGTCGTCCATAATTTATGTCAAATGATCTGTGTACATGTTTTGTTGGATCATGATCCTTAATAAATAAATAATAAATTATAAATGAACATCCTTATCCTTACTAATATTATTAAAGCGAAAGTGAGTTTGTTTGTTTGTTACCCCTTCACGCCTAAATTGCTAAACCGATTTTGATGAATTCTGGTACAGATATAGTTGGGACCCTGGAGACGGACATAGGCTATGAGGGAGAAAGAGGGAAAGACAGGGAAAACTTAGCATTGCTATTACAATAAATAAGGCGCTAGGGTAAAAACTACAGGTGGCAGGTACCTGCAAATCAGGAAAGGGGAACTGTGTTACCCCGAATTTCACGCGAGCGAAGCCGCGGGCAAGACAAAAATATTATAATATAATAAATTAAATAATTATTAAAAAAGAGTTTTTGCATGTTTTTATGTAAAGTATCAAATTGATTTCTGTAAAACTACAAGATTTCAGAAGATAAATATTATTTAATTATTCGGTATATATTAAAATGTAAAGTACTTACAATATCAATATCTAAATTGGTCCAGTAAAAGATCTCAGTAGCTCTTTCTCCTTAGAACGCTAAGTGACTATAATCATCATTGGCGTTGCGGAAGGTTTTATATGCTATACTGATAAGATAATACAAATAAATATATAAAGCGTATTGAGTCACTCTGATGGGCCTTAGAACACGACAATGAATGTTGTGCAATTACGTTTAATTATGACTTCATATAAAATTGATAAAACCTCATTTTTCACGCGAATTCCGTCTTGGTCAAAATGGGCGTAAGTCCAATGGAGTTAAAAAATATTTCAAATCATAGTATTACTGTAATTTAATCCATTACCTGTACCAAAGTCGAGCCTTCGGTCTACTGGGCCCACTCACTACTGAACCATAATCACATTATTAACAATTTATGTTGATATATGTAGGTATGTATTTTTATTGTTTTACTGGACCTATACTCAAACTATAAAACAACTGCTACCAGCTGATACAGTGGTTAAGGCGCCACCCCGACCAAAACGCCGCGCAAGCCGTTTTTGTACAGTTTTCTAGAGCTATCTACTTGTTATTTAAAACGAACTAAGTAACAAAAAAAATACATTAAATTTCTTTATAATCTTGATTCCATTATTGTAGATTTAGTTTTTATTTTTATTGAGTCATTATTTAGTAAATCTCCTTACAACAAAGCCCCCGAAATGAGAAAAAATATCAATAAAATGCATCTCCTCGTAAAGTAAACATTGTTTAATTTTGCTACTGACACTAATGGATACACAATTCTATAATGAACATTTTGGTAGAAATATTTTTTCCAAAAACCCAATACTTAATTTTATATAGATTTTATTCCAAAAAATGGCGTTATTCACTACTGCTCTCACTCACTCACTCCTGCGCGGCAAAGAGGGAAGCGAATACTCAAGGTTATTTGCGTAGGGTACGGCCTTAATATAAACGTTTATCCTCAAATAAAATCTAAAAACTCAAGACAAACCTCTTTAAAATAACCGGTCAAGAGCGAGTCAGACTCGCGCACCGAGGGTTCCGCACAAACTTGCGACATAAACAGCCATATCTTTTGACTGCGTAGCTTTAGAGAGTTGTTTTTTTTAACCTTATACTCAAGTCTGTGGTCCCTACCACAGACTTGAGTATAAGGTTTTAATTTCAACTCGATGCCTCCACGCGTTCCCGAGATCAGCACAACAAAGTGATCCAATAAGGGTTTCGTTTTTCCCTTGTGTGGTACGAAACCCTAAAACGGAGATTATGAACAAAATTATCCATTAATGTCTGCACTTTAATATTATCAGTAAAAAAATTTTGCTACTTAATTTTTGTTGGCTGAAGCATATTGTTAGTGTTCCCAAGACTGGGAGGAAGTACGCCCAGTTACTTGACCATGAAATTAGCGGTGCTTGTGGTCTTAATTTAGGTATTGTTTTTCGGCTTTGCTCCACTTTTTTTGTCTACAGGCGTGGAAAAAAAATTGTAGCTTCAACTTCTTTTTTTATTGACAGACACGTCTACTTCTCGCCGGGTCATCAAATGGAAAAGGATCTTTTTGTCTTTGACTTTCAAAATCGCAGCAACCAATGGTAGCACATAAAGTTAAAGGCGGGCTCTTTAATATGACTAGCCATTGCTTTTTCAAAAAAGGGATTTTTTATTTTACTCATTTTTAAAATTATGAGCTTAACAGAGCAAAAATCATGATCCTTTAATTTTTTTTTAAATTCGATCGAGTGAAAAAAACGGCTGGCTGGATTTATTTGGCTCTTTGTAGGGTTTTTGTGGATATATTAACTATAAAAGGCACACTTAATATTAGTAGTTTCCTCAATATCTTTGAGCCAGCCTTTCCAAAAAACCACCAAAAGCCGTATTTTTGTTGCATTTTCAAATTAATGTGACAAAAAGAAAATATTTTTTTTTACTTAGCTTTTGGTTATTCATCCAAACGACTCGACTGCAATAGTAGTTGAGACATAACTTACCTGAAAAGAAAAGAAAACAATCTTTAGTTAATTCAGACCAATTTAAGAAATCAATAAAAAAAATACTGACAGAAAAGCTATTATAATGATGATGAATATTTAAATGATAAATGGCAATGAAGTATCTGAATACTCTATTGTATTAATTTTATTTTCTACTACCACCCGCGACTTCGTCAGCGTGGCATAGTTACTTTGGGCCAACGCTAACTTTAACCCGCGTGATGATCGAAAAAAAAAATTGTCTCCCCTTTTCTTCCCTTTTTCTCCCTCATTTCTCATTAAAAAAAATCTATGTCTGTATGTATCTGGACATTAACAATGTTGTTGATAAACTTAGGTCGACACGGGGTAATGTGTTTCTACCTACTAGTTGTAGACACAAAATAGCTAGACTAGTAGCTTATAATATTCATTCGGACATTTAAAATATTATGTCGAAGTTTTGTTCTATTATTAACACTACGACTAATACTAATATACCTTTTTACAAGGAAGGCGGGGGAGTATTGTCACTCACTCCGGCTCATTTAAACTAGCTAGTAAGACAACAGAAGATATAAATAACATTAGTGTTACACTCACTAACACCAAGGTACCTTCTTGCTCTCAAATAGTTAAATTAAAAAAAAGGGGCCAAGCAGAATTCCTTGAAATTATTTCATCAAAATAGTCAAGGTTTCTCTTCAAATAACTAGAGATTGGAGTATTACGCCGCTGTACCAAGACTTTGTAGACAATATAACGCATTAGCCAAAGCAACCAACTTTGACATCTGTGACTCTCTTGTAAAATATAGAAAGTTTCTAAATGATTCATGTTAAAATTTCATAAATTTGTTAAATTTAATTATTAATTTTTATTCCAAATACTACCTGCTTCAATATTTAGTTATTACATTTTTTTTTTTAATGAACTGTTATTTTGTTAGCTTATAGTTTATTATATTGTGCATGCTGTGGTCTCCTGTAAGTGAAGGAGTGCACCTACGTGATACTATTATCGTCCATAATTTAAGTTAAATGATCTGTGTACATCTTTTGTTGGAGATCCTTAATAAATAAATAAATAAAATAAATTAATTAATTGTTTTAGAAAAAAAAACAAGTTTGATATTGTATGTTTCACCGAACATTGGCTAAAAGGTCATGAAATGTTAATTAACTTTGAAAATTACAGTGTAGGCAGTTCCTTTAACCGCAAATCTAAGATGCGTGGGGGTTCACAGACTAATCTTAGTTAAAAATGGCATTAAATTTAAAACTCGTAATGATATAGTTGATCTTTCGGTTGAACATTATATTGAATTGTCTTGTGTTGAGCTAGATAAGCATGTCATAGTGTGCGTTTACAGACCCCCAAATTATCAAAACTACTCTATATTTGAGTCAGTAATGGAAGATGCTTTAGCAAAACTTGCAACAGGTAATAAATTACTAGTTATCTGTGGTGACTTTAATATTAATATTTTAGATATAAATTCAAATAGCAGTAGATTCTTACATCTTTTTAAATCATTTAATTTGATAAATGTGTTATCGGAGCCTACCCGAATTACTACAGATACTGCTACATGTATTGATAATTTCTTTTGTTGCTGGGACTACTTATATAAAACCCATTGTAAATTACCTTCCATCTGATCACAGCGGTCATACCGTCGTTTTCGAGTCTTACACACCGTCACAAAAAATCCAGATAAAATCTAGACAAATAACACCCACCAATTTGAATAAATTTAATAATAATTTAATTAGTAATTTAGGCACTCCGGGATATAATATTGAAAATGTAAATCAATTTTATGAGGAATTCTTTTCGGTTGTCTACACAGAGCTCAATGATACGTTAAAAATAAAAACTAAATCTATTAGCCCAAAGTTTATGTTTAGTGATTGGGCAACTAAGGGTATAAGAAAAAGTAGGGAACGATTGTTTGAGCTTTACGGCCTGAAGCCTTACATCAACTCAGAAACTTTCAATCACTATGTTGCAACTTAATCAATTTTTTTTAAAAAACACCTGCAAGGTAGCTAAATCTTTATTCATTAGCAACAAGATTAAATCCGCCGATAATAAAATTAAGACGGTTTGGAAAATCATCAATAGTGAAACTAACAGGAATCAAAAATGTAATAATGAGATCACACTAGAGTCTTCGCGTGGTCTTCTAACCACTAAAAACGAAGTTGCTCAAGAATTTGTAGATTTTTTTACTGGTATCCCACTTAAAACTACTGAAACATTAAATTCCTCACCCTTGCTTTCCATTGATTTATTAAGAGCAAACGTTTTACCATGTCCGGTTGAGTTTCAAGTTAAGCATATTAACCCCACTGCAGTCATTAAAGCTTTCAAGCAAATCAAAATCAAATTAACCGAAGATCTTTGGGGAATGTCTATTAAAGTTTGTCAAGCTATTATTGAGACTATAGCACCGTACTTTGCCTTAATATTTAATTTGTGTGTGGACAAAGGAGTTTTCCCCGACCTTATGAAATACAGTAAAGTTATACCCCTTTTCAAATCTGGGGATAGTAAAGACACCAATAACTATAGACCCGTATCCGTTTTGCCGGTTATCAGCAAAATGTTTGAAAAGGTAATGCTTAATCAAAAGCTCATCCACTTTAACACCAATAAGATCTTACATGAAAAACAGTATGGTTTCACCAAAGGACGTTGTACGACTGACGCTGGTGTTACCTTATTAAAACACATATTTACTGCGTGTGAAGTGGCACAGGATGCAATAGTAAGCTTTTGTGACCTTTCCAAAGCATATGATTGCGTTAGCCACGAAACTCTACTCTTGAAACTTGAACATTACGGTCTAGGAAAACTTGCGCTTAAGTTTCCCTAAACCATTTATTTGCACTTGCTGCTGTGACAGCAGCGCAAATAAATGGTGTCAATTCAATGGGTTTAAATGTAAATATGGGTGTACCACAAGGATCAATATTAGGTCCCTTCCTCTTATTAGTATATATTAATGATCTACTCCATTTATTTAAAAATCAACCACAAATAAAAAAATGAATTATTAAATTAAATATTAAAGAGGTATCGTCAGCAAACAACACCTTATTTGCTGACGATACTTCTTTAATATTTAAGATAAATAGACGTGCTACAAATCATGACGACGTAAATGACGCCCTATTGCAGGTCAATAATTGGTTCACCGTCAATAATTTAGTATTAAATGGGTAAAAAACGAAGTGCATAAGATTTGCTCTGCCAAACGTCAAAAATAGTGATTGTGTCATAGTATTGAATCAAGAGAAACTAGAATTCGTCGATAAAACTGTTTTCCTGGGGATAACGCTCGATTCAAGGCTACAATGGGGTCCGCATATAAAATCTCTTGCAGGACGGCTTAGTTCAGCAGCATATGCTGTTAGAAAAATCCGTCAGTTTACTGATGTAGATACCGCGAGGCTAGTCTATTTTAGTTATTTTCTTAGCATAATGTCATACGGTATTTTACTTTGGGGACGGGCTGCAGACATCGAGTCTGTATTCATTCTGCAAAAAAGAGCCATTAGAGCCATGTATAATCTACGTAGACGAGATTCTCTCAGAATAGTTTAAGGAAATAAACATCATGACAGTACCTTGTCAAAATATCTATGAAAACATCATGTCCGTCAGAAAAAAATTGCATCTATTTGGTAAACGAGGTGATAGACACAAGTATAATACTAGAAATAGGGACGAATTGGTTCAGCCGGGTTTCAGGTTAGCTAAAGTAGACTCATCTTTCATGGGCTACTGTTTGAAATCCTTACTAATATTATAAAAGCGAAAGTGAGTTTGTTTGTTTGTTTGTTACCTCTTCACGCTTTAATGGCTACACCGATTTTGATGAATTTTGGTACAGAGATAGTTGGGAACCAGGAGACGGACATAGGCTAATTGTTATTTAAAAAAAGTGGGATGTGAGGGAGAAAGAGGGAAGAAAATGGAAAACTTAGCGTTGCTATTACAAATCAATAAGGCGCTACCGAATTTAACGCGAGCGAAGCCGCGGGCAAAAGCTAGTGCTAAAATAAAATACCTCCCCACATTCTTCAACTGAATGAGACGAAATTTAAATCTTGTATTAAACGCACACTATGTAGGCAAACATATTATAAGTTGGGGGATTATATTGATGATAAAAATGCTTAGCTCAATGCTGGTCCTGCTCCACAAGCATAGGGGTTGATTAGTATCCGAAGTTATAGTGGAAGCTGCAGATGATTGTAAGACTATCTTTGCATTGTATAGACTCAATTTTCTAGTTTTGTATAACTGAAAGCCCATGTGTGAGTACCATGTACTATTATTGACTTGACGATGCGATGGTGGTTGACAGAATGTGATGCTCACTTAAATGTCTCGCTGATGGTGGTGGGTGTGTCGGGTCATTTAGTTCCCTTCAAACTGGTTGAGCTGAATGGGGCTGATCCATACGTCATGTTCGTGAACGGGCGCTGTCAGTTTGGACTGGTCATTTTTTAGCTACCACGGTTCATTTTTAATTTATTTAGATTTTAAATTAAATTTTGCTTTTTATTTACTCTGGATGCTCTTACTGTGTACGTTACGATTTTGTAATAATATTATAATTTAAAAGAATGTCCACGGAGTTTCTTGCCCATTCTTCTCCATAGAGATCAACGCTTTGGAATGGGCAACTACAGTACTTTTACAAGTTATTATGCCTTGTGACCGGGACTGTAGATTCATTTTGTTTCTTGACATTGAAAAGTGCTTGTAATGGTCTAATTGAAAGAAATGATTTAATTTGTAAAAAATGAATAAACGAAAAAAAATGTTCTCAAGTAAGTGACAGGTTATATTTTAATTAGAGTATAATTTTTAAAACCTTTATCGAAATCGGCACTTTTCGAACCATAAGTAAAATCTAATTGAATTTGAACAGGACTATAAATATAGCCAGTATAAAAACTAGGCCTAGTTGTAGAAATAAATCCCTACGCTCCACTGCAGCTTTAGGGTTGCCACTCTAAATGTTTTTAAAACTGAACTGTATTATTAAAACATCTGATTCTGTGTTCTGTAGCAATCAAACAATCGAGTTAAAATAACTAGTTTACAAATAAAATTTAAATAGGTATCTAATGGCTTCGGTTAAGGCCGTACCCTACGCAAATAACCTTGAGTATTCGCTTCCCTCTTTGCCGCGCAGGAGTGAGTGAGTGAGAGCAGTAGTGAATAATGCCTATTTTTTGGAATAAAATCGATATAAAATTAAGTATTGGGTTTTTAAAAAAAAATATTTCTACCAAAATGTTCATTATAGAATTGTGTATCCATTAGTGTCAGTAGCAAAATTAAACAATGTTTACTTTACGAGGAGATGCATTTTATTGATAATTTTTCTCATTTCGGGGGCTTTGTTGTAAGGAGATTTACTAAATAATGACTCAATAAAAATAAAAACTAAATCTACAATAATGGAATCAAGATTATAAAGAAATTTAATGTATTTTTTTTGTTACTTAGTTCGTTTTAAATAACAAGTAGATAGCTCTAGAAAACTGTACAAAAACGGCTTGCGCGGCGTTTTGGTCGGGGTGGCGCCTTAATACCAGTAATAAAAGATCGTTTACAACACAGAACAGTTTAATATTAATACACAACAACTTGTGAGCTTTGTCAATAAGGCGTAATCTTTTACAAGTTTTGGCGTGAGACGCGGAAAGACGAAAACGTTTCGCTCGGTCCTTATCGCAAGGGCGCGCGTGTCGACAAATATGAGAAAAAAGGACAGGGTACTATAAAACCGATTTTGTCTAATTCATTTTGTGTTTGTTTGTTTTTTTTTTCATTTTCATTTTGTGGAGATAAACGCAACCACTCGTCTTGACGCGGCACTCCCGACTGATAGCACCGCCATGTCCGCTTAGAGGTCTCGTAGATTCGCAAGTTTGTGTGAGTGTGCCGTTTCGAACGTTAGTACCTAGTTTCCGTACTGTCCATATATTTATTGTGTACTAATCGTCCTTAATTAAATATAAATTTGTAAAATTGGCAAAATACAACCATTGTTTAGATTGAGGCTTTCCGATCATCAGAGGCTGGGTAAATGGCGAGTAATTCAAGGCCAAGCAAGAATGAAATCAAAATTTTATTTAAAACACAAACATTTATTAAGGCGGGCCTGTTGGTCTAGTGGTTAGTGGTCCTGACTGCTGAGCCGCAGGTCGTGGGTTCGATTCCCACCCAGGACAAACTTTGTGTGATGAACATGATTGTTTGTTCTGTGTCTGGGTGTGATTTATCTATAATATGTATGTATTTATAAATTATATAAGTATGTATATCAGTTGTCTGGTTACCATAACACAAGCTCCGCTTAGCTTGGGATCAGATAGCCGTGTGTGAGTTGTCCCAAGATATTTATTATTATTATTATTATTTATTTATCATACAGGTATTCCGTGGTATTATTATGTTTAAACCCAGTCAGTGTACACTCCGAAGATTCGGACTAAGGAGCGAAAGCTCTTGCCTGGCGCTACCGTGAATCTGATATTGGCGTGGGTCCAGTTATTCGTGATGTGTGTATGTCCTGGAACAATTGGCAGGTCGGTCATCGAGATACGGTTAATTTGAGTGGTCGAATTGCCTCTGTAAAATACATCTCGGAACTGTACTGTGTTGTGTATAGCTGGGATGTCGACAAACTCTCTGAAAAGATGAAAATATGTTATTACTAGCTTTCGCCCGCGGCTTCGCTCGCGTTAAATTCGGTATAACACACCAAACAGACCTGCAGTTTTTGCTCTTGCGCCTGATGGATTTGTAATAGCAACGCTAAGTTTTCTCTTTTCTTCCCTCGTTCTCCCTCATATCCCACTTTTTTTTAATAAAAATTAGCCTATGTCCGTCTCCTGGTTCCCAACTATCTCTGTACCAAAATTCATCAAAATCGGTTTAGCCATTAAAGCGTGAAGAGGTAACAAACAAACAAACTCACTTTCGCTTTTATAATATTAGTAAGGATTAGCTTACTCTCCTGTTATACTCGTGTAAGTTTAAAAACTCGCACTCAGTTGTTTAACGTTGTGTGCGTGTTGTGACGTTATATAATATCAAGTTTACGGTCTACACGTATGTCATTCAATCAAATAAAAAGGTACACACGTGTAAAACAGGATCAAGTCGTCATTTCGACTGACTCTGCCAGTCACTCCTTCTAGATCGTAATCTTTTATGAACGATTGGCCACTTTCTTCGACGAGGACGGTTTCCTCTTGGGAGGGAGGGAGGTCTGAAGCTGCGTCATAGCAGGCTGTAAGTGCTGCTAGCACTGCAATGAGGATGATGCTCTTCATCTGAAAGGGCACAGTGTTATTTGTTTATTATACAAGAGCTAACCCAATTAATACGGTTTTCAAAATAGCTATCACATTATTAAATTACTTATTGTATAAAAAGTATGTAAAGTGTTCTGATTTATCATCATGAAAATGTACAATATATCATCTACGTAAGACCCCAACATTAATTAAGTTCATATTTGTTTACAAATAAACTTTGTTAAACAAAAAAAATACAATAAAATCACTGAATATACAATATGTCTGGCTTCGGACTGTACATATATTTTTGATTGACTTTTTCGTAACGTAAAATTTAAATTCAAATTCAAATTCAAATCATTTATATAAATACAAAAATAGCTGCCATTAAGACCTCTAAATGGCAGCCATTTTTGTGTTTAGACTTTTTTGTTTTAGGTTGGGTTTAGACCCCACATGAGGAGTAATTTTTGTGATAAAATAGAATAAACACTCAACGCCAAGTTTGTACAGTCCGAAGCCAGATATATTGTATAATTATAATTTATATAATATGTTCCTCGACAAAACAGAATAAGTCAAGTAGCGCAACGCCATCAAACGTAAAGTTTGGTGAGTATTGTATAAAAACACAAAAAAATATTGGGAAATAAAAAAAATCTTGCATATTTTTATGTGAGTATCAAATTGACAATACTTCCTGTGAATCTAAAAGATTTCAGAACGTAAATAGTATTTATTTATTCGGTATATATTATAAAGTCAATTGTTAAGTACTTACAATATAAATATCTCAGTTTGTCCAGTAATAAATCTCAGTAGCTCTTTCTCCTTAAAACGCTGAGTAACTATTATTATCATTAACGTTCCGGAGGGTTTTATATTACAAGACCTATATCTATACTGATAAGATAATACAAATAAAAATATAATGTGTGTTTAGTCACCCTGGTGGTTCTAAGAACACGGAAACGAATGTTGTGCTTGGCTTTATTTTGTTTTGACTTCATTTAAAATGAATAAAACCTCATTTTTCAAATTGAGCGTAAGTCCAATAGATTAAAAAAAAACTCAAATCGTAGTATTACTGTAATTTAATCCATAACCAGTACCAAAGTCCAACCTTCGGTCTACTGGGCCCCCTCGCTACTGAACCATAATCACATTATTAACAATTTATGTTTATACTGGGTGTCCCAAAACTCAAGGATAATCTGAGACCGGATGAAAGGCCAAGTTATACCAGTCCTAGGAAAAATAAAAAAAAATCCACTCAGTTCAGCGATAACAGACATTTTAAAAAAAAAGTTGAAATTCGACGCCCTTGATCGCATTTTCAAGTCACCAATGTCACAATTACGCTGTGTTTTTTAATTTCGCGATCTTCATTAACGATGTTATTAATCGCAACTACAAATTAATGCAAAAACATTGTTAATTTAATCAAATAAGTTGAGTTTTAATGAGTCATGGTTTAAAAAATATTGTTAGTTAACCTTGATACTTCATTTTGAAAAAAAAATGTACTACACTACCTTTGGCAAGTTATTTCAAAAGATGGCGCATTTAATCAAGATTTAAAAATGGTGCAACACTTGCCACTTTTCTTGCCATTAAAAATTTTATTTCTCATTTATTCTTTTACAGGACAGCCCGTTTAGTTTATTTTAGTTATTTCCACAGTGTGATGTCGTATGGTATTCTCTTGTGGGGCCATGCCGCCGATATTCAGACAATTTTTATTTTCCAAAAGAGAAAACTTTAACTCACACTCCCTCAGAGAAAAATTTAAAGAGATTAACATACTGTTATGTTGGATTCTTAATAAATGATATTCCGTTGGGTATGATACTGGTTTATTAGCAGGAGACACAGGAGTTGTACACACAGTAAGACATCACAGGAAGAAGTGTGGCAGAGTGCCGGCAGATCACAGATAATACATAGACTAGTGAAGACCATAATAGTAACATACTAAATAGTGATGTTACAACATCCCCCTTGTTGAGTTCAAATTAGACCCCTGACTGACAATTAATATAAGTGCTATGCTATTTAACTTTATACAAGACAACATGCTTAATTATACTTATAGTTATACTTAAACTTTACTTATGACTTTATTTATAACTTAACTTAATCAATTTCTTCAATTAACCTTCTGGTAGGTTTTATAATACGACCTGACCTAGTTGTTACATTTGAGGATTGTTGAGATGAGGATCCTTGATGCCTAGACTCCTGTCTGTCACCTTCCTCTCCCCTTTGTGACGAGTTGGATTGCATGGGAGGGTTAGCACAATTATGAGAATATTTATGTCTTAAGTGAATTCTATTCCTCCTATACCTAACTCCATTGACATCCTCAACAACATATGATCTATTATTTGACAATCTTTGCTTAACAATAGCTTGTTCCCAGTTGCTACTAGGGTTTCTCTTAAAATAGACATGATCATTATGATGTAACATAGACATTGACTTGGCATTTTTATTGTAGTATTTTGACTTATTTTGATCATTTTTCTTGACAGACTCTTTGTAATCTTTAAATGTTACCACTTTTGGCTTTAACTTCTTATATGATGTTGGAATGTTATCTCTTAAGTTCCTAGACATGAGTAACTGTGCTGGTGATGAGAAATTATTTTTACCTGTATTTCTATATTGTAACAATGCTATGTATGGATCTGATCCATTTTCTTTGCATTTTCTTAGCATGTTTTTTTATAATTTTGACTGAACTCTCTGCTTGTCCATTAGACTGTGAATGATATGGGCTAGTAACAACATGTTCTATGTCCCATTCTTGCAAAAAAATTTTGAATTCGATTGACTGAAAAGGAGGTCCACCATCTGAGACTAGTGACAATGGTATTCCATGGCGTGCAAAAATTGACTTTAAATGAGTAATAACATTTTGAGATGTACTATTTTTATTTAATAATGCTATTTCTATGTATTTTGAGTAATAGTCTGTGACAATTAAATATACTAAACTATCAAAATGCATTAAATCAATACCTACTTGTTGCCATGGGTATTTACAGATTTCAAAATTTTGTAGTGGTTCCTTTTGATTGCTTTGTTTAAACTTAGCACATATAAGACATTGCTCTACTAAATTCTTAATATCACTTGACATATTTGGCCAATACAGAGATTCTTTAGCTAGTTTTAAACATTTGTTTATACCCTGGTGACCTTTGTGAATCTGTTCTAACATTCCTTTGTACATAGACTGTGGTACTAATAATTTTGAGCCTTTGAAAAGTAAATCTTTAATTACATGAATTTCCCCTTGAATATTCCAAAATGGTTTTACCAATGGACTGACATTGTTTTTATTGTTTGGCCATCCTTCATTATAATATTTTTTTAATAATTGCAAGGATTCATCCTTTCTGGTTTCCTGTGCCAATTGTGTACTATATTCTTTTGTAATTGCTAAGTTAGCATACATTAGATTGACATGACAAGACATTTCTGATTCATTTTCAGGTATATAGTGATCTTTCAAGGCGGCTCTTGACAAAGTGTCTGATATAAACATTTCTTTACCTGGGACATGTATAACTTCTAAATCATATTTTTGACAAGTTAACATCATACGCTGTAATCTAGCTGGGACGTCATGTAATGGTTTTTTAAACAGATAGACTAATGGTTTATGATCAGTGTGAACTGTGACTCTGTTACCATATACATATTGGTGAAATTTTTCACAACCAAATTGAATTGCTAGCAGCTCCTTCTCTATTTGAGCATACCTTTCTTGGGTTTGAGTTAAAGTTTTTGAACTGTATGCTATAGGTTTATTTTTTTGTAAAATGACTGCACCTAACGCTGACTTTGACGAATCGACTGACAAGACTAATGGAATCTTGGTATTATAATGAGCTAAAACTGGTGAATTTGTAATTTCATCTTTCAGTTTCCTCAGACATTGACTATGATTCTCATCCCAAGTCCAGACTGCATCTTTTTTTAAAAGATTTCTTAACATTTGTGTTTTTTCTGACAGGTTACTTATAAAAGGTCCTAGGTAGTTTATCATACCTAGTATTCTCTGTAACTCTTTGACATTTTGTGGTGTAGGCATGTTGACAATTGCTTTGACCTTCTCAAGATCTGCCCTTGCACCATCTTTACTGAAGACATAACCTAAAAAACATACTTCTGACAGTGAAAATTTACACTTTGACTTGTTAAATTTTAAATTGACTTGACGAGCTCTTTGCATGACTTTATGTATGTAATCTTTCATTGTGAATTGACTCGTTTGGACCATACACTAAAATATCGTCAATAAAAATTAGAACTCCTTCTATATCACCAAATAAATTCATCATGACTCTTTGAAATATTTCTGATGAGGCATTTATGCCGTATGGTAATCTTAAATATTTATATCTACCAAATGGTGTTTGAAAGGTACATAATTCTGAACTATATTCATCTAAACGTAGCATCCAAAACCCTGAAAATGCATCTAAGTGAGAAAAACATACAGCCCCTTCGAGCTGAGACCTAATCTCATCAATTGACTTGAGTGGATAATGTTCCCTCATGATATTTTTATTTAAATTTCTAGGATCAAGACAAATTCGTAACTGACCTGAACTTTTTACTGTTACAACGACTGAATTAACCCACTCTGTAGGTTTTGTTACTTTCTTAACTACTTGCATTTTCTCCATGCGATCCAACTCCTCACGCAGTTTCCCTTGTAATGCGAATGGGACTTTCCTGGGCGGATCCACACATGGTACTGCATCAGGCTTGAGTTTTAGATGACAGACTGGAGGCAGACAGCCAAGACCCTGGAATACATCATTATATTGTGTATGAATTTGTTCACAAAAGTCTTGTTTTGATACTGAAAAGACACGTTTTATTATACCTAACTTTTCACAAATTGGGAGACCAAGGACATTTGGACACTCTATATCTGGTATTATAAACATTATGTTTTCAACAATGTTCTTATTGTTTAAGCAAAAATTACAAATTAAGTTGACTTTGCCTAAAATCGGAATGGATTTTCCACCAAATCCTGTGACATTTATTTGACATTTGACAAGTGACAATTTTGACAGCTTATTTTGACTTTTAACATTTTGAAATGTTTGTTTTGACATTATATTGACATCTGCACCTGAGTCTATGATGCATTTAACTTTTGTATCTCCTACCAATAAGCTAATTTCCCACGACTGCTTTGAGTGATTCAAAGTATTGACCACTGATGATCCATTGTGTGACTGACTGGACGACTGTGCCTTATTGTGAAATCCCTCAGACATGTGACTGATTTCATCATTGAGACTCTGACATTTTTTCTTTTGACTTTTTGACTGGACATAGGATCTCTCAGACATGTGATTGTTTTCATCATTGAGATATTTATTTTTATTACATCTCTCAGACATATCACAGTTTTCATCATTGAGATGATATGAATTGGGACTCCGACTATTTGACTGGATAATAAATCTCTCCGACATGTCACTTTTCTCATCATAGGGATGGATGGATGGATGTGATGTCTTACTGTGTGTCTGTGTGTTCCTGTGTCTCTGACTGAGTGACTGACCGTGAGAATGACTATTATGACTTTGACCATTATGACTTTGACTATTCAGCATACCTACGAAATAATCTTGACTACCATTATCTGAATTAAACGATTGCAACTGACTGACTTTTTTATTTTTGAGACAAAATTTAGCAAAATGATTATAAGATTTACATGACCTGCATTGAACGCCTTTAGCTGGACACTTGTAGCGATGAGACTGCCCACAGCGACTGCATGACTCCACGGTGCTGTTTGTAGCTGACTTGCTTCTGCTTGGTGAAGGTGTTCTGCGACTGGAAGCTCGCTGTCGACCGTCCCCTCGGCTTCGGCTATGGTTCTACTTGAGATGCATGACGCTTTCACGACGTGTGACGTTTTCACCGGACCCTTTGACGATTTTTTCAGCATCCTGCTGTGCGACTATGAGTGTTCTTGCCAGCTCTTGCATCCTCTGATATGTCAAATCAGGTTCTTGGAGTAATCTCTGACGTATATGTGAAAAATCTATGTTCAGGTTTGCTATGAAAATATCTTTAATGAGAGATTCTCTGAGCGTTCCAAACTCGCATTCTTTGCTTTTATTTTCCAAATCCGTGAGGAATTCGTCGATGCTTTCGGATTTATTTTGCCTACGTGTGAAGAACAAATACCTGCACATGGTCACGTTTCTTCTTGGCTCGAAGAATTTGTCAAATTTCGATTTGACTTCGTCAAGCGTGCTCTTGTCTATTTTGAGGTTAAATGTGTTGAATATATTGAGACCTCGTTCTCCAATGCAATGTAACAGAATTGCGATTTTCCGTTTCTCGCTTGACTTATCTAGACCTGTGGCTAACAAATATAAATCGAGTTGTTGCCACCATCTTTTCCACGATTCAGCGTTATTATTCGTGGTATCTGACGAAATATTCAACTGCTTCACACGTGTTTGAAAATTTGTCTCACCATCATGGCTGACGTCCGCTTGGTCCGGCATTTTCTTCGACGACCTCGACTTTTTCTTGAATGACTTCTGACACCATGTTATGTTGGATTCTTAATAAATGATATTCCGTTGGGTATGATACTGGTTTATTAGCAGGAGACACAGGAGTTGTACACACAGTAAGACATCACAGGAAGAAGTGTGGCAGAGTGCCGGCAGATCACAGATAATACATAGACTAGTGAAGACCATAATAGTAACATACTAAATAGTGATGTTACAACACATACTAACTGTGCCCTCTCAGTTTATTTACGAAAACCTTTTGTACGCGCATAAAAATATAAAATTGTTTAAAAAATACAGTGATATCCACGACATAAATACAAGGAACAAACACAAAATTTGTTGTTCCTGCAACGAGGCTCAAAAAAATAGGGGGTACGTTCACATGCCAATGTATACGTTATTATAATAAACTACCAAGCGATATTCAAACACTAAGCCTCAATAAATTTAAATCTTTTATAAAACGTAAGCTATATCTGAAAGCTTACTATAATATGAATCATTACCTTGAAGATAAAAAGGCTTGGGATTAAGCTGCTCCAATTTAATTTGCTCTGTGAGTGGCAAGATTTTCCTTTGTTTCACCTATTTATTGTTTATTCCTTTATTTTATACAATTTGACATTACTTTGTTTATTTTTTTATTTTTACATTTCTTTTTATTATTATTATTTGTGACATTTTATTTTCCTTATTATTTTAATTTATGACATTTTATGATTTCATTATGATCTCATTAATTTAATTTTGTATTTTTTTTTATTTTTATTTGTTTATTGTGAATGTGAAGACCATGTGGATTATTTCTTTTATTTACTTTGTTTTTTGACGATAGTCTGGCAGTTTGAGTACTATAAGCGACCTACACAAATGTCCTTTTTTTGGTATTGTTCGTCGTGTCGTTGAGCTCCTTGGGTTATGAGTTGAGCTACACGATAACTGACAAATGCTTGCACTGACTGGACAGGTCCACTCAATCTGTGTGGTGCTTTCTTAAAAAGACCATTTCAGACACTATCTGCATGGTCCTCATGTAAGTTGACCAAGATTATTTTGTCTGGACCTTAAAAGAGAGTATGACCTCTGAGTTTGTTTCGGCTGTTTCTTCTCAGAGTAGTCGGGTATGAAACACCGGCCTCATCTAGTTTAAAAAAAAATGACGTGTAAAAGTGTTTGTGAAAACCTACTTGCAAAATAAACATCATTTATCATTTACTTCTTATTTATATGGAATTTATTTTTTATTATTATTTTTTTTTTACTTGGCCTTCATCAAGTCTCAGATTTTCGTTCAGTTTTGGGACACCCTGTATATGTTTTTATATTTATTTGTTTACTGGACCTACCCTCAAACTTTAAAAAACTGCTACCAACGGATACAGTCGTAAATTTAAACGTTTATCCTCAATTAAAATCTAAAACCGGCAAAGAGCGAGTCAGACTCGCGCACCGAGGGTTTCGTACCTACATACTTGCGACATAAACAACCATATCTTTTGACTGCGTAATTTTAGAGAGTTGTTTATTTTTTCACAGCACAAAGGGACCACAGACTTGAGTAGGTATATCGTTTTCATTTTAACTCGATGCCTCCACGCGTTCCCGAGATCCGCACAACAAAGTGATCCAATAAGGCTTCCGTTTTGCCCTTTTCAGAAACGGTACCCTAAAACGGATATTATGAACAAAATTATGCATCAAATTTATCGAAAAAAAGTATCCTATGTGTTATTCCAGACTATGATCTACCTATGATTAATTTCATCAAGATCCGTTCAGTCGTTTAGCGGTGAAAGAGTAACAAACATCCATACATCCTCTCAAAAATTCGCATTTATAATATTAAATATAGTTGTGATTGGTTTTAATGATCCTGCGGTTACTTTTCAAGAGGGGGGAACACTTGAAATGGACTCGACCAATGGTTCAGTCGCTGAAGATGTTTTAGCACGAAGTTAAATCCTAACTATGAGCTACTATTGAAGATAAACAAGAAAAGTTTGCCACTTTACGTACTTCTCAACCAATGTACATGAAGCTCAGTAGACTAAGCAAAAATTATTGATAAAACTATTTTTTTTTCGGGTGAGAAATCCCGTTTTACTGTAAGGCTTTATGATAATGGATACATTGAATAGTACGGGAGTTGTAGACGTACTTTAATCCTTATCCTTATTAATATTATAAAAGCGAAAGTGAGTTTGTTTGTTTGTTACCTCTTCACGCTTTAATGGCTAAACCGATTTTGATGAATTTTGGTACAGAGATAGTTGGGAACCAGGAGACGGACATAGGCTATTTTTTTTAAATGAGTGGGATATAAGGGAGAAAGAGGGAAGAAACGGGAAAACTTAGCGTTGCTATTACAAATCAATAAGGCGCTACCGAATTTAACGCGAGCGAAGCCGCGGGCAAAAGCTAGTTAAAAATAAAAATAAATTATTGCTATGTTAGGTCAAGATATTTAATTTAGTTAGTCTAAGATAGGCTAGATAAAACCGATGTCATGAATATGAGACTTATGACTCAGGGTCCTGAAGTATTAATTAAATCGGCCACTGAAAAATCTAATCTGAAATGCGAATATTTGAACACAATCTTATTTATTAGGTTCCTAATCTGAGAACAATACATACATACAGACATGACTAAGCTTTATAATATGCAATAATCTTCACAGAGGCATGTATTGGTCATGATTGGACTTTGGTGTCACCCGGAACTGAAATAGCTCATTAAAACTTGCAGCTGTCATTCGTTTGACAGTAGTTACTGATGAAGCCAATCTGAACTATTGTATTGTACATACATAATTATCTTAAAAGGTTTAATAAAATTCAGCTCACTTGGAATTAATCGTGACACTTAATTAATTGAAGAAGTAATAATGTAATAACTCCAGGAGTAACCATGGAGTTTCTTGCCGGTTCTTCTTCATAGGAAACGTCCAATCCGAACTGTGCATCATATCTGGACATATAATAGAAAATTGCGTACATAGGACATTAAAAAAAACAGAAACATCTGCCCATGCAGCCACACACCAATATTACACACCTTATTTATTATGCTATGCACCTTATATGCACCTTATTATGCTACACCAAAATTATAAAGAGCAATGATTTGTTTTTTTGTTTGTTGCTTGTAATGAATAAACGCCAAAACTACTGGACCGATTTTAATAATTCTTTCACCAATCTAAAGCTACATTATCTGCAAGTAACATAAGCTATATAAAATCACGCTACAATAAACAGAACCGGAGCATATTTATGAAAAATGTAGGGATAACGGGGAAAATTTGGATTACTGTTGTAAGCTTACATTGCGTGCGCTGTTTAAATGGTAATAGTTACACAAAAAATATGTACTACGAAATGATTGCTCTTAAAAAGTTCCAAAAAATAGTCTACAGTAGTACATATTCTATCTTTTAAGGTTGAATCACTGCAACCTTTTTTATGGGAATAATATTTGTTTAAAAATAATGCATAATTTGCGAAGGTGCTTTCATGAACATAATATTAATCCTTATTAAAAATGAATTATTTAAACAAAGTTGCCCTTTACATCATTTAATTTCAATAAATATCCTTGGAGATATCAAAGTTTAAAAATACACATGCCGCACACAACCTATGAGTAAGGTACGCACGCGACTCCTTATGCAGCGGTCGTGCGTGATATCTTATAATTTTCAAAGGATGAAAATAAGCATAGATTGGCTACTAAACCACGCCAGAGATACAAGCGTTGAACGTTTGACTTCAAAAAAATCTTTAACTTCGGCGAATCCACAACGCGAATCAAATGCTAAACTTTCTCAACGTTTGGCCGCACACAATTCCCGAACTTTAGCAAATCGCGAACGGAAAAACGAGCGCTGAATGTTCGCAACGTTTGGCCGCACAGAATTCCCGAACTTTAGCAAACTGCGAACGGGAAGCGAGCGCTCAACGTTCGCAACGTTTGGCCGCACAGAATTCCCGAACGTTGGCGGACCGAGAACGGGAAATAAGTTCTGAACGTTCCCACCGATTAGCTCAACAAAATGCAAGATCAACAATGAATAGAACTCGCAGGCAGCACAACTTATTTAATTCTGCTTTTGCTTATAAGATCCAGAACTTACTCACCTATACATATAAACGAAGTCATGGGTTAAAGTTAGCGTTAGTCCAAAGTAACTATTCTACGCGGACGAAGTCGCGGGTGGAAGCTAGTGTGAAATAAAGTATTTAGTTTTATTAGAGTTCCGAGAAACAGAGCGTGCTGCCGAACCCATCGTCGATGCTGACGCGTCCGGTAGCTTTCCCACTGTGATTCTCGCTTTAGCAAACGACAATTCTAAATGACTGAAAAGGATAGAAGCATTGAATAATGCGATTCCGTACTGCCAGATGTAGCTTAACCGTAACTCATAATAATTGTAAAAGTTATATATTTTTAAAAGTTTTTCTAAGAAATATGTAAAAATTAAAAAATAAATGTACAAAAATGAATAAATGCAGTAAAAATATTCTTGAAAAGAGAACGTGAAGAAGATACAACACAAATTTCGTCAACTCTTGTCCAATGGCCTTGCGCAGATCGTTACTCTACTGAGCCTAAGGGAGCCCATATACGCTTGTCAATTCTCGGTTTATACACAACACGTTCTGAATACTACATCGGTAGCCAGTTAGTGCAAGAATTGGAACAGATAAGGGACCTGGGAGTTCTATTTGATAGACAGTTGACATTTGTTCCCCATATTGAAAATGTAGTTAAAAAAGCCTCGAGAATACTTGGGTTTGTCATAAGAAATGTTACTTGCTTTCGTCGCAGTAAGACAAAAATTCTGCTTTATAACTGTTTGGTCCGTAGCTCTTTAGAGTATTGCAGCACTGTCTGGAGACCTCACTATGCCACCCACGCACTAAGATTAGAAAGGGTACAAAAACGATTTCTGTGGCATTTAGCATACTCTTCCGGGGTAGCTAAAAAGATACGGTCGTATAAAGAGAGGCTCCTGCATTTTAAAATGATCTCCCTACAAAAGAGGAGAGATTTATTGGATGCTTTGTTTTTATTTAAAATTGTCAGAAATAAAAATTGATTGTCCACAATTATTGAGCAGGATCAACTCTCGTGTACCCACCAAAAGTCCAAGAGCTCCT
Organism: Ochropleura plecta; assembly: GCA_905475445.1. Taxonomy (NCBI): domain Eukaryota; kingdom Metazoa; phylum Arthropoda; class Insecta; order Lepidoptera; family Noctuidae; genus Ochropleura; species Ochropleura plecta. Next base: position 9,941,402 of record FR997738.1, read on the forward strand.
ATAACACCTTTGCGCCCCCCACTTCGCAGAACTGTCCTTGGTGCTAATTCCCCTATCCCCCGCCTATGTAAGTTATTGAACAGCTGCAGCGATCTGGTCGATATTCACTCTGACTCACTTAGTATGTTTAGAAGCATTATTTATAAAAACTTGTAAAATGATTTTAGTGTTTAGTGTTAAGGCATTCATATTAAATTAATTTAAATTTTTACCAGTATAGTTTTAGGTGATAATAAAGCTACTCATCTTCAATGAAAATTAACATAATGCATGATGTGCTTACCTGTAAGAGATTGGTACACTAATCTATAAGTTTTGTTCGATGTATTTCATGATCTTGTACTGTGTATTCAATTGTTGGTGAGCCAAATAAATAAAATAAAATAAAATAAACACAACCACCACAACCTTCATCAGTTTTACGGCTTGGCCGGCCCACTGCCACTTCAGCTTAATTTTAATAAAGAATATTTTTTGACAAATCAATTTGAAGATCGATTTCTCTGTTTTTTTTTGGGTACTCTTTCTTCCTTATTAACAAAATTTTCTACTTCCAATGAAGTTTGTATTGAAAAGGAATTTCACAAAATTAGTTTTCCGTTTATACAAAACGTCCGAGTGATGCAACGCGCATTAGTTTTTGGTAAGCGCGTTATCTTATCATTACGAGATCCGTGTTATTATTATATACCCTCTGCGCCGCCAGTATTAATCAATTGTTACTCAGTATTCTAAGTAAAAAGTGCTGCTGTGATATTTTACTAGACTAACTGAAAAGTTGATATTGTAAGTACTTTACAATTTAAATTATTCCATATCCTTACTAATATTATAAAAGCGAAAGTGAGTTTGTTTGTTACGTCTTCAGTCTTCAGGCCAAAATGGCTAAATCGATTTTGATGAATTTTGGTACATAGATAGTTGGAACCCTGGAGGCGGACATAGGCATTTTTTTAAATAAGTGAAAAATGAGGGAGAAAGTAATGGAAAAACTTAGCTTTGCTATTACAATAAATAAGGCGCAAGGGCAAAAACAACAGGTAGCACCTGGTACCTGTAGCTTTTGACCATGCGCCTTATTTATTGTAATAGCAAAGCTAAGTTTTCCCTTTGCTTCCCTCTTTCTCCCTCGGATATCACTTAAAAAAAATTGCCTATGACCGTCTCCAGGGTCCCAACTAACTCTGTACCAAAATTTATCAAAATCGTTGATAAATTTTGGTACAGAGATAGTTAAGCCATTTAGGCGTGAAGACGTAACAAACTCATTTTCGCTTTTATAATATTAAGAAGGATTAAAGACGGTCAATATGTCCTGTTCAAAATCTAAGTATGTTATTATAATTAATATGATAAACAGATTTTACTTATTGTTCGAAAAGTGCCAATTTCGATATAGGTTTTAAAAATATGCTATTTAATAAAAATATAACCTGTCACTTACTTGTGATTTTTTTTCGTGTATTCATTTTTTCACATATTCTTTAAATTTTTGCATTTTTCGTATATATCAAAATACAAATTTCATACAAAATTCATCAAAATCAGTTTAGCCATTTAGGCGTTAAGGCGTAACAAACAAACAAATTCACATTCTTCTATGTCATTTCAGATGAAGACCGTCATCATTATCACAGTGCTAGCAGCACTTACAGCCTGCTATGACGCAGCTTCAGTCCTCACTCCATACCAAGAGGAAATCGTTCTCGGCGAGGAAAGTGGCCGATTGTTCGTAAAAGATTACGATCTAGAAGGAGTTACTGGCAGAAGTGATGTCGACAGGATCCTTTTTTTCGAGTGGGTTCTAATTTTATTTGTTTTGACATACGTGCCAACCATTAACTTGATGTTAAATAGATACATAATATCTAAGTTTATTTTAATCGCCACATTGCGATAAACAGATTGAATGTTTTTAAACTTACACGAGTATAACAGGAGAGGAAATAAAAATAATAAAATATTTTCATCTTTTCAGAGAGCTAGTCGACCTCCCAGCTATGCCCAACACAGTGCAGATCCGGGATGTATTTTACAGAGGCAATTCGACCACTCATATAAACCGTATCGTGATTAGCCATTTCGCGGATGTTGCAAATTCACACATCAACAACTACCATACCCACGCCAATATCAGGTTTACGATAGCACCAGGCAGGCGCATTCGTACCTCGGTCCAACTCCACGGAGTATACACTGACTGGGTCTGACCACAGGAGACTGACATAAATATATGATGAATAAACATAATGTGTTTACTAATGAAGGTTTTGTTTTTATTCTTGTACTAGCTGGCGCCCTCGTGATGATAAAAAAGTATCTTATGTGTTATTCCAGACTATAATCTACCTCTGTGCCAAATTTCATAAAGATCCGTTCAGTAGTTTTTTCGTGAAAGAGGATCAAACATACATCCATACTCACAAACTTTCTAAACTAGGATTAGTAGGACTAGTAGGATTGTATGGTGTAAGGAGCTGGTGTCGCGTATTTTGCGTACTGTGGGGAATGTTGTTCGATCCACCAGCTCTCCTATGATTTTATTCATACCTGGTCCTCAACTACACGCTCTATACCTACCTAGCCTCTTAATTATTTAACCACAAACTAAGCTGTTCTTGTACATTGTGGTTTGGGAGTAGGAATTTCACAAATTTGAATGAGAAAGATCAAAATATGCAGTTTAAATACAAGTATGTCATGAATAAATAGATTTTACTAAAGGGATACGAAAAAAGCCGATTTCGATTTAGGTGTATAGAAACTTCACTTTTATTCATTTTAAAAAAATGTTTGTAAACGCACCCACGATACAGGAAAACATCCTAGTGAGGGCATTAGGATTTTTTTCTATATCGTGGGTGCATTTACAAACATTTTAACACACATACACAAACAGCCATACCCGGAACAACTACCTGTAGGTCATACAAATATTTGTTCCGTGCCAGGAGTCTTTTATCTATTATCTCTAATTGAAGTTATATGGTTTTTTGAAACGCCCGGGTGTCACCATTGTGACGATCGCACGGAGGACACGGTGGAGCACACAGTGGCGGTCTGCCCAGCTTGGGCGGAGCACCGCCGTGCCCTCGTGGAGGCGATCGGCGGCGGCGATCTCTCGCGTCCGGCCCTGGTTCAGGCCATGGTCCCGAGCGAGAGGGAATGAAAAGCGGTCACCTCCTTCTGCGAAGCAGTAATGCTAGCAAAGGAGGTGGCCGGGCGTTTGAGGGAGAGAACATCTGCCCAACCCAGCCGCCGCGGGAGACGCGAGCCTGTGGACGGTGAGCAATGGGTAGCTCACCGTCCGTCCCGTCGATTGACGACAGGCCGTGTCGACGGCGCGTTCGTGTTTCACGCGCGCCTCAAAGAGATGTCAGCAAAGCAGAGGGGCTTGCCAGAGCCTCCGCCTGCCGGGGTTGCGGGTTTTTCGAAAGAGATACCGCGGCCCCGGAACGTTAAGGGCAATAGAAGGAACATGGGTGGGTTTTAGTCAGTACCTACAAGTCTGACATGCCCCCCCGCTCTGGGCGGAGCGGGGGGGCATGTCAATACATTTCAGTATGAAAAAACATGGAAAAATAAAAACTTATTTAATATTAAATACATTTGTGTACTTTACTTTTATATCAAAATCAAAAACTAAACAGCGTCTGTATCTTGTGGCTCGGGAGGGCGAATTTTACAAATCTATACTAATAACATAATATTGTAAGGACGACATATTGTTTTGTTTATTGGACCGAACAGGCTAGGAAAACACTTTAACGATTTTAAAAAATGTTTTCTCCAATAGAAAGCTAAATTATTTTATTTATTTATTTATTTATTTAAACTTCATGTACAATAGTGGTACATAGGCGGACTTAATGCCATAAGGCATTCTCTACCAGTCAACCTTTGGGTAAAATACGACAACATTGTGATAGGGTACAAAAAATATATAATAAATATATATCTAAAACTATTTGTTAACGAAAAAAGTATATTTTTATACGGATACTAATACACATATACATATCAAATAAACTAATAAATACATTTAAAAAATAAATAAAAACGAGAACTTTAACAGTAATTACAATGACTTTTAATTGGCAATTATCAGGCAGTAACAAAAGATAAGATAAGAATATGAAATTTACTTGCTTAAAAATTTAATTTTTTATTATTAGTTTCGTCTCAAATATTAAACATACTAAGTAACTTACAAATAAATTAAAAAATAGCGTCAAAAAATTCGTCCTCAACGCTATCAGTTGGCAACGTCCCCAAGAGACTGGCCGCGTTGCCACGTTGTATGGCAACGCTAAGCCTCTGGCCAAAGTAAAAGCCAGCCCTTGGGTCACGGGAAGTGTCAACCAAACGTCCAAGGACCCCACGGTCCCAGAGTTTCAACCCCAAACGGCTCGAAAATATAGTTAGTACCAATAAGGTTACTATATTTACGCCGCTTGAGGTTCTCTGCAGCCGCAGCAGCAGCGCCAGCGCAGCACGAAGAGCTAGGAAGATGGGATGGCGCAAGAGTATCGACGCACGTTGCGTCCCACACTAAAGGCCTACCCAACTTCCACGGAAACAAAGACATACCGTCCGGTCTTTTGCCATCGACGCGTGCCAAGCCATTGGGTTCTAAAACAGCTGGAACGCCGACGGTGACAAGAGCTTAAATATGTGTACACACATGAAATACTTAGTAAGAACAAAAAAAAACATGCATGCAGGATAACAAAAAGAAACGGTCTGGACATGTTTGCCACATCTTATGGCGTGCAAATATTGTGTTTATGTTAAAAAAAAATGATTAAAATTTAACATCATGGTCATCATCATCATAAATAATTATGTGAATAACAAAAAAAGAAAAAATATAGTATATGAATGTCAGAATAGTAATGGAATTTAAATAATTTCAAATCTTTATAACTTTATATTTTAATTATAATTAATTATATATATTTTTAACATAGGCTGTAACATCAAGCTATGGTATTTACAAGCTTACCAGCGGGTTAAACCACTGGTCATAGCTAGTATACAATATTTACATTCAATTAAAGATGATCGTATGTCCAGTTCAATTTTAAGTGTGTTAGTGCACTAAAGTAATTAATAAATATGTCTCATACGAGGATACGAAAGTACTGATTCCGATTTGATTTCAATATCAATTAAGCTATCATGAAGTAATAACAAATAATACGGAAATTCCTTTAAATCATATTATTCAGTATAATCTTGTGCGATATGATACGATTGTGTTATCCGTGTTTGGGGCTACCATCCGATTATCCTAAAACAATAAGTATACACTATCAGAAATATAAATAAACTAATCTATTTAATTGTACTAAGTGGCACATTATTCGCGATAAGGCTGCAAAGTACTTGTAACACCCGGCGCCACCCCGCGCATTTTGATTGGTCGAACGACAAAGCGTAGCTTGACGAGATAAAATGTGGTCAATCAGCTCGCTTCATTTACATCGCGTGGTGCGGCGAGTTAAGTATGTTTCCGCCCCAAAATGAATGATTCTAAATTACATTGAAAATTTACATTTCATGCTTAAACTACTGAATGAATGTTTACATACAACAAGTTTTGTAAACAAAATCTCCTAAATAGTCAAGTTTGCGAGAAATAAGTTTTCAAAACGCCGTGACGCCGCCGTGGCCCTCTCCAACAATTCCTCAAAGCGGGGACTTGTCACCGATTTTGTGGCATGTTCTGCGACCTTCCCTAGCGCTTGCACCTTAATAAGTCGTCACACGTGTCAGACAAATAAAACTCATATCATCTCTTATAGACATAAACATCGCGGTGTTTATGCTAATTTATGTAAAAGCGTGATGGGCAAAACTAAAAACATTGTGTCGTTAAGGGTTTGACACGCCAAAGCCATCGGCCAGTTGACGCAATGACGGAAGGTACCTTATACATTATTGAGTATCAGGTATAGTTTTTTCAGGTATAGGTATAGTTTGATCGATCCTTTCGTGCACCGGTGACACTGCCTGAGAATATGTCGCCATGCGTGATATAAAAGATGCGAATTTGTTATTAAAACATACGTGTTCTTTATCGGAAGAGATTTAAGTTTTTTTGACTTAGGGATAAGAGGGTACATAGTCGACAACGGGCCCCATTTGTTTATAGAAGCATTACGACTGTTTGACCTATTTCAAAGAGCTTTGTCAAATGACACGGCCGGAACTTGTATAGAGCTATTGCTCTATAAAAAAAAAATGCCCTAACAAAAAATGTTCATGTACATTAATGTACAGTATGTCATTTTAAAGCTTACATGCAGTGCTTTACAATAGATTATATCTTATGATCAGAGAATAGGCGCGAGACACTATAAATAGGAAACAAAAAAGCGCCTTAACAATTTGAATAGCAATGATCAAACATTCAGAGTTTTGTAGGCGTTACAAAACGAGAAATACTATTCAGACACCATTTACTAAATAAGCTAAGCTATTCATTAAATGGTTAATTCCACAAGAAAGGCCAAAGATGCGTTGGTACGAGGACATCATACAAACAGCAATCATGCTACAAATAAAACAGCGTCGAGCTTAGCGCTGCCGCAACGTCAAGTTTCATAGAAAGTCGGCTGGAGTCGTCGCTACGCTCAAAGCTCGCTACAAGAATAGTAGTGTAATATAAGTGATATAATAGTAAAGTAGTGTGAAATGGTTCCGGAAATCCAGGTGCATTTTCCTGTAGTACTTCAAACTAATTTTCGATTGGCTCGCATCCATCAGGAATGAGATCATGATTGCAGGTTTATCCTCCGATCTTGTAACGATGATTGAGACTGTGAAAGTTCTCGCCGGGGGTTGCGGGTTGTTCGAAAAAGATACCGCGGTCCCGGAACGTAAAGGGCAATGGAAGGAACTTGGGTGGGTGTTAGGCAGTACAAGTCTGATATTCCCATCCGCTCCGGCTAGAGAGGTTATTTGATGATTTTCCATCCGCAAAAAAAAACGATAAAAGTTATCGTTTTTGTCTTCGGCAACTGAGTTGATGTCGACTATTCTGCCAGCGTTATGTGGTGACGGCAACATAGATTAGTGAGCGGTCGAAAGATTTTATACTTTTGGTAGAATAATAGTAGAAGATTGCATTTTCAAATCATTGTCATTATCATAAAAAAATTGACAGAAATTTCTTTAGAGGAGAAGTTAGTGAGAACATAATGGAAATAGGTAGGTAGAGTGATTTTAATTTTGGGAACCATAAGGTAACAGCCAAAGGACTGGGTCTAAATAGGACAAGTAAAAAAAAATATTCAAGACCGCATTCCCACAAGGAGCTGTTACGAACGCGGATCATAAAATTATAGTTAAAAGAGGTTGCTATGCATACACATGGTGTAATAGACATCGACGCGCGAAAAAATTCTTTCCGGCGATCACTTTCCATATGATTCGGTCTACAGGAGTGTATATATATGGCTTTACAGACTTTTGTGTTGGTGATGTCGCGGATTTGTTCTGTCCAAAGCATAGAACTGCCTCCGTTTCGTCGCTTTCCCTGTATGTTTCCTGTTACCAGGCAAAAACCATAAACACTTTTCGGACAACTCGGAAATCCAATCTACAACCTCATGCTTGGTAGTCGTGATTACGGTCACTAGACACTCAACCAATATTACGTGCAATAAATAACATTTTGATCAATACTATTTTTCCATTTTCAGTCAAGTTTACTTCCGTGACACAAACGGAAACAACACCGTGTCCTTCGATGTTGAATATAATGGCAACGCCACTACCAGAGTCACCGGTGTTCGCGTCTACAACCCACCACAAAATCCAGGATATGTAAACATCGGACCTTTGGGAAATAATCACATCACTGTCAATCTGGTTACAGCGCCAGGAGTAGAACTCGCTTCTTGGGTTGTCATCTTCGGACGAATCATTTAATTCAGGTTCAATTTTTAACTGGTTGTGTCCAGAAAATATACAAATTTATTTAAAAAATACTGGCTGAAACAAAATAAACAATAACTTCTTTTTTTACTTTTTGTCTTTGTTTCGGGTGTTGATAGTTTTACAAAATACACAGCATACATTCTTTTTGCGATATTTAGCCAACTTCTCAACTACAGGCGAAAACGCGATGAGATTTTGTGCACAGGGCAACTGACCATAGCGCAAAGACGAATGAGGCCACAAAGAACATAATGTAGCCGTGTCGACGCCGCGTTCGTGTTCCTCGCGCGCCTCAAAGAGATGTCAGCAAAGCAGAGAGGCCTGCCAGGGCCTCCACCTGCTGCGTTTGCGGGTTTTTCTAAAGAGATACCGCGGGCCCGGAACATTAAGGGCAAAAGAAGGAGAAATAGAAATAATTTATTTGCTAAAATGTAGGTATACAAATAATGATGGTAAGTTTTACGACGTCCCGATGCATTTTGCCTTACGGCATGCAAAATTATTTAAATATACATTTAGTAGACAAATATTTACATTAAAAATCATGGATTAGCATGGGTGGGTTTAAGACAAACAGTAAAAGTCTTTCACTATTTGGTGATAGACGCTACGCAACAAAGTACTACTAACATAGTTGGAGAAAGGCTAGGCTTATGAAGATTAGTATAAAATTATTTTATAGTTTCTCTAAAATCTTACTCAAAAACTGTCTACTGTTGTATCGCATTTTTGTTATTGTAGTCACAATCGAAATCAAAATTTATTCCACATAGGGCTACATGGGCACTTATAAAACGTCAAGAAAAGGTGCACGGTTCGGGTTGGTCGATTCCTATGGAGAAGAACCGGCAAGAAACTCCATTGTTACTCTTTTAAAATCATTCGGTTTTAGAATGTTATTGTTACAGCGTTAGTACTTAAGTATGAGAGGACAGAGTAGGCCCGACAATTATTAGTCATTGCTTACTTTCCAAAATTTAAAATAAAATCATACGTTAACAAAAGTTAACAAACGTCTAAGAATCTACAAGGCCAACCATGTCCAATCATTCACAACGAATTATACGAATCAAAATATACGAATCTATAGATTTTTTTTCTTTTTCTCTAGATTCTTAGACGTTTGTTAACTTTTGTTAACGTATGATTTTAAGATTAAGAAAAAATATTGCAAAAAAATTCTATATGAGACCAGTCACACAGATGTTGCTATCAGTACTGTAACTATTCACAACAAGGGTTATATAAATATGTGATTTGACAACTATTGCAAAAATAACTGATTAAAGAGATCACAAAAAAATAAGATTGAGAATAGTTAGAGACATCCACAAATTTGAACAACATGAACAACATCAACAACATCAACATGAACAACATCCGGATTTTTCTATTTATTTAAAAAATTTGCGAAGTGTCGTCAGCAAATAAAATTATATCTAATAGTTTGGCCATCATATAAGGAAGGTCATTTATATAAACAAGAAACAGGAAGGGACCGAGAACAGAACCTTAGGGCACGCCCATCTGGACTAAAGACTCAGAGGACGTCGCCCCATTAACATTTACTTTTTACTGTCTGTTTGATAAATATGAAAAACCAAGATCATCAGCTCGTCCACGTATTCCTTATTGGTGTAATTTACGGAGCAGTGTGTTGTGGTCGACGCAGTCGAACGCTTTTGAGAGATCACAGAAAATGCCAATGGCATCCTGGGACTGCTCCCAGGATTCCAAAATGTGAGTGATGAGTTTTACTCCCGCCTCTGTTGTCGAGCTGCCCTTCGTGAAACCAAGCTGTTAAGTTGTAAGCTGTCAAGTTTAACTTAAGTTAAAGTGAGACAACATCTGGTCCAGCATGATTTTTTCATAGATTTTACTTAATGCTGGAAGCACAGATATAGGTCTATAGTTAGAGGGATCACTCTTACAATGCACACTAGCTGGACCAAGATCAAATTCAGATCAATACCATTAGGTGAGTCAGCTGTCGTTGGCAGAACTTTGACGGTCGTGACAGATACTCAGCGGCCCGAAAACCTGACACCCGTGTTACCAAGGGGTGTCGTACTACTTTGTACTAACTGGGTTGTAGATCGGGCATCTGGCATCTACAGCCCACACAGTCACAGTGGGTAAAATTCAGTATTCAGAAAGTCGTTTGATCCTAGTTTTCTCCGTGCCTCGGAAAGCACGTTAAGCTTTTGATACTGGCTGTCCATTGTAGATCTTTGACAGTCGTTACAAGTTAGTCAGTGCCTGGAAACTCTAACAACCATTCTAACATAACCTTACTTAACCTCACCGAAACTAAGCGGCACTTATCTGAATGCCTAGTGACCGTTTTCAACAACTCTAAGTGACACCCAACTTTTTAGCAAAACAAAAATTAACTTCCGAAAAAAAAAGCGGAAACTGCTATAATAATTGCTATAAGAAGTCGGTGATTTTCTTTGTGACTCTTTATACTGTATAAAGTACCAATGCAAAGTTATTCAAATTTATAAAGGACCACAGCTGCACGGGTTTTCTTTCCCAACGAAAAAAAAAACACGTAAATTGTCCCAGTGCCGAATCAAGAGGCTCAACTAAATAAATAAAAAATATTGCTGGGGGAATACTCTTTCTTTTTAAAAACCGGTCACCAAATTATGCTTCTTCGTTGATAAAAAAAAAATTTATAATGTTTGTAACATTTATTGTAATAACACTTGTTGTAGAATCACAATAAAAACTTGTCCACTTCTAATATTTTAATTTACAACCATTGAGTGTCGTATCCCCATACTTGAACCATGTAGTGGAACCCACCACCGATAGTCGTGTTCATTATGACATTTGCATTGTTCTGTCCCAGACCGCCTTGAATTCCGGCGAACGCGAATTCGAAGGGTGGTTGTGGGGTTAAAGCGATGGCGGTCACCTGGGTGGTGAAGTTACCGGTGAACACTACATTCAGGTGTTGGATTACGCCGGGGATGCCGACTCTGCGGTAGTTTGCTCTGGAAACATTTTTATATTATTTTTATTTTAAAAATTACGTTGCCCCACACTAGGAATGGCTCATGTAACATTTTAACTCACATACACAAATAGCCAGACCGGGAACAACTACCCGTCGGTCACAACAATATTTGGATTTGTGCTCGGTTGATCGAAATATTCTCGCCCACAATTACTTTGGAACTTAAACTTAACTGGCGAAATGATGGTGTTCTATTATTTACGCTTCTGCCTAACCCTACACGGATTACAGGATTATAATATGATTATTATATCGCACATTCGTACAAGATTAGGCTGCCCGCTAACTTAATTTAAATTATTTACACACCTGAAAAGCTCGGTATAAAAGGTATCGATATCAATTCTGGCATCTTTGCGGTTCTCATATGCAGCTTTTTGGTACAGAGCGCCGTAAGTCTGGGAGGACGCGTCATTGCAGACTGTTAGTGCTGCTAGCACTGCGATAACAATCAGGGTCTTCATCTGGAAGGATACCATGTTAACAGTTAACGATTGTCACACTCTCTGAAGCATTCAAGATGTTAGCATTCAGTCTGATGGATACTGTGTTGAGTTAAATTATTTGCAACAAACGTAAAATATTACATGTGAAGCGGGTATTTTTTATTTAAAAATTACGACATATTTCGTTGCTTTAATGCAGACATCTTGTGCTAGGGCCTCTAAATGTTTGTTTGTCAACTTCAGTAAGGGTCTGTTTACACCTTGTATATTGCATTGACAGAAAGTCTCTGTTAGTAAACATTTTGTAGAATGTGCTGTCAAAATTTTGGCAACCAAACAAGATGGCCGCGTTACTTAATATTAAACCACACGCCAAAATAAACATGGAGCACTGTACTAAATAAAATACACTTACAGTTTGTTCAGTAGTCCGGTAATGATCACAGTAGTAACTCCTCAGTGTACACTGACTGTTTATAAACACTTCATTACGGATATAATAATAAGATTAGATATTAATCTTAAGCACACAAACGTATGACGACCAAAAACTGTTGATCATGCCATCGTTTTAATTCTAGAAATAAGCGCACCTTTAATCTTTATTTGCGATTAGTGGTCGAACTTTAATTAAGGGAAAGAGATATCACCCGACTTCGTCTACTGACATATTTGTAGTAATAGCCACGACTCGCCCACACTCCATTGAGAGTAAATTTCTTTTTTATTTGAATGAGCAAAACTAAATTTGTTTTCATATTATCTTAATGAAAGACAAATTAAGGTCTGCAGTGAGAACATCTAGCCAACCCAGCCGCCGAAGGAGACGCCCTGGGCGCCGGGCGCCGCGAGACGACTCCCAGCCACCGTAGATGCGGGCCTGTGGACGGTGAGCAATGGGTAGCTCACCGTCCGTCCGTCGATTGACGACAGGCCGTGTCGACGGCGCGTTCGTGTTTCATGCGCGCCTCAAAGAGATGTCATCAAAACAAAGGGGCTTGCCAGAGCCTCCGCCTGCCGGGGTTGCGAGTTGTTCGAAAGAGATACCGCGGCCCCGGAACGTAAAGGGCAATAGAAGGAACATGGGTGGGTTTTAGTCAGTAAAAGTCTGACATGCCCCGCTCCGCCCAGAGCGGGGGAAGTCATTTGATGTTTTCCAACCTGAATAAAAAAACAAAAAAAAAAGTCTGCAGTTAAATGAAAAAGTCAAATACTAAATTTCAAATCTACATGTATGGAAGGTCGCTCCTATTTCTATTTTAAATCATATTTGTGTAGCAGTTCATGAAAGGCATCTGGCTTTTGAAATTCCAACTTTGTGGTACCTACCTATGGTCTCCAAATAAATTGGCTGTGACATGCGGACTGACAGACTGGCAGACAGACGAACAGTGTGAAGCAATAAGCGTTCCGTTTTAGTCAATTGGCAGAACCAAATTTAGATCACAAAAATATATATCGTATCTATTTACATGAATGGAGAGTTCCTCCTATTTACATTTTACATCAAATGAAGAATATTGATAAATTTGTGTGGAAGTTCATACAAGGCATCTGCTTTTCAAATTTAAACTTTGTGGTACCTACCTACATAGGGTCTCTGAGTAAAATGGTTGTGACATATGAACCGACAGACGGACAAGGTGAATCAATGAGCGTTCCGTTTTAGCTAATTGGCTACGGAACCCTAAAAAGTAGCTTCTGGTCATGGTCTATCCCTGTGCCGCACATTAGAATTGCCCCAGAAGTTAAGTGGTGTAAAGGAAATAGACAGACAGACTTATTTTCACATTTATAATAATAGTATGGATTCGTTGTTTTGTTGCTTCCGTTTCTAATCAAAACAAGTTGAAACATTTGATTTAAGGCAATACAGATTATTGATAAATGACTTATGAGTTTTCGTATTGATTAAATAATATTATCTGTAAGTTTAACGTCATATCATGCAATTTAATACTATAAAAACTGTTTCCTGTTGAATGAATACTCACTCTGTTTTCTCAAAAGGTTTAAACCCGTGTCTTTGAAATGTAAGTGCTTTTGAAATAACACAAGTTTTACTTGACTACATGACAGCTAAGAGCGGGTTATGTTTATCAAGTTCAAAAGTACGCGTAGTACTTTTGAACTTTATAAGGCAACAAATCAAATTGTGTCCTTTCAGATGAAGAGCTTCATCCTCATCGCTGTGCTAGCAGCACTGACAGTCTGCAACTCGGCTTCCATCCCTGATAAAGCTGAACTCTTCGGAGAAGGTGTACCCGTGTACGAAGCAGGATCCATTGGCAGGCAGGCAGAAATCATCATTCACGAGTAAGTGTTTATTTGAGACTGTACAAGTTCCTGCCGGGGTTGCGGGTTGTTCCCCCGCTCCGCCCAGAGCGGGGGAGGTTATTTGATGATTACCCACCCAAAAAAAAAAAGGCTCTCTAACTTCTGCCTAACGGCCTGTCGTCAATAGACGGACGGACGGTGAGCTACCCATTGTTCACCGTCCACAGGCCCGCATCTACGGTGGCCGGGAGTCGTCTCGCGGCGCCCGGCGCCCGGGGCGTCTCCCGCGGCGGCTGGGTTGCTTTGAGGTTCTCTCCCTCAAACGCCCGGCCTCCTCCTTTACTAGCATGACTGCTTCGCAAAAGGATGTCACCGCTTCCCATTTCCTCTCGCGAGAGATCGCCGCCGCCGATCGCCTCTACGAGGGCACGGTGGTGCTCCGCCCAAGCTGGGCAGACCGCCACTGTGTGGTCCACCGTGTCCTCCGGGCGATCGTGATAATGGTGACACCCGGGCGTTTCCTCCCGACCGATTATGTGCAGGAACCACCCGAAACTTCTGTGTCCGGTGAGGACCTACGTCAGGCGATAGGTGAGGACGCCATGACGCCTCTCCAGCCACTCCTCAAAGAGAGGACTTACCGCCACTATTGTGGCGTGCCCTGCACGGGGTTGCGACAGTCGCTCTCCCCATGCCACCATGTGATAGAGAGTCCGAAGGTGACACTACTAGGCTATTATTACTTTTATTTTTTGCATGTAGCATGGCCTATTATGCTCCATATTTTTTTTACAACAACATTTTGATCAATATTATTTTTCCATTTTCAGGCAAATTTACTTCCGTGACACAAACGGTAACAACACCGTGGCCTTCGATGTTGAATATAATGGCAACGCCACTACCAGAGTCACCGGTGTCCGGGTCTACAACCCACCACAAAATCCAGGATATGTAAACATCGGACCTTTGGGAAATAGTCACATCACTGTCAATCTGGTTACAGCGCCAGGAGTAGAACTCGCTTCTTGGGTTGTTATCTTCGGACGGATCATTTAATTCAGGTTCAATATTTAACTGATTGTGTTCAGAAGATATACAAGTGTATATAAAAAATACTGGCTAAAATAAAATAAACAAACACTTCTTTTTTACTTTTCGTCTTTGTTTCGGGTGTTGATAGTTATACCAAATACACAGCACAGCATAACTTCTTTTTGCGATATTTAGCCAACTTCTCAACTACAGGCGAAAACGCGGTGAGATTGTGTGCACAGGGCAACTAGCCCATAGCGCAAAGACGCACGAACGCGGCGTCGACGCGGCCTCATTGGCCGCGTCGACGCCGCGTTCGTGCTTCACGCGCGCCTCAACGAGATGTCAGCAAAGCAGAGGGGCCTGCCAGGGCCTCCACCTGCTGGGGTTGCGCGTTTTTCTAAAGAGATGGCGCGGGCCCGGAACATTAAGGGCAAAAGAAGGAGCATGGGTGGGTTTAAAACAGTAAAAGTCCTTCACTATTTGGTGATATGCGCTACGCAAAAAAAGTACTACTAACATAGTCGGAGAAAGGCTAGGCTAATGAAGACTACATGTTTCAATAAAATCTCACTCAAAAACTATCTACAGTGTAGGATCGCATTTTTGTTATTGTAGTCATAATGGACAATGCACACTACCTGGACCAAGATTTAATTCAGATCTGTACCATTAGGTGAGTCAGCTGTCATTTTTAGAACTTTGACAGTCGTGACACACCCATATAAAACTATCTACAGTGTAGGATCGCATTTTTGTTATTGTAGTCATAATGGACAATGCACACTACCTGGACCAAGATTTAATTCAGATCTGTACCATTAGGTGAGTCAGCTGTCATTTTTAGAACTTTGACAGTCGTGACACACCCATGTAACGTCATGATTTCCTCGACTTAACTCACTGAGGTGGTTTCATATTCATAGTTGCGATTTTACTCCTCATCTTAAGTAGTTTCCTCAGTGGAGGTGAATTTGGCTTGAGGAAACAACTGTCAAATTTAAGGTACGTCGCGATCTACCTTGAAGCTTCCTTGAGGTAGTTATCAAGAGAATTATAACCAAAACACGCGCATTTTATCTGATTTTCATAATGTCTTTTGAAGAGTTTCTTGAATATTTATACTATAATCCTTAGGATTAGTTATCGAGACGGTATTTACGAGATGCAGAAAATCCAATTGAGTGTTATGACGAAAATGAGTTTAAAATTAGATTTCGGTTCACTAAAAATGTTGTGATGAATTTCTTGCTACCGTTATTGTTTCAAGATATCGGTGGTAACAAACGTGGATTGCCAATAAGCCCCATAATCCAGGTGCTAGTCGCTTTACGATTTTATGCAACGGGAAACTTCCGAGTAATATTTTTTTCGCATACTAAAGAACTAAACAGTTACAATTAATTATTTGTAACAGAACAGTAGACACATAGAAACATATTTATCAGATTGTCTGCGGGGATTTGCATCATATCAGTCAATCGATTATTTCAAGGATTGTAGCAAAAATTTCCAAAATGTTGGCTTTAAAAATAAGACGTTTTGTCAAATTTCCGGATGTTGCTGAGCAAGCTGATGTAAAGATTAGATTTCATCGTATTGCTGGATTTCCTGGGGTTATAGGATGCATTGATTGTACTCATATACCAATAAAATCCCAATAGGCAAAACGGTGAAGTATTTCGCAATCGCAAAGGTTGGCTCTCGATTAACGTGCAAATAGTGTGTGGACCACAAATGGAAATATATGACATTGTAGCACGCTGGCCTGGGTCTGTACATGACTCAAGAATATTTTCGAATAGCAGGTGTCATATATGAGATTCGAAGAAGGAGAACTCTTATAACAATTCTATATTTCAAGATCAACTCTTGAAGACATATCTTTTCACTTTCGTTAAAAAACTATCTCCCGGTTCCAGCCATTTCGAGCAAGTTAAAACAAGAAGTACAACACGCACCGATAGTAATGAAACACTGCTGATGAAAAATTTAATATTCCCAAACCATCCACTTCTCAAGTATCACTATATTTTTTACCCAAGACATGGTTTTTGATTCAAGTGGATAAATTATTAGGGTTTGTTTATTTATGTTCTACTTGATAAAATATTGACACTTCAAGTTGAAAACCACAGATAACGCGCTAACAGACAGCTTTCAAAATAAGTTTAGCCAATATAACAAACAAAATATTCCTCCAAATAATGACGTATTTGTGACGTATCATCTCGACTCCCACTGATTCGAGGGACCTCAACATTTTCTCACACTGACGACTGTGAATACCGATTTCGAGGATCTTTCGAGGAACGACTTGAGGTGTCCTCGACGGAGGAGTGAGTCGAGGAGCTTTCGAGGTTACAACTTAGAATATGGGTGTTAGTGGCCCGAAAACCTGACGACCAGTGTTACAAGGGGTAGCGTACTACTTTTTACTAAGTACGTTGTAGATGCCAGATGGGCAGACACTTTGGCCAAAATTCAGTATTCAGAAAGTCGCTTGATCCTAGTTTTCTCCGTGCCTCGGAGAGCACGTTAAGCCTTTGGTACTGGCTGTCCATTGTAGATTTTTGACAGTCGTTACAAGATAGTTAGTGCCTCGAAAGTCTGACGACCATTCTAACAAAACCCTACTTAACCTCACCAACACTACGCGGCACTTAGCTGAATGCCTAGGGACGGTTTTCAACAACACTAACTGACACCCAACTTTCTAGCAAAACAAAAATTGACTTCCGAAAAAAAAAAACGAAGCGGAAACTTGCTATCAGAAGTCGGTAATTTTGCATGTTTCATTGATTCTTTATACTCCATAAAGTACCAACGCACAGTTATTCAAATTTATAATGGACGCGGGCTTACTTTCCCAATGAAAAAAGAACTCACGTAAATTGGGCCAGTACCAAATCAAGAGGCATACATAAATAACAAAAATAATATGCAGGCGGAACACATACCTTTTTCTTTTTAAAAGGCGATCACAAAAATATGCTTCTTCGTAGATAAAAAAAACTTATAATGTCAGTAATCTTTATTGTAATATTATATTGTAGAATCACAATAATAACTTGTCCACTTCCAATATTTTAATTTACAACCATTGAGTGTCGTATCCCCATACTTGAAACATGTAGTGGAACCCACCACCGATAGTCGTGTTCATGATGACATTTGCATTGTTCTGTCCCAGACCGCTTTGAACTCCGGCGAACGCAAATTCGAAGGGTGGTTGTGGGGATAAAGCGATGGCGGTCACCTGGGTGGTGAAGTTACCGGTGAACACTACATTCAGGTGTTGGATTACGCCGGGGATGCCGACTCTGCGGTAGTTTACTCTGGAAACATTTTTATATTATTTTTATTTTAAAAATTACGTTGCTCCACACTAGGAATGGCTCATGTAACATTTTAACTCACATACACAAATAGCCAGACCCGGAAAGACCACCCATCTTTCACAAAAATATTTGGATTTGCCCCACGCATCTGTGTGTAGCACGCCCTACTTAATTTAAACTATTTACACACCTGAAAAGCTCGGTATAAAAGGTATCGATATCAATTCTGGCATCTTTGCGGTTCTCATATGCAGCTTTTTGGTACAGAGCGCCGTAAGTCTGGGAGGACGCGTCATTGCAGACTGTTAGTGCTGCTAGCACCGCGATAACAATCAGGGTCTTCATCTGGAAGGATACCATGTTAACAGTTAACGACTGTCACACTCTCTGAAGCATTCAAGATGTTAGCATTCAGTCTGACGGATACTGTGTTGAGTCAAATTATTTGCAACAAACGTAAAATATTACATGTGAAGCGGGTATTTTTTATTTAAAAATTACGACATATTTCGTTGCTTTAATGCAGACATCTTGTGCTAGGGCTTCTAAATGCTTGTTTGACAACTTCGCAGAGGGTCTGTTTACACCTTGTATATTGCATTAACAGAAGGTCTCTGTTAGTAAACATTTTGTAAAATGTGCTGTCAAAATTGTTACAACCAAATAAGATGGCCGCGCTACTTATTAAAACCACACGCCAAAATAACCAAGGAGCACTCTAGTAAAAAAAAATACTTACATTTGCTCACTAGGCCGGTTATGATCACAGTAGTAACTCCTCAGTGTACACTGACTGTTTATATAACACTCCATTAATGATATAATAATAAGATTAGATTTTAATCTTAAGTACACAAACTTGTGACGACTGAAAACAATTAATCATGCCATCGTTGTAATTTTAAAAATAGGTGCACCTATAATCTTAATCGCGATTAGTGGTGAAACTTTAATTTAAGGAAAGGCATATCATCCGACTTCGCCTGCTGACAATATATTTGTAGTAAAAGCCACGACTCGCCCACACTCCGTTCAGAGTAAATTTCCTTTTATTTTAATGAGCAAAACTAAAATTGATTTACATATTATCGTAATAAAAAACATGTATTTATTTCAAGCTTAGCCGATAGTCAACATATTCAATTAAAATAACACATTAAATTAATAACATATAATTAATTGGACCCAAACTACATTAATTTAGATCACAAAAATATATATCGTATCATGAATGGAGGGTTACTCCTATTTATATTTTACATCAAATAAAGAATATTGTTATATTGGTGTGGAAGTTCATACAAGGCATCTGCTTTTCAAATTTAAACTTTGTGGTACCTACATAGGGTCTCTGAGTAAAATGGTTGTGACATATGGACTGACAGACGGACAAGGTGAATCAATGAGCGTTCCGTTTTAGCTAATTGGCTACGGAACCCTAAAATGTAACTTCGGGTCTATCCCTGTACAGCACATCAAAATTGCCCCAGAAGTTAAGTTGTAAAAGGAAATAGACAGACAGACTTATTTTCACATTTATAATAATAGTATGGATTCGTTGTTGCTTCCGTTTCCAATCAAAACAAGTTGAAAATTTTGATTTAAGGCAATATCGGGTTTTTTTGATAAAAGACTTACGATTTTTCTTATTGATAATATAGTATTATCTGGACGTTTAATGCCATATCATGCAATTTTATACTATATAAACTGTTTCCTGTTGAATAAAAACTCACACTGTTTTCTCAAAAGGTTTAAACCTGAGACTTAGAAATGTAAGTGCTTTTAAAATAACAAAAGTTTTACTTGACTACATGACAGCTAAGAGAGGGTTATGCTTTTCACGCGTACTTTTTAACTTAATAAGGCAACAAATCAAACTGTCTCCTTTCAGATGAATAGCTTCATCCTCATCGCTGTGCTAGCTGCACTGACAGTCTGCAACACAGCTTCCATCCCTGATAAAGCTGAACTCTTCGGAGAAGGTGTACCCGTGTACGAAGCAGGATCCATTGGCAGGCAGGCAGAAATCATCATTCACGAGTAAGTGTTTATTTGAGACTGTACAAGTTCCTGCCAGGGTTGCGGGTTGTTCGAAAGAGATACCGCGCCCCCGGAACGTACAGGGCAATAGAAGGAACATGCGTGGGTTTTAGTCAGTAAAAGTCTGACACGCCCCCCCGCTTTGCCCAGAGCGGGGGAAGTTATTTGATGATTTCCCACCCCAAAAAAAAGGCTCTCTAACTTCTGCCTAACGGCCTGTCGTCAATAGACGGACGGACGGTGAGCTACCCATTGTTCACCGTCCACAGGCCCGTATCTACGGTGGCCGGGAGTCGTCTCGCGGCGCCCGGCGCCTGGGGCGTCTCCCGCGGCGGCTGGGTTTGAGGTTCTCTCCCTCAAACGCCCGGCCTCCTCCTTCACTAGCATGACTGCTTCGCAGAAGGAGGTGACCGCTTCCCATTCCCTCTCGCTCCGAACCATGGACTGAACCAGGGCCAGATGTGAGAGATCGCCGCCGCCGATCGCCTCTACGAGGGCACGGCGGTGCTCCGCCCAAGCTGGGCAGACCGCCACTGTATGCTCCACCGTGTCCTCCGGGCGATCGTCACAATGGTGACACCCGGGCGTTTCCTCCCGCCCGATTATGTGCAGGAACCTCCCGAAACTTCCGTGTCCGGTGAGGACCTACGTAAGGCGGTAGGTGAGGACGCCATGACGCCTCTCCAGCCACTCCTCAAAGAGGGGACTTACCGCCACTATTGTGGCGTGCCCTGCACGGGGTTGCGACAGTCGCTCTCTAGATCGCAAAGTTAGAGAGCCTTGGGTTCGAACTCGAGATTTGGAAGTCCGACGATGACACTACTAGGCTATTACTTCTTTTTTTTCTAGCATGTAGTATGGCCTATTAGGCTCCATATTTTTTTACAACAACATTTTGATCAATATTATTTTTCAATTTTCAGGCAAGGTTACTTCCGTGACACAAACGGTAACAACACCGTGGCCTTCGATGTTGAATATAATGGCAACGCCACTACCAGAGTCACCGGTGTCCGGGTCTACAACCCACCACAAAATCCAGGATATGTAAACATCGGACCTTTGGGAAATAGTCACATCACTGTCAATCTGGTTACAGCGCCAGGAGTAGAACTCGCTTCTTGGGTTGTCATCTTCGGACGAATCATTTGATTCAGGTTTAATATTTAACTGATTGTGTTCAGAAAATATACAAGTGTAGGTATATTAAAAATACTGACTAAAGTAAAATAAACTTCTTTTTTTACTTTCGTCTTTGTTTCGGGTGTTGATAGTTATGCCAAATACACAGCATAACTTATTTTTGCGATGTTTAGCCAACTTCTCAACTACAGGCGAAAATGCGATGATATTTTGTGCACAGGGTAACAAGACCATAGCGCAAAGACGAATGAGGTCACAAAGTACATAGTGTAGCGTGTCGACAGCGCGTTCGTGTTCCTCGCGCACCTCAAAAAGATGTCAGCAAAGCAGAGGGTCCTGCCAGGGCCTTCGCCTGCTGGGTTTGCGGGTTGTTCGAAAGAGATACCGCGGCCCCGGAACACAAAGGGAAAAAGCACTACCTCCCACTCCACCAAGAGCAGGAGAAATCATCTGATGATTTGCCAACCGAAAAAAATAATAAAAAGAAGACATTGTAGGCTCTCTGAGTAGTGTGTTGTAGTTATCATTTGAGTTCTGAAGATGCATTTATTCCGCCAACATATATGTATATATATCGACAATATACATAGGTCGCGGTTGCTTTACCATGTGCCACAAAGTTTGTTATCACATTTTTTTTAAGATGTGTTTATAAATTTATATTGTTTTCTCTTTACTGCTACCTTATGGTATTGTATTACTTCTCGGTAAGTCTCACGATTCTAGAAGAATGGGAAGTACCCTTTAGGTTTGATTTACTTTGCATATAGAAACGACCATTTCTTTTGATAACATAAACTTAGTTAGTTTAGTTAGTTAGTTTTTTACAACTTTATTAGTCTGCAACTTCAATATTTATCCTGTACAAGATAAGCAAATATACAAATTATATTATTTACAAATTAACACAGTAGCTCGTAAAATAATCGTAGGTGTACAAAGAAATTTGGTGGTTATTTCACGTATCGTTTATGGAAAAAATAGATGGGTAGCTTACCCACCTATTTTTTCCATTTATGGCCAGCGCTTGAAATTGAGTAAATAGGTACCAACGTATTGCACTGTAATTACTGATCAATAAAATCAATACCTATATACTAGAAAAAATATAATTAATATCTTCAAGTATCAAAATTTGTTAGGTCAAAGTATAAAATTGAGCGAGTGATTGATTCTATGTGTGCATGCGCGTAATGTTGCTGTGTTGCGACTAGGATACCTCAAATTGAGCGCATCAAAAATAGGAATGCGGCCTTAAATCGTGGGTACTGGCTGTCAATTGTAGATCTTTGACAGTAGTTATAATAGTCAGTTATAGTCAGTGCATCGAAAGTCTGACAGCCATTCTTACATAACCTTACCTAACCTTACCAACACTAAGCGGCACTTAACTGAATGCCTAGTGACCGTTTTCAACAACACTAAATGACACCCAACTTTTTAGCAAAACAAAAATTTACTTCCGAAAAAACGAAGAAGTGGAAACTTGCTGTCGGAAATCGGTGATTTTTGAACAATGTTTCATTGATTCTTTATACTCTATAAAGTACCAACGCACAGTTATTCAAATTTATAAGGGACCACTGCGCGGGCTTACTTTCCCAATAAAAAAAGAACTCACGTAAATTGGGCCAGTACCAAATCAAGAGGCACACATAAATAACAAAAATAATATGCAGGGGGAACACATACCTTTTTCTTTTTTTTTTAAAAGGCGATCACAAAATTATGCTTCTTCGTAGGTACAAAAAACTTATAATGTCAGTAATGTTTATTGTAATATTATATTGTAGAATCACAATAATAACTTGTCCACTTCCAATATTTTAATTTACAACCATTGAGTGTCGTATCCCCATACTTGTACCATGTAGTGGAACCCACCACCGATAGTCGTGTTCATGATGACATTTGCATTGTTCTGTCCCAGACCGCCTTGAATTCCGGCGTACGCGAATTCGAAGGGTGGTTGTGGGGATAAAGCGATGGCGGTCACCTGGGTGGTGAAGTTACCGGTGTACACTACATTCAGGTGTTGTATTACGCCGGGGATGAGGACTCTGCGGTAGTTTGCTCTGGAAACATTATTATATTATTTTTTTAATTACGTTGCCCCACACTAGGAATGGCTCATGTAACATTTTAACTCACATACACAAATAGCCAGACCCGGAACCACCACCCGTCGGTCACAAAAATATTTGGATTTGCCCCACACATCTGTGTGTAGCATGCCCAACTTAATTTTAACTATTTACACACCTGAAAAGCTCGGTATAAAAGGTATCGATATCAATTCTGGCATCTTTGCGGTTCTCATATGCAGCTTTTTGGTACAGAGCGCCGTAAGTCTGGGAGGACGCGTCATTGCAGACTGTTAGTGCTGCTAGCACTGCGATAACAATCAGGGTCTTCATCTGGAAGGATACCATGTTAACAGTTAACGACTGTCACACTCTCTGAAGCATTCAAGATGTTAGCATTCAGTCTGACGGATACTGTGTTGAGTCAAATTATTTGCAACAAACGTAAAATATTACATGTGAAGCGGGTATTTTTTATTTAAAAATTACGACATATTTCGTTGCTTTAATGCAGACATCTTGTGCTAGGGCCTATAAATGCTTGTTTGACAACTTCGCTGAAGGTCTGTTTACACCTTGTATATTGCATTGACAGAAGGTCCCTGTTAGTAAACATTTTGTAAAATGTGCTGTCAAAATTGTTACAACCAAATAAGATGGCCGCGCTACTTATTAAAACCGCACGCCAAAATAACCAAGGAGCACTCTAGTAAAAAAAATACTTACATTTGCTCAGTAGGCCGGTAATGATCACAGTAGTAAATCCTCAGTGTACACTGACTGTTTATATAACACTCCATTAATGATATAATAATAAGATTAAATTTTATTTTAAGATTAAAATCTTATCTTATTATTTTTAGTAGTACACAAACTTGTGACGACTGAAAACAATTAATCATGCCATCGTTGTAATTTTAGAATAGGTGCACCTATAATCTTAATCGCTATTAGTGGTGAAACTTTAATTTATGGGAAAGGGATATCATCCGACTTCGCCTGCTGACAATATATTTGTAGTAAAAGCCACGACTCGCCCACACTCCGTTCAGAGTAAATTTCCTTTTATTTTAAAGAGCAAAACTAAAATAGATTTACATATTATCGTAATAAAAAAACATGTATTTATTTCAAGCTTAGCCGATAGTCAACATATTCAATTAAAATAACACATTAAATTAATAACATATAATTAATTGGACCCAAACTACATTAATTTAGATCACAAAAATATATATCGTATCATGAATGGAGGGTTCCTCCTATTTATATTTTACATCAAATAAAGAATATTGTTATATTTGTGTGGAAGTTCATACAAGGCATCTGCTTTTCAAATTTAAACTTTGTGGTACCTACATAGGGTCTCTGAGTAAAATGGTTGTGACATATGGACCGACAGACGGACAAGGTGAATCAATGAGCGTTCCGTTTTAGCTAATTGGCTACGGAACCCTAAAATGTAACTTCGGGTCTATCCCTGTACAGCACATCAAAATTGCCCCAGAAGTTAAGTTGTAAAAGGAAATAGACAGACAGACTTATTTTCACATTTATAATAATAGTATGGATTCGTTGTTGCTTCCGTTTCCAATCAAAACAAGTTGAAAATTTTGATTTAAGGCAATATCGGGTTTTTTTGATAAAAGACTTACGATTTTTCTTATTGATAATATAGTATTATCTGGACGTTTAATGCCATATCATGCAATTTTATACTATATAAACTGTTTCCTGTTGAATAAAAACTCACACTGTTTTCTCAAAAGGTTTAAACCTGAGACTTAGAAATGTAAGTGCTTTTAAAATAACACAAGTTTTACTTGACTACATGACAGCTAAGAGAGGGTTGTGTTTTTCATGCGTACTTTTTAACTTTATAAGGCAACAAATCAAATTGTGTCCTTTCAGATGAAGAGCTTCATCCTCATCGCTGTGCTAGCAGCACTGACAGTCTGCAACTCGGCTTCCATCCCTGATAAAGCTGAACTCTTCGGAAAAGGTGTACCCGTGTACGAAGCAGGATCCATTGGCAGGCAGGCAGAAATCATCATTCACGAGTAAGTGTTTATTTGAGACTGTCAAAATTATTGTTTTTTTTTCTGTGGCTGACTGACTGAGCCGATGTCGACTATTCTGCCTGCGTCATGTGGTGACGGCAACATCGATTGATTGGGTAGAATATTAGTAGAAGATTGCATTTTCAAATCTTTGTCATTTAAATATTTTTACAGAAATTGGATTACTTTAGGCGAGAAGTTCGTCGCTTTCCCTGTATATTTCCTGGAGGCTTACCATCAACTGTTATTGCGATTCAATTGATGGCCTAAAATAAACTGTTTTGCTATTTCATACCACAATATCCTTAATATGATCCAGTTTAGGCAACGCCAAATCAAGTCGACAATTGCTTCGAGACTGTTTTCGTTCATTCATTTTTCCTACCATGACGTGACCTATCAACCTGAAAAGGATAGCTTATGTGTCAAAGTAACTAATTCAAAAAAAGTTGCTATTTCTTGGCGTGAAATGAGTCGTTTTGTTAATAACTTTATAAAAATTGTGATAATATACGTAATTCAAGGTATTATTAAAATACCGGTATTTTTTAAGGTCTTAAAATACACAAGAAACATTTTTTTAAGTAGCCACAAAAAAAAAGTTATCTATTTATTTTAGTTAGTAGAATAGTTGTTGACTGCAATTGAATACAATTAGTGTGCAGGCATTAAATCAATTAATATACCGATTTTTATTACGGATTCTTGTCATAAAAAATAATTATGTAAGATCAACGTTTTGTTCAACTACGTATAACAGAACGTCATTTGTCATCGACAGGTTACTTAGTCTGTGGAGGTGCGTTCCTAACTCGTCTTAATCAATTTATTTTAACAACAACACTAAGCAAACCTTTTATATTTCTTAATTAAATAATTATATAAACTACTATTATTTAATGAGTACTAAATATGGCGTAATGGTATATAATTTGAAGCTAGAAAACGTAATTTGAAAATGTTTTTGTTGTAATTTTTATACAGATTAAGCTTCGAAACGCAACGCATATGGTGCGAGTAAGAGAGATAGACTTATGCAACGTCTGTATAGTGTCATCTCTTTCTCACACCGCGGACCACAGACAAATTTCGATCTTTCATTCAGTCCGTGAAGATTCAAACTCCTGTCAGCTAAAGGCACTTCATGGTACGAATCTGCGCGATTTAGTTTAGGTACTTATACTGGATTACATCGGAAGTGAATGATTAACTAAAAGTTGATGGTAGGCCTACTGTTACCAGAAAAAAACCATAACCACTTTTCGGACAACTCGGGAATCCAATCTACAACCTCATGCTTAGTAGTAGTGATTACTGTCAGTAGACCAGTCAATCAATATTACATGCAATAATATTTTTGCGGATGAATTTTTTGACGCCCTTTATTTATTTTACCACTAGTTTTTGCCCGCGGCTTCGCTCGCATTTAATTCTGGGTAACACAGTTCCCTTTTCCTGATTTGCAGGTACCTGCTTCCTGTAGTTTTTGCCCTTGCGCCTTATTTATTGTGCTATTACAATCTAAGTTACGAAGCTAAGTTTTCCCTTTTCTTCCCTCATTTCTCATTTTTTTTTAAATAAAATTAGCCTATGTCCGTCTCCAGGGTCCCAACTATCTCTGTATCAAAAATCATCAAAATCGGTTTAGCCATTTAGGCGTGAAATCGTAAAGAACAAACAAACTCACTTTCGCTTTTATAATATTAGTAAGGATTTTTATACTTGTACATATTTTTATTATTAGTTTATGTCTATTTATAGTTTGTAAATAATAGTCTTAAGTTTATTTCAATAAATACTTAATAACATTTATTATACAATTTTTTTTTTCCATTTTCAGTGATATTTACTTCCGTGGCACAGACGGTAACAACACCGTGGCCTTTGATATTGAATATAATGGCAACGCCACTACCAGAGTCACCGGTGTTCGGGTCTACAACACACCACAAAATCCGGGATATGTAAACATCGGACCTTTGGGAAATAGTCACATCACTGTCAGACTGGTTACAGCGCCAGGAGTAGGACTCGCTTCTTGGGTAACAATCTTCGGACGAATCATTTAATTTTGAGGTGCAATTTTTACTTGATTGTGTTCAGAAAATATGTAAGTTTATATTAAAAATACTGGCTGAAATAAAAGATAGTTTTTTTCTTACTTTTGGTCTTTGTTTTCTGGTTTTGATAGTTATATCAAATAACTTATTTTTGCGATATTTAGCCAACTTCCCAACTAAAGGCGAAAACGCGATGAGATTTTGAACTGGACATGGAATGGAATAAGGCCACAAAGTACATAGTGTAGCCGTGTTGATGTCGCGTTCGTGTTCCTCGCGCGCCTCAAAGAGATGTAAGCAAAGCAAAGAGGCTTGCCAAGGCCTTCGCCTGCTGGGGTTGCGGGTTGTTCGAAAGAGATACCGCGGCCCCGGAACATAAAAGGCAAAAGAAGGAACATGGGTGGGTTCGTTTTAGTCAGTATAAGTCCGAAGTTCCCCCTCGCTCCACCCAGAGTGGGTGAATTCGTTTAATGATTTCGGAGCCGCAAAAAAGTACATGGTTTAAGTTAGTGATCATGTAATTATTAGACATTTGCGTGGGACAGCTGATTGAATTACCCTATATTTTTTAAATATCAAGGAATTCGAACCCGCGAATTTGAAAGCGATTCGTTTAAAACGTTAATAAGTTGTTAAGTCAGTCTGTCCGTTCATTCCATTTTTTGTTTGAATTTGTTACCTGATTCTCCGTCTCCGTTATTGATACACTACGATCGGCCTTGCTTTATAGGCGTTTTACTCTAACACATATCAAGACAATTGGGTAGTTGACACCATTAACCAATAATTTAAAGACACAATTTCTCTGAAAGAACACGTTATTCTAGACCTGAGAACTCCATTCATTTCAAAATAACTTTAAAATTCGATTTTTAGTTGCTTTTAAATTAATAAATAGTGGCGTCATTGACTTGACAACTTAGTGACGTCATCGGTTGCGAGTCTCATACAAAATCTATGGGGGAATCGCGTTTTGACAGCTCATAAAAAGTATGTCAATTGATTGGTGGTGTCAACTACCCTATTGTCTAACACTCGAGAAACAGAAGTAATGCAATATTGCTCACCCCACTAAGTTATTGGCGGGATCCTTTCAGTGGTAGAAATCTATCTTCTTGCCAAATTTCATTACGGTCCGAGCGGCCGTTTAGTCGTTAATTTTTTTTGTTGAATGTTATCAACATCTATTTTTAATTTATCGGTAAGCGGACACCGAGATGTTACCGTCCCGAGATCTCAACACCAAAACTTATTACGCACAAGTGGATAATGGACCGCTTTGTTGAGAAAAAGTGTTTTTGGTCCATGGCACCTGCTATTCTAACTAGTTTTTTTTAATGTCATCAAAATCAAGTCATTAATTCAAACAAGGCTGATGATTAGCACTTTATCAACGTCATTCAATAAGACAGTCCCCCAAAACGCCCACCCTTCGCCACTTCCTAGTATTTTAGCTGGGAAGAAGAAGTGACGGAACAAACTCCTCAGTAACACAACTGTCTGGTACGTTTGATGAACCAGATTTAATATGGTAATATCCAAGGTAATGAAAGAGGAACCAGTGATCAATTTCAAATACAAGGTAAATATACTTCTATGAAACAAACTGTACTACTCCGTATTACCTACATTCTGAGCAAAAGCAGTGATAGCTGTGTCGTAGTGTAGCTGTGTGCGTCGGACTGCAAAGTCATAAGTCTCAAGTTCGAACCCCAAACACGCACCTCTGATATTTGGGATTCATGTGCTTATTGATAAAATTTTACATGATGCGGTGAAAGAAAACATCTTGAGGAAATCAGCATATCTGAGAGATATATATAGACGACATTTTTAACCAAGAGGCCTATGGGCGCCATAAAAACTCTGACACTAGACCAAGCACCTAGCCACACAATAAAACAAAAAAAGAAGAAGAAAGAATGAATTTTCTATTTTCAAATAATTAATCTTTAGCTCACCAGATAAGCCGTTTATTTAAAAACAAATAAGAAGCAATAAGCGCAGCGAACATCAGTCGCTATACCAACGCGCGTGAGTCAACATGAACGTACATATACCGTGTATTTTGTTCTCAGTCTTGTATTCAAATCTAGTCTCATCTTTACTAATTAAAACAAAAAATACTCAAGAAAATAAATTCGTGATCAGTGGTGTCAAAGCGGCTGTCGAAGAAACAACGTTCAAGGATGGTTATAACGTTGACTTCGAATTTAAAAGTGATACTGACATGGTAACAGTGAAAATTCCCCATAACGTGTTTAAGCGTACAGATGTTTTAAAGGGGGGCTGTCCTAGTGGAACAAAGAGGTTTGGAGGATTTTGTATGACCATTGACGATTAACCTGCGTTCATCAACTATCTAGCCTTTTCCAAAATATCTGGGGATCGAGCACCAGCATGTTACTGAAAGTCTTTACCTATCTGAACTCCACAATAAAGTTAAGTCTTTAGCCGAAAGCGAAAACCAATATAATTCTAAAACTACCACAAAACTTGATCAGTCATTTAATAATAGTCCTAAAGAATATGACGTGAAAGCTTATAAAGGGAAACAATTAAAATATATTGACTTGGCACACGAGGTTGTCGATGTGTGAACTCGGCTATCATTAAATTGTGGCGATTGTCGTAACGGCCAATGGTCTGATGGCAAAGAGCATCGACCAACATCTCGAAACTCTCCTTGTGGGGTTGGATCAAGGGTCTGATTCAGAAGGCATTCCCCGATACAAACCCATATTGTGAGGACGTTCTTCTCTCTGGAGCTTTTACCGCCTGCAGCTTAGACCCTGCTTTCGACTATCGTGTAAAAAAAAACATTGTTTTTTTATTATAATTTAACTAAATATTTTGAAATGTAAAAAAGTGTATAAAAGTTAAATAATGGAAAGATTATGACAATGGTGACACCAACCACATGCATCATGTTTAATGAATAAATCATTTGTTTTGGAACAGATATTTTTTTATTTCACGACCTCAGTTTTAAAGTAGTTGGATCTGTACCAGAACCTTGCAAACCAGTTAGTATCTATACTAACGACAAAACAGTACTTTTATCTATTTATTTCGGCCAAAAACATTTGCATTAGTAACAAAAAAAAAGACCAAAAGCGAGTCAGACCATGTCTTTTGACTGCGTTGACTTAGAGAATTGTTTTTTTCACAGTACAAAGGAACTATACATATATATAATCTATCTATATCTTTAATCTATATACTTATAATAAATCTGTAGAGAGGTCAATTCTGTACATGAAATATATTTCCAAAATAACTATCAGGGGGTGATTATTGATCGATACTGATGCCAAAAATGCAATCAGTAAAATTTTTGTCTGTCTGTCTGTCTTTCTGTCTGTCTGTCTGTCTGTCTGTCTGGATGTCTGTATGTTCGTTATAGAAACAAAAACTACTCGACGGATTTTAACGAAACTTGGTACAATTATTCTTCATACTCCTGGGCAGGTTATAGTATACTTTTCATCACGCTACGATCAATAGGAGCAGAGCAGTGAAGGAAAATGTTGGGTAATCGGGAGAAGTTGGTTAAAGCTACACAGAAATCATGTATGACGGAAATGTTCTCCTTAAAATTATATAAAAAATATCCTACGACAGCATAGGTCTATCTTTTATGGTTGACTCACCATAACACGTGTAACTCCCGATAACTTAGCAGTTCGGAGCTTTTTTATTATATTTGTCTACTTTTACGTTTATAACACTCCCACTCATCTCTAATTAAAAACAGTTAACATTATTACGTATTCAATAAAAAAAGAATCATATAAATCGGTATACAAACACCAAAGTTATGCATGAAATACGCTAATAAGCCATCGCGCGTGAATACTGAATCATGCTATAAGGATTATTTTTGTGTAATATTTGGCTGTTGATGCGAATAGACGTTCAGAGTGTTCGACCTTATTGACAGACAATGCTTTCAGCCCGAATTTTAGTCTTTAAATAATTTCTTTTTAGATTTCTTTTATTGTTATTTTATAAAATAGGTATTAGTTATTTTGGTAGTGTTTAAATATTCGTTCAAATTACAAATTATTCATAGTTTACATTTTACTTATTTTTAGGTGAAGTAGTAATAGGTACGCATAGATTTTTAGAAACCGAGTTTCGGCTAATTTATGTTCAGTTTTTTTTTATACTATATTGGTAAAAGCGTAGTTAATTATACTAATTATAGTTATAGGTAATATTAATTAAAGTATTTATAGGTTTTTATTTTTAAGTGAAGTAGGTATACATAGGTAGATAGTATTGGACGGGTTCCCTCTATCTGGCAGAATCTTGATGCTCCGAAATTTATTTGGCATAACACACTTAGCATATTTTTCTTTAAACGAACATTTTAAAGGCATAAAAATTATTTGATATAATTATCGTTTGGCATAATGTTTAAAACTTCGAATATACTATGGCATACTTTTAAGATGGCAGAATTACATTTAGTATAATTACGATTGGCAGAGTTCAAATTTCGCATAATATCGTTTAGCATAATGTTCATTTAGAGCTATTATTATTTAGTATAATTTCACCTGGCATACCATCAGATGGCAGAAATGGCTAGGTTAGGTTAGGTTAAAACTGTGACCCCCTACGCACGAGCCGAGCGAGCGGAGCGAGCGGTGCCGCGGCAGCGGCCGGCGAATGCCAGTAACGACTTGCATTAATAGAAAATGAGATTGTTTTTAGTAGTTTACCCGGAACTGAACTATTTACATTAGGATTATAATTACTTATGGAATTAAATTACATTATTACAAATTCAATTAAATAATAGTTAAAATAAATGATATTATTTTAAAGAAATAAATAATTAAAATAAATGACAACAAATAATGATAAAGATGATTCTAACTATAAACTTTCTGCGATATGACAATTCTGCCGTTTAATGATTATCGATATAAAATATATGCCAAAAGTTGATTCTGACTGTGAACTTTCTGCGATATGATGTTTCTACTTTTTAAATATTATGGATATGAAGTTTATGCCTAGAGATGATTCTGACTTACAAAATTATGAGTTTTGAATGTATGATAAATGAGTGTCTGCTAAACAATTTTCTGCGAAGTAAAGTTTATGCTATCCGTTGTTATGCTAAATAAAATTATGACATAAAAAGTTCTGCTATAAAGGGTGGACCCTCTTATAGATAATAGGCATAATTAGATATATAAAAAAAAAAAAAATGTATATAATTTAGTACTTAAATTATTTTCAGGTTAAATATAAATTCAAATTATTATTTTTTAATTTATTTAGCTGTAGTTTTATTTAGTTGTAGCTGTAGTGTATTTAGGGTCAGTTTTATTATTTAAGTAGGCACTTGGATTTTTTAAGTGTAAGGTAGCTACAGTTAGGACCTCTAACGTAGCTTATTTCGTTAAATAACTGAATAGGCATTCAGTTACCTTCGGTTATTTTCATAAATCCTTACTAATATTATAAAAGCGACAGTGAGTTTGTTTGTTTGTTCTTTCTTTCCTTTTTTTTTTTTAAGTTGCCCCACACTAGGAATTTCTCCTGTATCGTGGGTGCGTTTACAAACATTCAATCTCACATACACAAACAGCCAGACCCGGAACAACTATCTGTAGGTCATACAAATATTTGTTCCGTGCGGGAATCAAACCCGCGACACACAGCGCAGCAGTCGATCGCTCAGCCACTGCGCCAACCGTGTCGTGTTTGTTACGGCTTCACGCACGCCTAAATGACCGAACCAATTTTGATGCATTTTGGTACAGAGATAGTTGGGGCCCTGGTGTCGGAATTAGGCAAGTTTTTTTAAAGTGAGGAAAGGGGGAGAATGCGGGAAGAAAAGGGGAGAGAAGGATACATTTTTTCGGGTCATCACGCGTGTTAAAGTTAGCGTTAGCACAAAGTAACTATGCCACGCGGACGAAGTCGCGGGCGGAAGCTAGTATATATATAAATATGTAACAAAAATCATATATATAGTTATATATATGATTTATATATAACTATATATATGAATTTAAATAATTGAATTTAATATATGAATTTTTTTTTTAACAAAAATCATATATAAAGTTATATATATGTTTTTTGTTATGCATTTATGAAAGACATTGCTCTGCGCCCATAGATTGTTTGCCCTGAAGCCAAGCATCGGTAGTATCATAGTAAACTCCTTTATGATCTTACCTTTATAGCAGACTAGCTGCAGAATAAATATATTAGAAATGATAGAGGTTATAATCGAACCATAACAGGTCAACATATCAGGTCTGATTTTTCATAGCTTGGTGTGATTTTTAGAAAACTGTCAAATAATATCATAATACATTCAGCTATTATTAATACCTACATAGACAATAAGTAGGAACTTTTCCTTTAAAAATAACGCGTAAAATACTATAAAATGTACAGTTTGGCATACAACTAGTCCGTGTTACAGAAGTATTTGCAAATTACATAATTAAAAAAGACAATTCATTATCGTGTATTCCGATACCTTCGCCCGCGTTGTATCTACCTCTGTGCCAAATTTCATCAAGATCCGTTCAGCCTTTTTGACGTGCAAGAGTAACAAACATCCATACAATAATACATCCACCCATCCTCACAAACATTCGCATTTATAATATTTAGTATTAAATAGTATTAATTTCCTTCCCCTATCTCCAGGCGATCCCGAGATAAAGGGTCTTGATAGACATACAGACGGGCAGCAAAGTGATCTTATAAGATTTCTGGTTTTTCCTTTTGAGTTACGAAACCCTAAAAACGGTTATTTTCAATGCTAAAAGCAACGTATTTAAGTAACATTTACACCATGTTCTGTGTCTAAATAGAGTAGTTAGTTATGTTAAAGGTGTCGTAAATTTTAGTAAACCCGAGTGAGGCGGTTAAAAAAGAAACTGGATTTGTCAAATACTACAAACATCATTAGCGATAACATCGCGCGTTGGTCAGCATACGTATATATTTACCATGTTGTTGTTCTTATATTTAAATCACGTTTCGCCTTTACCACGAAATACAGAAATCAAGTGTGATTAATAGTACTGAAACTGCTGTCGGAGGAACAGCATTAAAAGATGGTTTTGACGTTATTTTGGAATACAAAAGTGGCAATAATATGGAAAGAGTGAATATTACTTTTTTACTGATGGGTACTCATCAAATATCTTCTCCCACTCTGGGCGAAAACCTACCCATGTTTCTTCTTTTGCCCTTTATGTTCCAGAGCCGTGGTATCTCTTTCGAACAACCCGCAACCCCGGCAGAAGTGAATATCCCCCATACCCTGTTCAAACGTTTTGATAATCGAAAAAGTACAGAATTTATAGTAGGACTGAGGATGTCTTAATGGAACAGGGGGGGTTGGACTGGTTTGAAACGATTAATCTACACTCATGACATCATCATTATCCTGCCCTTGTCCCATTCTATTTGGGGTCGGCGCAACACGTTTTCTTCTTCCATTCTCCCCTATCAGACGTCACGCATCATTTACTCCTTTCTCCTTCATATCATTCCTTACACAATCCATCCATCTTTTCTTTGGCCTTCCTCTCGCTCTCCGTCCATCAACATTCACTTCCATCACTCTTTTAGTCACATGTGCTTCTTTCTATCTACACTCATGAAAATCTGCCCAATCTTTTCTTATCTACTTTCCAGTCTAACCGAATACAGCTGTTTATGAGTTTTTCACTTATCTGACTTCCAGATCAGTTACTGGACATCACTATGGGCCGCTATCACCCCGTACCCGCTTGATGTTAAGTAACGGGACACTCTGTATATACCAACGATGACAATATGACACTTAGGCGTTGTACACAATTATAAATTACCAATAGTATTATATTATTTTACGTTCTGTAAAGTAAGCAATGACTTATTGTGGGGCCTACGCTGTCCTCTCATACTTAAGTACTAATACTGTAACAACAACATTGTAAAACCAAATGATTTTAAAAGAGTAACCATGGAATTTCTTTCCGGTTCTTCTCCTTAGGAAACGACCAACCCGAACCGTGCAACTTTTCTCGACATTTTATAAGTGCCTATGTAGGCCTATGTGAAATAAAAATATTTTGATTTACTGATTGATTGATTAAATAAATGTATTAGTTGCCAAAGTTTCTGAAAACAAAATTTAGTCGAACTAGATAATAATTGTAATATTTTTTTGTATTCGAATAGTATAAAAAATAAAATTACATCACGTTACATTTTATTTATTTATTTGGTACACCAACAGCAGTGCATACTAAAAATTAATAGAAACTGTACACTAATATAAAAGTGTATACGCAGCATTCAGTCACTCACACATAGTAACAACAACATAAAGTTTATAAGTAATAATATAGCAATATATAATTTACTTAAAAAATAAATGAAAATTATATTATATGTATATATAATATATGCATGGTGCAAGTATATTGACTTGGCTCGCGAGGTTGTCGATATGTGGGATGTGGACTGAGCGATCATTGTGTCGATAGTCGTATCTGCCAATGGCTTAATTGCCAAGAGCCTCGACTAAAACCTGAGGAGGCTCTCGTTAGGCATCTGGATCAAGGGCTTGATACAGAAAGCGGTACTCCTGGACACGGTTCCTTTCTCTGGAGATACCGCCGGTAGCTTGGACCGTGTTCCCGATACCGGTGGGCTACAATTTTTAAATGTTTTTTGTAATACAATAAGTTTTGATAAGAAATATGTAAAAATAAAAAAAAATGTATACGAATGAATAAACGAAAAATATGCATGTTGCATTAAAAATAAACCTACTAACCTGTTTTAAACCTACTTAATAATATTTTGAATACGAATGTTTTTGAGGATGGATGTATGGATGTTTGTCTTGACTTTGACTCTTTCACGTCAAAGCGGCTGAACGGATCTTGATGAAATTTGGCACAGAAGTAGACAATAGTCTGGAATACACATAGGATACTTTTTCCGATCATCACGCTGGCGTTGCCGCGGGCCCTTTCTAGTAAATAAATAAATATGTATTCTTTAACTTACAAATGAAAACTTGCCAGCTGTTATTTACCTACTTCCGTGATTCTTGCTTGCGTGAACTGTATGCGTCATCAACCAACTACACCTGGGCTATTGCTCTTTTTATCTTTGTTTTATCCTATAACTAGCTTTTGCCCGCGGCTTCGCTCGCGTTCAATTCGGGGTAACACAGTTCCCCTTGCGCCTTATTGATTTGTAATAGCAACGCTAAGTTTTCCCTTTTCTTCCCTCTTTCGATCACATCCCACTTTTTTTACAGAAAAATATAGCCTATGTCCTATGTCCGTCTCCTGGTTCCCAACTATCTCTGTACCAAAATTCATCAAAATCGGTTCAGCCATTAAAGCGTGAAGAGGTAACAAACAAACAAACTCACTTTCGGTTTTATAATATTAATAATATATAATAATAGTAAGGATTTATAATAGTTAAACCGGTTTTTTTTTCGAAAAACATTATTGAAATCGTATTTGCGATTAACATTTAAAATATTTATTTACCTTAATAAAGCTGTGGCTACATTAGTGGTTTTGATTTTCAAGTAGCTAAAAAAACGTCATCTGATTAGTATTTTCTCCTACTATGTTGGGGTCGGCTCGTCAACTTCCAGTCTTACCGGATACAACTGAATACTAGTGCTTTACATGAACCGACTGCCTTTCTGACCTCCACAACGCATTTAGTACTTTGTAATTCTGACGATTTTTTGATCTTTGTAAATTTGACGACACGGTTGGCGCAGTGGCTGAGCGATCGACTGCTGCGCTGCGTGTCGCTGGTTCGATCTTCTCACGGAACAAATATTTGTATGACCTACAGATAGTTGTTTCGAGTCTGACTGTTTGTGTATGTGAGTTTGTGTGTTTGTAACCGCACACATCACACATTTATACATCCGACAGAGAACCAAAGTTATCGACATAGCTCAAAGAATCAGCAAGCTGAAGTGGCAGTGGGCTGGCCATATCTCACGAAGAACCGACAACCGTTGGGGTAAACGTGTTCTTGAGTGGAGACCGCGACTCGGCAAGCGTAGTGTAGGACGCCCTCCGACCAGGTGGGATGACGATTTAAGAAAGACTGCAGGCAGATGCTGGATGCGGTAAGCTGAAGACAGGGCGCTATGGCGCTCATTAGGGGAGGGCCTTATAGCCTGATGATGATGATGATGATGAACCGCACCCATTATAAAGGAGAAATTCCTAGTGTGGAGCAAAGTTTTAAAATAAAATGGAAGTCTTACAGATCTACGTAGCCCGACACGAGTTTTATCCACAGTCTGTTCAACATAGCCATACATACTATCTTGAGCTTGGCTTGACTCGCGAGTTGTAAACATGTAGGATGTGAACTCAGCGATTATTTTGGCTTAATCGCCAAGAGCTCCGACACATACCTGAGTATGCTGTTGGTAGGCAGTTGAAACTAGGGCTTTTTTTTGCCGGTAGGAAATCATCAAATATCTTTCCCCGCTCTGGGCGGAGCGAGGGAGAATGTGTTAGACTTGTACTGACTAAAACCCACCCATGTTCCTTCTATTGCCCTTTATGTTTCGGGGCCGCGGTATCTCTTTCGAACAAGCCGCAATCCCGGCAGGCGGTGGCCCTGGCAGGCCCCCTTTGCTTTGCTGCCATCTCTTTGAAGCGGACATCTCTTTGTGAAATAAGGGCTGAATACAGAAAAAAGTTTTTTTTGTGGGACATTACAACAAGAAAGAATTACTTAAATATCGGATGTCGGCAAAAAAAGTCAACGAAACAAGCAAAGTCACATACTTGAGATAGTAAAGTTATTTAGTTGTTTTTTTAGAAGTCTGATATTTTTTCTTAAGTTTTTTTTTATGAATAATTTCAATATTTAATCGGGTTTCGAAACGCTGTGGTAAAAACGTGGTACCCGTTTGTGAAACGAAATTGCGACAATTTTGGCTTGGTGATCTCTAATAATTATGAATTCACATTTTGGTCGCAAGTTAACCTTGGAATAAATAGGTACTAATTTTAACATTTTTTACCCGATGAGGAAAAACGGTTTCACTATAAAATTTCATATGTATCATTTAAAAACCTTAAAATACCGTCAAAATTCGCTCGAAACAGTCGCTATGACGAACACTTACGTGGCTGTATTTGTCTTTTTACTTTACACCTTAAGTGCATACTGGATACCAGAAGACGACGAAACGACTTCGAGAGCCCCGTCGTTCAAGGAAATTTGGACACTATTTAGACAAGAATTTGAAGACTTTGACTAAAAAGTTATGAATCACAGACCACGGAATCGTTGGACGGGGCACCTAAAGCTTTTAGAAAGAAAATACTGTACTACTAATGGTACCTGCACACCAAAGCAGTCAGCTCCACGAAACTATCTACCAAAACAAAATTGAGCCGCGGACAACGTTAAACTTCTTCAAAACCGTCAGGTCTGCTGGAAGAGATTTCTTTATGAAATAAGCACGTACACACGACGACACATCAACCTATACAAAACCAGTTTATGCGGATCTCTCATCGTACGGGAAATCCACGGTGTACGATCCGTTGTTGAGAGATCAGCATAAACTGGTTTTGTATAGGTTGATATGTCGTCGTGTGTACTTTTGGGCTCTTTTTTTTCCTTATGGACTTTTTTATATTATGTTTTGTGTGTACATCAATAAATAAATAATTTTGTGCGTCATTTGTGTCGTAGTGTAAGTAAGTACTGATAAGCTGGTTATAAATTAAAACTAGACCACACCGTGGTCAACAAGAAGCCAATCCATGCGCTGTGTTGTGATTGTGAATTGTGATCTAACTTGAGTAAATTATATGGAACCTTTTTTGAAAACGATCGCCGCTTGTCTTGGCTCTGGTTAAAATGACATTATTTTTTTCAAGGTTGAATAATATAATTATAACATAAGTGGTTCATATTTAAAAGCACTTTTTTTTTCGTTTAACTAGGCCTTACTATCCTATAATTGTTGTGCAAAGAACAATGATTTAAAAATAATGCGATTCCATCAATCGTCAAATACAACCGTTGACCAGCAAATTGTAAAAATCGCAAGTTAATCTAAATTATAAGGTACTCTGTAAATTTTTTACAGAGAGCGTGTTTTGTTTGCATAATTTATTTAAATTAGTTTAAATAAGGTGTGTGATTAACATAATAAATAAATAATTTAACATGTTACTTTACTTTTATAAACCTGTGTCTACATCAGCGGGATAGATTTCTCGTGAGCATTTCCTCAAACTGAATCGCTGGATACAGCACTTTCGTTTGCCATCCATGCAGCTGTAGGGTTACCATGACATCTTATAGCAGTTCTTATTTCTGTGTGAGAAAGAGATGGTGCTAGACACCCTGTATAGCTCTGTCTCTTTCCCTCAGTGGAATAAGTTCTGCTTAAAGACGTCATGGTAGGCTAGAAGATATGTCGCCGAGTATCCTACGTGGTCCATTGACATGGCTCCATTAAAGTATCCTGGGGTTCAAGACGGCTACCACAATTATGATGAAATCCCCAAGCTTTGACGCTGCAATTATTGATTACAACCTGAATTTTCTTAACAGTAAGACAGTTTGAGAGGCGTTTAATTGTGATTTTTCAAAGGCAAGTCAATCATACTCTAACGAAAAAAATATACATTTTCAGTGATGTCGTTGTCTACAATAATTAACCGGACTCGCGCCATCTTGAATTTGAGCAACGAACTTTTGACATATGATTAATGGCGATTTTTCGGTAATTATTTGGCCCCAAGTCTGATACGGTAAGTACAATCACGGAGACCAAGGAAAACTATTCACTGACCATAACACTTTATACTAGTACGGGGACCAGAGTGAATCAGTTCCGTGTAAACAGCCATATTATGTACCGAGTTACCGACATATATGTACCAAGCAAAAATTGTAACTATCTTTTTTGTTTATTTGTAACTTACGTTTGGCAGTTATTTTATTCATTTACATTAATAGCATCATAGCATTAGAACGCATGGTAAAAAACGGCCCGCTTTGTCCCTGAATGGCTTTTTCCCGAACTCCAATGGGACCGAATCGAAAATCTTTGAACTTATATCTATAAAAACGAAAACGTAATAAGTTCAATCGGTTTATACGGAAGCTTTGGTTATTTTAATAGCACATAATTTAATCATTATAGAATCACTAGCTAGCGCCCGCGGCTTCGCTCGCGTGATAATAAAAAAAGTATCCTATGTGTTATTCCAGACTATAATCGACCTCTGTGCCAAATTTTTTTCGTGAAAGAGGATCAAACATACATCCATACTCACAAATTTTCGCATTTATAATAATAGTAGGATTTGAGGCAACCTGCCTGATAGGGTTTTTCATCCGCTCATGTAGACGCAGCATTAGGCTTATAATAAACTAGCTTTTGCCCGCGGCTTCGCTCGCGTTAAATTCGGTAGCGCCTTATTGATTTGTAATAGCAACGCTAAGTTTTCCCGTTTCTTCCCTCTTTCTCCCTCATATCCCACTCTTTTTAAAAAAATAATAGCCTATGTCCGTCTCCTGGTTCCCAACTATCTCTGTACCAAAATTCATCAAAATCGGTTTAGCCATTAAAGCGTGAAGAGGTAACAAACAAACAAACAAACAAACTCACTTTCGCTTTTATAATATTAGTAAGGATACGTACTCATTTATTCTATTTCTTTA
Source organism: Ochropleura plecta (assembly GCA_905475445.1). NCBI lineage: Eukaryota > Metazoa > Arthropoda > Insecta > Lepidoptera > Noctuidae > Ochropleura > Ochropleura plecta. The sequence continues at coordinate 9,982,591 of FR997738.1, forward strand.
TGCAATGCGTTAAGGAAACATAATAACACTATAAAAGGCGTATTTCTTATTCAGTAACCATATTACGTCGCGAGCTAGGTCTAAAAGCAGTCGTCATGAAGAACATTTACGTGGCGTTCATTTTTGTGTTTATATTGTACGCCTTTGAGACATATTGGATCCCAGAAGAAGATGAAATGGATACGACAACGAGAGTCTCCGCGACATTTAAGGGAATATGGAAATCAGTTAAAGACAAAAGTGGATAAAAGAACAACAATTAAAGTTGTGAACAGCACGGCTAGGAGCGCCATACCAACATTGCTTAGATGCTGCATCTGCCAGGTGTTTTCCCAACCATGATAGAATCGGCTTCCAGTCAAACCAGATGCTACTGCAGTATTTTACATGAAAAAACTTCCAATCTGACTTTCACAATCCAGATACTGAATACTGATAAAATAAATAAAAAAATGCCAGTGAAATTCGTGAGGCCGAAATCGTAATAAGTGTGCAGCTTCTCTCATCATCATTTTCAACACAGATTCTGTGAGTTATTTGTGTCATAGTGCCAGTATACGGTGAAAAGCCTGGCTCCGCCGCTGCGACGTATACACGCTGTGTCTAATCATCTGATTGTGATTGCATGATATAAGGTATTAAGTAGTGTAAGCTTGTCTTTTGATTACATTATTAGAAATTGAGTGTTTTTTTGTTTTATTTCGCATCGGTTGATGACATTCATTTATAGTCTAATCTCTTTTGTATGCCATTAAGGCTTAACATGACGGTGACAATATTAAACTTTTAATGTTATATCTTGCATTTTATGTGTATACTCATTAGGGTGTCCCTTAAATTTAAAGTTCGTTATTTTTTTACGCATACCTCCTTAAAAGTTTCGTAATAACCCAATATTGTTTAGAAAAAAAATATGAGTTCTATTTATAAACGATAACCCGTGCCGACTCGCGATTTAAACTTTTCCAGAAAAAATGCGTAAGTACTGCGCTGTGACTTGTAACTACATGTTTTATTTGCCATTACATACGTGTTTTTTTTATTATTAGTGCTCCATTGTTTAGTTCGTAAACATGTCGGTGGAATTACGGAGTGATAAAAAAAATATTTTCCTAATTGAATCGCCTAGCTATCAAATAAATGGTGCAAAATTACCCTCTAATCGACAAGTTCTGTCAGTTTTATTTTACAATATTCGCGAGGTTAAACTGACTGTTAGCGAAAGTGCAAATCTTGTGATTAGGGACACACGATTTGCGCTTTATTGGGAAAAGCAAGAATTCCCACAAGGGCATTTCCTAACTGCGTGAAGAAACTTGTTGATTTACTTATATCATGTTTGGAGAGAGTTGCAAAAAATTTTTAAGAAAACTCAGGTTACGTTCATTTGATATTGCATTCATAATTTATTTGATTTTGCACATGCTGATGCTTTGGAGAGAATGAAAGTAGAAGAAGATAAATTATTTTTAATGAAACAGAGTGAGCCAGGTCGACCGGGATGCTTAGAAGGTGGAGATAAAAAAATGACGGAAAAAGAAGAAAGATCTAGACAACGACGATTGGAAGAAGAGAATAATAGATCTTAAATTCTTAACTCAGCTTGCCGGACGTTCCCTGCCATAAAATAAGTTCAAAAAGACGTAGAAAGAATCTCATTACACTTAAACTAGTTGCAGCTTTAGATCGATGCCAATTAAGCATTAGAGACTCTGTTTACATTCTTAATGCGGTGGTAGAAGCACTTGGTCTGAGCAGCGATGATTTCCCTATAAACAAATCATCGATTCAGCGAATTCGTACTGAAATTAGAAAATCAAGGGCAGAAGCAATCTAATCTGACTTCCAAAACAACGTACTTACCCGACGTAGTTACAGTCCATTGGGATGGAAAACTATTACCCGGGTTGGATGTACGAAGTTCAAAAGAAGAACGCTTGCCAGTTATTGCTTCGTTTGGCGATAGAGAACAGCTTTTTTCTGTGCCGAAACTAGAACGTTCTTCAGGAAAACATCAAGCTAAAGCTGTCTTAGCTCTGTTTGACTGGAATCTTCTTGATAAAGTAACGAAGAAGAACAAAAACAGTTCTTGATGCGCTGTGTGCAAAGAACATAGAAAATTGACTCCGGACTGTAGAAAAACTACTCTAAAAAGAAGTTACCCTGACTGATGGTTATAAATGTATGTTATTAATTAAAGATGAATGTTTATCTAATTGAATTATTCCTTTGGTTCACTTATTTTATTGCACTTCTAGTGACTTTATAGCAGACCGACATATCAGGACAAAATTACGTTTTTTACTAAACTTTGAAGCTCGGTCGGCACTGGTTGCGAAGACGAAATTTTATATTTGAGTATCCTAAAGCATTAGTAAAAAATATTGAGGGTATGCATTTTGAAATTCGAAAAAATTTTTTTTTTGTCATCTAAGGGACACCCTAATACTCATGTTCTAACAATATAAATATCGCCTTGTCCCAAATAATTGGATATTATATAATACAAGTACGTTCTGGTGAAGGCCTCTAAGATTATCTAATTATAGCAATAGCACAAGGCCATCACAGTTTTTCTTTTGGATGTTAAATTAGCAAATAACAGGGATTGTCATACTTTTACTGACTCAAACCCAACCATGTCCCTTCTTTTGTACTTTATGTTCCGGGGTCGTGGTATCTTTTTCGAACAACCCGCAACCCCATGAGGCAGTGTCCCTTGCAGGCCCCTCTCCTTTGCTGGCATCTCTTTGAGATGCGCATGGACACGAACGCGCCGTCGTCGACACGGCTTATCGTCATTAGACAGACGGACGGTGAGCTACCCAATGTATTACAGCTTCGCAGAAAGAGGTCACCGTTTCGCAATCCCTCTCGCTCCGGACCATGGACTGAACCAGAGCCGGACGTGAGAGATCACGGTCGTTGGTGCTAGGGCTTCAGGTAGTGTTTTGGCTCTACCTAGTGAGGGGTGATATTAACTTGTAAACAGCCCGAGCTCTGTATTTAGAATAGATACTACTAGCTATGCCCAGCAGTTTCACTTGCCGGTTCGAGCTCCTTTTCTGGAAAGGGCCACTTTTACCAGTTTGAGGTATTAACAATAAATTTTGGCTGATTCTCAGATCTACCCGATATGCACACAAAATTTCATACAAATCGGTTCACCCGTTTCGGAGGAGTTTAGTAACAAACACCACGACACAGGAGTTTTATATATTAGAATTGAGATACAATGTATTTGACAGGTTCTTATTATTCATTTAACGCGTTTGTTTTCTTGTTTCATCTGCATTTTTATGCACAACTGGTTTGTAATATTATTTACATAAATTATTCATTATTGTTTACCTGTTGGTAATGTGCGCAGCAACATTGTTTTCGTAATTTGTTAATTGAAGTTAGTTATACGTTGTAGCTGTTTGTTAACGCCATAATAAATAAAACAAATAAACCTTATAATTCCTACATTTTATTAGTCGAGTAAAAATGTTTTACATTTTTGGAATTTAATTGGCATATACAATTCTAAAATAGAAATTATTGATCCTATTTCAATTCAGCCTATCGCAGTTACTACTCAATTGCGCCACACTTCATCAAAATGAACTCACTCACTTTTTAAGACACACAATATTAGTTTATTATTATGAGGCTACATTGTCCCACTTCAGGGCAAAGGCCTCCCTTACATCTTTTCACTTTTCGCTGTCTATTACGATTGTAGGCCAATCCTTTGGGAAAGAGTCCAGCTTATCCTGCCATCTCCTTTTGGGTCTGCCGTGTTGTCGTTTTTTGCTTTTTGGTGTCCGAGTGACTGAGTGGTGCTCCTCCGACATGCAGCAAATTTGACCAGCCCAGTTCCATTTTAACTTAGCAGCTGGGTGAGGCCAGCATCAAATGGAGTTTCTGACATGGTCCGAGAAATTGACACCCAATATCGCGCCACAGTGGAACAAAAATGTGTAAATCATACAAACCGACACACATAAAGAGTTCAAAAGTACGAAGCCAGGCACTGGTTCTCCGCTGTCATTACAATTTTTTTTCCTAGATAGGTACGTCTTTGCCTAACCTGCTGCTGTTACGATGTTATGTTAAGTAACTTGGTCTCTTGATCAGCACAAAACGGCGTTCCATGATTTATTCAACCATTTTCCTTATATGCATTTATTCTTCACTCAAAACCAGTTTTTAGGATTTAACATCAGAACCAGATTGTGACTTCATAATATATTTGTCTATATTTAACTTTTTATTCGATAATTGAGCAAAAAATAAAGACGTATAAAAGCCATGTTTGCTATTCAGAATGCATTAAATCTTTTTCATCTTTGTAAATGTGTGTTTTCATATTTAATTTCATAGAAATATTAAAAAAATATTAAATAAAATTAAAAAATAATACTTGGACGTCAAAATTCTTCATTCTCATCACTGTCGTGAAGCATCGTGCCGGAAGACTGGCAGCATTGTTACGTTGAAGAGAAATAAATAACTGTGTGTGCTTGAATTCTTCAATAAATAAACAGTGTCACAGTGAGCAAAATCAGTCGAAATGAAGTACATATACGCGGTCCTACTTGTGTGTTTGTTGGTCGACCTTGCAATCAGTTCTCCCCCAAAAATACCAGGGCAGAAGAAAGCTACAGGAGATAAACCATCCCGTGACTTTAAACCTACTCCTTCAAGCGATTTCATAGTCGCAGACGAGTGTGTTGAAGGCACTACTAGATTTAATAATATTTGTGTTTCTGATGATTAAACTCAGTGTATTTGATCTTTTTTTTATTGTGTGTGACAGGTATTAAATGGCACTTGTCTAGCCATTTCCTAACTATTTTTTGTGGACGATTTCCAGTCTGACCCGCTACAGCTGAATACCAATGTTTTACATAGAGCGTCTGTCTGACAAACCAGTTTTATCTGGGTAATGCCATAGTTGATATTATAATTATGTATTAACGGTAAACTATTGACATCCCTCCATTTTAGGGAACACTTATTGGATCACTTTTTTGTTCGTCTGTCTGTTAAAAACCCTTTATTTCGGAAACGCGTTGAGGTATCGAGTTGAAATTTAAACCATATACTCAAATCTGTGGGTCCTTTGTATGTACTGTGAAAAAAACAATCCTCTAAGTCTACGCAGTCAAAAGATATGGCTGTTTATATCGCCATGTTGTACGGAACCCTTGGAGCGCGAGTCTGACTCGCTCTTGGTCGGTTTTTAAGTTCATCCAGTCCATCCAGATTGTGTCTTCTAGATATCGCTATTAACTATGAGATCGACAGTGAAAAACAGAATAATCCTTACTAATATTATAAAAGCGAAACTAAGTTTGTTTGCTACCTCTTCACGCTTTAATGGCTACACCGATTTTGATGAATTTTTGTACAGAGATAGTCGGGAACCAGGAGACGGACATAGGCTACTTTTAATTTAAAAAAGTGGGATGTGACGGAGAAAGAGGGAAGAAAAGGGAAAACGTAGCGTTGCTATTACAAATCAATAAGGCGCAAGGGGAACTGTGTTACCCCGAATTTAACGTGAGCGAAGCCGCGAGCAAAAGCTATTCCAAAATAAAACATAAAAAATAAATTACAATAGTTATGCTATAATTTTGGTGTATATTCAATTAAGGATATTCTAAATCTGTCGTCTACATTGAATTAATGCCGCCCCAATGGGAGATCAAAATGGATATCTAAATAAGATTGCACTTTGTAATATAAACTCTCGGTCTGTTAGTCGAGCGTTCAAAATCCAACTGTTAACTTTAATTTAGTACTGTGTTGTGAAAATGAATACCTCGTCTTAGAGCTAATAGGCACTACTGCGTACACTGACGATCAACTACTTTTCAACATTATTACCCAGAGCATAAGGGTGAAAAACGGTAAACCGCCAGTAAATACGGTAGTACGTAACTATAATGTGTTATAAAATATCAAAAATCACGTAGGAAGCGTAAATTATATAATAGCTTTAAATAGCAAAATTGCTCAGTAATTTGTTGGCCTAAAGTTTATTCAAATATTTGTTTATAATTTGATTGATGTTATTTCCACTCTAATGAATATCACGTTATCTAGTATGCATTAAGTTAATTTGAGAATATCTAAAAGTATTGGAAATGTTAAAAAAGATAGTGTAAACTGAATTATACATATAGAGAAAGTGGTATTTTCAAAAATAAATACTTGTTTTCGTGTTTGGAAACTTAATCGCGAACAAAGTATACTCACAGTAGGTACGACTCTTGAAGATGAATAAACAAATACTTATACATAATTTAAGTAATTATCATCATCATTATTACCAAATATTCATCATCATTCAGTCAAAATATTTAAATAAAAATGAAAGAATTACCCCACAAGTCTCACTTTGAATTTAGAAGGCAAACAGTCAAAATGAAGAACCTTACAGTGTTAATTTTTATTGCTCTCTTTGCTCTATATTGTGGCCACCCCAGTGAAGTGTCTACAGGAGGTACGGAAGGAGGGATTAATCCTGAGAATTATGAAGAACAGCCTGTTAATTCAATGTTAAGCGTGGACCCATGCCCAGAAAACGGAGCCAGAGTAGGCACAACATGTGTTCGAAGAGATTAAAACATTTTTTTATTCATAAAATGTGTTATTTTTTGTGAATTTTTACGTGAAAACCTTATTTTAGGGTTCCGAACCTCAGAAGGAAAAAAACGGAACCCTTATTTGATCACTTTGTTGTCCGTCTGTCTGTCTGTCAAGACCCTTTATCTCGGGAACGCGTGCAGTTGAAATTAAAACCATATACTAAATTATGTGGTCCCTTTGAGCTGTGAGACAAACTTGCGACATAAACGGACATAATTTTTGACTGCGTAGATTTAGAGGGTTAATTTTTTCACAAGACAAAGGAATAATAGACTTTAGTATATGGTTTCAATTTCAACTCGATACCTGTACGCGTTTCCGAGATAAAGGGTTTTGATAGACAAACGGATAGACAGCAAAGTGATTCTATGAAGGTTCCCATTTTTCCTTTTAAGGTAATGAACCCTAAATACAGTGAAAACTGCCAGAAAGTCTAAATTCGGGTAACTCAGCTCATGCTTTTATTTTAACTTGTTCTTGCCTTTGTCTTTCACTAGCAGTTTATTTTTGTTTTTTAAAAACGTTGCCCTACACTAAGAAATCTCCTGTATCGTGGGTGCGTTTACAAACATTTAAACTCACATACACAAACAGCCAGAAACAACTATCTGCACGTCATACAAATATTTGTTCCGTGCGGGAATCGAACCCGCGACTCACAGCGTCAACCATGCCATCAGTTTGTCAGTGATTGTGTAACAATAACAGGAAAAACACTTAGCCATATAAACTACGTGCAAATTAACTTTTATAATTCATGGTAACATTTATCGACTAGTATAACAACCACTTTTGTACACGCTTTGTTATACTTAATGACATGTTTAGCAAAAAAAAAAACATGCATAAAAACTCATCATAAAAATTATGGTAGAACTGGTTCTTGAGCTCGTTGGTTAAAAGGTCGTAAGCGCGACTGCTGAGCGTTATTTTGATCTCTGGGTCAGCCTGATGACTTGTTGGCAATTTCTATTACAATAATGCAAAATATCTTTTATTGGATTTTTTGCCATTTCTGGTAGTACATTTCTGTTTGTTATAAATATCTATTTTCTTTTTAAAGGGTACAGCGATAAATTATGAAAATTACAAAATATTACCCAGTTTGTACTGCATGCAAACAAAAAATTGGTTTGAATAAACAAAACAAAATATGATTCAGCACGAATAATAATTGATCTTAATACTCGTAATTTTGCACCCTGGATTTGACCCTACGACCTACAACTATAAATTCACGTTTCATTCATTCTATAAATTCATTCAAGTTAATCTCCAAAACCTAATAACTGACATATATTGACAAAATGCTATTAGGTACTTATTAAAAAAAAATCTATCCCACACCATAGGGAAACCCAAAAGAGAATCGTAATATTTCGGGTAATTTTTCTATCTTGCCAATACTAACGATATAAGCGCGACAGTTGCTGCTTCATTGAGCCTCCTATAAAATTTTGTCTTTTTTTGCGGATGTATAATAAAATCATTACATAACTTCCACAGATGATACGAAGTGTGGTTGTTGGAAATAATTTAATTTAAATTCTACAGGAGAATTGTATTTTCAAGTTAAATATATGGATGCATTTGAACAGGGGCCTAAGTCTGCTATTACAATAGTGTCAGAATGGTCGATCACTGAGGCATTTTATTCGGATGATTTTCAAATAACTTCTCCAACTCTGGGCGGAGCGGGAGTATCAGACTTTTACTGACTAAAACCCACTCATGTTCGTTGCCTTTTATGTTCCGGAGCTGCAGTATCTCTTTCGAACAACCACAAAGCGGTGACCTTGGCAAGCCACTCTGAGTTAGCTACTGCTGTTTTTGCTAACAGTAGGTTTCTTTTCCTGATAGTAACCGGTTTCGAAACCTATAGCCACAGCGTTACTTCCTCCGAGAACAAGTACCAACTAGTAATTGAACTGGCAGTCAGCGGTGACGTCACGTAGACTGATTCATTAAAAAAACAACGAAACGGCCGGTTCACACTACTATGCAATGCTAAGCACAGTTGAGACATGATTATCATTAATTGGGTTCGTCGGGTAGCTATTGACGAAATTAAAGCCCTATTAAATTTGAAGTTCTTTTTTTTTAAAGTCTCCTTACACTAGGAATTTCTCCTGCATCGTGGGTGCTTTTACAGACATTTAAACTCACATACACAAACAGCCGGACCCGGAACAACTACTTGTAGATCATACAAAGATTTGTTCCGTGCGAGGATCGAGACCGCGACTCACAGCGCAACAGTCGATCGCTCAGCCACTGCGCCAACCGTGCCGCCCGGCGCCCGCACCGTGTTGTTATTAGCAATATTTTCACAATTTGATATCATGTGATAATACTAAGTGGAGGGATGAAAGAGACTTCGAGGCTGTCGCTCTTTAGACCTCCCTTCGCTGACTAGATCCTGATGACTGCTAGGCTATTGAAACAGGATCTAGACTTACCTAGGATCAGAGCTGGCTGACGATGAATGACGATTAGTTTTCTTTCTAGGGTTCCGTGCCTCAAAAGGAAAAAAAAACCACAAAGTGATCCTATAAGGGTTCCGTTCCATCTGTCAATCTGTTGGTCTGTCAGATATGACCCTTTATCTCGGCAACGCGTGAAGGTATCGAGTTGAAGTTAAAACAATATATTAAGTCTGTAGTCCCCTGAAGCTGAGAAGAAATCAACCTTCTAAGTAAACGCATTCAAAAGATAATGTCGTAAATTTGCAAGGAATCTTCGGTGTACGAGCCTGACTCGCGCTTGACGGTTTTTTTTTTTGTTTATGCCACCGCGCCGGTCAATCTACAAGGTTGTCGTTTGCGTAACCGGCTATCCTGTGAGTAATTTGAGTATAAGGCCTCCAGCTAGGGGCAATACTCTTAAAACTAAGCGACTATGTGACTCCCACTGTGAGGTACACACGACGACAGATCAACCTATACAAAACCAGTTTATGCTGATCTTTCAACTACGAATCGTACGCCGTAATTTCCCGTACGATGAGATATCCGCTTAAACTGGTTTTGTATAGGTTGATCTGTCGTCGTGTGTACCAACCTCGGATTAGGGCGTCGCTGTGTGAGGACAGTAAAGACAAGCTGTTTGAAGACAACTTTGCTTATAAAGCGGTTTAGCCTTAGGTTTGTACATGTGTTTGTAGTTGTAGAGCAGATAACTCCCGGAGAGGCGCTAGTTCAAATAGTTACACACAAAGATTGTAGATGGCGTTACTTGTCCTTGGGACTTGTTTGTCGTTGCTTCTTCTATGCTTTGGATTAAATACACTAGATGACACTGTATGTTTATCAAATGTTTAGGTTTAAAGCTGTCACCCGAAGCGACGACGCTTGGATTAAAATAATTTACTGTATTAAACGTGTGCTGTATTAAATGTGACTTTTTCAATTTATATATACTTTCTAAAGTTTATCTAAGACATCACAGACATCGCTGAAGGAAAACATCGTAAGGAAACCTGGACTTATAATGAATACAAGTCTGAAATCGCCAACCCGTTTGAGGAAGCAACTCACACTTCACCTCCTGACTCACTCCCGTAGTAGTAGACCCCTCAGAATTGAGACATTCTTTGCCGCTAGACAAACATCATCAGTCACACCGTCATACAATCTCTCTATTTTAATCTTTTTATTATTATTTTTTAGATTTTTTCTTAAGTTAATAAATCTCAAGCTTTGTTTGGGAAATAACGATTGTATATTGTTCCACTTTAGACGAAAGAGACTGAACCCCACGACACAGGGTATTCTAGTGTGGGGTTCAGTGTCATTTAAATTATGTGTGTACTTTTATGTAGAACAATAAATAAATATATAGATTGCAACCTAAAAAAAGTGTAGTGATTAATGCTCGTGATTAAAGCAAGTCTTTACCTGGAACCTCCAAGTGGTCATACTTAAAGTGGTTATCGCTGATGGTTTGACAATTTCTCTAAACCTTCTTGTTATTCATAGAACACTTCAGCTCATCGTTACATCATTGTGTATACTTATGCCTTAAAAAACGTAATTGCCGACAAAAAGACAGAAATTGCTCCGTCATTTCGCCCAAGCATATGTTTACAATAGAAGACGAATGAACAAATATAAGGAAGTTATCATTCGATCGTCATACACTTTGAAATTAGAAGGAAGACAGCCAAAATGAAGGAACTTTCAATGTTTTTACTCTGTGTTGCATTATTTGCAATGGTTCATAGTTATCCCAGTGAACTTAATTTAGAAGTACATGAAGTTACCGAATTGAGCAACTTGGATTTTTCCAGGGGCCCCTTGGGTTCCGTACTTAGTGTTGATTTATGTCTCGGCAACAGTACAAGACTTGATACAACGTGCGTTGAAAGTGATTAAATTGTTTTAAATTTTAATTGTGGATTTTAGTTCCATTATTGTAGTAGGTAATGTAATAGAAAACAGACTACATACTGACTCTTAACACTGCTACAAGAATGTTGGAAATCCGGGGTTGCTGGTTGTTCGTAAGAGATACCGCGGCCCCGGAACATTAAGAGCAAAAGTAATTCTGACACTCCCAACGCTGCGCCGCTGCCCAGAGTGGGGGAAGTTATTTGATGATTTCCCATCCGCAGAAAAGGGTGTTGGGACAAGGGTTGCCAACTCATTTTACTAGAATTCACTAGAAATAAAGTATATTGAGGTCTGGTAAGATAAATAAACATAATTTTAGAAAATGTAAGAGGTTTTTTTAATATATTAAATACAGTTTTTTTTTGTCCAACTTATCAAGTTGTATATTTTCTGTTTAACGTAGAGAAAAAACAGTACAAGTCTGTTCTTAACAGAATAGTTGGCGATCTAGGGTTGCCAAATAATGGGACTCAGACTCCCGCCATAAAAAAAACAATCACGGAATAACCGGTCATCGCGGCACAACTGTAGCAATTCGCGTCGCCCGTGGCTATGACCAGACCCTAAAAACCATAATAACTCATGAAGTAAAAAAATACTCTTGAACTTTTTTCTCATGTATGTTATACATAGATAAGATTAACGAACTTATTACTAGTTCAACAGTACACCTTGAGGTAAACAGGAAAATAGATACAATGAAGAACCTTGCAGTGTTATTCGTTGGTGTTTTATTAGTTACGATAACTACCAGCTATCCCAGTGAAGTGCAGATTACAGAAAAGTTGGAAGTTAATGAAGGCAGCAATGCCTTAGAGTCGAGTACTCTGAGGTCTGACGACTTTATCATCAGTGTTGATAATTGTCCCGACGCCGGTTTCGTTAGAGCCGGACAAATTTGTGTTAGAGAAAATTAATCGTTTTCAAATTTAAACGTTGTTATACTTATTTAACTGGTTTCAAATAAAAGTGAAGATTACGTATGTTTTCGGCGATTTTTTTTTTTATGTCGTCATCATCATTATTTTAACTATTTCGCGCCCCTTTGATTCCCATACACCTCCATGTTGGGAGCAACCGACTCCATGATCAATAAATATGCTGACTAAGAGAAAATTTCGGCTACGGTGTTGAATCTCAGCGGAGACTAGACATCGACGCGAAATATACACAAGTTTGTGATGCAGATTCAGACAGTCACTCTTCCCTCACTGTCATAGTAAAATGATACGACAATTCATTCAAATAGACATTAGAGAAAGCGCTACTATTTTTGTTAACAGTTTTTGAAAGACTACACAGGAGCAGGTAGAAAATTTCCATAGAGTCACTAAGGTAAGAAAGAGTCTTTAAAAAAATCTTGTTCTTGTAATTTGAGTTCAACCATAGATATCAGAAATAAGGTTTTTATATTTCTATGAGGTCAACTCATTTATTCTTCAAACCAGTACTCATCAATTATGTGTTTTTTAGTGATTAATTACAATCAAATAAAAAAACATGGACAAACACGTTTGAAGCATATCTAGCAAAAAAAATTGCCAAGAGTGAGTAGTCCTCTCGCGCCGAGCATTCCGTCAGACAGACAGTAAATTAAGTGAGAATTAATTAAGCTAATTGTTATTGAGCTTTACCATCGGGAATATCTCTGAAACAACCACGGAGACATTATTTGTGCCTGGTTAATTACAATCTAGTGATGGTGAATTGTAAGTATACTATGATATGATTGATAAAAGAACACATAACATAAACCCATTGAAAAAAAAAATAGAAAAGAAAAAGTATTCATTTGACCCGTACAGAACGAAACAGTAAAACAAAATATATATGGATAAACAATTATGTATAAAATAAAAAATATTAAAAAAATATATAAATTGACATAAAAGGTCCATATCTTAGCATGATGCTGTTACATTTAATAAATAAAAAATGTAACTGCGCTGGTATTCTGATAAGGCCAAGCAAGTGATGTACTTACATCACTTGCTTCGTCGTCAGGTACAATTAAATTTAAAAAAAGTAATAGAGTTGACCAATAAGCTTACCTGTTCTCCTATACAAGGTATGTGCTACATACATTATTTAATATTAATTTCGTCATGAATGAAAAAGTCTCCTGAGAGACGGATCAGGACAGGTGATTTTATGACCGATTCGTTTTTCTTTTTTTATAAGGAACCCTGAAAAAACAGAAAAACTCCCAGACAAGTGTAGTTATCAGTTACACTTGTTAATATAGAAGATGAATTGAATAAATATCTTATATAAGAACTTGAAACCATCATAAGCTCAGTAGTAAACTTTGAACCAATACACAAAGCAGCCAAAATGAAGAATCTCGTTGTAATCTTAATTTGTGTGGCAATACTTAAAATTACTAACAGTTTTCCAAGTGAAGTGACGATAGACAATTTGGAAGTGTTTCAAGTAAATATTACTAGGGAATCAGACTCAGCAGTTGATGAAGAAGTGACCAATAATTCTGACGTGACAAATGGATCGCTACTCATGCCATCGGCTTTTGATGTTAAGTCTTGTCCCGGCACTAGTGCTAGAGTGGGAACATCCTGTATTGGTGCAGATTAAATTGTTTCATTTTTAGTTGCATTGGTTTTATTTTTGTTTTTATTAAACGGAAAAATGAATGTTTTAGAAACCGTTGACAATGTACCGCTTCATTAGTGACCAAAGTACTTTCAGCTTGCGACTCAATTGACACAGGTACACTTCTGCTTAAGCCTTCGAAATTACATTCGTGATGTTTTGTAAATATAAATTGATTCACAAAAGATCAGTGTCAGCTAAAATACTGCGATCACTTTTTATAGTATGGACGACACGGTTGGCGCAGTGGTTAAGCGATTGATTGCTACGCTGCGTATCGCGGGTTTGATCCCCGCACGGACCGAATATTTGTGAAAATTATAGGTAGTTGTTCTGAGTCTGGCTGTTTGTTTATGTAAGTTTAAATGTTTGTAAACGCACACACGATACAGGAGTAATTTCTAGTGTGGGGCAAAGTTAAATACTCTAACAATAATAAAATAAAAAATAAAAATAAATAAAAGATAAATACTCTAACAATAATATTCAACGCGGATTTGAAAGTTTTAGATACCGTTTAAGACTCCTCTTCAAGGATGACCACTTCAAAATTATGTAGAATCCGGTCGTTGCATAAATTTATTCCGCAGATTATTATTTGAACAAAGATTAAAGAAGACAATAGATGCGACGATGTTTGTGACTTTGTTTGGGTGATTCTATGAGAGCAAGATAATAATGTATGTTCCTCTGGCAGCGTTTTATTCCAAATATCAATCAATTAATCTTTATTTGTGAACTGAGTTATTACAGTATAGCTCTAATTTAAACATTTTAGTTGAGCTCGTCGTGTTGTTTTGTAAGTTGAACTTCAAATAAGAATCTTGACCAAGGTTATGGAAGACATTATATGCGGTATTCGTGTATGTGACCGAAACAAAAGCATTAAAAACTAACATTTGAGTTTACAGGCCATATTGAATTCAAATGAATAGCAATGGAAATAATGTTCTTATAAAGCTTTTATTCATTATCAGCTTAGCCTTTCCTCAACGATGTAGAGGTTGGTTTCTAGTCTAACTGGACGCTGCTGACTGCCAGTCACATCTAGCGACTGCCTATCTGATCTCCACAACCTAATCCAATTTAAAAATGGTTGTAAGACTTTCGGTCTATTGTGTACCTGCATCGCCTATCAACAACAAATGACAGCCGGGACAAACAGAGACATGAAACAGACTCGATTATTCGTCACCCATCCGTTGATCTTGATCGTGAATTCAATGCTATATATTAAAGATTGATTAGTTTCCTCCGTGCCTCGGAAAGCACGTTAAGCCGTTGGTCTCGACTGTCATTTGTAGATCTTTGACAGTCGTTACAGGTAGTCAGTGTTCCGAAAGTCCGACAACCAGTCTTACCAAGGGGTATCGTATGACCCAGTATTAACTGGGTTGTGGAGGTCAGATAGGCAGTTGCTCTATGTAAAATACTGATATTCAGCTGCATCCGGCTAGACTGGAAGCCGACCCCAACATAGTTGGGAAAAGGCTAGGTAGATGATGTTATTAAAGATTGATTAGTATAATTATAGAATAAGGATGGCAGTAGGTATTTAAGGCGACCACTGTAATGCACGGGTCATAAGTGGTGGCACGTCTGCCGATAGTAAAATTCTATGGAAATTTTATTTAAAACTTTTCAGAACTAGCTGTGTCCAGCGGTTTCACCTTCTGGTCAGCTCCTTAGGGCCGTAGCTTGATGTTATATAATCTAATAATTTCTTGAAAGAATGCCTATGCAAAATTACAAGTCACGGATTGACTTGTAATTTTGCATAGGCATTCTTTCGCCAAGGAATCGCATTTTTCCATACAAACTTTGCCACTCTGTTTCACCACTTTAGGGGTTCAATTTTCGTGCCGGGGTTGCGGGTTGTTCGAAAGAGATACCGCGGCCCCGGAACATAAAAGGCAATACAAGGAACATGGCTGGATTTTAGTCAGTACATGTCTGACACTACCCCCGCTCCGCCCAGAGTGGAGGAAGTTATTTGATGATTTCCCATCAGCACGTTGGGCCCTAACACCACGTTGGGCCCTAACAAGATCAACAAGACAAACCACCTGCTAAATTACATGGTGCGGGGCAGATCCGCTTCATTGTCGGCACCTACAACTACAAAAAACGACCAATAAACATCGACAACGGAGAACTGAAATCATGCAACAAAAACTATATACCCAACGAAACAACTCACGCACTCACCCCAAGACGGCCGGTCACCGTGGGGGAAGACGACCACTACCCTCCAAATACAAATACTATACCTTTACCTCGAACATGTAGAACCAGAAATCATAAAAACACGGAACACCTATATATAGCAACATATAATACTCTCTCTTTAAGGACTGAAGAAAAACTTCAAGAATTTTTATATTCTATACGTGATATAAAGTGGGATGTTATTGGCTTGAGCGAAGTAAGAAGACACGGTGAAGCCATAGAAGAGCATGACAAATTCATACTGTACTATAAAGGTGAAACACCAGGAAGACATGGAGTAGGATTCATAATAAGAAAAACCCTCAAAACCTTCATTACAGAAATAATTGGCATATCAGAAAGGATTGCCATACTGAACTTAAAGATACCTCAAAGTAAAGAAATATGGTCCATAGTGCAAATTTACTCGCCAACCGAACAATCCTCGTTATTAGAAGTTGAGTCATTTTACACATCCCTTAAAACTGCCATAAAAGAACATACCCAAAAAAACTACATTGTCATGGGTGATTTCAACGCAAAAGCTGGAACACCAAATACAGGAGAAGAATTCGTCCTGGGTCCATACAGTAATGGTAAAAGGACAAGGAACGGACAAAAATTAATAGAAATGGCGTTTGAACACAACTTAAAAGTACTAAATAGTCAATTCAAGAAGAGAGCATCTAATAGATGGACATGGATATCGCCAGATGGCCGGTATAAAAATTAAATAGACTACATCCTAACGAACAGACCCAAACTATTCGATGATTGTGGCACCATTGAAAATCTCAACTTTAATAGCAACCATAGAATGCTCAGAACATGTCTGAATATATCATCCGCCCTAAAACCAAGCCGGCCTTTCAAAGCGAAAAAAATAACACCACACAACAACGCAAGAATCACAACTATAAAAGAAAATCTCAACAATGTGACAGAATCATCTCTTGAGCATCTAAGCACGCAACAGAAATACAACACCGTACACGAAATACTAATAGCAAGACCCACAACAACTATCATCGAAGACGAATCAAACAATACGAGATATATATCAAAAAAATCCAGCGAACTCCTAGAAAAAAGATCTAAATTAATTAAAACAACAAATAAAACGAAGATTATCAGAGATGAAATAGGCAAATTGAGCAAAGAAATAAAATTACAAATAAGAAAAGATAGAGAATACCTTAGACTTAACACCTTTGAAAAGTTCATCAAGAAGACCGGTGGCATAAAAAAGGCCCTTAAAGCTTTATCAGGCAAAACTAACTGGATAGCTAATATAAAAGACCACTATGGCAAAACAACATCTAAAAGGTTAGATATTCTATCAATAGCTACAAATTTCTACAAAAACCTGTACTCCAGCAAGAGCCAAATTGAAATTACTGAACTAAGCAGCGAAGAAAATGTGCCACCCATACTAGAAGAAGAAATACAATTGGCAATCAAAACACAGAAGAATGATAAAGCCCCTGGCCCTGACCAGATTAACAATGAATTGCTTTTAAGCTGCAGAAACAACATCGCACCACTACTAACATGCATCTTCAATGATATATTGAATACCGAAATTATTCCCTCACAATGGACTGCATCGACCATCATCATACTCCACAAGAAGGGTGACAAAACCGAGGTAAATAACTATAGACCCATTAGTCTAATGTCCAATATTTACAAAATATTCGCCAAAGTAATTCTAGCTAGGATAACAAGAACTCTGGACGAAAACCAACCTAAAGAACAAGCCGGCTTTAGGGCAGGTTATTCGACATTAGACCACATCCATACTGTGAGACAAATTATCGAGAAGAACAAGGAGTTTAATGTATCATTTTATTGTTGTTTTATTGACTACAACAAGGCATTTGACTCAATTGAACACGAGCATATCTGGCACTGTCTAAAGATACAAGGAGTTAAACAAAAGTACATAAGAATAATAAAAAACGTTTACACTGCCAGCACAGCTAAAATCAAGTTAGAAAAAGAAGGGAAGGAAATTAAAATAAACAGAGGCGTAAGACAAGGAGACCCGTTATCGCCTAAACTATTTACAGCTGTCTTGGAAGGAATTTTCCGGAAGTTACACTGGGATCATTATGGGCTTAACATAAACGGGGAAAGACTGTCCCATCTACGGTTCGCTGACGACATTATCCTATTCGCAGAAACAAAAGATCATCTGCAAAATATGATCATAGACCTGGACAGAGAAAGCCGCAAGGTAGGCTTAACGATGAACACCTTCAAAACTAAAGCACTAACAAATGCGTCCGAAGAGCCCATCATCATAAACGGTGTATCTATTGACTATGTCAAAGAGTACACTTACCTTGGCCAACAAATTTCAATGACTGATATAATGTCAAAAGAAATAGATACTAGGATCGGGAATGCGTGGAAATGCTACTGGCGGCTAAAAGAAATTATGAAGAACAAAGAGATCAAGATGTCTATCAAGTCTAAACTATATAACACCTGCGTGCTACCAGTTTTAACCTACGGCTGCCAAACTTGGGCTCTCACCAAAGCGCAAAACAAAAAGCTAGAAACTTGTCAGACATCAATGGAGAGAAGCATGCTAAACTTAAGGAAATCGGACAGAGTACGCAACAAAATAATTAGAAACCGCACTAAAATACAAAATGTTACAACTAGAATACGGAAACTTAAATGGCAATGGACAGGACATACAATAAGAGGCACTGAAAAGTGGAACAGAAGCATAGTGTTCTGGTACCCTAGAAATAGGAAAAGAAAACGAGGCAGACAGATTCGAAGGTGGGAAGACGAGATAAAGGCGGTAGCAGGAAAACTATGGACAAGGAAAGCTCTAAACCGAGCAGAGTGGAAAGAAATGGAGGAGGCCTTTGCCAAAGTTGGGCAAACAGACGAAGTTGTCGATGTAATTGACTCAATAGAGTTGATATAGCATAAAAAAAATGTAAATATTCTTTTTTTGTCTGAAATAAAGGCTTTTATTATTATTATTATTATATCAGCAAAACAAAAAAGGGTTCGATTTTGAAAAATCCCATCGTAGTAAGCACCTACGTCCTACAAGGATACACTTTTAGTTTCTGAGATTTCGTGTTAAGTGAGTCAATGATTTTTCATTTTAAATTTGTGAATTGATGGACAGCTTTAAATATTTTAGTATTATACAACAGACGACACTTAAACTTTAAATATCACATCGCCTGTTACACTACTGCCATTTGTGGTGGAAATCTTCATTAAAGCAGCCATGAAGCTCAATTTATTATGTTGTATAATATTGTCAATAAATATATTGACGATAGCATCAAAATTTGTTTATCCAAGTGCGCTGAATTACTGTGACTGGGACTGTGAATACGTTGATGATAACGATATTAAAGTAATAGAAGATGACACGGCTGTGAAAAGAAAAAATACTGAAGTGAAAGAGATAGATTTTGAAGAAGAAGATGAAGAAGGCTATGATATACAAGCCAAGTATCCCAAAGATGAAGTGACGGATGAAAATGATGCTAATGCATCACCAGGGGATGTCTTCAAGGGTGGATGTTTAAATGATGAGACTATATTGAATAATAAGTGTGTTATGGAAGATTAAACGAAGATAAAAAGGCTAGAACAAAACCGTGACAGTGAAAATTTTATAAAAGATTAGCCGCACGACCCAATTTTTCTCGGATATATTTAACAAAGAATTTTCGGACACAGGACAAGGATTTACAGTTTTTCTCGGATTTTGCATTTCTTCAATGACTTCAACAGGATTTTCTCCTAAAATTTTTAAATAAATAAATGGTGCGGTAGTTTATTGTGTTATGAATGTGGAATAATTTTATTCAGAAGTTAAGGATAGATATAAGTCTTCATGCAGAAAGTCTCATCCGATTTCAAAAGCTCCACCAGTGTTGTCAAGTTTCAAATAATTTGGATTTTTTTTAGCAAGACGAAGTCGCAGTTAAAAACAATCTTAAATTCTGCAAAACGTTGAATATCCAAGCACATAGGTATGGAACCAGTATCTCTTATACTCGAACTGACCGGTATTCTTTGAGTGAAACTTAATACTGCAACGTATATAAGTATGGACTTAAAAGCGCTGTGATATTTCCCTTTGTGTTGTTATCAGAGGTATTTTTTTTTTCGGTAGGAAATCATCAAACAACTTCCTTCGCTCTGGGCGGAACGAGGGGAAGTGTCGGACTTTTACTTACTAAAACTTACCCTTGTTCCTTCTTTATGTTCTGGGGCCGCGGTATCTCTTTCGAGCCACCTGCCGCAACCCCAGTAGGTATCAGAGGCCCTAACATGTGGCGTAAACGTAACGAGACATTCATCGTTCTTAGCCGATTGTTGAATTGAAAATACACTTATCTTGTAGCATTTTTAGTTAAATTATCTGCAACAAGCCTGGAAATGAATGAATTCTGAAAATACTAGCTTTTGCCCGCGGCTTCGCTCGCGTTCAATTCGGGGTAACACAGTTCCCCTTTCCTGATTTATAGGTACCTGCTCCCTATAGTTTTTGCCCTTGCGCCTTATTTAATATAATAGCAAAGTTTTCCCTTTTCTTCCCTCTCTTTCTTCCTCATTTCTCAGTTTTTCATTAAAAAAAATTAGCCTATGTCCGTCTACAGAGTCCCAACTATCGCTGTACTAAAATTTATTAAAATCGGTTTAGCCATTTAGGCGTGAACACATAAGAAACAAACAAATAAACTCACTTTCGCTTTTATAATATTAGTAAGGACGACCTGCGAATCAAGTATTTTTAATTTTAAAATTGACGTATTTCGTTACGTTAGCTAGTAAAAATAGCTATACTTAGACGTATATGATTGTAGTGTATAAATGAATACAACTTATGTTCATTTATAAATGCTGATTACCCCTAGATGGAAATACCTTTAAAATAGTTTGTGTTGCTTTAAAACGTTTAAACTTTTTATATTTATAAAAATGTTATAAAATAATAGTTGTTTTTCTCGCTTTTGCTAAGATTTTTATCGTGCAATAGATTTTCAACTGTCTGCATTCGGCTGAGCATTGAGATTCGAACAGAATGCATTCTGGCTCGACAGAAAGCTGGTTTTTCAACTCTCGGCACAGTGGGTCAAATACCAGTGCGTCATAAAAAATCAATCGTGCTAACAAGGTCTTAATGATTTGCAAAACTACATCCATGTTAAACATGTCAAGGACATTTTGGTGAAATCCTTTTTTTGTTATAAAACTTATTGAAGAAACAGGGTTTGTGTAAAGGTAGTAAGACACAAATCATGATCTGCCTAGCCTTTTCCCAACTATGTTGGGGTCGGCTTCCAGTCTTACCAGATTCAACTGAAAAACCATTATTTTACATGGAACAACTGCCTATCTGACCCCCAAACCAAGTTAATAACTGCGGAATACCGTACTCTTTGGTAAGAATGTCAGACTTTCGAGTCACTACTACTACTGTCTACTCACTGTAACGATTGTAGTAAGAAATGTTTTTAAAATATGTGTATCTTACTAATAATATTATAAATGCAATGATGATGTTTGTGAGGATGGATGGATCTTTGTTACTCTTTCACGGTAGAACGGATCTTGATGAAATTTGGCACAGAGGTAGATTCTTTAATAACACATAGGATACGCGATATCACGCGGGCGATACCGCGGGTGCCAGCTAGTTGATGACTATACTAAAAAATTACAATATGAGACAATTGTGAGCTAAAGCGTCTAGACGCTTTAGCTCTGATGTAGAACAATAGTTTCTCTCCGATTTTCGAGATTGTAAAATAAGTTGAGTTAATCCCGCTGATTCCAACCGGGTCTACCATGTTTATTTATTTATTCAATAGTTTATGTACACACAAGAGAAAACACAGGAAAACATCATAAAAAACAAAGAGTACAAAGGCACAGCTTATTTCTAAAGAAATTTCTACCAGCAGGCCTGCGAGAGGAAATATGAAGAAAGAAACATGTTGTTGTTTTAGTTAAATAAAACCTTTAAAAAATTTTAGGTCGTATTTCAATCGGTTCACAATACGCATTTTTAACACCTTTTATAACCTTCACCTGCAACTAACTACATATTATGTCAAAAATCTTAGAAGTTTAATTAAGAGCACTTCCGGTTTCCGATCGAGCTGAAATTTTGAATACATGGTACGTTGTAAACACAGCGCATAATGAGCTAGATAACGTCATTCTAAATATTAAAATATTAAAAAAAAATAGGTATCATATATAAAATATAGGAATGTCTTTGTCTGGTACAAATCAAAGTACATCAAAAGTATAACAACACACATTTATGTCAATCAAATTGACATCGACAGTGACAATAAGAGTATTAAAAAAAACACGATGTTAATTTCCTACACGATTAATTGACGCTTCATGATTAATAAAAGTATTCGATAAATAAAATTATCATTTTTCTAACTGGAAAGGTTTACTTCCTAAAATAATTTTCCAATACTTTTTTATATTGGCGTAACAATTCAAAAAGACTTAATAGACACCTTTTTAACAGGTACCACAACTTCAAATGATAAATGATGTTTATTTTGCAAGTAGGTTTTACTAACACTTTTACACGTCTTTTTTTGTAAACTAGGTGAGGCCGGTGTTTCGTACCCGACTAGTCTGAGAAGAGACAGCCGAAACAAACTCGGAGGTCATAGTCTCTTTAAGGTCCAGACAAAAATCTTGTTCAACTTACATGAGGACTATGCAGATTAGTGTCTGAAATGGTCCTTTTAAGAAAACACTACGTAGATTGAGCGGACCTGTCCAGTCACTGCAAGCATTGGTCAGTTATCGTGTAGCTCGGCTCATAACTCAAGGAGCTTAACGACACGACGAACAAGACCAAAAAAGAACATTTGTGTAAGTCGCTTATACTACTCAAGCTGCTAGATAATCGTCAAAAATAAACACATTAAATAACAGTAATTATCTAAATGGTCCTCTCATTCACAATATACAAAATATATATTTTTTTTTATAAAATTATCTTTGATCTATTTTGTAACGCTTTGGTTGTCATTAAAGCGTGTTTTTAGTATCATTTAAATCTATTATATTTATTAACGTGAATATAAGGCAGTCCCTCAAACCAGTCTCAATTTTCCAGGTTTTAACAAACTCCCAATAAGCACATACCTGGCTACACAGCAGCCAACACAATACAGGTTTTTCCTCTTTTTGCACTGTTAAATATCAAAATAATAAAAAAACTCAAAACCTCGTAAAAGTCAAGAAAGATAAGCAAGTCAAATATATTGACTTGGCTCGCGAGGTTGTCGACATATGGGATGTGGACTCAGCGATCATTGAACCGATAGTCGTATCTGCCAATGGCTTAATTGCCAAGAGCCTCGACCAATACATGAGGAGGCTCTCGTTAGGCAGCTGGATCTTGGAAGCCATCCGTGTGAGCTGCAGCAAACATTCCCGACGCACTACAACGCCGCGGCAACCGCAACAGCATCCTGAAAGCGTTGTTGTATCAAAGTAAATAGAGGGGAAGTAGGTTATCTCCGGCCCAATTCGCGATATAATTGCCTACTGTCATAGGGTTGTCACTTTTCACTTTGCGGCACAAACTACGCCGCACGTAGGTACTGTCGCTTTGACCTGCCGTGACCTTGTTGCGCGCCGTATGATTTCGTATGCCTACTAAGTGTCCAACTCGTAACCTTTTATTAATATTTTTGGGACAAAATATAACATGGTGTAAAAACTATTGGAATCGATTCAGTTACTTATTCTGAACAAACTATATTCAGGTTTCGCATATACTAAAAATAATGTTGTATATAATTTAAAATTAGTCAATAACTTATTTTTAATTACGATTTCATAACTGTGGGTAGTTAGGTACTTAGTTAATATACCTACAATACTGAGAAATCGGCACAACTAAACGTAAACAAAGCAATAGCGGTAAATCAGTTGACAGATCAAAAGTACAAACATTCTAGTGGGAAAGTAGACCTACCTACCTACCTACTTCGCGATAACTCGCGGTACTTCTTAGCGATAAGACCGCCATTGTAACCATAGATTTAACATCTTTTTGTAAAACAGTTTTGTTTCGTAGATTTTGGTGTGCAATAAAGTATATTCTATTCTATTCTACTTCCTCTGTGTGATAGAAAACTAATATGCTAATACAACAAAAAGAAGTCAGTAGGTAGGTAGGTATCTCATTATGAAGTAAAAAATTGAATTATGCTAGAATAAGTGAGTAGCTTACCTTTCCTGTTCAATAGGTAATTTGAACTGAGACAATTCTGGAATTGATGAATTATTAAGACACCCAAACACACAGCAATACTTTCTCCCGCGGTTATCAGACATTTTTTATTCGTTTAGCGGTGCCGAAAAGCCGTGACGCGCGAACCTCGTGCAGTGTTAGCCCCGACTGGCGCAGCGCGAAAGGAGCCGAGATTTTGTTTAGTGTGCGTGCGGCGACGCATATATACTACGGCGCACACATACAAGCCGCGCGCTACGCGTTTGTATGAAGTTATCGTACTTCCCCTCTTTATACTATGGTTGTATTGTACACGCAGGACGTTGTAAGCTTGAGTCGTATATGACACCCAGGCTGCTCGAGTAGAAGGATTGGCAGAACGCCTTAAACAAACTAACTTTGACGTCTGCCGTGCAGCGAGCGACCCTACGGGCGAGCATATTGCCCCGAACCGCCAACGCCCTGCGCTCGCGTTCTATGTCGCCATCATCACGTAGGTCACTTGTGACAACGTGACCCAGGTACTTAAAATTATCGACCACATTGAGCACTACGCCGTTGAGATATACCGGAGGTACACGACGGGGCTGTTGTTTAAAAACTAAATTAACTGCGTTTGAAACCATTTTAAGAATTTTAACGTAATTCATGTTATTATCCTATTATGATTCTGCTAAAGCAGCGATTTTAAATCCCCAGATTGCCACTGTCACGCTAATAATAAACTTAGATCTAGGTACTCACATCAGGACTTATGTCGGTGAAATTCGCGCTGGACACGAACTCTTTGAGGAAGCCATCCAGTTCTGTTCCCTCGATGTAGCCATTACCTAGAACAAACAAAAAATAATACATGACTTTGATGTTATTGAAAAACGCGACTGGAAGTCGAGACCATCTAGGCAGATGATACATGATATACCTTCTGAATTGCCAAGAAATCGAACAGTTAGTCAAAAAGTCATTTTGATTCCGTCTCGTGATCGGGCATAGAACGAAAGAAAACATGTTTATTTTGCATGTGCCACAAAAGCGTTCAACATAAAATAAAAACTTAAACAAGACAATAAAAAAACATATTTGCAAAAAAAAGTGAAAAAGTTTTTTATTTCAGCGTTTTTAGTTATGGTATGATGATCTCACACATTTTTTTTATCGAGTATTAATTTTCCATTGTTACTAAAATATATTAGCATATCCATTTAGACATAGAAGAAAACATGTGATTACTCATAAACTACCTACCAAAACAATCCTTAAAGCCAAAGTGAGTTTGTTTGTTTGTTACGTCTTCACGCCTTAATGACTAAATTAATTTAGATGATTTTTGGTACAGAGATAGTTGGGTCCCGGGAGACGGAAATAGGCTAGTTTTTTTTAAGGAAATGAGGAAGACAGAGGGAAGAAAAGGGAAAACTTCGCTTTGCTATTACAATCAATAAGGCGAAAGGGCAAAAAATATATGTAGCAGGTACTTGCAAATGAGGAAATGGGAACTGTGTTACCCCGAATTTAACGCGAGCGCAGCCGCGGGCAAAAGCTAGTATAAAATAAAATTGAAATGGGATCATCTTTCGGACAAAAAAGCATATTGAAAATCGGTCCAAGTTTTTGAACTAATCGGTGAACATACATTAAAAAAATATAGTCAAACATAGAACCTAACCTATTTTAAAGTCGGTATATAGAATAATAATTTGTGTCTCACGGCTTACGGCAAATGGCCAAGTTCAGCAAACTGCCGAGCAGCTAGTGCCCGACGCTAAACAAAGGGTATGATGAGATTAGTGCCCGATTGCATCTTTCATTATTATGATTTTCATGTATGCACAACAGGTAACACTTTTGTATTAGCCTTTGTACGTGAAGATACATGTTTAAACCATGCAATGTCGTCCAAAATTTAGCGATACGCTCTTAATAAAACTTATATTTATGTCATGAGCAGCTGATACCAGTATTTCTTGCTTCTGTTTGGGTAAACATATAAGTACAAATTAAACAGGATTGAATGATTGATTGATTGTAATGTATGTATGTACCATGTACAATATATTATATTGTACATGGCAGAAATTTTTAAAAAAATGTGAGCCGTCACGGGACGCCTGGCAGATGTGAAACATCGACATTATTTTGTAAAAGTAATATGCAGAAAAGAACAGATTGTGATAGGAAATAAATATGTAATTGAAAACATTCATTATTCTGTTTCATTGTGGACTTATCAAAAGGACATCGTTTTCGTGTTTATCATCGTTTATGAATTCGAGGATCGAAGGCACTTTAAATAAAACTATTACTGGCCCCGTGTGGTAACCCATCCATTTCCAAACCTTGGCAAAGGTTGCTTAACCTGGGCCCGTGTGGTAACCCATCTTTTTCCAAACCTTGGCAAAGGTTACTTAACCTAGCCCCGTGTGGTAACCCATCCATTTCCAAACCTTGACAAAGGTTGCTTAACCTGGACACGTGTGGTAACCCATCCATTTACAAACCTTGGCAAGGGTTGCTGAACCTGGCCCCTGTTGGTAACCCATCCATTTCCAAACCTTGGCAAAGGTTGCTTAACCTGGCTCTCGTGTGGTAGCCCATCCATTTCTTAACCTTGACAAGGGTTGCTTAACCTGGCCCTCGTGTGGTGAATAAAAATCTAATAGAATAGAATAGAATAGAATAGAATATACTTTGTTGCACACCAAAATCTAAAAACAAAACTGTTTTACAAAAAATGTTAAATCTATGGTTACAATGGCGGTCTTATCGCTAATAGCGATATCTTCCAAACAACCTTTGGATGGACTGTTCGAATATAAAAATACAACGGGGGTAGTCAATGGTGTACCTACAGCGAATACTACACAATATGCGAGACTACTAATATGCGAGAGAGATGGCTTAACGCCGGATTGAGTGGGAGAGAATCGCACAGTCGATGGCGCATGGCGACGCGTCGCCACACCGTACACACTACTGCATATAGACTGTATATATATACCATCATATAGCAGTAACCAGAAATCGGTTTTACGTGCGGCTATAGATGTTTCACATCAAAATCCATCGGGAATTTATAAACAGAACGAGTCAGACTCGCGCACCGAGGGTTCCGTACAAACTTGCGACATAAACAGCCATATCTTTTGACTGTGTAGACTCAGAGAGTTGATTTTCACAGTACAAAGGGACCACAGATTTGAGTATATGTTTTCAATTTCAACTTATCGCGTTCCTGAGATAAAGGGTCTTGACAGACAGACAACAAATTGATTCAATTAGGTGTTCCGTTTTTTTTCCTTTTGAGGTAAGAAAAACCAGCTGTTCCGTGCATTTGTTGGCATGGTTGGCGCAGTGGTTGAGCGATCAACTGCTGCGCTGCTTGTCACGGGTTCAATCCCCGCACGGAACAAAAATTTGTATGACCTACAGGTAGTTGTTTCAGGTCTGGCTGTTTGTATATGTGAGTTAAAATATTTGTAAACGCACCCACGATACAGGAGAAATTCCTAGGGTGGGGCGACTGGTAGCTTTGTAGAATAATAAATAAATAATAAATATCTTGGGACAACTCACACACGGCTATCTGATCCCAAGCTAAGCAGAGCTTGTGTTATGGTAACCAGACAACTGATATACATACTTATATAATTTATAAATACATACATATTATAGATAAATCACACCCAGACACAGAACAAACAATCATGCACATCACACAAAGTTTGTCCTGGGTGGGAATCGAACCCACGACCTCCGGCTCAGCAGTCAGGGCCACTAACCACTAGACCAACAAGCCCGTCAAAACAGTATTGCTGTTAATTTTTACTAAACAAAATATAGCTTGTATGTACACCAGCAACATACGTTTTCAGGCAAACAAAATTCCGAACGCATACCACATCGTCCGGGGGCGGGCGATGTAGTAATGTGGGGCTCGCACTCGTTCGCGAACCCTCAGCGGTACCTTTTTTATTGGATGGTAAATCATCAAATAACTCCCCCCGCTTTGAGCGGGTGGTGTGTCAGACTTTTACTGACTAAAACCTATCCATGTTGCTTCTTTTGCTCTTTGTGTTCCGGGGCCGTGGTATCTCTTTTGAACAACCCGCAGCCCCCAACCAGGGGTTCAGTAGCACCCTGGGGTCAAGATAAAGTAACTGGCGATATGTGCCTTTACTATTTATTTATCTGCATAACCCTTTTAGCAGAACAGTCGTGATGATATGTTTATGTTATAAATATACAGAGCAGTTATTGCAGCTCAGCACTTATTGGCAACACCTAATCAGTATTAAACAGTAGATGTAGGTACTAAGTAAAGAGTAAGGTCTTCGATTGTATCGCGCCCCGAGATCTTTTCAGATTAAAGAGAAAATGGCTGATGAAAAACGTTCACTACGGGGCCACAAAAAGAGCGGAGGTCCTAAAAAAAAGTTTTATTGACGGCAATATTCATTTGGATACATAATTAATTAACTATCCTTACTTAATATTATAAAAGTGAAAGTGAGTTTGTATATTGTTTGTTACATCTTCACGACTAAATGTCTAAACCGATTTTGATGAATTTTGGTACAGAGATATTTGAGACCCCAGAGACGGAACAGACACTAGACTAATATTTTTTTTAAAGTGAGAAATGAGGGAGAAAGAGGGAAGAAAAGGGAAAACTTAGCTTTGCTATTGCAATAAATGAAAGGGGAACTGTGTTACCCCGAATTTAACGCGAGCGAAGGCGCGGGCAAAAGCTAGTATGCACATATACTCACGAAGATGTTAAAAAGGAGACATAGAATCCGGGTTTTCGCAGGAACACCCGGATATTATAAAGAATGTGGATAGCCACTTGAGTTCTTTGCAAAGGTAGTTGTTAAGGTACATGCTCATATTTCTGAACACTTAAAACAAAGTGAATCCCTAAGTTTTGCAAGCGCTCGAGCTTGTTTAATAGCTCCTCAATGGCATCTAGGTAACAGGCATCGGCATACGGCTGCCCTTATTGACTTGAACCGCCACGAGAGAACAGATTCAGTAAAATGAAAATATTTTTATTAAACACTAGCTTCCACCTGCAATTTCGTCCGCATGGCACAGTTACTTTGGGCTAACGCTAACTTTAACCCGCGTGATGGTCGAAAAAAATAATCTTTCTCTCCCCTTTTCATCCCTCTTTCTCCCCTTTTCATCCCCATGGGGGTAGAATTTATGATGCCTACGTCATAGTAGCTACGTCATAGTAATTGACAAAGTTTCATCCCCTTGGGGGTAGAATTTATCAAAATCCTTTCTAGCGGATGCCTACGTCATAACATCAGCCTGCATGCTAAATTTCAGCCCGATCCCTCCAGTGGTTTGGGCTGTGCATTGATAGAAGACTATGTCAGTCAGTTAGTCATTCACTTTTGCGTTTTATATGTATAATTTTAGATAGGCCTACATGAATGGACATGGGCATTTATAAAACATCGAGAAAAGGTGCCCGGTTCGGGTTGGTCGTTTCCTATGGAGAAGTAATTACACCCAGTCGTACTAGTTTTACTTACAAGTTCATTTTTCTAACAGAGGGTAGGTAATATTACTTAAAGCTTCTGTAACCCCGTGTTTGGTGGCCCGTCACATCAAGGTTCAAGGAAATTGACTTGGCCAAATTCCCGCCATTACTCTAAATTTGCATCCTGTCTATCTTCTGGCGGCCATTTAAAAAACCATTTGGAATCATGCCCCTTTTTCTTATAAGAAAGTGGTGCTTTCAACGAATCCTTACTTAATATTATAAAAGTGAAAGTGAGTTTGTTTGTTTGTTACCTCTTCACGCTTTAATGGCTGCACCGATTTTGATGAATTTTGGTACAGAGATAGTTGGGAACCAGGAGACGGACATAGGCTAATTTTTATTTTAAAATAGTGGGATGTGAGGGAGAAAGAGGGAAGAAAAGGGAAAACTTAGCGTTGCTATTACAAATCAATAAAGGCGCAAGGGGAACTGTGTTACCCCGAATTTAACGCGAGCGAAGCCGCGGGCAAAAGCTAGTAAAATAATAAATTAAAGTGTGGAATATTATAAAAGAAAATCTTTACACAGTATAACATGAAGTCGCTAACGCTATCTGTTCGCTTGAACCTTTTAAATTACTCAACGGATATTAATGCAGTTTGCAGCAATAGATAGAGTTAAGAGGAAGGTTTATATGTATATTATCCCAGTCTACATGAGTGCCGCAAACCGCGGGATGTAGCTAGTAACATAATAATAAATAATCTAATGATTGTGAGTATGTATGGATGTTTGTTACTCTTTCACCTCAAAACAGCTGAATGGATCTTGATGAAATTTGGCACAGACGTACGACGATATCCCGCGCGCGAAGCCGCGGGCGACAGTTAGTAATAAATAAAAGTGTCGGATATTTGCCGGGGTTGCGGATTGTTCGAAAGAGATACCGCAACCCCGGAACATAAAGGGCAATAGAAGGAACATAGATAGGTTTGAGTTATTAGATGATTTCCCATTAGCAAAAAATAAAGGTGTCAGATATTATAAAAAGAAAATAACAATGTGAAAGGAGGCCATGTCTGTTACCCTTTCACATCGTAACGGCTGAACGATAGTTGATTAAACTTGGCAAACCTTGCTAAACCCGGTTTAGAACTTAAGCTTTTTATACTGACACCATACCACGGTCACGGTTAAAATATGAATTTATTGATTCATAAAATATGTTAATCTTGTTGTGGAGGTATCTAGGTGGAAATCATCAGATAACTTTCCCGTTCTGGGCGGAGCGAGGGGGGGTGTTACAGTTTTAGTGACTAAAACCCACCCATGTTCCTAATTTGCCCTCTATGTTGCGGGGCCGCGGTATCTCTTTCAAACAACCCGTAAGTAAGGTCTAGGTTTGGATAGTAATTTTGTTTCATATTATGCGTTTGTGAGTTTCACAATAAATACGTCTTGTTTGGCGAGACATTCAAATCATCATCTGCCTAGTCTTTTCCCAACTATTTTGGGATCGGCTTCCAGTCTAACCGGATGCAGCTGAATATCAGTATTTTACATGGAGCAACTGCATATCTGACCTCCACAACCCAGTTAGTACTGGGTAATACGATACCCGTAACGACTGTCAAAGATCTACAAATGACAGCCGGGACCAACGGCTTAACGTGCTTTCCGAGGCACGGAGGAAACCCGTTATGTAACGGGTGGTCACCCATCCACAGACCAATCTAGGCAAGCGCGGCTTAACCTAAAGATCAACCTGAGCGGCTGCTATTATTTAGCCACGAGATCCTCGAGACATTCAAATAATAAACAAAATGTATGTTGCAAAGAAAGAGGAGCAAAAAAAAAAACAAGTTTATGTTTCGAAAAAGTTAACGCGCAGATACAGTGCTGGTCAGATGTATTATAAATAATAAAACGAATTAGGTTTTAACGCAGCTATATTACTCACAAAAGACACACGGAACAGAGAGAGAATCCACAGACAAAAGTAGATTATCATTCTTCTTGCACAGATATTATTAAAGATAAAAGGTTACAAGTTCTTCGGTGTTGCCACCAGATAACATTAATATTTAATGGTTTCGATATCAATAAATAACACCCCCACTATATCGAAATAAAAATTAAACGGTTAACTTCAATACACACACACATTATAACCTGCATTACATAAAACAAAACTAAATTTTAACAAGTCCTAAATTCTCCATGAATTTATAATGTTTTGCTCTGGGCAAACCTTTTGTCAATAAGTCAGCAGGCATCTGAGAAGTCCCAACATATTTAGTTTCAACAATCTCCTTACTAATAACTTCCTTTATAAAATTGTAACGCACATCAATGTGTTTGGACCTCTTGTGTGACTGATGACCATTGGCCAGTTTTAACGCACTCTGGCTATCATTACACAAGATTATTTTATTACAAGATCCAACTATTTCTATTTCCAGCTTACGCAAATATATGGCCTCACGACACGCTTCCGATAAACCCATATATTCTGCTTCACAGCTACTCAACGCTACTGTGCGTTGTTTTCTACTTTCCCAGGAAACAGCAGACCCACTTTTCAGAAAACAAAAACCGGTATATGACCGTCTATCTAACGCGTCACTCGCCCAATCGGCGTCTACATAACCAACCAAATCTGCTGTTCCTTTGGAATATTTTAAACAGTAATCTTTAGTCTTATACAAGTATCTAAGTACCCTTTTAACATAAGTAAAATGAACATCTGAATAGTAATTATTGAACTGTGATAAATAACTGACAGAGTTCCGATTCAGCATCTTCATACTCACTTGGAATATATGTCACATCAGACTCGTCAACATAACTCTCAAGCATGGTATCTTCTGAGTCTCCTGAAGATATGTCCCCCACTGAACCTAGGCTTTCTTCATTGCATACTTTGCTTTCTGACACAGGCATAGACACTTCTTCCATAATAATAACATCTCTACTGGTACTAATCTTCTTAGTGATAGGACAATATATTCTATACCCTTTTATGTCTTCTGGGTAACCCACAAGTATCTGCTCTTCTGACTTTTTGTCCCACTTTTGGCGTTTTTCCTTTGCCACATGCACCATGACACGGCTGCCAAAAATTCGCAAATTACTTATATCTGGTTTACATCCTGTCCAAACTTCATAAGATGTTTTATCATTCAGCACTGGAAGTACAGTTCGGTTATGCAGGTAGACAGCTGTACTTGATGCCTCAGCCCAAAATTCTTTGCCTAGCTTGGCATCAAATAATAAACACTTTGCCTTCTCCACAATTGTGCGATTAAAACGCTCTGCCAGGCCATTTTGCTCTGGCGTGTAAGGGTTTGACTTCTGGTGCATGATGCCATTTTTATTCAAATAATCATGAAAACTTCTATTACAATATTCTTTCCCGTTGTCAGTGCGTAGTGTTTTAATTTTCTTGTTCAACTGGTTCTCTACTTTGGCCTTATAATTCTGAAAGTGTTGAAACACTTCACTTTTCTGCTTCATAAAATATATGTGGGTCATCCGACTGTAATCATCAATGAACAAAATGAAGTACCTGGACCCACCGATCGAAGCATGTTCCATAGGACCACAAACATCACTGTGAATTATACCCAATAATTCACCACTTCTTGAACCAGCATGTCCAAAGGGAAGGCGTGATTGCTTGCCTTCACAACAAACAATACATGACGACTGGGAAATATCACTTTTCTTTTCAAGCTCCATACCACTCACTGCACTAGGCATCTTATTTAAGTACATGCTGTTTACATGACCTAATCTGCGATGCCATGTATCTACAGATATAAAAGTTGTA
The DNA here is from genome assembly GCA_905475445.1 of Ochropleura plecta. Taxonomy (NCBI): domain Eukaryota; kingdom Metazoa; phylum Arthropoda; class Insecta; order Lepidoptera; family Noctuidae; genus Ochropleura; species Ochropleura plecta. Next base: position 10,016,040 of record FR997738.1, read on the forward strand.
GCTAGCTGAGTGCTTTCAGAAGTTCTTAACTTATAAACACCATTTGTCAATGACGCTACAGCAACCAACTGCTCATTTCTGTTGTAAATGTTGCATCCACTGGTAGTAAACACCACCCGGTTACCGTTTCTAACCAATTGACTGACAGACAATAAATTTGTGGTTAATTTGGGCACACATAACACTCCTTCGACAATCACGTCATATTCACTGTCGTCGGTAACCGTCACAATATGCACATCACCCGAGCACTTCACGCTAAGCTTTTCTTCATTAGCAACAACAATTTCTCTAATATAATGTTCCATCGAGACATTTTTGATCCAATTTTCGTTTGAGGTTAAGTGGGCGCTCGCTCCTGAGTCAACATACCAATCATCTTTCGAAAAACTGCCGTTCAAGAAGACGGCATTGAACGCGTTTGTTTGTTTACGTTCAATTGATTTCGTATTTAAAGAATCCTTGTCAACAGTACATTGGTTGCGATAGTGCCCGGTTTGTTTACATCTATAACACCGCGGTACTTTCTTTGACTTTGACGTTTGCGAATGTACGTTGTCTTTGGTTCCGCCGTGACCAGAGCTGCCAACCTTGTATTTTCTAAAACTCGCAAATGCCCCGCTAGCGCCGCCATCATTGTTTTCATCTAAATCCATCAACTTTGACTTAATGGCGTCGGTGGTGATGGCGATTCCAGAATGCTCGATCGCCATTATCATCGGCGAATATTTTTCCGTTAGACCAGCTAACAATAAACAGCCGATCCACTCATCACTGATTTGAAATCCAGTTCCGCTTAGTTTCTGTCCAGTTTCCACTAGCTGTGTCACATAACTTGTCATAGAACTGCAATTTTCTAGACGAATCGAGATAAGATTTCTCAATAAACTAATGCGTCTGGTAAAACCGGAATCATCAAATAAAGCTCTTAGCTTATTCCACAGCTCCAACGACGTTTTAACTTCTTTTATGTGCACGTACAAACTCGAGTCGATTGTGAGAATCAATTTAGCCCTCGTCCTCGCATCATCAGCGGCTTCTATAGTCTTCCCGGTAACAGGCTTTATACAATGCTCCATGTTTTCCAGGATCAGAAAATTCTCCGCGGCGAAGCACCATTCCGTAAAATTTTCCCGCCCTTTTAGCTTCGGTACATTGACCAAGTAGTTCGTCGACATGATATTTTTGGTTTATCACTCGCGACCTACGCTAAAAACTGAGCTAAAACTGAAAATTACGACTGTCCCTAGCTAAAATATTGGCAATCTGGGCCCATAACCTATTATAAATAATAAAACGAATTAGGTTTTAACGCAGCTATATTACCATAGAGTACTATTATATAGATGAAATAGAGAGCCCACTTTACAGATTTTTTGGTACCCGTTGTTACTGCTGCCATCTGGTAGACCGCTCCGGAACTAATTCATATATGTGTATATACACACCTATAGCTAGTATAGCAAGCCATATATCTACTATGCCTATTCTCTGCTAAGGTGTTTAAAACGATGTATTTTTTTTTGCTAAAGGTATTTAATGGAGAAAAAGGCAGTTTTCGCCATTAAAACCACTATCTGGAGTATTATAAACTCGAACAAAACAGAATATATCACAAAATGGAATAAAATCTACATAAATGCGCCAACGCAAGTCGTAGCCACCATTTTGTGATAATGTCAATAATGTGACAATGTTAGTGTTTTGACGTTTTTTGTTGAATGTTGTTTTGTGAGCATCGAATGCAATATTTTTATTGATATAAAAACAGTTTTAGGTACTCCAATCAAATAATTTGGCAATTTAGTTCAAAGAAACAAATAATTTCAAATAACATAATTAGTCTATTTACGATTTGAATGCCATCTCACGGACTTGAATGTACTAATGTGATTTATTTCCAGGAACGGTGTAATAGATGGCGCTAGTATCTTTCAAATATTAAGTCACTATGGCAGTGTCCCCCCCCTGTATATTACTCACAAAAGACACACGGAACAGAGAGAGAATCCACAGACAAAAGTAGATTATCATTCATAGACTTGCACAGATATTATTAAAGATAAAAGGTTACAAGTTCTTCGGTGTTGCCACCAGATAACATTAATATTTAATGGTTTCGATATCAATAAATAACAAGATGACTCCACACCTTCTCAGAATTATGGACTTGCTAAAGCAAATTGGTCAGTAGCCCTTGAACTACTCCGAAACATAAAACTGCAAATTCCACCGATCACCCCCAATGAGGTCAGTGACTATTTTTATACAGTAACCAGTTTAAAATCATAAAATATGAAAACCTTTTCTGACTTTACTTTCATTACGTACTTAACCGGCGCGTACAACAGTCAATATGAATTATTTTGTAGTGGTTTTGTGTGTCCTTGTGTGCAGTCCAACATTCAGTTACTGAGAAAACCCAGGACTGAATGCAAAATACCCAAGTGCTGGCACCTATGCTGGATATGGGAGCAATGCCAAAGAATTCTGGAGATACTGTACCCACTACTTTGTCGACAGAACAGCCTCCTGTTATCCAATCATATTCTGTGTTTGTTGGATCTGACTGCGTTCCGGGTCGTGCGAAGTTCAACGGAATATGTGTTGCCATTGATGAATGAAATTGTGTCACCGTTGATTCTGTTCCTGATATAAGCTGTGCTGTGAGTTTCCCATAGAGCAGAATCTGTCTGACTGAAACCTTATTTTCACATTTTTCTTCTATTTTGCTTTTTTTTTAATTGTAACCCCGCTTCTGTTCGTACTACATTTTCATTATAATAATTCAAATAACCTAACCCGTTTGATTTTTTTAATTTATTTATAATCATTACTGATTTTGTTACCTCAAAACCAGAACTAGAAGTAAGTACTAATGAATGTCTCCATTAAACAATAATTATATTGATAACAATTAAGAAATTTAAATTCATTTCATACTATAACAGCAAGTGCAACGGTAAAAAATACTCGGCGAATTGATAACTCACTCTTTTATTTAATTAGTTGAAAATGAATTATTTTTTGACATTAGCGTGTGTTCTTGTGTATCTTCTAATGGGCAAAACGTTTGGGTACCCAAATATACCACAAGTGTTGGGCAAAGAGTCTGTTGGAAGAGTGACAAGTTTTGCTTCGACCACAGTGCCCCCCGTGCAACCAATGTCAGCCTTCTCAGGATCATATTGTGCATCAGGCTTAATAAGGTTCAACGGAATTTGTGTTACTATTGATTATTAAATTATGTGATTGTTATTCTTGTATTTTATTTCTAAATACTCGTATTTTTATTCGCATCTCTTTTTTGCTTTATTAAAATACAAACAGAGTAGGTACTTATTATTAAATGAGTTAACAAATAAACACAAAAGAAATAAGGGTGATATGATGATAATGGATTTCAGTCTAGTATTCATTATAGGGATTGTAAAAATATACATCGGTACTTCGGATGTGACTTCAAATGTGCTTCGGATTCAAATGTAATGAAATTAGAAAAAAATTAAAGCCCTTGTTGCAATAAATGAGAAAAATATTGCGATGCGAAATACATTGCATGTTGAACTTAATCGTAGTGCAATAAGAGCCAGTTTCGAGGAAGTGTATTGAAAAAATATTAGTGACCATTCGCAACAGTGACGAGACGGGCATAGGCCGTACCTTTCGTGGATTACAGGAGATAAACTTAAAAAAAAACATTCCAAGAACAATTAAATAAACAATTTAATAATCAATACCAATACATATTCCATTGAATCTTGTTAAACCGGAAGCGCATTCAGATCCCACGAATGCCGACCTCAAAATTGCTGGAAGCTCTGTAGTCGACGACGTTGTCACACTTCCTCCAGGGTCCTCTGGTCCTGATTCCATGACCAACGATGGCGCCACTTTTGCGTAGCTCACGGTTTGACCCAAGACCAGTACGCAGATAAATAAAACTAAATATTTCATAGTTGTTGCACTCGCTGGTGGCTTTTAAAATTGATTGAAACTGACGTGATGCATCATATTTTATTGCAGACTAATTTAAAAACTAATTAGCAACTGGTTCTTAAGTACTAAAAGTTAAGGGTAATTACATAATTAATTATTATATTAATTATGTAATAACTAAAAAAAATCGAGAAATTGCAAAGCGGTTGGTCGACTCTTCTCGTGACCAGAGGGTTGGCTTGTTTTTTGCGCAAAAAAATGCCATCCAACGCGGTAATGCTGCCAGCCTTCTGGGCACACGAATTTTTTGACGCCCTGTAATTTTCTATTTTTTACTTGTACATATTTTTATTATCAGTTTGTGTCTATTTTTAGTTTGTAAATAGTAATTATTTTAATAAATAGTGAATGATTTTAATAATTATTACGTACATTTGCTATAGTTAATCCGCGAGTATGCGTAGCACTGGACAATTTTCCTTATACATCTGTTTATTTATTTCGTCAGTTTCCACGATTCGTCACTATTATTCAATACGTCAATCGAGGCACATGCGGTAGGAAACTGTACAGACATTTGCAAGTTATTTATAGAAATATTGTATGTTTTTTAAAATGTCATGATCGGATTTCATTCTAACCGGATGCAGTTGTACATTCAGTCAAAAAAGTATCGGGAATGGATGATTTGTTTATGGTTCCAAATTAAAATTTTGTAGTTTTTTTTGTAGTTGTTAGATTGGCACAACTGTTTTCCATTTTGGCGCGGAGTTTGAGTTGCATCTGTTATTTATATTAAATACAGTACTGGTTTTAGTAATATCATAATTATATAGTGTGTATTGCGAAAAATATCGAACAAAGAGTTTGTCTTAAATTTTGCATCGCCAATGGAATTTCGTGTTCGGAGTCACTGAAAATGTTACAGAAGGCTTACGGTGAATCGATTTTTAATTTTTTTTTTTCAAAAACTCGTGCATAAGAGTGGTTCAAAGCGTCCAAAAGCGGTCGAGATGTGATGGAAGATTTGCCTCGCTCTGGTAGGCCGTCAACGTCTGCAACTGAAGTTAACATCGCAAAAGTGAAGAAAATAGTGACTGAAAATCCCCATTCAACTCTGAGAGAGGTAGCCGCCGAACTTTCTGTATCTCACGAGTCGATCCGTACCATTTTAACTAATCATTTGGGTATGAAACATGTTGCTGCTCGGCTAGTCCCAAAAGATCTGAATTTTCTCCAAAAACTCAATCGCATGAAAGTCGCTAAGGACATGCTAGAACGAGTCAGTTCGGACCCAACATTCATGAAACGCATTGTTACTGGTGACGAGACGTGGGTTAACGAGTTTGACATGCAAACTAGTCAACAAGCTTCGGAGTGGCGCCTTCCAACTGAACCGAAACCGAAAAAACCACGCCAAAGTCGATCAAAAGTCAAAGTCATGTTGACTGTTTTCTTTGACTATCGCGGTGTTGTGCACTCTGAATTCTTACCGGAAGGTCCAACGGTAAATAAAGAATATTATTTGAGCGTTATGCGGCGTTTAAGAGAGCAAATTCGACGAAAAAGTCCAGATTTGTGGAAAGAAAATTCTTGGATTTTGCACCACGACAATGCGTCTTCGCACAAGGCTATAATTGTGAACGAATTTTTGACCAAACACTCAACAAATACCATCCAGCAACCACCATATTCACCAGATATGGCTCCTGCTGACTTTTTTCTTTTTCCTAAACTCAAATTACTACTTCGTGGCACCCGTTTTCAATCGATAGAAGACATAAAGGAGAATTCGCGGCGAGAACTGAACTCAATTCCGGAAGCAGCGTTTAAAAAATGTTTTGATGAATGGATTATTCGTTGGCACAAGTGTATCGTTTCTAAAGGAGCATACTTTGAAGGTGATAAAATAAATTTGGATGAATAACAGACATTTTGTGTATTATTGATCTTTTCCCGGTACTTTCTTGACAGAGTAGTATACCAGTATTTTGCATGGAGCGACTGCCTTTGTAACCACCACAACCTAGTTAGTACTGGATACGACTGGTTGACAGACTTTCTGAGACCATGACTACTTGTTTCGTGCGGGGGTCGAACCCGCGACACGCAGCGCAGCAGTCGATCGCTCGGCCACTGCGCCAACCGTGCCGTCAAATGCACGGAGGACACTCGGTATGTCATATTTATTCACCCATCCAACCTAGGCAAGAACAGCTTAATCTAACGATAGACCCGAGTGGCTGTAATACTTTGGTTGCTTTTTTAATGAAACACATAATACCTTTAGTGCCTACTCAAGTCTCCGAGGCGCAGAGCAAGTCTATTTAATTTTATATGAAAGCAATGTCAACAGCCTTCGTGATTCAATTGTGTCTATGAAGGCAGGTGCTCGCCGAGCGCCGTGTCGCCTACTCTTGTCAACGTTCCCGTCTCTTCGTCGTTATTCAAACAATAGGGGTGTGCCATAGGTTATAAAAAAAGAAAACACGGAACCCATATTATATCACTTTATTGACCGTGTATCTGTTTGTTTGTCTGTCTGCCACAGACCCATTATCTCGGGAACGCATGGAGGTATCGAGTTAAAATTATCATATACTAGTTGGCGACAGCAGCTTCGCCCGCGTGATTCCAGACTATAATCTACCTCTGTGCTCAATTTTATCAAGATCCGTTCAGCCGTTTTGACGTGAAAGAGTAACAAACATCCATTCATCCATACATTTTTTTTTCTTTTTAAACACAAATATTCGCATTTATAATATTAGTAGGAAGTAGTATTCAAGACTGGTAGTGCCGTGAAAAAATCAACCCTCTAAATTTACGTCTAGTCTAGTCAATAGATATGGCTGTTGATGTCGCAAACGTGTATGGAACAGGTTAAAAGCAAAAATGGAAATGACTCGCGTTTATCATCCGAATGGTTACTCAAGCAGAGGTGGACGGACCCTTGGACTTATCGATAGCTGCCGCAATCAGCATTGTCTTACAAGTTTCAAAATGTGACAAAAACATAAATTCAGTGTGCCACCGAATTGCCATGCCACCGAATCCTTACTAATATTTTAAAAGCGAAAATGAGTTTGTTTGTTTGTTACGTCTTCACGCCTTAATGGCCAAACCGATTTTGATGGATTTTACTACAGAGATAGTTGGGATCCTGGAGACGGATATAAGCCCATTAAAAAAAAGTGAGATAAGGTGGAGAAAAAGGGAAGAAAAGGGGAAAGAAAGATATTTTTTTTCGATCATCACGCGGGTTAAAGTTAATCGCGTGGCAAAATAACTATGCCACGCGGACGAAGTCGCGGGCGGAAGCTAGTAATGCTTATAAATACGATAAATGTAATCGCAATATCGCTGTTTATTTCCATCACCGTCTTTCGAAAACCGATGGGAAAAATATTCTCAAGTGGCGGCAATGTATCCAGGAACCAAGTAGAAGGTTGACGACCACGTCATGTACCAACATGTTACGGAAAGTCGCTGGTTACAGGCGGCTCAAGATCATATGCTGTGGCGGAAGTAATGTTAAGACGGTTATAAGGGGTAATAAGGGGTAATCGTTCAGCAGTGAACGTCCATAGGCTAACATGATGATTTCCGTCACCAGAATACCTGGTAAAAAATATTTCCCTTAGGAAAATAAAAATCAGGTATTATTTTCACAAAACCGGAGTGCACCAACCCTGGCCTACACGTGTGCTCTCCAAACAATAGCGCCCGAATGTCAGAGACAAGTCGCTCCACATGCCGGCGACAACACGAAAGCTAATATTCTAATGACAATGTGCGGTCCTGAACTCAGAGTTAGAAAGGAGAAATATAGGGAATTAATAGGCAAAATTGAGGGTTAACTTAGGAACTGATATTTTTTGAAGACTTTGTTTCCAGGGTTCCGTAATTCAAAAAGAAAAAACGGAACCCTTATTGGATCAGTTTTTCATCCGTCTGTCTGTCAAGACCTAAAAAAGCTTTAAACTTCACAAGTCGTGTCGCGGTGTCTTGTGGCATATTATTCTATTTGTACTGTATCACGTAGCCTAGCGGTGAAATTGCAGTACAACAGTAGATACTTACTAAAGACATATAATACTCGGACCTGCTATTAGTGCAAACTCAATTACGACAACACGGAGAGTTGAGCGACTCCATAGGAGCACTAAATTGAAGTGTCCCCACTTAGACCCCAGCGGCATGGTAAGTGGTTAGACTTTGGGACACGGGCAACGTGACTATACTACTATATTTTCAAAAAGAGTAAGCTTTATGTTTTACTGCCACCCGCGGTTTCGCCCGCGTGATATCGAAAGGTGTATCCTATATGTTATTTCAGACCATAATCTACCTCTGTGCCAAATTTCAACAAGATCCGTTCAGCCGTTTTGACGTGAAAGAGTAAGAAACATCCATACATCCATACATCCATCCTCACAAAAATTTGCATTTATATTATTAGGATTCGCTGTAGCATCGTGCAGGTGACATTAGTCAAACCGTTCCTTTTCAATCTTGAACGTTACCACGATTAACAGTCATGACTGAATATTTTAACTCCACTATAAATAATTATGGTAGTCGTTAAATATGCAACCAATCAAGTAAAGCGTAATGCGTGTAACATGGCGCCATAGAAATGTTTAGTGATGTATTGCTATGATGGATAGTCGATATTTTTCATAAAAAAAGAATTTTACGTTAAGTTCTTCTAAGGTTTAAATGAGACAACATATTTGATTAAGATTCAATTTTATTTAATTGTTCGTCTAATAAGCTTAAACAGAGTCAGGAGCATCAGAATCGTCTATCTTTTTTTATAAAACTTGGTTTAAATATGATCGTTTTAGTAACGTATTTTTAAACTATAATGAAGTAAGAGAACCAGATTTTAACCGTGATAATTATTAAGGATAAATTAAATTGCATGCTCTTCTTTTTAAAAATATCGACTATCCATCTTAACAACACATCACTAAAATATCTTGTCTTCAAATGATGACACCCTAGCGATTCTACAGCGAAAACAGTATAGTTACTTCCTAAAAAAAAATACTACATAAAAAAATTTAAATAGATTATTTATCAATTTGCGCGTCATGGTAAATGATGAGTCGCGCTTGACATTCCCTCCGTTTGTGTCAGCGAATTTTAATTTGTAAATATTCAAGTGCCCTTGCCAACTCATAAATATTGACCTTCCTTGTTGAAAGCAACAAGGTTATAAAATAATGTCACAGATCGGTCACGGTTGTATTACATTTGTTTCACTTAATGATTATCAGTCATTATCTGCATAATAATTATGATTATTTATTTATTTTACAGACTACAATGTGGTCCAGTGTGTTAGTAACTAAATGACTTAAATTGTAATTAACACTTGAATCGGGATATTTACCATGTTTATTATTTATAACAAGTTTCCGATATTTCGGCGATGTTGCAAACGCCATGATCACGGATGAACTGAAGTTATTGCGGGTGGATGTTTACGAGCAGACAAAACGATCTACCCTCTTTCTTATTCGTTTTTTGCGTTCGTTACCACTAACACCGTCACTCACAAGTCGATTTTGCTCTCGACACACAAAACTCACTGTATCAAGTACCGATCTTTTTTCACTACGTTTTGGGTTTTTACACAATTGAACCACTGGATTCCAGGCTCTTGATAGTTGAAACCCATCTTCCCGGTTGAAATTCCTATATTTGGTAATCTCAATTGCTTCTCTTACCAATCTAGGAATATAGTGGCGTTCTGTCGAGATGTTGTTCTGTCGAATATGACTTAGCCTATGTTAGTACTTAATAACTAGAAGAGATCGAGTGCGATAAATTAGCGCCCACATTAGCGGACTGTCTGCCCGGTCAGCTATCGATTGCAGGATAGTGTTGGGACTGCCACGCAGTCTGTGGAGTAGCGAGGCAGTATTTTTTGGCCACAATGCATCAAAACTGACAGTGCGTGCGTCAGCAAACATTGCTGAGGCACCACAGAAGCGTAGCAGTCGCAACAATACGCTGGACGCATTATTAAATAAAGTTTATACCTCTGTGATACCTCTACCGGACCCTTCGAAGATTACACGCGTCATGTTATGAACTAAATATTCAATGCGAATGATTGGCATATGTACCAATAAGTAACTCTGTAGTAGCTGGCTCAAAGTTATCCTAACGAAAATTTAATAACTCCAGAATTTGAATAAGCAGCGATCTTGTTAACAATTTGAATATTCAATTGTCTACAACAGCCTATTTGAAAGTTTAAAAGCTTTAACTTGAAAGTTTTCAATGAAAACGTTTTGTTATTTCCAAAGAAATGGAACAATTATTTATAGAACTCCTTTGTTTGTCGGACTATTATTAACTTGGGAATAAATGGGACCTATTGATTTTCTACCGAAACTAAAGGCGACTCAACGAAAAACACGTGCGAGAACTTGTAGACGGTCATAACTGCAGCAAAAAAACTGCTATGCTATTCTGAAACGTTACTTTGCGATCTCACTTCTGAATCCGCAGTGAGCTCATGAGAAATCAACGTTTCGAATTCTGAAATTGAGTGAATTCGACACTAGCGCCACCGAGTGATAACGTCAGTGAGAGGAATTACAACAGGTGAGTATTTTGACGTTTGTCAATAGGATTTCGTATTCTCACACACGTTTTACTCGCTATCTCGAAAGTCATCTCGCATGTCATACACGAATTCATCTGTCAAATGAAAAGTTACTATTTCTTGAGTGAAATTATCTATATTGATTAAATTAATTAATCAAATAAGCTCCAAAAGAAAGGAACAATTAACATAATATATTATTGATTGTCTTGCAGAGAAATTTAAACGGTTAGTATGAACTATGAACTAATATACCGACCATAAAAAACTTCATAACCTCAGTATTTTCATCTATTTCTAACTTTTGTAGATGTCTCCTTCTTTTTTGATACTGAGTTTGCTGAAAGAAACTGATAGTTTAGACGTTGCCGCAAGCCGCCGCCAAGCCTAGAATAATAGAATTTTTTTTTTGAGCCGTGGTCAAACCTATGCATGTGTACAGACTAACATTACATAAGAGCTTATAGAAATTTAGAACAAGAGCTTAGACCTCTATTACCTGTGACTGCAAGAAAGGGAAGAGATCTGACCAATAGAATTAAGGTATATAAATGATTTATTATTTACTTTAAAGTTTAAAAAATACTTAAAACCTGTGTGACTCATTTTCCCATTATGCTACAGACCTACCTATCACTGCACCATTTGAATTTCTTTAAGGACATAAAAGTACTTAATGTGTTTAAAAAAAGGTTTTTTTTCAGTTACTCTCTACTCTGTCGTTTCTGGCCAATGGAAACTATCAAAAAATATTAAGTAAAACCGAAAATACTTTTCTCTCGCAAGCTTCAATATCATGCAGCCTATATCAATGGTGATTTAATATATTAAACCACCCTATAATGGCAAAAAATTCATAGGTTTCCACAAAATGCAGCTTAAAAACAAACATTAAAGGAACAGTAAGTATGTTTAATGTTCTATTAGATTCTTCTTTAAAATAATATGATTTGAGATTATAGGCGGCCTAGGTACAAATCACCACTTTAGAGCACCTTTGATCAGTATGTATGGCTTATTGTGCTGACCCAGTATCATTTGGTTTACATGTATTTTTAGTCACTGGTCTCCTTCTCCTTTGCCAGTAAAATAAAAAAAATAATAATTGAAAGCCATTATTTAGATGTACTAGTACTTATTTAAAATGTTATTTTTTAGGTTTCATTACCCGGTTTCATTACCCGGTGTTACAGAATGTATAGATAGCACATTGGTTGCTATGATAAGACCTAAGGAGAATGAAGGAAGATATTACTGGCAAAGGATATCATGCAAGAAATGTTCTATTGGTAAGTTCAGTGAAAAAAACACATGCTTAATTTTTTATCTGTTTATTTGGATATCAAACTGTATAATATCAAATTACATTTAGAACATTTAAAAACATCATTTATGTTATATTAAGATACCAGCACCAAAATAAACCAATTTATTATTTTACTTTAAACAAAGTGTAAGTAATAAGTATTTATTTACTCTAATTGCAGATAACAGATGCAGATTTAAATATAATACATGTGGATGCTTCATAAGGTGGATCATGTCACGATAAGCAGCCTGGCACATCAATTAAATATTCATCAATATCCTGAAACAATTAATTTTTAATGTCAAAACTTACATAGTATTAAACCAATATAAATCATTGAGCTTGTTGTATTTGTCAGTTTAAGCCCCTCCTGAAGCTCCCTGTGCATGGGAGTGTATGTATACAATGTAAACAAATTATGTAAGTCATTGATCTCAGCTGTTGTTAGAAGATGACAATAATTAAGCAAAGTCAATGGGCTGCAGCCCGCTTGAAAACACTGGCCTCTGCCTAGCCAGAAGCAGCATGATGAAGTAAGCTTGAAGACTTGATATTTTTATAATACTTAGGTATAAATATACAAATGACTCACTAGTGTATTTGTGCAAGTGCCAAATACCTGAACGTACCTGATAAGTTTTTTTTTTATAAATAATTAACTTAAAAGAAAGACTGGGTCAGTAGATTCCAAAAAATGATAATGAGTTAGTAACAGAATGGGCTTATTAACTACCTTTATAAATAACATACATTAAATGGTTGTATTTGTAAATGTGTGTCGCCTGTAGCAAAACCTTCACCTCCCATTAACATTACTATGCGTTCTTCTATATTTGATAGCTTTGGTATGCCACCATCCACTATTCCTAAACCTGTGGTATATCCAAAAGCTGCGCGTGTAGTTTCTTTTTCACTGCACTTTTTTTGCCAGACCAATACTGTAATGAGAAATACAGAAATAATAATTATTTCACACTGCATGATTAGCAAAGACGCAAATAGCACAACACACAATGAAATAAATGAAGTATGCTTTATAAATAAGATAACTGAAATTACCAACTAACCTTAATTCATTTTTTTGCAGTCTTCACCGTACCTCCACCCATACTGTATAGTTTTACAGTTATTTGATCCCAATCCTTATTAGCAGCCTGCTTGGAGCTTTGATTTTTGGAAAATCCGTTTGCCAAGCTAGGTTTTCGACTCCACTTGGGCCGCAGATAGATGGGAAGTACAGTCGGCACTGAAGTAGAGAATTAATAATTAAATATGAATTATACCGATACCGGCTGTTACTAATTACCTAAGAAATCGTACTTACTTCATTTTTTTAAACTCTTCACTGAGAAAACTTGAGGAAATAAAAATAATACTTTGCTTGTAAACAAAGAACACTTAAGACGATCGCGATTGACATTAATGACATCACGTGATGAGTTTTTTTTTTAATACACAGGCTTCTCATCGGACCACGAAGCAACGGCAACACCGCATTCAGCCTAGTTATTTAATTCTTGATCTCAAATAAGACTTGTAAATATTGAAATGTACAAAATAATGCATTTACATTGCATTTAGGGCCAGAATAAACTATAAACTATTAATGTCGAGCGCATATTCTGCTAATTTAGTGTGTCGATATAAATTTTAGTAAGACACAATTCAGCGTCACTCCCTATTACCATAGAGAAATCTCACTTAAGTTTTCGGAAGTCACTTCACTTCGCTTGACCGTGATCTATATTTGTTAATACGAAAACTTTTACAGGTGAGGCGAGATGTGAAGCGAGTGTGGCTTTCGAGATGGCTTGCGAGGCGAGTTCTAAAGTGAATCACTATTTACAGAATAGCACCGCTGGTTTTATTTCTGCAGTACGTATGTACCGTCGGCAAAGAAGATAAGTGACCAGCCTGCTAGATACTGTTGACATTTTCTTAAAAATCCATAAACGTTTTCGAGTTTATTTGATAGAAAACAAACAGCTTATTACATAAATTAAGTTTAAGCTAAACGTGTGTGTGTATTTGTTTCTAAGAAAAAGCGTTACGTCTGTCCGTCTGAACTTTCCGTCGAAGCCTTTATAGGATTACTTTGTTGTCCGTCCGTCTGTCACTAGGCTATATCTAATGAACCGTGATAGTTAGACAGTTGAAATATCACAGATGATATTCTTCAGTTGCCGTTATAACAACAAATACAAAAAAACAGAATAATTAATACAACATATAACAAACTTGTTTTTATAGATAATGCTACGGCACTTCGTGCCCGAGTCCGACTCGTAATTGACTGGTTTTTCTTGACTTCTTTGAAACATTAATTAACCACTTACTGATGCAAGACTAAAGGCGCCTTAAATTAACCCTAAGAATATTACAAACGTCAAGACGTTATCCTGACTAAAATTATAAAAGCGAAAGTGAGTTTGTTTGTTTGTTAAATCTTCACGCCTAAAGGCTACATGGGTACAGAGATAGTTCAGACCCTATTTTTTTAGTAAAATGAGGGAGAAAGATGGAAGAAAAGGGAAAACTTAGCTTTGCTGTTACAATCAATGAGGCGCAAGGGCAAAAACTACAGGTAAAAGGTACCTGCAAATCAGGAAACAGGAACTGTATTACCCTGAATTTAACGCGAGCGAAGCCGCGGGCAAAAGCTAGTTAATTATATGGACACAAAAAATCCCGTTTTTGTAGATTTTTGTATCTCATCTGACAACACGTATTTAGAATAGAATAATTATAATATTCCTTATTAGTACATCATACAAATAACATAATTGATGCGTTGCGCCGACCCCAAATATAATGGGACAAGGGCAGGAAAATGATGATGATAATACTAATAACATAATTACAGAAAACGTTTCACTTAGGGTGACGCACTGAGCGGTCTTTTTGCACAAAGCGACATTTTCAAGAAAACCTTTGGATAGATTTTAATTGGACTGTATCAGAATAAAGATCCATCTCTACGTCTCCAGTGTAGTCAAAACCAAACTCCAACGAGTATATTATTCACCAAAAAACATAATTTAGTTCTTCTCAGATATCTGCATAGTGTCCCAGGGGTAACATATATCCCAATAAAAGAATTTCACACGAGGGTAGTTAGAGAAGTGTGTCGTGAATTATATAGATATTCATACCGAACTTTGGTGGAAACTTCTTTATGCTTCTTATGTTATTCTCTGAGCCGGAAAGAGGTCATGCTCTAAAGAGACTTCTCTACACATAGTTGAGCATTAATCCATTTGTTTAAAAAAGAGAAAATTCCTAACTCATTGTGTTGGGAGTCGCAAATTTTGCGTGGGGGATCCTTTTAGGACGTATCTTAGTCCTTTTGCAAATTTTGCAAAATTTTATCATATGGGATAAAATTTGAAACGTTTTACGGGATTTTACGAAATTCGATTTCCCTAAGGGGGTGAAACTGGCTGCCAAATTTTGTATGGGTGACTGCGATTTCTTGGTCGAATTGACTTTTTTTTAAACATTCTTTCACGAAATTAATAGGCTATAGAATATCACGCTACGATTTTTAGGAGTTGAGCAGCGGGTGAAACTGCTGGGCAGAATTATTACAAATATACGAAGTGTACGTTAACGTTCGTTATTATAAACATCATTCAGACTTCGTCTTGCCCTTCTAGTTGTCTAGATATTTGTTTTATAAAGTTATTTTTAAATTTACAGTTAAAAAATACAAAAAATGTTAATTGATTTTCTAATTACGAAATGGTAAGCTTATTCTAACTATCATATCCTATCTATAAAACTAATTAAGTCACAAATCTGGGAAGAGAGAAGCTGCGACCTGTAACTACAACTTATAGAAGTTGCGGCCAACATAAAGTTGTCCTATTACTAATTATTTAGAGAATGCCCCCTGTGATTTAGGTTTAATTTAACCTAGTACAGGCATCGAATTTTGTTATACCTACATTATTTATTATTTATAGATCTTTGAATAAATATATTCTATTCTATCCACTAGGCGTATCACAGCCTGCCATTGATCAAATCGACGCGAAAATCTTCCGAAGTGTGAATTGGACATCAATTTAGTCGTTGCCGAGACACTTGGGAGTCTGGCACTGATTTTGATTAATAAACGGAAGGCGGTGACGCCACGACGGTGTCGTCAAAAAAATAAGTGGTTTAATAGATAGATCTCCACTCAAGCGACAATAATCCAGAATGATGTCTTCAAAGTTCGAGTGAGTCAGTTCCTTCTAGGCTTCGCTAGGCTGCATCATTGCTTTACATCAGGGAGCCTTAAATCACCGCTTAAGCAGAATCACATTATTTTTTAAAATGGTCACAAAGTAATCATCCTTACTAATATTATAAAAGCGAAAGTGAGTTTGTTTGTTTGTTTGTTTGTTTGTTTGTTACCTCTTCACGCTTTAATGGCTAAACCGATTTTGATGAATTTTGGTATAGAGATAGTTGGGAACCAGGAGACGGACATAGGCTAATATTTTTTTGAAAAAAGTGGGATGTGAGGGAGAAAGACGGAAGAAACGGGAAAACTTAGCGTTGCTATTACAAATCAATAAGGCGCTACCGAATTTAACGCGAGCGAAGCCGCGGGCAAAAGCTAGTTCTTAATATTAACTGCGTCTGTGACCATTTTGAATTTAATTTTAACGTGATTCGTATCCTATTCTGATTATCACAAATAAATAATGATTAATTAATAAAAAAAAGTCTGCTAGTCCCCCAGGCAAGTAGCGGCAAAACACAAGTCTATTTAGTATGAAAAAAACGTGTTCCCGTTTTTACTAATACTATGCGACAGAATGAATGCGTACCGTTACATGGTTCGGAATATTTTTGTATGATACCTGCCATTTCATAATATTCTCAAAACAACATGCAAGCATATAAATCGATACAAACAAGTTTCGTATGAGACAAAATCTTAAACATAAAATGTTAAAGTTGCACTGACGACGAAGATTGTAATATTTAAAGCTTACAAATATCTCAGAAACACGACAAATCAAAAGCCATGTTTGTCTTTTAGCTATTATTGGCTTTTAGCTGTTAATTTTACACGTGTGATTTTCTATTGACAAATATGCGTTTGTATTAAGAAAATAAAATAAAATGGCTTAACTCAGGCAGGTAATTCAAACCCCTTGAATCTTATTTTTTGCGTTTGTACTATTGCCACAAACAGTGGCGATATTTCATTGAAGAGGCAGATATCGATTTAAAATTCCATAATAAAAAAAAACTAGAACTGTGAGAACTCTATGGTACATTAAAAAAATAACTTATAAAATTCGTTTCTTCAGATGTGCCTTGTCATTATCAATTCCGTGATGGTAACAAAACGTCGTCCTGTTTTCATAAAATAAGTCGAAACCAGCAGAAGTGCTTTTCACAATGGCCTACAATAAGAAACACTAAAAAATGTTCGCTGGCTGTATAATATATCGATGTCAGATGTATTGGAGTGAATTTATTCGCTTCACGTGACCAACTTCTGCCCCTGTGGGTATTAATAGGAGCAACTGAGGGATTACATCTTCCGAATTGGTTCGATATAATACGGTAAAGGAATTGGCTTCTCATACATTTAAAGACTTATGTGTGACCGTCGCCATTTTTGAAATGAAACATTAATTTAGACGTGTGCTGCAAACGTTCACTGCAAAAGAAGGAACATGGGTGGGTTTTAGTCAGTAAAATTCCCCCCGCTCCGCCCACAACGGTGGAAGTTATTTGAAAATTACCCATTTGTAATAAAATGAACGTTCACTGCTAATCTATTATACATTTATACGTATTCTAAATCTGTATAATTTACAGATGTATGAATACAATATTTAATAGAGCGCTGAAGAGTTTGCTTGATTAAATACGCTAATCTCAAGAGCTACTGGTTGGGTATCAAAAAATCTTGAGAGATATAACCGATTCATTGAGGGAGACTCAAATACATAACATCATAAGATACTTAGCTGAGCAGCTGGTGAAACCGCTGGGCAATATAATGTTCATTTCTTTGACATCATAATACCAAAAGAAGAATTTCCCGAAAAAACAATTCAACAAACTTTTATTATCAGCAAACTTTTGTCTTATAAATAAATGTCATCTGTGCTAAGTGCGTTTTTCTGTCGCCAAGAACTTTATATTCAAGGATTCAATAATAAATACAATAGAAGCCCAAGGTTTGTTTGTCGGGGAATGTTCAAAACAACTTTATGTAAGGAAGTTTTCCATTTAGAGGGTATTTTGAATTTAAAAGTCTGTACGTTGACAATTACTTAAGGGGCTCCCTACGAAAAGAGAGAGTTTGAAAATAAATTTCAAATGGTACCTAGTACCTTAAAAAAAGCAAAAAAATATGTATTGATTCTAAAAAAAGTATTTTTGTAAAAAATGATTTAATATTTAGGAAGAGGAAATCTTTGCACAGCAGTGGGAAAACTGAGAGGATAACAAAACGAGAGTTCCCACATAAAATCTTACAATCATCATTATTTAACATTGTATAGCAATGTTTTAAAAGGGGATTAGGAAATTCTCTTGAATCGTAAACGCATTTACAAACATTTTAACTCACTTAAATGAACAGCCAGACCCGGAACAACTATCTTATCATACTTATGTTTGTTCCGTGCGCGGATCGAACCCGCAACACGTAGCGCAGCAGTCAAACGAAAAGACCAAACAATAAGCGTCAAAAGAATTATGCCCACTGACTATATTGCCACAACTATAACATCGTATCTGCAATCTAAATATATAAAATCTCTACAGAAGGTTAGAACGATGTTATCTGATGCTAAAAGGGCGATTGGATGCTGTAACTCCGAGGGATATAAATCTATTGACTGGCACTTTAAATACTCCCGAGAGAAGTGATAAATCGGCTTATTTTTAGACAGGGCTAATTTACGGCTAACTAAAGTTACTATATAAAGCTAGCTATCGTAAATTAGTTCTGTCTAACTATAAGCAAGCGCGACTGGTAATCTTGAGATCCGGGTTCGATTCAAAGGTTGAGCAAATTGCATGGCAATAGCAGCTACGGTGATTGGACTGTGTCCAGTTGATGGCAATATGCTACTGTTAGATGTGACTTAAACGTATCTAGCGAAATGTGAGTGTACTTTTAGTTGCATTTCTGCCTAGATTAGAGGCGTGATTTTATGTTAATTTAGTTTTCCAAATTCAGTAAGGCCTACGGAATAGTATGGTCTAACAGCTTCACTCTAGTTAATTGAAAGTAATTGAAAAAGGGGAATGGAAAGGATCATGATAGGCGTTACGAAAAAAAAAAACATATTATCAGAAGAAATACGATTCATAACCAAGGTGAAAGATATTATAAAAGAAGTAAGACAGTTGAAATGGAGATGGACAGGTCAAATCACAACTTCACAAGAGACAGCAAAACATAATGACCTAAAATATTAAAAGAGTGGCAACCACGGCATGGTAAAAGGAAAAGAGGCAGACAGGCAAAAAGATGGATGGATGACATAAGGAAAGCTGGAGAAGCTACCTGGTTAAGAAAAGCCAGAGACAAAAAAGAGTGAAAGCAGCTGGGGGGTGTGTGTCACAGGACACACACTAAACCGGGGAAACAGATTTGTGTTAGTTTAGAAGTTTGATTAATTATATTGTTTTATTGTAATGTATAGTTTCAGCAATAAAGGTTTAATAATAAATATAGGCAACAAATAAAAATAGGCCCAACTTAATCTAAGTTCTTAGTTCTAAAGGTAGACTCACCGTCCCTGTCGTAATGGCTCCAAACCTCCATGAACTGGTTTGCAGATAGTTTCTTCAACTCACGAGAATCAGGATCACGGAACTGCCTCATAAAATTAGTGGCCCTCTCTAAATTAAGCCTTTTGGCAGACGAATTCGAATCGATACTCATTTTAGAAAAATAAATCGACTAAAATATCACTTCAAATCCAAAATCGGTATTTTCGATAAAAAAATATAACTTGATGTTAATCACTAGTTCGAATTTCAAAAATATATAAACCGTTCTATGTTTAAAACTTTGGTTTAGAAGCAAATATGAAAATTATTTTTTATTTATTATAATTTAAATAGAATCTACTTGATCTATGATTTGGCCTGGTTTATTGTCAATAAGTTTATTAAAAATATTTAGTTATTTTTTTTTTAAATATATTTTCGTTAAAATAACACTATTTTGTTTAAGCGGGCTTTTCATCTCATCTGAAACAAAAGAAAAGAAAATTAGTTTTGACTGAATTAGGTAGAAAATATTACACTTACTTTTTGCATTATTTTTGCAATTGCAGGTTAGTGTCAGGTTGTATATTGATTAAAATATTAAAAAAAAAAACGGGAAAAAAAATCAACGAAACAAACAAAAGTCAACGACTTCCAGAAGTTTCCACTTTTTAGTATTACTTTTGTCCTTTCTCGTAACACCACACATGCCCAGATTCTCATCTCAGTATGCTTCTCTCTTCTTACTATAACATAATATAATGCTTGTATTCCCACGTTGACATAACAGAACACTCACATTCCCCAGTTATATTAAAGTCTCTTGCAACAATAGTCAAGCATACTGCCCCAAGCACAAATCCAGTCTCGGAGCAGCTATTGAGAAATTCAAAACTCCCACTTGCAAAATAAAATGCAGCTCTTACAAAATGGTCCTGAAGTTTGAAACCACTGCAATGCTAACTGTGTTGCAGATATAGTTCTGAACAAGGTCTTTTGAGCGGGTACCGCGATGCATGCAGATATTTTTAGCGATTTACGTCACTATTAGGAAGATAGAAGCTTCAATATGGAATTTTTGTGATGTTGATGAAAGTATGCTCACACAGTTTTTTTTTATTATTTAAAACATTCCATTACTCTAGGAATTTCTCCGTGGGTGCGTTTACTAATACAACCGGAACAACTACCTGTGAATACAAATATTTGTTCCGGGAAACCGAACCTGCGACACCCAGCGCAGCAGCCAATCAATCTAAGCCACTGCGCCAACCATTCCGTCGAGAAAAGTTCTTGAGTAGAGTGGAGTAGAATACTGAAGCCCATCTAGCTAACATACCATAGACAAAACTCCCTACTGTATGTTTGAGTGCGTGTGTGTGCGCAGTTCGCTTAGAACTCGATATGTGAGGCTATTGTAACGAACATGAAGTTATGTGTTATGGCCACCTCTAGGTCTAAGCCACGAATGAATGTAACATGAATTTCATTTTTTGTATTATAAATACAGCTATTCAATATTTTAGTTTTTTTTTTGCAACAGACAAGTACAATTCATAGACGAGAAAAAAACTTAGAATTATGATAATTATTGTTGAATTAAGTAACTTTATAATCTTATTATATCAATTTGTAAAAGTAACAAGTAGCGCCATCTATTACGGTGTTGGGGAAACCACACGCAATTCTATAATTTTTAGTCTGTTGTCTTTGTGTCTCTGTTCTAAAATTGCGTTGTAATAATATGTCCGGCTACAAATAAAACTAAAGTTTAAATCCTTTGTTAATACTACAGAATCCGAATTTAAGGTTGTTATTCATTAGCGGTCTCTATGACCGCACGCAGGTGGTTAAGTTACAAAAATAGGTGGTAGGTGATTAAGGGTTCAAACTGTTTTATTTTTTGATTCAACCATCTCAAAAATTATACAATGTGTCAGGTCACGGTCCAGCGATATTCTATGTCACCTATAACAACCATTCTAGTACTCTATTGATTAAAAAAAAGGTCTTTTTTTTCACAAAAAAGTTTACAAAACTTTCGTTGATTTGCATATTTTTTGGACTTTAATTATTTTTCTAAAGTTACGAAAATGTAAGCTCATCATTTCTTAATTTAAACGATAGACTAAACTACTCTGAATAAACCTATTTTCGTCTCAGTAAGACCAAAACTTTGAGAGATATGATTATTTTTTGTACACGCATAGAGAATATCTCAAAATGGCTGCCAAAAAGGGGGAAAAATTTAGACCCAAGAGTGTACCGTAATAGTATATTAAAAAAACACTCGTTACATATGTATCTAGAGTATCGCTGGTCCATGACCGGACACATTGTATATAGTCCTTCTGACCGTCTCCTGTCACGGTGGCCAGTCTCAGTGGAGATTAGCCTTCTGCACGGGAGATATTATAGTGCAGGCGTATATGCGCAGGCACCGGTACACTCTCTGTTCCCTCACTCTCATAGTCCGATGGGACGACAATCTGACACGACTGGACAGAGATCAGGTGCAGAACCAACGGCTTAGTTAACGTGCTTTCTGAAACAATGGGCTATATCTTACCGCCATCTTCAAAACGGGAGACAAAAGGAGAAATAAATCAAAATAAAACGAAAATATTATCCAAGTAAATGAAACGAGTATTTTTAATTAAACGTATTTATGTTACGTTTTCGCCTCTGGTAGGATCAGCTAGGCTAGTGGAAATACCAATTCACCTCTTTATCTATTAACTAGTCTACTTTACTAAAGATGTTATTACCTTTTTGGCAAAAGGTAAAACGTACTTATACCCAGGAGAATAAACCGATAAGTGAAAGGATTATCGACGTCTTTATTATTATAAATTATATTTGTTAAGCTCACTTTTTCAATATAATAAAAAGAAAAGCAGGCTTATACAAAAGATGCAGTACATTCTGGTGTTTGTTGTAGAATCAAAGGTTTGTATGTTTATGGTGTTTTTATGCCTCAACCAACATTGTTTATCACCTAAATTTTTAAATAAACTATTCTACCTAATGACGTAATGGACCAGAAGTTAAGCGCCTCACATGTCATGCATGAATTGTGGGTTCATATCCGGGCAAGTACCAATGTGACTTTTTCAATTCATGAGTACTTTCTAAAGTTTATTTATGACATCACAGACATCAGTGAAGGTGAATATAAGTCTGAAATCGTTAATTCGTCTTGAGCAAGCGTGGTGATCAATGCTCGTCCCTTCCCTATATGAGAAGGGGCCTTTGTGCAGCAGTGGGACAGTTATAGGCTTGTATTATTGTTCAATCTCCGCTCATGACCAACACGAATGCAGCAAGTTACAGACTAGCTGCAATAAAACCCACGTAACCACAAACAAGTACATTTGGCAAAAATTTGCCAGTCAGCGATATTGGCAGCAGGTGGCCATCGTTACGGCAACTTGCGAATTTTGCCAATAATATTTTATTGGCTTCTGTTTGCTCTCATAAATGTTTTCCCTCGCGTTACAATATTTTACGCTTTGTTCGAAATCGTATTTTGTTTTATTGTTGCCAGATTAAATAAACGTGGCACTCAAACGCGGTCGTTATGTCGGTATGTTTATTGTCTGTGGTAATTGGAATTGTAAAAAACAGATCGATTTACCAAAGAGTTTCTTGTCCGTTTCTTGAATGTTTAGCAACAAATTTGGAACTAAAATAGCTTTTAAAAAAAACTTTAATTTATAAAAATCGAACATTTCTGTGATGAAATGGCGGCGAATTGAATTCAACCACAACATCATGCAAAATCCTGCACCTTGCAAGCAACGATAATGATTATCACATTAATAATATTTTAAAAAAAAACAACCCATACAACCATCGGCCAGTAGTACGCCAGACCGTTTGATTGGAGGGTCCTTTTATGAAGTAAAACTAGTAAAGTGCAAAAGTGTTTGTAAAAACCTACTTGCAAAAATAAACATCATAATATGATCATCTCTATTCAAAGTACATAGGTATATATTTGTCTATACGTATCAATGTACTGATGATGGTGTCCACTTATCCAGTGATAAATATAATGTATATCCGTAAAATGGAAACTAAAAGAAAAATATACAAAATTAAGTTTCGTATATTTCCGGTATTATGCACGTATTAGTGCTTTAGTGCACGCACACAATATAAGCTTTGTTCTTTTATTTTCTTAATGTTTTTATTTTCTTTAAGTTTTTATCTAAATCTAAATAAGGTTTAGGTTTTTTTTAAAATCTTGTATGTACTTTTGGCAGGTGCCGAAACAAAACATTCCTTCCCTTTAACTTGCATTATTAACCCATTCTCACTCTCTCTTTAATATATTCTCATAGTCACTGTCTCATATACATTATTTACATGCCTTTTCTACATATAACAATTATACCTCCCCGGAGAACCCATAAAACCCGATGGCAGAAAAATAAGTTAACAAGTTCTAAATCCAAATTAAGTGTCAAATAACAACACGCACACATTCAAATAGAAACGAACGCACACCAAGGAACAATAAACTGTCAGGCGTGATTGATCCAGTGATAAGGGTTCCGTCGCTCCTAATACAGTCATTATTTATAATAACTTTCCAAGTGTTGAACCTTGAACATTTAGCAGTGATATCTGTTTGTTTTGTCAAAGGTTACATATAAGACAGTTTCGACATTGGTTTTGTTCAAGTATTGGCTGAATTCCAAATGTTGTAATATTGGAGATAGAAAGTTTAAGCCAAAATGGGATACCTAGACTTTTATCCAGCACAGTCCTGGACACAACGACTTTATTGTGTAACTGCAAACTTTGGTTTTAGCTATACTTTTGATTCTTTAGGATTGGCGAAAAAAGAAAAAAATAGGCACTCGGGGACTGCCGCGGTAAAGCTATTGCATAGCATTTTTTATCAACATATGCAATAAATAAAAAAATAATGTGAATATAATATTTTAAAAGTACTTTCAATGAAAAGAAGTCGCAAAAAGAAAAAGACCTTGGGTTTGATCCAGCGTATTGTCGCTGGACTATCCGATATCTACCAAACACGCTGATAGAACATTGGAATCGAAAACCGAAATAACTGACCGTATTCATGAAAGTGTTAGGTTTTTTTCGTTACGGAATTTCTTGATTCGGTCGCCGCGCTCAAAACCCGCGATAAAAGCTTAAAAAAAAGATAAAAATACAGGCCCCGGGTCTGACATAACGTGAGGCAACGTCTGAAAATGATGATCAAATATTTTTCTGACTCAAAATGGAAGTGTCTTATGAGCTTGTAAAACTTCCGCAGAATAAACAGCAGTATCCCATTTACGAAGGTAAATACGTATTTAACATGAAATACGAGAAATCGCTGTATGTTATCCTATCAAACGTCGGGATTACAGTGATATCCTCTAAAGCGATGAAGCGTTTCAATTTAAGCAGATTATGGGACCAAATACCGAGTGAAGGATTTTGAATTAAAGAAGAGTTTTTGTTCAATTGGTGAAAATACATTTTACAAATTTATCAGTTTGATGTAGAGACACGACAAGGTCAGCGCACCAGTATCAGTAAAAAAAACTAGATTCCGTTCCTTTTTTAAATACTAACACTGAGACTATGTACATATTATTATATATTTGCATATATATTATACGAGCTGTGTCCTACAGTTTCACCCGCTGCTTAGATTTTCAGTGCCCTAGACTGATGTTATATAGTCTATTATTTCCGTAAAAGCATGCCTATGCAAAATTTCAAGTTAATTCGTCCAAAGAATCGCGAGAGACTTATCTCCTTTTTGTGGATGGGTATTCATCAAATAACTTCCCCCACTCTGGGTAGAGCGGGGGTGAGTGTCAGACTTTTACTGAATAAAACCCACCCATGTTCCTTCTTTTGCCCTTTATGTTCCGGGGCTGCGGTATCTCTTTCGAACAACAACCCCGGTGCTTAAACTCCTTACGGGTTGAATTTTGCAAAATCCTATTATGTATTTTAAACTCTCTTTACTGTATTTTGTCTGTATGTATGTTTATAATTATTAACCATTATATTATAGATACTTGTAAATGTTTTCTTGAAAACTATTTGCATGCAACTTTATGCACCCTGCACCTACTATGTTTTATCTCTGCATCACCTTAAAGTACAATGGCCGAAAGTTTCCAAGGTAGCCCGCCATTGCACAGTGTTTTTTGTACTTAAAAAAATATTGCTAAACGGTCCACATAATGTTGCAGTTCAACTAAAACATCCTTACTAATATTATAAAAGCGAAAGTGAGTTTGTTTATTTGTTTGTTACGTCTTCATGCCTTAATGGCTAAACCGATTTTGATGAATTTTGGTACAGAGATAGTTAGGACCCTAGAGACGGACATAGGCTAACTTTTATTTTTAAAAAGTGAGATATGAGAGAGAAAACGGGAAGAAAAGGGAAAACTTAGCTTTGCTATTACAATAAATCAGGCGCAAAGGCAAAACTACAGGTAGCACGTACCTGCAAATCGGGCAAGGGAAACAGTGTTACCCCGAATTTAACGTGAGCGAAGCCTCGGGCAAAAGCTAGTACCTAATAAAACTGTTACACTCAGCTAGTAAAAGCTGGAAACACCCCAAAATAACCGTAAACTATCCAGTTATCGTACATAAAACGTAAACACTCTCATAATATTTAACTAACCCTTAATCGCGGAACCCCAAAAAGGTAGGGATTTACGAATCTTTGCATAAAAAGAAACTTTAGCGTCCATATCCCTTTAAGTGGGCAATAAATTGTAATTTATAAGAGCTTTGTTTTAGCCCAGGGATCCTTTTGAAGACAGATTTTGGTCACGAAAATTACTTATATGTTTGCGCTGTATGTTAGGCCTATGTATGCGTAATTTATGGCATTCAATGTGAACGGTGCAGTTTAATTTGGCTATTTGTGTATGTGATTTTAAATGTTAATAAACGTACCTCATAAGGAATTAAAAAAAATCAGTATGAATTCAATTCAGAACTAACTAAAGTACAATACAAAATAATATGAATAGATCGTGTCGACGACACAGTTGGCGCAGTGGCTGAGCTGTCGACTGGTGTGCTGCGTGTTGCGGTTTCGATCTCCGCATGGAACAAATATTTGTATGGCTTACAGATAGTTGTTCGGTTCTGGCTGTTTGTGTATGGAGTAATGCACACACGATACAAGAAAAATCCTAATCCTAGTGTAGGGCAACGTTTTTTTAAAACAAACAAACAAAACAGATGATTCAAAGAAAGATTTTAGATTTTATTGATTATATTTCATCATCAGTCTTTTCAATACTATGTTGGAGTCGACATCAAGTCTTACTGGACACAGCTGAGCAGTATTTTACATGCAGCGACTGCCTATCTGGCCTCCACAACCCGGTTAATATTGGTTAACATACCCCTTGGTGACACTGGTTGTTAGAATTTTGGACTACTGATTAGGTACTTGTAACGAATATCAAAGATAATACAGATGATGGCAATGTTTTAAGGCGCTGTGCAAAACAAACACTTTGTAAAACGTCTAGGTTTTCGTCGCAAAGTTATCCGCATCTGTACATACAAATACATAAAAAAGACTTAAAAAAAACAGTTTACAAAAGTAGTCTAGTACCACAAACAAAAAATGTTTAAACAGACTACAAAAAAAAATTTCGTCTCGAAATTCTCAATTTTTTCATCGACAACCATCATATTTTTTATATTTTTGACAAGGGAAATATTATAGACTAAAGACATAATCAAAAACTTTTAAAACACAAAACTGTAATTTTTTAAATACATATTCAATTAAAACTGCAAAATGACTTACATTTAGGCGGACATGATATTCAAATAAAATCAAACGCCGATATGTTTTCGACCTTATTTCTATTCTTTTGATGCACTATTATCGTATACTTGTGTCAGACCACGCCAAGTCTGCAGCTAGCCTCACCTCCGCAATTTTTTTTATTTTTTTTTTTATTTATAATGAACTCACTCTTGACCTCGATCTCGCCTGATGGTAAGCGACAGATGAGGTCTACGATGGAGCGAGCGAGCCCAGAAGATGCCTATTAACTCTTGTTTTGAAGGCAGACGGGTCGTATGTGGTAGGGAACACAGAAGCTGGCAGAGAGTTCCACACCTTGGCCGTGCGCACAATAAAAGTTGAGGAAAAGCGCTTAGTACGACAAGACGGTATATCGACCAAGTGCGGGTGGTACCCTGCCGTTCGTCTGGTAGCCCGGTAGTAAAACGGAGATGGCGGTGGTGGATGAAATACCTAAAGATTAGCTTCTTACTGTACCTAATATATCTGAAACATTTAATTTTACTTGTCACTGATTCTACGAAGATATGTGACCACAAAATCACGATAAAACAAGGCAACAGGAACGAGGAAACTGTCTCAGCCAATCATTTATTCACGACTTTCCGGGCTTGACATTATTATTTCTGAGGTAGTTGTTGGAAATTCGGGGATTCGATTGGCTTTTTATATAATATGTTTTATCTTTTATTTCAAGAAAAGGTTAGTTTTTGTATTTGAATAAAATATAAGTTTTGTGGACTAACATGACGAAACACCAATTAGAGGAAGAACTGCCGGGTTCGACAACCCAGACAAATGGTCTTGCCACCAGTAAATTAGGTAAACTCTCCCCCTCACCGTCCTTCCTGAGTGTAGTGGAATAGAGCTAGGAAGCACAAGAAGATAAGGTCTGTGGTACCTAAGAAGATTTTGGTGTACCAACATTTGCTATACCTCTGCCAAACCTTACAGCAATTACAGGCGTGATGTTCTGTAAAGTTTTATGAAAACTTTCAACCTCCAATATTATTAAACATTTACTATGATAGTGACTATAGTACAATGAAAACACAATGTTATTTTGATTTCCCAAAGGTATAAAATAGAGTGATCAAAAACTTTTGCCCCATTTATTGCGCCTTTATTTTTAGTAACAAAGGAGGATGATTACAAATGAACTTTCATTTTCAATTGTTTTTAGACTTCTGAAAGAGACAAGACTGCTTCGTTTGCAAAGGAACCTACCAGGGCCACTGGCTGCCTGGGTTGTTCGAAACAGATACCGCGGCGAAATTTGATGGTTTCAAATCCAAAAAAAAGGTGTAGATAAACGGACATAGGATATGTCCGTGGTATATTTTTCGAACAACGCGAATATAAGTACTGTTTCCGTGGGAAACAACAAAAACGTTCTTATGACAGTAGATGGCGCTTCGTGTCTTTCGAATCATGATTGAAAGAGCAAGCAAAGTACAACCCGAATTGAATGTCACATTCTAAATTGACGCGAGCGAACTGCGGTCAAAAGCTAATAAATCAATTTAAAGAATATTGGTTTTCATAATAAAAAACCATCAACAATTATTGACCACAGATTATTCTCGTTATATGAATTAATTACTCTTCACTCAGCTCTGTGGGTTGACCTAGAATGACAGGTCGACGGTTATTGTTTTCTTTTTTAGGATTCCGTACTTTGTTTTTGTTGTATCTTTCTGTCAAGACAAAACCCTTTATCTCGGGAACGCGTGGAGGTATCGAGTTGTAATTATTCAAAACTATATACTCAAGTCTGCGAAACTGTAAAAAAAACGTTTTAAGTCTACGCAGTCAAAAGATATGGCCGTTTATGACTCAAGTTTGTACGTAATGTTTATGTTCCGGGACCGCGGTATCTCTTTCAAAAAACGCGCAACCCCGGAAGGCGGTGGGCCAGGCCCCTCTGCTTTGTTGACATCTCTTTGAGGCGCGCGTGGAACGCTAACCCGCCGTCGACACGGCCTGTCGTCAATAGACGGACGGATGGTGAGCTACCCATTGCTCACCGTCCACAGGCCCGCTGCACGTAACCTTCGGTGCGTGAGTCCGACTCGTACTTGGCCGGTTTTTTTGTTCAACCAAGTGGCTTTCCGCTCGCTGGCCCGCGCTTTGTTTAAAGTAGCTTGGAGAATAAAAGTGGTGTAATTTATCGGAACTGTAGATACTGATCTGATTTTGTTTTGTTATATTGAAAACAACTAGTTATCCACCTTGTGGTTTAATTAAAATCAATTTCCTTCTTATAAAACAATATAATTATTTCTAAGTAGATGGGTAACCCGCTCAGGGGTGTATTTATGATTTTATCTACTAGCTGCCCGCGGCTTTGCAGGCGTGCAGGTCGGTCATTGCCTCACGGGATCGGACTACCGAACTTAAAACTCCGAAGTGTTAATTCCGGTTATAAACTATCTACACATCCTCACAAACTTTCACATTTATAATACTAGTAGGATCGTATAAAGTAGGATCTAAGAACTTCTTATTAAATTTTTCGCCATAGACAACGTCGCCATCGTAGAGATGAAGAAAAATATATATTTTACGCATTACATTCTTATTTCAGTAACTTTAACGTCAATTACTGATGAATTTTCAGAAGTCTTCTTTATTTTTGTAGTGTATATTATCTTAAACTTATCACTTATTTGAGTGGAATTCAAAAATGATCACACGGCAACATTCTACCGGGATAAAAGTATGCTATGTCCTAAACCAGGGCCTGCTCTACCTAATATGTCGAGCCTTCTCCCAACTATGCTGTGGTTTCCAGTCAAACCAAATGAAGCTTAATACCAGTATTATATATGGAGCGTCCAGTGACGACAGGCGGTGTCGACGGCGCGTTAGTGTTCCACGCGCGCCAGCTAAACAGAGGGGCCTGCCAGGGCCACCGCCTGTCGGCGTTGCGGGCTGTTAGAAATAGACACCGCGGTGCCGGAACAAAAAGAGAAAAGAAGGAACATGGTGGGTTTTAGTCAGTAAAACTCTGACACACCCCCCACTTCTCCCAAAGCGAGGGAAGTTATATGATGATTTCCCATCCGAAAAAAAAATGCGTTTCACAAAGGACACACTGACATGTCTAGCTAATATACGAAAAAATTGATTACTCGTATCCGAAGATGAGCGCAAAAGAATTCTGAGAAACAAAAGACGGACAAAATATAAGAGAAAATTCGACTAAAATTCTCAGCTGAATCCGCAAAAGCTTTTTTCGTTCCGGAATAAATGTGTCATCCCCTACATTAGTTATAATTTGTGCCTGCGTTGTCTTTGTCAGTCGTATTATATGACATATGGGACTATGGATGGAAAAATAGGGACAAATATTATATAAATACACTTATATAAAAAAAAAACAGATCAGTTTGTTTCTTATTTTTTTGTATTTAAAAAAGAACGATGCATTCGTTAGCTCAATTCTTGAAAAAGGTTTTAAGTTATTCAATATTAACCTATCAAAAAAAAGTAAAAGAGCGGGCTGGCGATGCGACGCAATGAAGCGGGCGGTTGAAACCACGGGGCACAGATAGTATGACAGATGGGAGGAGAAATAAGGACAAATATTTATGGGAATATTTTTTGAAGTCGGACATAAACAAAGACATTTGTCAAGGGAATTTGGTTAGGTAGGTTATAGTTTTTATCTTGTTGTTTTACCTGAATCGCGTATTTGAAATATAAAAATATAAGTTTGAGGCTGGTAGAAGGTTCTACTGACAAAGCGGGTGAATCTGTTGTTGAATACCTTTTTATGAAAACTGTGTGTTCGGATGGATTACTTATGCATTCAATAATAAAAAAAACATAGCTCCAAGGGACCACAGATTTCAATTCGATACCTGCATATGGTCCTGAGTTAAAAGGGCCTTGACGGACAGACAGATGGATAGCAAAGTGATCCCATAAGAGTTCTGTTTTTTTCCTTTTGAGGCACAGAATCCTAAAACTGGGCTGCCCGGCTGACTCAATTTAAATTGTCATCGATG
Source organism: Ochropleura plecta (assembly GCA_905475445.1). Classification (NCBI taxonomy): domain Eukaryota; kingdom Metazoa; phylum Arthropoda; class Insecta; order Lepidoptera; family Noctuidae; genus Ochropleura; species Ochropleura plecta. Next base: position 10,047,490 of record FR997738.1, read on the forward strand.
AAAAGAGAATGGCTAAAATATCGATGTTGTACTGATGGGGAAGATTGTATTATTGGTGGTTTCTATCTCAGAAACGCGACGCTTGCAGAGATTTGGTGTCATAATGAACTATTGTTGCCAGTTGTTGATCAAATCCGTGCATGACCGCAATGGAAATACGTTGGAAGTTTTAAATAATGAATGGCCCTTCCATTCCCAATGTAGCTGTATTTTTTTCATGTATTTAATCAAACATTTGTTACATAAAATCATCAACAGACATATTCTGCCAAACTGCAGAGCAGTTTGTCGGCACTGTTCTCGTGGGTCACTTATCTTATACAAAGTAAATTACTCTGTTTGCATGTCAGCTTGTTTGTCTGTCTGTTTGTTATCTTTTATGCCTTAACGGCTGAACCGATTAAAATGGAATTAGGCATACAAATAGACCTTGACCTAGTTAAGAACATAATATTTATTTTCTATAGTTCCAGAGAGTACATCGGATTATTACAAAAGTAGGCAATACTCATATCATCAAAAATTGTACAAATCTTAAAACTTTCTTCACTCTAACTAAAAAAAAACTGTATGGTTATTTTGAATTACAACCTCATTTTCTGAATCCGCATTCCAACGATTGATGAACTGGCTGAGCAATCGACTGCTGCGCTGCGTGTCGCGGGTTCGATCCAAACACGGAACAAATATTAATAGGACGTACAGGTAGTTGCTTCAGATCTGGCTGATTGTGGATGTGTTTAACTGTTTGTAAACACACCCACGATTACAGGAGAAAATCCTAGTATGGTGCAAAGTTTTTATAACAAAAAAAACTTAAAAGTATCTTACACACAAATCTGTAAGCTTATTTTGAATTACAACCTTAAAATCCGAATTCATATTTCAATTTACAAGAAAAAATCGTATTTGAAATAGCAAGCAGCTAGATAATGGGTGAAACAGAATAGCTCAACAGCTTACACCAACACACTGAAATGCAAGATTAAAGACAAGCTGTACGTCGCCGTCAGAGCTATTAAACCAATTTAGCGTGAACATTGACTTGTGCTTCGTTTAGACACGGATATTAGATTACCATTGCTTAGAGGAAGTGCTCAGTACATTATTAATTTCACAATATATCATTAAACAATTACGTTATTTTTATGATCCTTTTCACTTTATTTACTTTTCTTCTCACTTTCACATTGTTTAACATTTTAAACTAAAATATTTAAAAAGATGAAAATAGTGGTATTTGGAGCAGGGACCAAGCTACCGGTGGTTGGAGCTCCAGCGATAGGAACCTCCTTACAATGCGGACCGTATCGAAGAGTTCTGAATCAGGACCTTGATCCAACCGCCTAAGGAGAGCTTCAAAACTCTCGGCCATCAGGCCATTGGCCGTAACGATTATCGACACATTGGTAGCCGTGCTCACAGTCTAAATATCGACAACCTAGTGTGCCAAGTCCAGAAATTTTAGTTGTATCTTATGATACTTTATTGTTATGTATTAAACATACTAAAAAAAAAACATATTTGAGGATATCATATTATGTCTATATGATGTATGTTTTGCAAGAGCATTTGAGTGACTATAAATATTACAGTATGGTTTCGTAGATATACTCATAAAATACTACAGCATATTGTTTATTTCCTAGATAACTTTTCAGCAAAACAGCAACTACTAAGAATATACTATTTGAGAATGGATACAAAGGAAAAACCGGACTAAAAACAACTCTGCACTTTCTGGCATAGCTTAAAGCCAGCGATTCAAACGAGGCATGAACTGAAAGGCGGATGCCTCAATAGCCAACAGACAGCACTTGGATGTATCTGTGTTGCTTGCTTAGCTTTTTATAGACGCCAGCGTGTAACTTTGCAAAGTTATTTCACTTTATTGTGTATCTCTCTACTTTGCAGCTATTTTTAAAAGAATATTTCTTGTAACAATTGATATAAGAATAGAATGTGAGTTTGGCTATTCATTGTACTGGTAGTCATTATGGCCAAGAGCCTGATGGCTAAGAGCCTCGACGATCATCTTTTGAGGGGTCTCACTGGGACTTGGATCTTAATCCAAACGACCAGTGAGACCCCCAAAAGAATTAAGTCCTTGAGTTTTAATCAGAGTGCAGTACTTCTCGAAACGGCTTGCATTGTAAGGAGTTTCTTGTCTCTGAAGGCCTAGTCAGCAGGAACCAATCACACATAGTCTAAAAACCTATTTTTGATTAACTCTTGACTTTGTGTATTTTAACTAATCACACTGAAACAAAGAGGAAAACCTATAAAAAAACAAGTTTGAGAATTTTTAATTTATTGTTTGCAACTACACAAACATTCAGTATTACGTTTTTATTCGTCACCTAAAAATACCTTTTTTGAGTTGTCTTAGTTTAAGTCTAGATAAATTTGCTCTAGAAATCTTTTTCAACGTTTATCTGGAATACTTGCTCGTTGATAACATTCTTGTTTACTCTTTTGTCCAGTTATCCCGTAACTGGCTAAGATGAGCTGCTAAAGTTGAACAAATATGTAAGCTTACACATTACTCTATCACAATTTCATTTATAAGGAGAATACAATACCATGTCAATGACAAAAGCAATTTGGTGACTTGACGAGTTGACGCGTAGCAGATTATTTATGCATGCTACGAGAGCGTAGCCGGCGTAGCGCGACAGCTACGCCGTAGTACCTATACAATAATTTTATTTTCACCACGCACTTGAGGATTGTAATGCATTTATGGGTGGCCCATGAGAATAGTTGTTTGTTTAATTGTTTGTAGAGCCGTATGGGATATTTCTGATTATGTTGTTTGTTTAAATAAAAACCTTTATTTTAGTGCTTTCGTCTCGCTTTTCTAGTGGTCGCAAGCGTGGCTATTGTACTTAGTTTTTGTTTAATGTGAGAGGTATTTTTTTTAAATTTTACGTAACTTTCCAATCATTAAGTGGCACCTTTACACTAGCGTATTCACACCTCATTTTAGTATGGAAGCATGGATACCAAAAGAGAACAAAAAAACCCTGAAAAGACGGAAAACGAATTTACTTCCGGAAGTCAGTGGCAAAAAAAATATATGAATCAATCAAAAGTCACCGATTTCGGGTAGTAAATTTGTTTTTTTATTGCAGTATTTTTGGAGTTTACTCCTTAAGAATCGATTTTCATATATACAGGGTGTCCCGAAACTCAACGTCAAGCGGGCACGGGGCGATAGGCTAGGTTATACTAGTTCTGGTAAAAATAAAAAAATATAATCTATGTTACTTGGTTAAGTGGTAAAAGGAATACTTTGATAATGTTTGAAAATCCACACCTTTGATCACATATTTAGGTGCTGTGATCACAAATTTCTTAATTTCGCAGTGTTTTTTTTTTACCGTAATCCCTAATAACTATGCCATTGATTGCAGTCACAAATGCAATAGTAATTATTGTCAGTTTAGTAAAAAAAAATAGTTTTATTGAGTCATGCTTCAAAAACATTTTATCAGATAACTTTGACAAATCATATTTAAAATAAAATGTACCATAGTACCATGGGCAAGTTATTTAAAAAAATGGCCCATTTAATCAAGATTTCGAAATGGTACAACACGTACTACTTATCTTTACATAAAAAATATTATTGCTTACTTACTTGCAAAAGGACCTTATTTCGAAAAAGTTTTTTAGCTGAATAATTGTAATTTCGTGTACAAAAAGATATGCTTCGATATTGTGTAAGCGAGACAGACAAATGAGTTAGAGTGAGATAGAGAATGACACTGTTCCAAGTTCATTAAGAGACACAGAGACGACAGAAATTTTATAAAAAAAAAAATAAGTACGATATGATACCTTGTTATTGGTATTATTACAAAAGTTAATCATAATGAAACAATAGCAAGAATTGTAATACATTTATTTTTTCTTTAAAACTAAATTAAATTTTCAAATTGTTTGCCTTCGGCACGAATACAGGCTCTACATCGTCTCATAAAAGATCTTTTCACTAGACGTGCGTATCTTCTTGTGTTTATTTCTTCTGCTGTTTCAGCAATTCTTTGGCGTAGTTCCGTCAGATTTTCTATAGGTTTTGAATAAACTTTTTCTTTTATGCAGCCCCAGTAAAAAAAATCAAGGGGGTTTAGGTCCGGAGACCGAGGGGGCCACAAAATTGAACCAAGGCGTCCGATCCATCTATCGGGATATTCCCTATTTAGGTAATCTCGGACCGGACGAGCATAGTGCGCTGGGCAACCATCTTGTTGAAACCACATATCTCTGTAAATGTTGAGTGGCACGTCTTCTAACAGAGTCGGCAAATCGTTTTGCAGAAACTCTAGGTAATTGTTGCCATTTAAGTTTTCAGGCAGCTCAAATGGTCCGATAACTTGCCCATTTAAAATTCCGGTCCACATATTGACTTTGAATTGATATTGGGAGCGATCTTCCCGCATTAAATGTGGGTTTTCTATGTGCCAACCATGTAGGTTGTGTAAGTTTAAATAACCGTCTTTTTTAAAGGTCGATTCGTCCGTCCATAAAATTTTGTTTAGAAACTGCGGATCTTCACGAATTTTCGCCAACATCGTTCTGCAAAACTCGATCCTAGGTGCGTAGTCACGAGGCAGCAAACTTTGTACACGTTGTACATGGTACGGGTGATAGTCACATCGCTTTAAAATTCGTTGAGCTATACTTTTCGGTATTCCAGTAGCTCTTTCTATTGCACGTAATGAAGTGCTGGGATCGTTTTCGATTTCATTTAAAACGACGTCTTCTTCGTATCCTCGTGGCCTTCCACCAGCCGTATGTGCACTTGGCAATCTTCCTTGCGAATATGACTGGTGCACGTTGATGAAAACGCGGTGATCTGGGTGACGCGCCGCATTTGGATATCTTTCGCGATATAATCTGGCTGCGGCAGAGGCATTACAGTGGCACTCACCGTAGATAATATGCATGTTCGCATATTCTTGCGCGGTGTACACAAATGGCATGTTGTCAAACTTTTTTACTATACAGCAAAACAGTCGGCAGCACAATAAATAATCGAGTCCAGGAAAATAGCCAAAATTGTCAACACAAATGCGATATCAAGTCCAGGATAACACAAGCCAAAGTCGTCAACACAAACGTGATATCAAGTCCGGGATAAAACAAGCCAAAGTCGTAGTACGAAAGTTTCACGATTACGGATAGATGCGCAGTAAACGAAAGAACAAAGCGTACTAACTGATAATAACCAATATTCAATTGACTAATTTCCAGTGACATCAATATCTTTTTTTTTATGAATGGCATCTCGCAGTTCAACCAAGGAGGTTGTCGTCTGCTTAACCGGGCGAATCCTGTGGGTGCCTTAAAAATTAAGACCTCCAGCCAGGGTATAAACTTATAAACTAAGCGACTACACGCTAAGGGCACCCCCTGTGGGGTACGAGCCTCGGCTTAGGGCGTCGCTGAGGGACAGCAAGGGACAGGCTGGATCTGAGTGATATTATTTATGGACTATTTTAACTTACTGGCTCAGCAGCGCGGGCTGGCTCTTGCAAGGGACGGGTGGGCATCAATATCTGTCTCGCTTTCTCTAAAAATAAATTTTCTGTCGTCTCATTCTAATGAACTAGGAACAGTGTTATCCTCTGTCTTACTCTAACACATTTGTCTGTCTCGCTTACACTGTAGTGAAGTACACCTTTTTGTACGAAAGTACAATTCAGGTAAAAACTTTTTCGAAATAAGGTCCTTTTGCAAGTAAGTAAGCAATAATATTTTTTATGTAAAGATAAGCAGTACGTGTTGTACCGTTTCGAAATCTTGATTAAATGGGCCATTTTTTTAAATAACTTGCCTATGGTACTATGGTACATTTTATTTTAAATATGATTTGTCAAAGTTATCTGATAAAATGTTTTTGAAGCATGACTCAATAAAACTATTTTTTTTTACTAAACTGACAATAATTACTATTGCATTTGTGACTGCAATCAATGGCATAGCTATTAGGGATTACGGTAAAAAAAAAACACTGCGAAATTAAGAAATTTGTGATCACAGCACCTAAATATGTGATCAAAGGTGTGGACTTTCAAACATTATCAAAGTATTCCTTTTACCACTCAACCAAGTAACATAGATTATATTTTTTATTTTTACCAGAACTAGTATAACCTAGCCTATCGCCCCGTGCCCGCTTGACGTTGAGTTTCGGGACACCCTGTATAAGGCGCCCGGTATGAGAAAAATGTGAGATGTAAAATCTACTGATGAATGACCTTGAATGACCTCGTTACGTTTAAACGCGGCGTTGCATTGTACTTAAGGAGTAAACTCCAGTCATGCGTCGGAGCTGACACACACACTTTTTTTTTTGTAGTGGTATGATGATATCTCACACAAATTCTCATCAAGTATTATTTTTTCATTGCTACTTAGGGATATAAGCATAACGCCTATATAAATTAGAAGAAAAAAAATTTATTATAGAATAAATAACTCTTAATATACTACTCTGTCAAGAAAGTACCGGGAAAAGATCAATAATACACAAAATGACTGTTATTCATCCAAATTTATTTTATCACCTTCAAAGTATGCTCCTTTAGAAACGATACACTTGCGCCAACGAATAATCCATTCATCAAAACATTTTTTAAACGCTGCTTCCGGAATTGAGTTCAGTTCTCGCCGCGAATTCTCCTTTATGTCTTCTATCGATTGAAAACGGGTGCCACGAAGTGGTAATTTGAGTTTAGGAAAAAGAAAAAAGTCAGCAGGAGCCATATCTGGTGAATATGGTGGTTGCTGGATGGTATTTGTTGAGTGTTTGGTCAAAAATTCGTTCACAATGATAGCCTTGTGCGAAGGCGCATTGTCGTGGTGCAAAATCCAAGAATTTTCTTTCCACAAATCTGGCCTTTTTCGTCGAATTTGCTCTCTTAAACGCCGCATAACGCTCAAATAATATTCTTTATTTACCGTTAGACCTTCCGGTAAGAATTCAGAGTGCACAACACCGCGATAGTCAAAGAAAACAGTCAATATGACTTTGACTTTTGATCGACTTTGGCGTGGTTTTTTCGGTTTCGGTTCAGTTGGAAGGCGCCACTCCGAAGCTTGTTGACTAGTTTGCATGTCAAACTCGTAAACCCACGTCTCGTCACCAGTAACAATGAATATTGGGTCCGAACTGACTCGTTCTAGCATGTCCTCAGCGACTTTCATGCGATTGAGTTTTTGGAGAAAATTCAGATCTTTTGGGACTAGCCGAGCAGCAACATGTTTCATACCCAAATGATTAGTTACAATGGTACGGATCGACTCGTGAGATACAGAAAGTTCGGCGGCTATCTCTCTTAGAGTTGAATGGGGATTTTCAGTCACTATTTTCTTCACTTTTGCGATGTTAACTTCAGTTGCAGACGTTGACGGCCTACCAGAGCGAGGCAAATCTTCCATCACATCTCGACCGCTTTTGAACGCTTTGAACCACTCATAAGCACGAGTTTTTGATAAAGTCGATTCACCGTAAGCCTTCTGTAACATTTTCAGTGACTCCGAACACGAAATTCCATTGGCGATGCAAAATTTAAGACAAACTCTTTGTTCGATATTTTTGTCCATTATGAAATTCGCAATACACACTATATATGATATTACTAAAACCAGCACTGTATTTAATATAAATAACAGATGCAACTCAAACTCCGCGCCAAAATGGAAAACAGTTGTGCCAATCTAACAACTACAAAAAAAACAAAAATTTTAATTTGGAACCATAAACAAATCATCCATTCCCGATACTTTTTTGACTGAATGTATAGCTGATATGAATTTAATAAAAGATAAATATCATATGTGACCATTTCGGGAGTTGAAATTTTCGATTATTTAAAGTATTTTGAAAATCAACGTACAATCAACGAATAAATCGCGTAACAAACATAAAAACAGTTGAAAACATCCTCTTTTTTAAAGACGGTTAAAAATAACTCACTAGCAAAGTCATTTAAATACTTATGAGCTTCTTTCCAGAAAAAAAGACCTTAATATAAAAAAGCATTTACATCAATGTCATTCCGCCTAAACGGATTTCATATAAAAAGTCCTTTCTGAGAACCGTCACTCCGGGATGGAAATAGATACTTTTAGACGGGTGTTATTTGAGGAGCTTGTAGCGTAATAATAACAGTCGCACGGGTCACTGCTTAAGGATAAACTTAAAGATAAGCATTACCCACACATACACACCCAAACAAACATACAGTCACACCCCTACATATTACTGTAATTCAATTCAATGGTGTATATTTTTTTTTATTCAATTATGATGTAAAGTAAGTAATTCTTTGATCCAATACGTTTGTCTTCTAGCATTGTCCACGGAGGGACACTGATCTCTAAGATACAGGTTCTCAACTAGTTTAGAGGTCAAAGTTTCAATGTTTTCTAAATCTGGTCTTTTAACCCAATCATGTAAAACTTTACCTAGTCTTTAGATGTAGGCTTTAGTTCAATGAAGACTTTATTTATTTATTTTGTTTATTATATACCGAGTTACTATATTGACTACAGAAGGACGGATCTTCGAAAGTCATTTCAGGTAGCCACAGTCATGAAATATGTGGTACGAAAGAATATCGTCATACCCAGGACAACCTGGGCTGTGGAGCCAGAAAGGCATTCGATTTGTGTAAAATACTGGTATTCAGCTGCATCCAGTTTGAAGCCAACATAGTTGGACAAAAAGGCTAGGAAATGATTATTAGTTATTTTATATTCTACCCCAATAAAACAAAAATCCTTACTAATATTAAAAAAGGGAAAGTGAGTTTGTTTGTTTGTTACGTTTTCACGCAATGACTAAACTGATTTTGATGAATTTTAGTACAAATATAGTTGGGACCCTAGAGACGGCATAGCCTAATTTTTTTTTAAAGTGAGACATTAGGCAGAAAGAGGGAAGGGAAAACTTAGCTTTGCTATTACAATAAATAAGGTGCACGGGAAAAAACTACAGGTAGCAGGTACCTGCAAATCAGGAAAGGGGGACTGGGAGAGGGAAAGGGGAACTGTGTTACCTTGAATTCAGCTAGTACTCTCATAATGACTGTATGACATCCAGACGGAAAACTAGGATATGAAGAAAATGTCAGGGTCTAGTTTTACAATTAGGCTACAGAACCTCAAAAAAATAAACTGTTTATAAAAAAAAAGCGAAACCATTTCAATAATTAAGAGTAAGGTGTTATAGGTACTTGCTGTAGTAGCTTTCTATCATTTTATGTTTGAGACTAAAACAGTTATACAAATGAGATAAGTTCAAAAAACGCATAACCATCTCTATTCTCTACGGAATAAGGAAGGTTTAAAAAAAGAGTGAAGCGCTCCCCGACCAAGTACCAAAACAACAACAAATAGTTTGTGCCTATAGCCGCAAATCCAATCATAACATACTAACAAAAAAAAGCAGTCTTCCTAAAGGAAATATTAAAGATACAAATACTTCTGAAGTGGTACGAAAGAGTACTCGAATCCGAATATCACTTAGCCATCCCTACCCAATTGCGCCCTTCCTGATAATTATATAGCTTTTCTGTTTATATTCACCATCTATTAACTTCAATACAAGCACATAAAGCTTCGGATTAAATGCTCGTTACGATCAATTTCGCGGAAGTCATTGAAAGCATTCAACTCATCGGTTTACATAACAAAACGATTGCTGTTAAACGGTCGTTTACTCGGAGTTACTGGGGTTCTAAAATGGCAGCTTAAGCAGAATCATTATAGGTTAATAACATTAATTACGTGACCATTCGTAAAATGATTACAAAGTGACAATTCACAATATTAACTGCACCCTGTGACCATTTTAAGTATTTTAACGTAATCTTTACTAATATTTTAAAAGCGAAAGTGAGTTTGTTTGTTACGTCTTCACGCCTAAATGGCCAGACTTATTTTGATGAATTTTGGTACAGAGATAGTTGGGGCCCTGGAGACGGACATAGACTAAAAAAAGTGAGAAAAGGGGGAGACAAAGAGAAGAAAAGGGGAGAGAAATATAATTGTTTTTCGGTAATCGTGGGTTAAAGTTAGGCCAAAGTAACTATGTCACGCGGACGAAGTCGCGGGCGGAAGCTAGTAATCATATAAACCTTTCTCTTGAATTACTCTATCTAATGCTGAAAACTACGTTGAAATCCATTGAGCAGTTTCAAAGATCTAAGCAAACAGACAGCAAAAGCGACTTCATTTTATACCATGTAATAATTTAATCGAATAATCAACCCACAAAACCCTGTAAAATACAATACAATAACCAACAAAATATTATATAAAGTCTGCAATAACCGTCTAAAAACCATCTACAATTGTCTATTTCAAATAATATATATTCCCGAACATCAAATACAATCACAATATCTTCGAAATTGCTAGATATTACCCAATACTATCGAGAAAGACATAATATAATTTGTTGTTGTGACCCTCTAGTTCAAACATTGGTCCCCAACATGAGCCATCCAACGTGGGTATCGAGAAAACTAACTCTGCCTCGTGGTTTCAATTACTATTTCTCTTTTGAAATAAATAAAATTTCTTTTTTACAGACCCAGTAGAATCCATAATTTGTTAGTGAATTAGTAACGGAATTTGCTTATATACTTTGTAAGTGTTATCAGTACTACTTAATTATATGAACCAAACCTGGCTTCTGATGGTTGTAGCGTGATGTCTTAGGACATCTGACTAATATTATGAACGTGAAAGTTTGTGAGGATTAATGGTTATTTTTTTTGGAAGATCTTCAATTAACTTCTCTCGCTCTGGGCGGAGCCCGAGGGAGTGTCAGATTTTTACTGTAAAAATCCATACATGTTTCTCCTTTAGCCCTTTGTGTTTCGGGGCTGCAGTATTTTTTTTTCAAAAAACCCGCAATCCCGGCAGGAGGATGTATGGATGGATGTTGGTTAATCTTTCACGCAAGAATCACTGAACGGATTTGGTTGATATTATTTGGCACATACTTTATAAACTAGATTAGCACAAAGAGACATTTTATCACATTACAACGATCCGGTGGGATACTTACCGATCATTATTTTTACAACGGTGCCCCACACTAGGATTTTTTCTGTATCGTGGGTGTGTTTAGAAACATTTATAATCACATACACAAACGGCAAATTCACGAGGACGGTGCCCCACACTAGGATTTTTTCTGTATCGTGGGTGTGTTTAGAAACATTTATAATCACATACACAAACGGCAAATTCACGAGGACGGTGCCCCGCACTAGGATTTTTTCTGTATCGTGGGTGTGTTTAGAAACATTTATAATCACATACACAAACGGCAAATTCACGAGGACGGTGCGCCACACTAGGATTTTTTCTGTTTCGTGGGTGTGTTTAGAAACATTTATAATCACATACACAAACGGCAAATTCACGAGGACGGTGCCCCACACTAGCATTTTTTCTGTATCGTGGGTGTGTTTAGAAACATTTATAATCACATACACAAACGGCAAATTCACGAGGACTACATAGGAGCATGAGTTAGTAGCCTAGTCTAGCGTAGTCTCTAATCCTTGTTAATATTGTTACAAAATATGAGTGTAACTAATAGCGCCATCTATAATAACTTTTACAATAAATCTTTGGTCCATTGAAACGCCACTGTGTGTATTATCATCAAATCTTGGCGGCACGGTTGGCTGAGCGACTGACTGCTGTGAGCTGCGTGACGCAGGTATGATTCTCGCTCGGAACAAATATTTGAATGGCCTACAAATAGTTGTTTCGGGTCTGGCTGTTTGAGTATGTGAGTTTAAATGTTTGTAAATGCACCTACGATACAGTAGAAATTCCTAATATGGGGCAACGCTCTTTAAAAAAAAACTACGTTTAGAATTTCTGTTTTAAATCCGACTGAGAGTTCCACAGATCAGCGCATTCAAATAAGCAAACTCTTCAGCTACATTACATATATTAGTCTACACATAAAATTGGCTCCAACATTGCCAACATTTGATATCCAATGTTGGAACCAAAGATTGAAGGCGGCGTAATAAAGATAATATTTCTTGACTAAACGGATTCTGTTGGCTTTTGCGGGTAGATAAATATTGATGTCTGGAATATTGACGGTAGAACTATTGTTCGGTATTGTTAAATTAAAGGGGAATTATATTACAATGAGTAGCTTTAAGTCGAGCTGTGTTTTGAATATTCTACTAATAATATTAAATGCGAATGTTTGTGAAGTCTGGAATAACACACGGGATACTTTTTTTTTCGATCATCACTTGGGCGAAGCCGCGGGCGCCAGCTAGTACTGATTTAATTTAACATTAGGTTTGGAATTAAATGAAGATGAAAGGCTGCTTCGTTAGGGCAGAGGTTGCAGTCGCGACTCATGCTTACGCATGAGGACCTCAATTCAATCCCCGGGTCGAATCCGGTTTTGTGAATGCATCACAAAAAAATGTATTAACAAACTTAATTGCAGTTGGTTATCTAACCGTGACCTACTTCGATGTATGGGGACAACAGTTTTCCAACGCCATAGTTAAATCCTGTCGTTTTTTTTTTGGGTGGGAAATCATCAAATTACTTCTCCCGCTCTGGGGGGCATGTCAGACTTTTACTGAATAAAACCCACCCATGTTCCTTCTATTGCCCTTTACGTTCCGGGGCCGCGGTATCTCTTTCGAACAACCCGCAACCCCGGCAGGCGGAGGCTCTGGCAAGCCCCTCTGCTTTGCTGACATCTCTTTGAGGCGCGCGTGAAACACGAACGCGCCGTCGACACGGCCTGTCGTCAATAGACGGACGGACGGTGAGCTACCCATTGCTCACCGTCCACAGGCCCGCATCTACGGTGGCCGGGAGTCGTCTCGCGGCGCCCGGCGCCCGGGGCGTAAATCCTGTCCTTAAATACAGTTTATCTTTTAGTTAGAGCTATGTCCGGTACTTTTATCAGTAACTTAAGTTTTTACGAAACCTTCAGCTGTTTTTTTAGTTTTACCCTAGATCAGCTGATCGCGTGAATCGCACCAATTATGACATAAAATCTTTTTTCGCTATTCACGAACTCGTAGAACAAAAGTTTATTATGTTAGTAGTCTTGGTAAAAACGACGACACATCAAGTTTTATTGCCAGTATAACATAGCCTCGTTTTGTGTGAATTTCTTTTACAATGACAGACCCGCAAGAACTGGTTTTATAGAGCTTGACGTGTCTTTCATATCTTTGCCCCGTTATTTATCAATGTCTTACTGCCCCGACCTATCAGGTACCACCACGGCTTAAATCAGTATTGTTTTTATCTTATTCTTGTGTGGAAAAAAGATAGCGCTAGACACGCTGCATAGCTCTGTTTCTTTCCCACGTTGGCCGACACGGCAGCTAACGTGCATCCTACAGAACTGCTACTACTAAACAATCTTGCAACTTTTATTCTTGTTTAATCAACAATTTCTGGCCTTCTATCGTGAATAAAACAGGTTCTATTAAATCGCTAACATGCTTGCTACTGCAAGGACAGCAAAAGTACAGCTATTATTTCTTCTTTAAAAAATCATAGGCGACGTTTTTTTTACGGATAGGAAATCATGAAACAACTTCTTCCGCTCTGGGCGAAGCGGGGGAAGGAGGGGAGTGCCAGACTTGTACTGACTAAATCCCACCCATTTCTCTTCTTTTTTTCTATATGTTCTGGGGCCGCGGTACTCACGAAGCCGCGGGCAAAAGCTAGTTAGTTTATAAAATCTTTTATCGCATTTCACGAACTCTTTCGAACAACCCGCAAGTTTCGAACAACCCACAACTAAGATCACGTCTGTAATTCCGAAAGCGCTGGGCAGAGGCGCTAGTTACTGTCGAAATAGGTGTTTTGACACACATATATTCATAAAGATATATTGTATATTCTATCACCACGCCGAGTGAAACCGCAGGGCGCAGCTAGTTTTAGAATAATGCAAAAGGTTTCTACTGAACTGGATGAAACAAAATTGTCGCGTGCTTAGCGATCTTTAAAGTCATGAGGTACTCTGAGTGAACTGGTAAAACGGCAGGAAAAGGACGAACAAAGTCACGAGCTTCTTTTGTTTTTTATTGTATGTACACGGAGTTGTAGCAAGTGTAAAATGGCAAATTTCCAGACTGAGGTAATATTATGAGGTGGAGGAGGTTTGTATTCAATTACAGAAAAATTGCATGTTTTTTAAAGTTTATTTTAAGTTTTCATTACGATTTTTTTAGCTTAATCTGTAACTAACAATTTCAACAAAACATAGAAGTTAATTTTGACAAACTTCACAGTTTTCAATTCCTCAAAAATATTGCGTACATGTTTGATTTGGATTCAAATTTATAGATTAGCGAAGTTGCGTCGTTCTAATCTTCCAATAATTAAAAAATAGTACGTTTAAATAGTCACTTTGCATACACAAAATGTCTGACACGAAACAAAACACATACAAATTACAATCAAATTGATATTGACTAAGAAATAAGGATAAAAATCTACCTAACCTTTACTTATTTGAATTTTACTTTTAGGGTTCCTCGAAACGACAGAATGGAACCCTTATTGGATAATTTTGTTGTCCGTCTGTCTGTCTGTCAAAACCCTTTATCTCAGGAACGCGTGGAGGTATGGAGTTGAAATGAAAGCCATATCCTCAATAATTGTGTGCTGTGAAAAAACCAACCCTCTAAATCTTCGCAGTCAAAAGATATGGCTGTTTATGTCGCAAGTTAGTGCTAAATTCTCGGTGTAACTCAGCCTTTATTGTTTTTTTTTTAACTATAATGTTAATTATTAAAACAATAGGTTAAAAACCCACCCTTACCAAAACTACGTAAACCATCACGTTACGCCGAATGAAAAACTTCACCCTCCTATCATCTCTCGTCACGGTCGGATAAAAATACTTATTTACCAACATTCAACAAATACGCCACTACATAAACAACTAACTTTGCGAACAAGCAATAATAACCTTTATTGTCGAGCAACACTGTTATTATTATTTACATTTTCCCCTGACGCCTGTGGCGAAACGAGTGCTGAAAATCAAATGTAAATAGGACTTTTCAGCGTTGTAATTTGAACTTTGTCTTAGATATGATAAAGTTGATTTTCGCTTAGTTGTTTCTCCTCCTTTTAGGTGAAATTCTGTGAAGAGATATCGTTTTAAGCAAGGTGTCTATTTAGTTGCGTGTTCAGAATATTACGCTCTTCATTTGTCAGAGAATTGTTAATAATGCTCCGTAAACAGCGTTTTCTATGGAAATTAAAGAAGAAAGATCGTTAGCTGTCTGTCCAAGTACAAGATGGGTCTCGAACTAGTATTTCAAGGGCTTTTCTGGCGTAGCACACCGTCCGTCCGTCTATTGACGACAGGCCGTATCGACGGCGCGTTTGTGTTTCACGCGCGCCTCAAAGAGATGTCTGTAAAGCAGAGGGGCTTGCCAGAGCCTCCGCCTGCCGGGGTGGCGGGTTGTTCGAAAGAGATACCGCGGCCCCGGAGCGTAAAGGGCAATAGAAGGAACATGGGTGGGTTTTAGTCAGTAAAAGTCTGACACTAAGAGCGGGGGAAGTTATTTGATGATTTCCCAACACAAAAAAGGGCTTTTCTAACAAGCAGTCAAGAGTTACTATGTTTGTAATTACACAAATACATACACATATCATACACAAATTCTTACTAATATTATAGAAGCGAAAGTGAGTTTGTTTGTTTGTTACGTCTTCACGCCTAAATGGCTAAACTGATTTAGATGAATTTTGGTACAGAGATAGTTGGGACCCTGGAGACGGATATAGGCAATTTAAAAAAAAAACGATTGATATATGAGGGAGAAAGAGGGAAGAAAAGGAAACTTTACATTGCTATTACAATAAATAAGGCGCTAGGGCAAAAACTACAAGTAGCAGGTACCTGTAAATCAGGAAAGGGGAACTGTGTTACCCCGAATTTAACGCGAGCGAAGCCGCGGGCAAAAGCTAGTAATTATTAAAGCAAATTAAAGAATCGAACTGACGGCACTGTTAGCGCAGTGGCTGAACGATCGACTGCCACGCTGCGTGTCGCGGGTTCGATCCCGAATAACACATATTTGTTTGACCTACAGGAGCTGTTCCGGGTCTGGCGGTTTGTGTATGTGTGTTTGAATGTTTGTAAACGCACCCACGATACAAAGTTTAAAAAAAGACAAAGTTTAAAAAAAAAAAACTATTTCTGTAAAACTGAAATGTTTAAGTTTTGGTGTGCTATAAAGTATATTGTATTCTATTATTATTGAAGTGTTCAGCATCCATTAATACTGTAAACCCTTCCTGCTTTCATTAATAATTCCCAATTCCTAATACCTTTTATGAACACCTTAAATCCGTTTAACGTTTAGGAACATTTGCAGTTAGCAAACATTTACGGTAATTTACTATTGAAACACAAAATGGTCTTTGTATTAACAATGAAAGCTATATTATATCAATGATTATTACTTTTTATCAATAGTTTTTAGGCTTTTGTATCTCAAAAGGGTATCCTTTAAGAGTTTATAGGATCAACTTGTTATCTGTCTGTTTGTCTGTAAAGACCCTTTATCTCGAGAACGCCTGGAGGTAATGATTACAAATTAAACCATATACTCAAGTCATTTGGAGCTTCGGAAAAATTTACCCTCTTATGTTTACGCAGTCAAAAGATATGACAGTTTATTTCGCAAGTTTATACGGAACCCTCAATGCGCGAGACCGACTCGCACTTCGCCATTTTTTTTAATACATTTACGGCGCAGTCTGGAAAAAATCCAACTACTTGACACTGCACAGATACTTGTTAATATTTCAAATTTCACATTTACACTTTGTAAGTGTGCTATGGGCTTTTTTTTGGCATCTCACAGTTCGACCTAGGAGGTCGTTTGCTGCTTAACCGGTCAATCTCTGTGGATGCCTGAAGTTAAGGCCTCCAGCCAGGGGGGTGTGCTATGGGGTAAACTTGTATATTTATATCCGTATCTGTAGCCGCATCCGCGGTGTTTCAGAACGGGTTTGTGCGTGATTTTGCATGATATCATGTATTCACAAGAAAAGAAGGAGTGGATGCGGCTCATACTGTCACACTTAGATATGGGAGTCTAGGATGTCATCAAATCCTCTTAAAAGTACCTCTGTGCGATGAGACACTGCAAAATAAGTAGTGGAGACACTGTGGTATTTCAATCAGATTGATTCGGTCTATAAGAGCTCCCTATCTATAAAAATACGTAGGAGGTATCATTTACTTAATGTAGCTTTGGATGATGACACAGTGCCAAAATAAACGAGACAAATTTGACGACACGGTGGCTGAGCGATCGACTGCTGCACTGCGTATCGCGGGTTCGATACCCACACGGAACAACTATTTGTATGACCTACAGGTAGTTGTTACGGGTTTGACTGTTTGTGTATGTGTGTTTTAATGTTTGTAAACGCACCCACGATACAGGAGAAATTACTAGTGTGGGGCAACGTTTTTAAGAAGAAAAAAAAAATATTCGACTCATGCGGGTTTCACATACGGCACGATCCTATTTCACGCGCGCCTCAATGCGATGTCAGCAAAGCTGTGGTTATAGGTTGTTCGAAAGAGAAACCGCGACCCCAGAACAGAAAGGCCAAATGAAGGAAAACCCTTCCGCTCTTCCAGAGCGTGATAAGTTATTTGATGATTTCACATCAGAAAAATAAAATTATAATTAAAAGGTAGACAGTAGTCTAGGTTTCTTTCTTCATATTTCCTCTCGCAGATCTGCCGGTAGAAATTTCTTTAGAAATAAGCTGTGCCTCTGTACTCTATGTATTTTTATAATCTTCTCCTGTGTGTACATAAATGATTAAATAAATAAATTATGCGAATTCCACATCGATAAATCTTACAACGTATTACTGTGTGTGCTATCGTGAATGTGAATCTTATCAGTTATCACAGCCGACCAATAAACAATATGCCCGGATTATCTGTGGCCCGGATGTACCGGACGTAGATATCAAGCCTGATAACCTAGTTGTTGACCATTACACCCACATAATTATGTTATTAATTGGCCCATGTTTTGTGCCAAGCTTTTGTTTTTGTTCTCTCTTATAGGCACCGGTTGACCTGAAGTGATGCTGTGACCGCGCGCTCTCCGCCCTCTATCTCGAAAACGGTTCATCGTATAAAAAAAGGTTAAACAAAATTGTAGAGAATTTTATATTCTACAATATTGATGAAGATACTAATAGCATAAAACCCATAGGAAATGAGATATTAACAAAAAAAGCGCTAAATACCGTTTTTTGTGACCTTTGACCTGGAAATTTTATAGTTGCGTACACCTTACCATATGTAGGTTTTGAGACAAGTTTTAGGGTGTCAATATACAAGTATGTACAAACTTACAGCTGGGTATCTCGAATTCCGAGGTGAACTTACTAAAATGACTGGACTATTGAGAAATCGGTTGACATAATAGGGTATTTTACTCTATATGAAAGAAATTCTAAAAATATACAATTCAGATAGCTTAGGCAATAAGCAGTCGGAAAATGTTAGATTTAGTTAATAAAATAACTAAATAAATTTTATAATTGATTTCAAAGTTTTCACTTTTTTTAGTCTGTTGTTTTACTAAGCGAAACAGTGTCCGCCATGATTATGACGTCATACGGTCATGTTGTGAACAAAAAGTGACAACTGTCAACTGAGCAACGTCTGTTATTTTTGTATTAAAAAACTTTACATTTTAATTTTTATTGAAATAATAGTAATAATACCATGGAAGACGGTTTCGTAAAAGAAGACAGTACATTTTTTCATTTTTAAATTATAGTGAAATATACAACTAAACAGAAAGACTAATAACAGCGCATTTGTTTACATGACCAACTAACGTCATGACCACAGAGTAACATGGCGTCAAGCGTTTTTGTGATTTTACGCGCGAAAATAAAAATTGTAAAATTGAAATGCAATTTTATGGCACTTATCGATTGAATATTTTTTTTGTTTTTTTTTTGGTGGTTTACTAGGACCCTAGGATCAAAATGAGATACTTTTTAAAAATGGGTGTAATACCGTATTATGACGATGTTTATGCATGGAGAAAACTATCCACACATACTTTTTAAGGATACGTACCTCAAAAGGAAAAAAAACTAATAGGATCTCTTTGTTGTCTGTCTGTATGTCAAGACCCTTTATATCGGGAACGCGTGAAGGCAAAGAGATCAAATTTAAAATGAATACTCAATTCTATGGTCCCATTGTGCTGTGAAAAAATCATCCCTCGGAGTCTACTCAATCAAAAGATATGGCTGTTTATGTTGCAAGTTTGTACGGAACCCCCGGTGCGCGAGTCTGACTCGCTCTTGGCCGGATTTTTTACTTGTACAATCTGTAGGATAAACAATCCAACTATAATGATGAATAAAAAACTAATCGTAAATGTGTGTCTGATGTGTGACTTTGTATGCAGCTAGCGTTTGTTGAATGAGGGACACTCTCCGTTGTGGCAAATAAAACACGTGCTTTCTTTGTGGAAAGAAAATTTAAGCAGGTCTTTAAAAGCAGAGGGACCTGCCAGGGCCTCTGCCTGTTGGGGTTGCGGGTTGTTTGCAGAAGATACTGCGGCCCCAGAATACGAAGTACAAAATAAGGAACATGAATGGGTTTTAGTCAGTAAAAGTCTGATACTTCCCCAGCTCCGCCCAGAGCGGGGGCAGTTAGTTAGTGATAAAGCGGTTCTTTAAACACAGACAGACTTTGACAAAATGCACGCACAGTTGCAAGAATAGAAATAATTAATACAACTAGGCGATAGGTACCGCTATCGACTACATTTTTTTTAAAGTTTTGCTGACTCTAGAGTTTGTTCTGCAATTAAGTCACAAATGACAATGCAAGAGAAAAATATTACTACAAACAAATTTTAGAAAACAATAAAATCCTGTTGTTAACTTTTTTTTATCTTTATCTTTTTAAAAAAACGTTGACCCACACTAGGAATTTCTCCTGTATCGTGGGTGCGTTTACAAACATTCAAATTCACATACACAAACAGCCAGACCCGAAACAACTATCTGCAGGTCATACAAATATTTTTTCGTGCGGGAATCGAACCTGCAACACGCAGCGCAGCTGTCGATCGCTCAGTCACTGCGCCAACCGTGCCGACTGGTAACAACACTGGTACTGGTATTTTTATAAATTAGTTACAAATACATTTTCTGTGTCAACTGTACATAACAAACGTGCCTACTTTACAAAATAAAACTTAAAGTGTATTAAAACCAGAAGTACCTATCATAAATATCGGTCAACCGGTTATTGACCGCTGTCTGCGCCACAGAGCACGGAGAGAACAGAGCCAGCCTGGGTTGCGGGTTGTATGAGATACCGCGGCCCTGGAATACAAAGGGCAAAAGAAGGAACATGGATGGGTTTTAGTCAGTACAAGTCTGACACTACCTTCTGCTTCGCCCAGAGCGGGAGAAGTATTTTGATAGTTTCCCATACGAAATTTCTAGATACGGCAGTAACTATTTACAAAATTATCACCGTTTACTCTTTTAATCCGACTGCGGCGAAGCCCAAAATTAGGATTATGACCTATATGTATGTAATTATCATCCCAAAGCTTTTCTCATGAATCGAAAATCGTATGAAATCTCGTTCGTTATTTTTTGTGTTTGCGTAGACAGGCGCAGCGGGGCTTTGTTTTGTAATTATTAGCCTGCCCGGCTTTGCCAAATCATTGACTCCTGACAGGTTTGGTGCCTATGACTTTTCAATGGCAATGATTGCATGATGAAACTGAGAAAACCGACTTTTATTCTTTTTCCTTCTCTGCCCACGCAGTACGTTTGTGGAACTCACTAACATTCGTTGCGCCAAAAAAACTCTGTCTTTAAAAAACTACTCCACGAATCTCTCCTCTAAACTTTGATATTTTGTAAATATAATTTTAGAATGTATGTTTTTCTACATTGCTAAAATTACGTTTATTTAAGTGAGTGCTTAATTTATTATTTTTACACACTGTGTCTACATGTTTTTTTCAATCTGCCCAATCGCAGGTCTGCTGGAAGAGATTTCTAAATGAAATAAGCAATACTTTTGTGCTCTTTAAAGAGAAAAAAAAATATACAGACATAAATTGACAGTATGTATTTTTATTTATAATATGTGCTATGTGTGTAAATAAATTTATAAAAAAAAAATATGATGATGTCAACATCGCTTTCAGCAGCGGCCATCAAAGCTTTTCCATGTTCTGTGGTCTACTTTCTACGTGATATTCATTTGTTTTCGTCGCGTCAAATGTAGACAGGAATTTTTATAGGCCAAGTCTGGAGTTCTACGATAATGACGCTTATAAAACTGTGTAGGCTTAGGATTTTAGCTTCAGCCATATTAATGGGCAGATTTTAAAGTCTTTGTTATTTACCTTGAATTTAGGCTGTTTTGTCAGCGCCTGTACCTTAATAATATAGTGTTTTACGGTCAGTTAATATTGTCACGATTCACGAAGGGTTAAGCAGAGCTGTAAAGCTGTAGACGCACCTTGTGGCGGTAATGTTTAAGTCCCATGGTATAATTGATTCAGATTATTCACAATAACCCGACACACATCCAGACTCAATACTAAGAAATTCCTGGTAAAAAAAAACAAAAGCGAGTCGCTCGCTTTTGTTTTTAGGGTTCCGTAGTCAACTAGGAACCCTTATAGTTTCGCCATGTCTGTCTGTCCGTCCGTCCGTCCGTCCTCGCTTAATCTCTGTGACCGTTAGCACTAGAAAGCTGAAATTTGGTACCAATATGTATATCAATCACGCCGACAAAGTGGTAAAATAAAAATTGGAAAAAAATGTTTTATTAGGGTAGCCACCCTATATGTAAAGTGGGAAGTGATTTTTTTTTTAATTTCAACCCTAACGTGTGATATATTGTTGGAAAGGTATTTAAAAATGAATAGGGGTTTACTAAAATCATTTTTTGATAATGTCAATAATTTCGGAAATAATCGCTCCAAAAGTAAAAAACAATGTGTCCCCCCCCCCTCTAACTTTTGAACCATAAGTTTAGAAAATATGAAAAAAATCTGAAAAGTAGAACTTTATAAGGACTTTCTATGAAAATTATTTTGAACTTGATTGACACAACAGTTTTTGTACAAAAAAGACAAAAAGTTGAACAAAATAATTTCTGGACTAAGTTTGTAGTATAATCGTATATGCAAGCATTTTTTTAACTTCGTTTACATATTTTATTATCCTGAACGTATTTTTTTTCAAACAAAAAAAGAATTATTGAAATCGGTTCTCGCAATCCAAAATTACCTCCTTGCACGTCTTTGTAACCCAATTCCCCGAGAGATGGCGCTGTAGGTACTTATTACATTGGTCCGGGTATTACCGAATTGTTCAGTTGGTCTTTCCTTGGCATTGGCGGTATCTTATAACTACATAAAACTGCTATCAAGAACATGCTAAGGCAATTTAGAACAAAACTAAAATTCATTTTTTTAACACCATCAAAATGTTAAGGTAAAAACCAGTTCATAAATGGTTCGATAGATGGCGTTGCGTAATGACGTCATTTTTTAAAAGTCGATGTTAAGATTTTCCGTGCTTACATGACCTACCGTGGTAAAGAACACTTATTGTGACGGACGGGAAACTACGGAACCCTACACTGAGCGTGGCCCGTCACGCTCTTGGCCGGTTTTTTTTTTTACAAATTTCGTACAGATTTGTGACATAAACAGCCGTATATATTTGATGGTTTCCCATCCGCAAAAAATTCTTACCGGATACAGCTATTTACACGGAGCGGATGCCTATCTGATCTCCACAACCCAACTGGTTTGTACGAACTAGTACTGGGTAACACGATACCCCTATTTTGTTTCATCCTTACTAATATTATAAAAGCAAAAGTGAGTTTGTACGTTTGTTACGTCTTCACACCTAAATAGCTAAACCGATTTTGAAGAATTGTAGTACAGAGATAGTTGGGACCCTGGAGACGGAGACAGGTTATTTAAAAAAAAAGTGAGAGAAGGGGGAGAACGAGGAAAGAAAAGGCGAGAGAAAGATATTATTTTTTCGATCATCACGTGGATTAAAGTTAGCGCTAACCCAAAGTATGCCACGCGGACCAAGTCGCGGGTGGAAGCTAGTCTACAATTTTCCTTTATTAATTTTGAGCGCTAGTCCTCTCATGTAACTTTGTCAGTGAAACCGCACTAATCTTTTATAAATTAAGGCTTAAGCGCCATTAACCGTAACAGACGAGTCGGGTAATCCGGATAGTTGCCTAGACCCGTGTATAACCGGGCTTTTCACTCGGTATAACAAGTGAAATATGACGCTTCTGCCTTAATTTGGGCCAAAATCGTGTAGCGTTTGTTAGCGTAAATGAAAACTAGACTGTAACCGGTTCTGGGAGCGGGTATATAATAACAGGCTGTAGCCTAGGTTACATAATGTTACATAACCACGTTTATATTAAAATGAAAAGAAGCAAATTCAGTTCAACATTAAATATGCTATAAAAAGTTTTGAAATGATCCTGACAGGATCAAGTCATGTTTGCTATAAAAAATGTATTGTCAACTAACACTAAAGTCAATGCAAAATTTCAGCAAAATAGCAAAATTTTCATTACTTTTATCAATGAAAAAGAGTACTAAAAACCCAAGAAAAGTTTTAAAAGTTAATTTCAACTAGGTAATTCTTGTAGCAAAATAATAAAATTAAACTTCTAGAATTTTCTTCTACAGTTGTTGTGCCTGTAACGGCCATGATGTGACGTCATTTACCTCAATTTCCCTTTTTTTAAATCTAATTTTTGCTCCTATTAAAATTATTATAGAAATTGTATAAGCTTTGTTTAAGTAAAGATTGCAAATACAATAAATAATAAAATCTTAGCGTAAACTAAGTACTTTTCAAATAAAAGTGTTTCTTTGACTCATGACGTCACTGCCGGTAATATCCCAGACAATGCGTTTTGAGTACCTATGCGTTCCGTTTTACCAAAAACACGCAACATAAAATAATAAATTGTAAAATACGTGCCGTATTGGAAAATACAATAAGTGTACCACATTATTTTATGGTACAGGACAAAGTATTTAAAAAATAAAGTTTTGCATATTAGGTTTCAACAAAAATCTCAATAACAACTTACAATTATGCATAAACAAATTGTAATAAACTAAACTGAACCGATTTCATTTACTCTCATGTCATATGGAGTTCATATTAATTTTAATTTGCAGTAACTGTCAGATAAAGACTCTTATTCCTGATCAAAATAAATCTAACGTTGGAAAATCAGCTCTCAGAAAAAAAAAACAAAACACATTACCAAATCCTAATCCTCAAATTATCCACTCATCCCCAATTCCCCTGTGTAGCTTTGTGAAGTGGGTAAAAGTGCCGGATAGCCGGGATTACTCACACCACCCGGGTTATCCGTTCATCCCGCTCATCCTCAATTGGAGGCCAAAATCATGACAGTTAAACAATTGAATTTTATGAGATTTGAGAAATAACCCGCACGGATCCCAAAGGATTCCATGTTGATATTTCACTTTGAACTTGCAAAGGAAAATGCTTGAATCTTTCCTCTCTAAAGCTTTTCTATTGAAGCTTTTTGTTCGAAAAAGATCGATGTTTGATGCCCATCAAAGTCTTTGGTAGCTGTTTCTCTTTGAAAGACTTTTGGGCTTTCCCTTTGTAAGCGTCAAGGTTTTGACGGACTTGAAGAGGTTGCTTTCGATATTAGTATCAATAGGTACACATGGATAGGGACCTACGTAGTTTATGATTTACTAGCTGCACCCCGCGGTGTCGCTCGCGTGGTTTTAGAATATACAATATATCTTTATGAATTGTAGACTATGTGTTATTCTGATGTACGAGTATAAGATATAATATATTATTGTAAAGTTTCATTAAAATCCATTCAATAGTTTTTGCGTGAAAGAGTAACTAACATCCATCCATCCATCCATCCATCCTTCCTCACAAACATTCGCATTTTATAATATTAAGTAGGATCTAAGAGTATCTCTTTTGTTAAACGTTGATTATTAAAACTTTTGAGCACTTTCCGTATGCTTTCTCACGGTAAGTATCACACAGCGGGACCACTATGGCCACTTAGCTAGTAGGTACACTATTTACTTTGTATAAGATAAGTGTATCCACAAGAAGAGTGCCGACAAACTGCTCTGTAGTTTGGCAGAATATATCTGTTGATAAATATTTTAAAAAAGTACGATTGTTAACGTCAAGTTATCATCATTACTTTTATATCAAATCAAATCAAAATATTTTTATTTCACATAAGCCTACATGGGCACTTATAAAACGTTGAGAAAAGGTGCACGGTTCGGGCTGGTCGTTTCCTATGAAGAAGTACCGTCAAGAAACTCCATGGTTACTCTTTTAAAATCATGATCATCATATGACTATCAAAGTATTCTTCTTCCTGCCCTTATCCTAGTTTATCTAAAGTCAGGCCTCTTTATGTATCTGCGCTAAGAAACTCTATTTTGGGTTGTCTCTGGTAGAAGGTTTTTGGTTTTCAAGTCCCTCTCAACAATTGGCCACGTTGTGGCTTGAGGCTTGCTTCTTCCTCTATGCTGTGTTCTGTTCCGTCGCGACTCATTACATGATCTTACCAGCGAATTCTTCTTTCTTTGACCTTATCAGCTACTGGAGCCACTTCGAAGGAACCCCTGACGTGTTCAATCCGTACCATGGCCAGGCGCGTAACGCCGACAGCCCATTTCAGCAACATCGACATGACTCAAAATAATTGATTCAGAAAACGGTACTTCTGGACACGGCTCTTATTGTTAGGAGGTTTCTCTCCCTAGAGCCCTGAGCTAGCTTGGATCCTGTTGTTTTTATGTTTAAATATTTTAGCTGGGGAGGTAGCGTTGCATTTCACATAATAATTTCTGGTCGATTGATTCATATCTGAACTTATTCTTTATGGATAATTATTTAATAATCTAAACGTCAGCAGGCTCAGAAGGGGTGGATCGAGTGGGGAAAAAAATTTAATTATGTAAAAACCAAAAGTGTAATCTGGTCGTTTGAAAATTTGAACAGCAATAGTTTAAACAATAATAATAATTATAGAAATAATCAGCTGTAAAGATAATGGTGGGTTGTACGTCAGCAGGTCATATCCGCACATATTAAAAATAATTATCTTCAATTCATTTCTGGTCGAATGAAATTGATACATATTATTCTTTATGCTATTAAAATAATTAAAAAATGCCTCAGCCGACCTATTGATAGGGGTAAGATCGTCAGCAGGGGGATTATAAGTAACTATTTGTATTATCCAACTGACGACTTTCCCCTCTTCAATCACTATGCTGACTATCTTTTTTGTTTAATATATTGTTTAAATTACTCTCAGTATTAATTTCAAGCGACCAGAAATTAATTTGAATATAAACAATGCCTTTTTATTGCATATATAATCCATATGTCAGCTGGCGGACGACTTTCCCCTCTTCAATCACTATGCTGACTATCTTTTTTGTTTAATATATTGTTTAAAAAACGACCAGAAATTAATTTGATTATAAACAATGTCATTTTAATCCCTTCTTTATTGCATAATTATATAATTTATATACTATATATCAGCTGGCGGACCATTTTTCCCTCTTATTATTTAGACTGTTTTTTTTTATTCTATATGATGTTTAAATTACTCTTAACATTAATTTCCAGCGACTCGAAATCAATTTAATTATAAAAATTATCGTTTTAATTTGTTAATATCTACATACAATTTGAACAGATAGGAATGTGAGGAACATCAAACAAATATGTACATACTATACAAATAAAATATGTTTTAAATTACGTTATTGAAACGCATCCTTTACAGTCCTTACATTCCTATCTGTTCAAATTGTATGTAGATAAATTAAAACGATAATTTTATAAATAAAGTGATTTCGAGTCGCTTGAAATTAATATTAAGAGTATTTTAAACAACATATTAAACAAAAAAGATAGTCAGCATAGTGATTGAAGAGGGGAAAGTCGTCCGCCAGCTAACATATAGTATTTAGATTATATATGCAATAAAAAAGGCATTGTTTATAATCAAATCAATTTCTGGTCCCTTGAAATTAATATTAAGAGTATTTTAAACAACATATTAAACAAAAAAGATAGTCAGCATAGTGATTGAAGAGGGGAAAGTCGTCAGTTGGATAATACAAATAGTTACTTATAATCCCCCTGCTGACGATCTTACCCCTATCAATAGGTCGGCTGAGGCATTTTTTAATTATTTTAATAGCATAAAGAATAATATGTATCAATTTCATTCGACCAGAAATGAATTGAAGATAATTATTTTTAATATGACCTGCTGACGTACAACCCACCATTATCTTTACAGCTGATTATTTCTATAATTATTATTATTGTTTAAACTATTGCTGTTCAAATTTTCAAACGACCAGATTACACTTTTGGTTTTTTATTTTTTGACATAATAATATTTTTTTTCCCACTTGATCCACCCCGGGTGCGCCTGCTGACGCTTGATTCAATTATTGCCCATATCTAAGCTATCAATTTCAATCAAAATTAATCGTACAGAAATCACCATCAAAAATGCAACGCTACCTCCCCAGCTATTTTCTTACTTTGTTTTTAACAATAATTTTTTTCTAACCTCCAAACACCTCCACCTCTGACAATAACCCAAATAGCAATCGTATTGCACCCAGAATAAAGTTCACTGCTATTTTAACAGTAATACCAAATCGAAGTTCAGATAATATGAAAAAGCCAAAAGCCAGCTAAAACATACAGAACAGCTTTCGGAGCAATAACTATTATATCTGCCTCACTATTTATTAGTACTTGACTCATGTTTGCAGTCCCTGCCGTCAAACCCACTGCAAATATAAATCACACGCACAAACATTTAATCGGAAGCGGAGCCACTATTTGTAAGCTGGGTCAGTCCACTGGTTAGAGTGTTTTTAAGTGAATTCCGGTAGTAAGAGAGTAGAGTAGAGTAAATACATCACACGGAGGTTGAAGCCACAACACTAGTTAAATCGATATCTACCCTTTCGATTTTGTTTGTATCTTTTACTGGAAGTGAAACACCTGAACATAAAATGATTCAAAAGTGAAAAAGAAAATTTCTTACGATTTCTGCACTCCACTCGCTACGACCATTGGCAAAATAAAATATCGTATTTTTCAAATGAATATAAAACTGGCGTTATTTACGACCATTCTACCATACCGCTTTAAAAAGTAACAAAGAAAATACATTCCATTCAAAGGAACACGAGCCACTTCATACAACGCACCATTTGATCTAATCGCAGATCATTAACGAGACGTGCTATCCTTACGAATTGCAGTCTTTCCAGGATTACGTATTGGGGCTTAGCAATCTTGCCGGGATCTTAATAATGCCTTGTACGCAACCTCACGCGATGGGATTTGCGAAGCGACTCATGTCAAACGAAGCGCGCGTGCGTCAAAGTGAAACCACACAGGCCTTGTGTCGCAGCAACGCTATAATTTCAACGTCCTGACCGCCTCACGTGGGACAATGCTACTAAGCCGTAGCGATAGCTCTGCGTTTCCGTTCCGGCTTGGCACCGCAACACAACTCCCCACTTCGTCTCTTTGGCCCTTTGTCGGACCAGCACACGTTGCACTGCCATTGGCAAGTTCTTCTAATTTCTAACAACACAGCATCTCTTGATGTAGCACATCATTCTGATCCAGCCTGTCCCTTTGCTGTCTTCCACGCCGAACCGAGGCTCTACCCTACAGGAGGTGCCTTTAGCATGTAGTCGCTTATTTTTTAAGTATTTTACCTTGGCAGACGACAACCTCAAAGGCTAAACTGCGAGAAGCCATTAAAAAAAAAGATGTAGTCTAAACAACACCTTTCATTTGTTACAGTCGCGGTCGCTTTGCTTGTAAATTGTGGCCAAGTGGTTACGGTACTTAGCAATCTTGCTGGCACGCAGCAATCTCACAGAATTATTTCAAACGAAAGAGTTAACTAAATGAAAAATACTATTGCCTTTCCAAGCCTTAACGTCCTCGACAGCCGGTGGAACTTCGTGAAACACTTCCGACGTTTGGCTCCCAAACTCGAGCGGACGGGGGCTGCTTTCAAGCGGCTCCTGCCCAATCTGAGGGGGCCAAACGCCTCCTGCCGTAGGCTCTATGCCGGAGTATGCGGTCCATGGCCCTTTACGGGGTCCCGGTATGGGCGCGTTCTTTAGGGCGGCGCGCCGCCCACTACCTGAACGCGCCCCAAAAGGTGGTGGCCATACGGCTTATCCGGGGCTACCGCACGATCTCCGGCGAGGCAGCAAGCCTCCTTGCCGGATTGCCACCGTGGGATCTGGAGGCGATAGTCCTCGCGCGCCTGTTTGAGTGGCGCGCGGAGGCACTACACCGGGGGGAAAACCCGCTGCCGCGGCAAATTGCCGCTCAGCGGACAGACCTCCGGTGCGATCTCATGGTGGCATGGAGAGAGCGACTGCCGCATCCCCGCGCAGGGCACACCACAATAGCGGCGGTAAGTCCCCTCTTTGAGGAGTGGCTGGAGAGGCGTCATGGCGTCCTCACCTACCGCCTGACGCAGGTCCTCACCGGACACGGAAGTTTCGGGAGGTTCCTGCACATAATCGGGTGGGAGGAAACGTCCGGGTGTCACCATTGTGACGATCGCCCGGAGGACACGGTGGAGCACACAGTGGCGGTCTGCCCAGCTTGGGCGGAGCACCGCCGTGCCCTCGTGGAGGCGATCGGCGGCGGCGATCTCTCGCGTCCGGCCCTGGTTCAGGCTATGGTCCGGAGCGAAAGGGAATGGGAAGCGGTCACCACATTTTGCGAAGCAGTAATGCTAGCAAAGGAGGTGGCCGGGCGTTTGAGGGAGAGAACATCTGCCCAACCCAGCCGCCGCGGGAGAAGCCCATCGCGCCGGGTGCCGCGAGACGACTCCCGGCCACCGTAGATGCGGGCCTGTGGACGGTGAGCAATGGGTAGCTCACCGTCCGTCCGTCTATTGACGACAGGCCGTGTTGACGGCGCGTTCGTGTTTCACGCGCGCCTCAAAGAGAGTCAGCAAAGCAGAGGGGCTTGCCAGGGCCTCCGCCTACCGGGGTTGCGGGTTGTTCGAAAGAGATACCGCGGCCCCGGAACGTAAAGGGCAACAGAAGGAACATGGGTGGGTTTTAGTCAGTACAAGTCTGACATGCACCCCCGCTCCGCCCAGAGCGGGGGAAGTCATTAGGTGATTTCCCATCCGAAAAAAAAAAGCCTTAACCATTGTTCTGTAATTCTACTTGACTTAGCAGAATTTCGTTTCAGGCCCAAATAAGACGATCAAAGTGTATTAATTTTATCGCTTCTCCTCTACTCGACGTTTTCGTTACGTATAAAGAGTATTGATCAGTTAATTAAGGTGATTAAGAGGCGGCTTTTGCGAGACCAGGTCTTGTCAAGGACTATAAACGACTTATTCACTTTTGTTTAGGCTTACGCCCCGTATTGGTTGTTTCTTTTTAATAAGTGGAAGCAAATTGAAAACTATAAATGCAAAATTATTAAGGGGAACATTCACGAAAGCAAGATCGCAGAGAAAACTGCACCTCATTTAACGACCTCTGACACATTGAGATACACTGAAACAAAATTTAATTCAAATTCAGACAATATTTTTACAACGTAATTTTATTTCACAATAGAAGCCCATTTCAAAAATAATGACAAAGGAAATGTGAGATGTATCGTTTATATTGGTTCGTTTATAGATATTCATTGAGTACGCGTGATCACTTTTTTGAACAAAGCATTTATATATTTTACAATTAAAGTATATTTCAGTTTTATTAAAAAAAATACACGTGTGTGATAAAAACACCCACTGTGCACTAGTTTTAATCAGGTTTCTCTGTGGCACATGGTAAACAAATAACGGCAACCATCCGACAACCTAGTAGTCTATGAAAAGCCTAGTCGAAAATAGTCCATAGTATCTCAACAGCCGCGCTAGCGACCCATGAACAAGTTAGCATTATTAAATTAAACAGTAAAAAGATAATAAACCAGAGATTCACTAAATCCCATTTTCCCCGCTCTGGGTTTAGCGGGAAGGAGTATCAGAATTTTACTGACTACATCCCACAGATATTCCTTATAGGCCGGCAACAACGCGTAACCTCGGCAGGCAATGGCCCTAGCAGGCCCTCTGCTTTGCTGACATCTCTTTGAGGCGCGCATAGAACACTAAGTGTTGCGGCCGCTCATGCGCCCGCGCTTTAACTGCACCTCGACTGTTAATCGTGTGGGCGACGCGCCTAACTCGCCGTCGACACGGCCTGTCGTCACTGGACGGATTGCTCACCGTTCACAGGCACGAAATAGTTACCTTTCCAAATACTTAACACTATTCTTGATTAAGGTGAATGTAGTCGACCACGAATTTACGGTAAATCACAACAAGGAATTTTACAATTTAATAGGCTCACCGACAGCTGGGAATCGGATTGTAACGTCATGAATATTTGATCCCTGCGGCCTAATCATACACATACTGTGTTGCTTGTTACCGAAATTAAGCCCGAAATTATGTAATGTTGTTTATAATTACTAGTTAATTTATATCTGAATTTATGCTCTATTTTACCCGAAATCTACTTTATTAATAGCAATGGAGTTAAGTGATTTATAACTTCCCCCGCACTGGATGTAGCGGGAGGGAGTGTCAGAATTTACTGACTACAACCCACCCATATTCCTTCTTTTGCCCTCTGTATTCCGAGGCTGCGGTATCTCTTTGGAACAACCCGCAACTCCGGCAGGCGGTGGAACTGGCAGGCCCCTGAACTTTGTT
Organism: Ochropleura plecta; assembly: GCA_905475445.1. NCBI lineage: Eukaryota > Metazoa > Arthropoda > Insecta > Lepidoptera > Noctuidae > Ochropleura > Ochropleura plecta. The sequence continues at coordinate 10,079,474 of FR997738.1, forward strand.
GATATCTCTTTGAGGCGCGCGTGAAATACGAACGCGCCATCGACACGGCCTGTTCGCACTAGACGGACGGACGGTGAGCTAATTGCTCACCGTCCATAGGCCTGCAAGCATCAAGTCCTGGGAACAATTCCCTGGTCGGTCAACGTATGATCACCAAACATTCGAATTTAAGGATCGAGGTTTCGTTCTGGGTGTGTGATTTGTCGTTGAATATACACACACACACACATCCCGCCCACACACAGTTTCTCACACCCAAACATGAATGCAAAACTTATGAAGATGTCATGTCAGTGCTCTTTATTTCAATAAGAAAAGATGGAACCCTTATAGGATCAGGACTTTGTTGTCAGTCTGTTTGTATGTCAGTCAACCTTTTATTTCGGGAACATATAGAGGTTTCGAATTTAAATTAAAACCATATATTCAAGTCTGTGGCACCTTCGAGTTGTGAAAATCAAACCTCTAAATCTACGCAGTCAAAAGTCAGTTTTTGCAGCAAGTTTGTGTGGAACGCAAGTCCGACTCGCTAGGCCTAGTTTTTTTTTAATATTTTATTTTCATTTTTATTAAATTCTTTAATGCTTTGAAAAAAGAGACTAGCCTCTTTGACACTGGGAACTCTAATATGGAGATCAGAGACCGATTTAGATTCAATCTACTTTCTAAAATAAGAAAGTTATCCTTACTAATATTATAAAAGCGAAAGTGAGTTTGTTTGTTACGTCGTCACGCCTAAATGGCTAAACCGATATTGATGAATTTTGGCACAGAGATAGTTGGGACCCTGGAGACGGACATAGACTAATTTTTTAATAAAAGTGAGAAATGATTGAGAAAAAGGGAAGAAAAGGGAAAACTTAGCTTTGCTATTACAATAAATAAGGCGCATGGGCAAAAACTGCAGGTAGCAGGTACCTGCAAATCAGGAAAGGGGAACTGTGTTACCCCGAATTTAACGCGAGTGATGCCGCGGGTAAAGCTAGTTTAAATATAATATCATAATACCCACCAGTGTCAAAGCAGCTTTAGCATATAATGTATGTTGCCAACGCTGCCTAATGTTCAATAATGAACTATTCACGCACGATTCCAGTTCACAAATGTATAATTTCAGCGACTACGCGTAATAATCTCTTCGTTAGACAACAATGGCCCCTCATATAACATCATTACCTCTGTCTGGAGTAATTCGGCCGGCGCATTTCACAATAATTATTTTATAAAACGATTTTTTTTTTAGAAAACTTTGCCCCACTCTAGGAATTTCACCTGTATCATGGTTCCGTTTACAAACATTTAAACTCACATACACAAACAGCCAGACCCGTAACAACTATCTGTAGGCCATACAAATATTTGTTCCGTGCGATGATCGAACCCGCAACACGCAGCGCAGCAGTCGATAGCTCAGCCACTGCGCCAACCGTGTCGTTAGTTTGATATTTCATGTGATTAAGATTACTTTAGTATTAACTGAACAATCACCAAATTATAACAAACACTCTAATTAAATAAATAATAATAATAACCAGCCCACTGCAAATATAAGTCCCTTTTATTTTCGGATGGGAAATCATCAAAGAAATTCTCCCGCTCTGGGTAGAACAGACTTTTACTGAATAAAACCCATGTTCCTTCTTTTGCCCTTTGTGTTCCGCGTAATGTCTTTTGAACATCCCCAAAACCCCGGCAGGCAGTCGCAAAGATAAGACCCTTGCATTGATCACCAAGCTTGCTCAATGTGGGTTGGCGATTTCAGACTTTATTTGTGTTGATATAAGTCTAGTTTTCTAAACCGATGTCAAAAATACGTTACCCAATGTATTCTTATCAATTAATAATTGTTAATTTCCAAAGTTTATCTTGAAAATTACTGACATCGGTTTTATCGGTCAGATATTAATCCACAAACTTGTGCATTTGAGGGGAGCCATGAAAAGTGCTGCTCAGGAGAGTGAGAGATAGTCGCAACAGGATCCTGAGAACTGTAGCGGAGAGACATAGCTCTCCAATTGTATTTTTTTTTTGTTCAAAGGGTAATTTGTACTAACACTAGGGAGTTAGTTAATTATTAAGTTAGTAACACTCTATGGATCTTTTTGTGTCCGAAATAAAATATATTTTCTGCTTTTTTTTATAAATCATTGTGCCATCACGATATGACATCTTTTTGGCAAAATTCTTAAGTCTCTTCAACAGAAATCAAGAGTTGAAATTACTAGATAATACTTACCAGTTTAAGTAGTAAGTAATACAAACGTATCTTCCATCGACATCAAAGAAACAAAATGGCGGATCTCACATGACAAAAGTACGACGTAACTTCCGTTTGCTGCCAAAAAATAGTAAAAGTACCTTTGACGTAAAATGAAATATCACATGAAAGAAGTCGAGTCCAATTATGTTTGGGTAACTTTTAATGGGCAAAATGGTAATTGGAGTATTTTAAGTTGAGGAGAAAACTGTCTATCCCGTTAATCCAGTAATAATAATGTGAGTTAATTAGTTTACCTTTCTCCAGATAGATTTTGGTTTAGTGATCTGGCAAAACTTTCTGTCTATGTTAATCATCGAGTGGAAAAGAGAAAGAAATAAAAGAAAAAGTGTTTATTAGAGAAGTCCAATGAATAGTTTTTCACAGGACAAAACAGCAACGAAAACTAAAATAAAAAAAAAAACATTTAAAAAACAATTACATTATTTTATTAGATAGTCTATTTGTACTTTATAAATGAGTATGCTGTGCTGCCGCTGTGCCCAGCGGTTTCATCCGCTGCTCACTTAGGGGTATGAAAAATAGATGTTGGCCGATTCTCAGACCTACTGAATATGCATATAAAATTTCATAAGAATCAGTCGAGCCGTTTCGGAGGAGTATGGGAACGAAAACTGTGACACGAGAATTTTATATATTAGATGTACATTGATGTGAATAAAAATCACTTCATAGTCTAATAAAATATTTTTTTCGTTGCTTGACCTTAACAAATCAATACACTTGAACGTATAAAGCCATCACCCTTAAGACGTAAGCTAGCGTGATCATGCTTATTCCCTGTTGTATGAGACGCCAGCCTAACAAGGGCACCTCAGCCTTAAGTGGGCTCAAACACAAAAGATCTGCCATTCACCGTGAGGCAGCGATCTTTCTCCAAGATAAAGGCACGCGACATTTAAAGAATGTAAGCTTTAAATGTATGAAAGAATTGGTGTTATTTTTCTTTAAATTAGGACACATGGCATCTTTGCACGTATTATGGTGACATGACCAATATATAAAATTTTGTGTACAACTCTTAGGGTTCCGTACACAAAGAAAAAACGGAATCCTTATTGAATCACTTGTCTGTCTGTCTGTCAAGACAATTTCTCTCGGGAACGCGTAGAGTTATCGAATCCTTACTAATATTATAAAAGCGAAAGTGAGTTTGTTTGTTTGTTTGTTTGTTTGTTTGTTACCTCTTCACGCTTTAATGGCTACACCGATTTTGATGAATTTTGGTACAAAGATAGTTGGGAACCAGGAGACGGACATAGGCTAATTTTTATTTTAAAAAACTGGGATGTGAGGGAGAAAGAGGGAAGAAAAGGGAAAACTTAGCGTTGCTATTACAAATCAATAAGGCGCAAGGGGAACTGTGTTACCTCGAATTTAACGCGAGCGAAGCCGCGGGCAAAAGCTAGTTGAAAATAAAATATCAACTCTTGGTCCCTTTATGCTGTGAAAAAAAATCAACAAGACTACGCAGTCCAAAGATATGGCTGTTTATGTCGTCGTAAGTTTGAGCGGAACCCTTGGTCATCATCTGCCTAGCCTTTTGCCCAACTATGTTGGGGTCGGTTTCCAGTCTAACGGGAAGGAGCTGAATATCAGTATTTTACATGGAGCGACTGCCTATCTGAACTCCACAACCCAGTTAGTACTGGGTAATACGATACCCCTTGGTAAGACTGGTTGTCAGATTTTCGGAACACTGACTACCTATAACGACTGACAAAGATCTACAAATGACAGCCGGGACCAACGGCTTAACGTGCTACCGCTTTCCGAGGCAAGGAACAAACTCGGTATGTAACGGGTGGTTACCCATCCACAGACCAACCTAGGCAAGCGCGGCTTAACCTAAAGATTGACCCGAGCGGCTGCTATTATTTAGCCACGAGCTCCTCCAGAACGAGCGGAATCCTTGGTGCGCGAGTCTATACCTCGCTTTTGGCCGCTTTTTTTTTGTTTTCACTAGGTTTTTCTCCTGTATCCGAAATAACCAATAACCATAAAACAGAATAATTATTTGCATGGCCTCGACCATGCAAATAATTATTCTGTGCGGTGATCGAACCTGCGACACATAGCACAGCAGACAATCGCTCAGTCAATGCGGCAACCTAAACTACTAATTATATTTCAGTTAAATTTTCGACCGCTCACATAACCCTGTCCCATGTTGACGGTTACTAAAATAACCATTACGTTGGCAACGGGGAATTAATTCGAGTCAACTGATGGTTCCCTTCATTGTGCAAATACCGAGATATAACGCTGTTCCTTATTATTATTACAAACCTCCTGTAGTTTATTTCATTTAAATATGATATTAATATGTTCATAAACATTATTATCTCCTTTCTGTGTTTAGATTTAAGTTATTATTTTAATTCAATTTTATGTTATTATTTTGTTTTCTTTCTTTCTTGTGAAAAGTGTTTTACTAGTGGTGTACTGTCCATTGAGTCGTTTATGAGATCTAAGAAACAACACAATCTACAAAACTACACAAACAGTCATGAAAAGCATCTATGCTACATATGTAAACATATGAATATTTTCGGTACGTGCCTAGCAAGTGAATGTTAGTGCTACCTTCTAGAATTTTAATAAAACCTGAATTTTGTTACACGGAAGGTCACATTTTTGCTGACAACGGTAATAAAATATGACCCAAAATCGTCTAGTAGTAAACCCACTCTTAAACAAAAGAATTTATATGAGCTGGGAGGGTTGGCTAGAAATACAAGGCGCAGATACCTAAGCTGCTATTTAAAATAAAAGCAAGATTAGTTGCTATACTGGAAAATAACCAAAATCTGTGATCCTACACAAATTGACATTCTATTATTGAAACTGATGACGGAATCATGGTAAAAAAAAATGTTAAATGTTAACTAAGGCCCATATTCCACCGAAAAGGAGTCTAAATGTATTGTTAACCACAAATAAAATTTCGTTATTCACACTCTTCGTCTTCACTTAGCTTTGGGAGAAATGGTTGAGCATAGAGGAGGGGAGATACCGGTATGGTTACAGTTCCACGAACCCGAACAAAGCGCCATGATTCCGCATTTATGGCGCGAACCGCTAGTCTATGGAATTTACTGCCGCCTTCTTTGTTCCCCGATCATTATAATCTGGAACTCAAGTTCAAGTGAATCGGTTCTAGGCAAGTCTGTTTCCTTCCTAGATGTTAAAATTGTATGAAAATATAAGTTGTGAACTTTAATTAAATATTGTTATCTACTATGATCATACAGCCAAACGCAAGCCTATTTAGTACTAGCTGGCGCCGCGGCTTAGCCCGCGTGATATCGAAAAAAAAGTATGCTATGTGTTATTTCAGACTATAATCTACCTCTGGTCTATATTTCATCAATATCTGTTCAGCCGTTTTGAGGTGAAAGAGTAACAAACATCCATACATCCAACCTGAAAAACATTCGTATTTATAATATTAGTAGGATAGGATAGCATTAGTAAGAAGTAGGATAGCTAGTTCCCGCTGCTTTGCCCACGTTATATCGAAAAAAAGTTTCCTATGTGTTATTCTAGACTATAATCTACCTCTGTTCTAAATTTCATCAAGATCTGTTCAGCCGTTTTGAGGTGAAAGAGTAACAAACATCCATACATTCTCACAAACATTCGCATTTATAATCCTTACTAATATTATAAAAGCGAAAGTAAGTTTGTTTGTTTGTTACCTCTTCACGCTTTAATGGCTAAACCGATTTTGATGAATTTTGGTACAGAGATAGTTGGGAACCAGGAGACGGACATGGGCTTTTTTTTTAAATGTGGGATGTGAGGGAGAAAGAGGGAAGAAAAGGCAAAACTTAGCGTTGCTATTACAAATCAATAAGGCGCTAGGGGAACTGTGTTACCCCGAATTTAACGCGAGTGAAGCCGCGGGCAAAAGCTAGTACTATATCTATTATACATATCTTTTGACTGTGTAAACTAAGCGGTTTGATATTTCACAGCACAAAAAAAACTACAATCTTTAAAAACTCCACGCGTTTACGAGATAAAGGGTCTTGGCAGACAGACAGATAAAATTGTTCAGTTTTTTTCCATTTGAGGGACGCAACCCTAAAAATATGTCTCATTTTTATGCCAGTCACCCCACTCAGCTGCATCGAACAGTGGAGAAAAGTTGCAACGTGTGTGGTGAGTAAACTGTTCACAAATCTCCATTCCGGTCTAGACAGTACGTACCTCTCCGCACAGCTTTGACAGATATACTAGCTTTTAAGCCTCTCATCCTCTCTCCGCTTAGCAAATCTCCGCAGGGTTCCACGTGGAATCCGAGCCTTATGCTACCGACAAGTTCCTGTCGGAGTTGCGGGTTGTTCGAAAGAGATACCGCAGCCCCGGAACGTAAAGGGCAATAGAAGGAACATGGGTGGCTTTTAGTCTGTACAAGTCTGACACTCCCCCCGCTCCGCCCAGAGCGAGGGAAGTTATTTGATGATTTTCAAACCGCAAAAAAAATGCATCTGACAATTAGCTTAAGCCAACTCTGTTGAAACTAGTAATATTATGGCTACAAATGCTGTAAAAGTGATTGTTTAGGTTTCTTACAGTAAACTACACATTACATCATACAACTCATAAATGTGTTGTATGATGTAATGCGTAGTTTTTACATCATACAGAGTTAGTTAAATCCCTATAAAAGTCATAACTGAATCAAAATTACCTCGTTTATTTACGAGTTATAAAATCATAGACAAACAAACAAATAAACCTAGTCTTTCTAGACACAAACATGGAAATAAATCGTGTGTTTCTTGACCTTGTGTTAGTTCTTAATTTCTACTAGTAAGCAGGTAAACAGAATAGTAAATCAGCTGTAGTGTGCGTCATGAAAGGTTATCTCGACTTGTGTGTTTCTATGAAGGTCGCTAGTATTATCTAACTATATGGAAACTGGAGAAATATATGTACGAGCTGCGCCCAGAGGTAATGTAGCGGTCTTATCCGCGTTGACCGGGATACAAATTTTAGACTTCTAACACAGTCATGTAGTTTCTGAGATGAGAGAGTCAAAAACTTCCCTTTAATATATATGGATACTAGCTGGCGCCCGCGGCTTAGCCCGCGTGATATCGACAAAAAGTCTTATGTGTTATTCCAGACCATAATCTACCTCTGTGGCAAATTTCATCAAGATCCGTTCAGCCGTTTTGACGTGAAAGAGTAACATAATATTAGCAAGATAGCTGGTGCCCGCGTGATATTGAAAAACAAGTATCCTATGTGTTATTCCAGGCCATAATCTACTTCTGTGTCAAATTTCATCAAGATCCGTTCAGCCGTTTAGACGTGAAAGAGTAACAAACATCCAAACATCCATCCATACATCTTCACAAACATTCGCATTTATAATATTAGTAGGTTATTAGGCTTTTATTTTACCGGGTCCAATTAAATGAACTGTCGAAACATAAGACCCAATGTTTTTTGCTGAGGCAGCGGGTTGCTTTTAAAGAAGCTAGTCAGAAATTCAGTCGCTTGACTAATACATACTAACCAACAAGTCAAGTTAAATAAAAGCTTATAAAACGGGTGAGCAACACGGTGACTCTTAAGTATTCTTTAAAGCAACTTTACGTAACTCAGTCGACATACGTGGTTCGTGAATGTTAGTGTTGTTAAAAAAACCGCAAACTTTTCTGGAGTACAAAAACTGTAGAAGGATCTTTATGGCTACTATTGAAGTCATATTACCAGAACGTAAAACCAACCCAGCCGCCGCGGTCGACGATCAGGTCGTCAGGTGCCGCGAGACGACTACCGGCCACCGTAGGTGCGAGTCTGTAGGCGGTGAGCAATGGGTAGCTCGCCGTCTGTCTAGTGATGACAGGCCGTGTCGATGGCGCGTTCGTGTTCCACGAGCGCCTCAAAGAGAGGGGCAGCAAAGCAGAGGGGTTGTTCGTTACCGCGGCCCCGTAACACAAAGGGCAAAAGAAGGAACAGGTATGGATTTTAATCAATAAAAGTCTGTTTGACACTCCTTTCCGTTCTGCTCAGAGCGGGAAAAGTTATTTGTTAATTTCCCATCCGAAAAAAAAACTATTATTATCTCCAATGTTACCAACAGCTAACAAAAAGTCCTGGATAAAGTGTCAGCAGAAAAGACAGTAGAATCCCGGACACAAACAAGTGCTCTTAAAGTGTATTGCCAGAAATAAAAAGTTTCTGGATTAAGTCTCCATTGTTTCAGTGATCGACGAAGTTTTACAATTGGAAGAAAAAGTAATTGTCGACCTAGAGAGACTATATTCTGAGGTCAGGCTTGACTGTTTAGTGTTTACGTAGTGGTCAAAGCCATACATCAGACTTGAGGAGCTTGTGGTTAAATAATAACAGCCACTCGGCTTGATCTTTAGGTTAAGCCGCTCTTGTCTAGGTTGGTCTTTGGATGGCCCGTTATATACCGAGTTTCCTCCGTGCCTCGGAAAGCACGTTAAGTTGTGTAACATAAATGGAACTGTTTTAAAATTGTTCCATAGATGGCGTTGCCGCTTGTCGCTGTAGAATAATTAATTTGTATGAAAAATTATACAATTTCATTATATATACAAAAAGCTACGTACACCTATACAATATTTTCGGATATTATTTGTATACAGCTTGTATCCTCCACAAATTTAAGGAGTTATCTATGCTAATGATTTTCAAACCATGTCCACTGTTTTATTTTTTTCTTATTATTTTATGGCAATTGATAAATACCAAACCACATGCAGCCTATCTGATCTTTCCTTTATAACACAAAAACGTTGCTCTTCCATACACAAACAAACGCAAACGTTTATTCGATGATTTTATTCCCTAAACCACGGCGCCCGCACACCTTCTTGGACCCTTTGGCATATTTCAAACTCAAAGCATTCATTTCAATTAAACCATAACAGGCACTTTTGAATGTCAAGAAACAAAAGAATGAATCTACAGTTCCAGACACAATGCATAATAATTTGCGAAAGTATTGTAGTTGCTCTTAGTTAAACAACAAAAAAATCAGCTTATTTTATTTTTTATTGTAATTTTTATTTATTACTAGATATGCATCGCGGTTTCACCTCTTGCTGAGCTCATTTTCTTTAGAAGGCCACTCTTATCACATAGGGGTATGAAAAATAGATTTTGGCCAATTCTCAGAACTCGCCAAAATTTCATACAAATCGGTCCAGCTGTTTCCAAAAAGTTTGGTAATAAACACCGCGACACCAGATTTTTTTATTAAAATGTATGTTATGTCAAGCTCCAGAATTTAAGCGTGAATGCAAAACAACACCTTGTATAAATCTAACTGTCACTTTTTCATTTTATATGATAGACCTTGTATAGTTTCTAATTCAGGTAGCAATAAAAACAAAAGAAGGAAGGAGAAAATACAATACTTTTACTTGGCGGCATGTGTTCCTTGAACTTCAACAAATCACATTAAGTTGTTCCAAGTTTATTTCCGAGTCATGATTGAAATCGTAACTTTATTCATTTCACTTGAAGGACACAAATAAAAATTAACAGCATATCACGCTTGTAATAGCAAGAGGGTTAAGCAGAGGTCTCACAAAACCCACATTTTACCATTTCGATTTCAGTCCCATTTATAATAGGGTGAGCCTATTGCCAGCAACCCAAATTCTGACTCTGTGGTTGCTACTGAGTTTTTTTTTATAAAAAAACCCAATAACACTTAGCCCGACAAAAGAATTGAACCCAAGACCTCGTACTCAGAAATTGCGCTGGCATTCACTAGGCCACAAAGGCAGTCAAATATTAAAAATGTAGGGTAAAAACACGTGTTACGCGCGACATCAATAAACTTTATTGACAAAATAATTGCCGTACATTGATACCATAATCGTTGGAACTCGGAGCGTATTAATAGCTAGGTTTATGTTTAATAACCATTAATTTTATGTGTTGAGATGAATAACGAAAATTAATGGTCGTAATATTAAAGATAGGGTACAGATTGATGGCGCGTGATATCCATTGATTTTTGCTGAGGTTGCGTACCTTAAGAATACAATAAGTAAGTACCTCAAAAAAAATACTTCCGCATGCCCTTTTAAGACAGCTGGAACGCCAATGACAACAGGATTGAAGATTAAAAACATAAAATTTAAACGTGAAGGGTGTGTATTTAAATTGTGTTTATTATCCATATTACTGATTCCAAAAATGAATTTCACAACACTCAATCAACAATAAATCAAAAGTATTTATTTCAATTAGACCATTACAGGCACTTATGAATATCAAGAAACAAAATGTTAAAGCTACAGTCCCGGTCACAAGACATAATAATTTGTGAAATTACTGTAGTTGCCCATTCCAAAACGTGGTGAGAGATAAGGACAAGAAACTCCATGGTCACTTTTTTAAATCAGACTATTATTTACCCGTTTTTTGCGGATGGGAAATCATCAAATAACTTCCCCCACCCTGGGTGCAGCGGGGGGAGTGTCAAACTTGTACTGACTAAAACCCACCCATGTTCCTTCTATTGCCCTTTACTTTCCGGGGCCGCGGTATCTCTTCCGAACAACCCGCCACCCCGGATATTATTTACCCTTTAAAAACATTTTCCATTAAGACTGTTAACTAATAATCCGATACGGAGCTCTTAGCAGTACGTTCAAAAGTTTTTCATACTTTAAAAGTTTAAATGAAAATTCGTCTATAAATCACTTTCCGCGGGGCACGGGCTTACACAGAGTTTTGATTTATCTTGTGGTAAGAAATATTACTTTAAAGTTCTATTACTTTAACGTTTTACCTCACGTTTTAATAGGGAACCATCTGTAAGGATTAATTGCTTTTTAATTGAACGCTACACTTTGTTACAGAGGGGTCTTTCGATTATTTTTATGAGTATTTCGCTCTTTGTTTTGTTGTGGAAATAGGTATCAATGGCCAGTATATGCAGCTTGTTCACACTAAGCAAACTCACGGGTCAAATAAACTGTATTGTAAGTCGTACTGAATGAATTTACGTAATGAAATACCGCTGTTGTGCACTTGGCCTTATTATAAAATTCTAGTTTCGTATTCATTATCATTTACTAGCTTTTGCCCGTGGTTTCGCTCGCGTTAAATTCGGGGTAACACAGTTCGCCTTGCCTGATTTGCAGGTACCTGCTACTTGTAGTTTTTGCCCTTGCGCCTTATTTATTGTAATAGCAATGCTAAGTTTTTCCTTTTCTTCCCTCTTTCTCCCTTATATTTCAATATTTTATTACAAAAACATAAGCTATGTCCGTCTCCAGGGTCCCAACTATCGCTGTACCAAAATTCATCAAAATCGGTTTAGCCATTTAAGCGTGAAGACGTTATATACAAACAAACTCACTTTCACTTTTATAATATTAGTGAGGATTTGAAGAACATGGTCGATATGTTTATTACATACATGGTCTTTTTTTTTGGGGTGGGAAATCATCCAATGACTTCCCCCGCCCTGGGCGGAGCGGGGGGTCATGTCAGACTTGTACTGACTAAAACCCACCCATGTTCCTTCTATTGCCCTTTACGTTCCGGGGCCGCGGTATCTCTTTCGAACAACCCGCAACCCCGGCAGACATATATGGTCTTGAATTTACATTTTGTCTCATCACTTTCTACCAGATGGTTGTACAAATTTTGACATAGGTTACACTGGTTAGACAGAAGGTATTTCAATATTCACAATATTTAAAATTCATAAAATCATATCGGTTAAAAAATGAAATAATATAAATAATTATTGACTTAAATTAACATGTAAAAGGGTCATTTAGGTAGTCATTTAAATTTTAGTAGCATAATATATTACATAAAAAAAATCTAGACTTCTTAATTTTACTATAAATTTGCGGGTTTCTGCTCTGCTCTGATTATATTTGAGATACCTGTCCACTCTGAAATGCGACAGTGATAATAAAAAATATATAATTATCTTCTAGTAATTGAACCGTAATAACGTTAAAAACGTTGATAGCAGCTGCCCAATAATGTTTTGCTACAACAATGTCTTGTGTACAATCACAAGCAATGAAATATAAACACAGCAAAATCCAAAAGCGATTTTATCGAGATGTAACGGTTTCTAATTTTAGATCAGCAATGTTTATAATACTGCTTCCAAAATAACATTTCGTAAAAACGTAATTATCTTGAATCAAAATAATGGGAGAAAATAGCTTTTGAATTTTACTGTTTACTTTTAATTGCTCGTGATTGTACACATTTTAAACATAGACAATAGAATATATTTAAGAAAGTAAATTAAAAACGATGACAATCTAAACACCCCATACACAATCTGAAGGTTTGCTTCCATTACTGCCAGTCTTTAAATATCTATTCATAACCTGTAACATCTGACATAACTAAAAATAGAATTCATCAAAATGATTGTTCTGTTCGTGGCCGAAAGAAGTAGGTAAATTATTTATTTATCACCGATATTGATTGGACGACAACATGGACGGCTACCAGCTACCGGCTATACGTTGAAAAGTTTCATCAAAAGTATTCTGAGAAAATTAATCTGTGCCTTTTAAGCTTAAAGATAATCTCTAGTTAAATAAAACACGAGTTTTAATGTAACTGAACCTCGGCATTCATTAGCCGACTTAATGCGACAGCAAAAACACAAAGAATTTTATTCAAAACCACATTTTATGTACATTGCGGTTCAAACAGGGGAAAAATCCGCGGTTTACTTTATTAATCTTCAATGTACAGTAGAACAAGCGATTTGGTTCACAAACAAAAATATTCATCCATACCACATTATCCATAGCTATGAGTAGGGCGGTAAGTGACAAACATTTTAAAAAGGAAACGTAATCCTATTTCACAGAAACAGGGGCATAAAAAAATAAAGATAGTAGATCGACTGGGAAATCTTCTTAGTAAAATAATTTACAAGCACAGATTAAGAAAAGCAGACAACTCCAAGTAATGACTGCAGCAAAAGTTTTACAGTTAGTACGATAATGTTGATATTATGGTGAAGTGAAAATGCAGAACCGAAATGCTTGATGAATAGAATTGAAAGACAAATATGAGTAGAGGACGTCCAAAAACACGATAGATAAACTGTGTGAAGCATGATTTGGTAACAAAGGAGGTGTTTGGTGCCGAAGAAGGTGGTTGAAGAAGAAGACATGCTACGCCAACCGGGCATTGGTCAGGAGAATAATGATAATCGTACTATCCTACTTAATCCTTACTAATACATATTATAAAAGCGAAAGTGAGTTTGTTTGTTTGTTACGTCTTCACGCTTAAATGGCTTAACCGATTTTGATGAATTTTGGTACAGAGATAGTTGGGACCCTGGAGACGGACATAGCTTATGTTTTTGTAATAAAATATTGAAATATAAGGGAGAAAGAGGGAAGAAAAGGAAAAACTTAGCATTGCGATTACAATAAATAAGGCGCAAGGGCAAAATCTACAGGTAGCAAGGTACCTGTAAGTCAAGAAAGGAGAACTGTGTTACCCCGAATTTAACGCGATCGAAGCCGCGGGCAAAAGCTAGTAATATTATAAATGCGAATGTTTGTGAGGATGGATGTATGGGTGTTTGTTACTCTTCCACGTCAAAACGGCTGAACGGATCTTGATGAAATTTTGCACAGAGTTAGATTATAGTCGGGAATTACACATACAATACTTTTTTCGACCATGCGAGCGAAGCCGCGGGCGCCACCTAGTAAAATATAATTTAAAAAAGAACTACTCAACACACAGTATTTTTCAAAAGCAGTAAGCAGTAAGTAAGCTGCCTGTATACCAAAGCACTAGTTCGAGTGTACATGGAATCCGCAGTGAGCGCCGCCTGCACGTGCGGGTATTAAAACTGCAGTCAGGCGTGTCTTTTGTTTTTCATCGAGTGTATCTACCTACCTACATGTAGGTATCAGCGTTTTATTGCAAATAGTTGGTACCCTGTCGGGTATTATATTTTCAACACATGTCCTCGAAAACTGGCTCTTATTGCACTACGATTAGGTTCAACATGCAATGTGTTTCACACGCGTGTTTTTGCTCATGTATCGCAACTATTAATATACCAAACAATCTAATTTAATATATAATATATACATATTACTTATGTGATACGTTGTTTTATGCGATTGCCCAGTCAATCTATTTATTTAAAACATAATAGATTTTAAATATTGATATGGTCACTATAACATGTTGTTAAGTTAGCTGAATGTGTTATTGGGTTTTTGCATCAGGTCATCAGACACAGCCACGGAACCTGGGTTTGTGCCTAGTTTAAGGCAAAAGACTCAGACGTCAGATGTAATAGGGGTGTATTACATCTGACGTAAACTATATAACTGTTTCATCATAAATCATTAAAGCAGTTTTTATTTATGACATGACATAACGACTTACCGTAACGTTTTAAACCTCATTTGGACTAAGCTGAGTAAACTGGATTAACTATGGATTTTCCACAACCGTCAGAGTTAACCACACGTCATTAATTATCGCAATACAGTTAGATTTTATGCCGAACCTTATTACAAATATCTAAACTGTGACATATTACTACGCAGTTGGAAATTGCGTATAATTTTAGTAATAATATCCAATTATTTCGCTTTTCAGAGTCCTAGACTATTGTAACATAAAAAATAAGGGTATACATATAGGACATCGATGAGCAAATTGCTACCAAAACTTCAGTTCATTATTCTGTAACAACAACATTTAAACTGTAATCTTGTTTTAAGAAAAATAATTATTTCTGTGCTGGCAAGGCAGGAATCATGTGCCAACATGTCATATAGATAAGCAATGATAGCCTAGTGATGTGACCGTCGGAATGCAAGTCATAAGTCTCGAGTTCGAACCCAAGGCACGCACTACTGATTCATGTGAGTATGCCACCATTATTACTTGCTTCGGTGAAGAAAACCAGTATCCCTGAAAGATATTTCTCGACAACATGTTAGCAAGTCAGAAGCCCATAGATGGCATAGAAATTCATCCTTAGATACAAATATTTTAAAAGCGAAAGTGAGTTTGTTTTTTTGTTTGTTACGTCTTGACGCCTAAATGGCCAAACCAATTTTGATGAATTTTGGTACAGAGATATTTGTAACCCTGGAGATGAACATAGGCTAAAAAAAGTGGAGAAAAGGAGGAGAAAGAGGGAAGAAAAAGAGAGAGAAAGATAAATATTATTTTCGATCATCACGCGGGTTAAAGTTAGCGTCAGCCCAAAGTAACTATGCCACGCGGACGAAGTCGCGGGCGGAAGCTAATGTCCCATAAACCCTATCATTTCTGCAACTGAGGGGTTAGTACCCCCGACCAGTTTTTTCCTGACTTGGTGCATAGTGACTAAATAAATTAAAGGCTACATAGATAAACTTTATAAGCAATTCCTCAAATGAAAACTTTATAATTTTATTTCAAAGATTTTGCTCAAAGTTTCGCTCAGTACATCGCAAGTTGTCGCTACTTCGTTTGCTTGGAACATTAAACCGTGTCTGACCTCCTTAGGGTTAAGTTGAGAAAAATCTTTTCTTAGTTAACACCTAGATACTGAGAAGCATATTTTTGATGCTTTTCGTTTTCCAACTTAATTAAGTGCAGATTGTTATGGTGATACAGTTTTTTAGAGTCGGGGTTCTGAGGCCTGTTTAATCTTTTTCTTTGTGTAATTATTTTTAGGGTTCCTTACCTTAAAAAGAAAAAACGAAACCCTTATTGGATCACTTTGTTGTCCGTCTGTCTGTCTATCAATACCCTTTATCTCGAGAACGCGTTGAGGTTGTTGAAAGTAAAACCCTCTAAGTCTACATAGTTAAAAGATATGGCTGATTATGTAAGAAGTTTGTACAGAACCGTCGGTGCGTTAGTCTGATTCGGTTTTGGCTGGTTTTCTTCTTGTAGTAGCAGTATAGGTTTTAGATTTATGTCTGGTTGACGGCAATGGGCTCTTCCCGTATTGCGAGGGACTTGACTGTTGTCAGTGTATTTGTAAGTATACATCTACCTACCCCTGTAAGGCAAAAAGGCCTGATATTACGTTTAAATCTCAACTTCCCAGTCCTTTAAACATACAATAATTTCGTCTTTAAACAAAGATCAAGAACAACGTAACACAATTAACTAAATCGTAAATCTGGTTTCCGGGAGGTCAAACGTCATGAAAAACGCAAATATTACAAGTGGTGACGGCCAAGGCTCAAAAGACACGCACTCTTGACATGCGAACATGCTAACTTGGCATGCTTCAGCCAAGTTTACTGTTGAGGCTTGTAAAATTAAAACCTTGGTTTGAATCTCTGTGTGCCACGCACTTGACAATGTCAGGGTTACTAAGTCGAGTTGTTTCTTTTCGGATGGGAAATCATCACATAACTTCTCCCGCTGTAGAAAGTGTCAGACTTTTACTGACTAAAACCCATCCATGTTCCTTCTTTTGCCCTATCTTTTTCGAACAACCCGCAACCCCGACAGGCAGGCGCATGTGGATCACGAACGCGACATCGACACAGCTATTAAGTCAAGAGTCAAGTTATTACTCTTTCTTAATAACTGACCGACACCGTAGAGTATTCTTAATAAATGTCAAACATAGATTAAATGGTGAAGATGATTAAGGGCCGATTTCACGGCGCCGGGCGCCGCGAGACGACTCCGGCCACCGTAGATGCGGGCCTGTGGGCAATGGGTAGCTCACCGTCCGTCCGTCTATTGACGACAGGCCGTGTCGACGGCGCGTCTGTGTTTCACGCGCGCTTCAAAGTCTGACACTCTCCCCGCTCCGCCCAGAGCGGGGGAAGTTATTTGATGATTTCCCACCCCAAAAAAAAAGGGGCCGATTTCACCATTGAAACAGTACTTATAAACGCGTTCAAAAGAAGCCAATGTCCATGTTCAAATGATGATACTGGCAAGTCTTGAATCGATCGCATTTTCAATAATATACTTAATCGCAATGTGTTTTACGATGAAATTCGCCCTAAGTGTAAAGTAGAGTGATACTTCTTCTCACTCAGTACCCATGCCGCATTTAAATCATAACACATTATGTATAAAGTAGGTACATGTAATCTAGCTAAGAGCTCTTACTCGTATAGCTCATTTTCATAAAACAGTAAATAAACATATTTTTTTCTTCATTCTTGGTATATTACGATAATGAAAATAAAAATTTACAGCGAAAGGTGAAATTGAAAGTGAGCGAGGTACTACGGCTAGCTGTGCGAGGATATAAAAAGATGAGATGTTTTTCCGGAGTTATGAAAAAATTTGAAAGCCCATCCAACATGAAGTAGATCAGAATGATTTAGAACTGATTAGAATTATTTAATTACTAGCTTCCGCCAGCGACTTCGTCCGCGCATAGTTACCTTGGGCTAACGCTAGCTATAAACCGCGTGATAATCGAAAAAAAAATATCTTACTCTCCCCTTTTCAGCCCTCTTTCGCCCTCTCAGCATTCTTTTTTTTTTAAATAGCCTATGTCTGTCTCCAGGGTCCCAACTATCTCTGCACCAATATTCATCAAAATCGATTTGGCCATATAAGCGTGAAGACGTAACAAACAAACAAATAAACAAACTCACTTTCGCTTTTATAATATTAGTAAGGAAGTAAGGATTTATAACACAACTTTAATTAAGTTTTTATTTATCGTGCGGTTAGTGCTTAACCTGCTGTCAGGATTTAATGCCGCCCATGAACCAGTTTTAGTTTAGTAATAAGTACACGTAATAAAACTATTAAAAAAATCTAGAACTTAAAATAAACACGCACTTTCTAAAAAGCCCTTCGGATTTAACTAGATTTTTTTTCACAACGACAAAGTTTTTTTAACAGGTTGAATGCAGGGATTATTTATTTATCATGAAACACTTATGCATATCATTATTCTTAAACTAACACTCGCGTGGTCATAGAATATACAATATATCTTCATGAATTGTAGCCGATGTGTTATTTTGAAATGTAAGCTATAATCGTGTTTCATTAAAATCCATTCAGCAGCTTTTGTGTGATAGAGTATCAAACATCCATACATCTATTCAAACTTTTGCGTTTATAATATTATATATACATATATATATTACCTAACATAACATAACATCGCGCTGCATACCCAAAGGGTTAAGCAGAGGTGTACCTAATAGTACTCCCACAGCGTACAGTTATATTTTATGTCCCATGTCATACGGGCCGACTTGCCTAGGTTGGTCTGTGGATGGGTGACCACCCGTTACATACCGAGTTTCCTCCGTGCCTCGGAAAGCACGTTAAGCCGTTGGTCTCGCCTGTCATTTATAGGAGTAGTCAGTGTTCCGAAAGTCTGACAACCTGTCTTACCAAGGGGTATCGTATTACCCAATACTAACTGGGTTGTGGAGGTCAGATAGGCAGTCACTCCATGTAAAATACTGATATTCAGCTGCATCCGGTTAGACTGGAAGCCGACCCCAACATAGTTGGGAAAAGGCAGATGATGATGTCATTGGGACCGACTCTATTTCCATCAACCGGGCACTAATCCAGACTCCGTAGGTACAACTAAGAAATTCCTGATGGACAAACCTTATAACTCTTTGCACTTTGTTTTGTTGTTAAGGTGAAAGCTCCAACCTACCCGCGAAATTCAAATTTTCTTACGTTTTTTGCAATTTTCAGGCCAGTGCTAGGTTGTATGTTGATTAAAATATTATTCGCGGCTGTAAGACGTATGTAATTATAGAATTATAATCATCAAAATCACCAATACAACCCTCCAAGTTCATAAAGCTGTAGGAAAGACTTTTTCTGTTTTTTTTTTGTTCCTACGCCTTTATGAACTTGGAGGGTTGTATTGGTGATTTTGATGATTATAATTCTATAATTACATACGTCTTACAGCCGCGAATAATATTTTAATCAACATACAACCTAGCACTGGCCTGAAAATTGCAAAAAACGTAAGAAAATTTGAATTTCGCGGGTAGGTTGGAGCTTTCACCTTAAATACGGTAGTTATATCCACACATTAGTGTTCATGTGTAGTGATTTGTGCATGTTGTGGCCTCCTGAAGGAGTGCACCTTTTTTTTGGGATGGGAAATCATGAAATAACTTCCCCCGCTCTGGGCGGAGCGGGGGGGAGTGTCTGACTTGTACTGACTAAAACCCACCCATGTTCATTTTTATTGCCCTTTACATTCCGGGCCCGCGGTATCTGTTTCGAACAACCCGCAACCCCGGGAGGCGGAGGCCATGGCAGGCCTTTCTGCTTTGCTGACATCTCTTTGAGGCGCGCGTGAAGCACGCGCCGTCGTCGACACGGCCTGTCGTCTATAGTGCACCTACGTGATACTATTAAAGTCCATAATTTAAGATCTGTGTACATCTTTTGTTGGAGCATGAACCTGATGAAGGTAAACTTCCATTTAAACTTCTATAATTTAATAATTCTCACTTTCAGCATAAAAAATAATATAATACACAGAGTCAACATTTCAAAATGTGCATTGTTGACATTTTTGAAAGTAATTTCTTAACGCTTGATAACTTTCGTTAACATTTTATCTTATTTTACGTTTTGTAAAGTAAGCAGTGACTTATTGTCGGGTTTTTGCTGCCCTTTCATACTTCAGTCCTAACGCTGTTACAACAACATTGTAAAACCAAATGATTTTAAAAGAGTAACCATGAAGTTTCTTGCCGGTTCCTCTCCATTGGAAACGACCAACCTGAACCGTGCACCTTTTCTCGACGTTTTATAAGTGCCCAAGTGAAATGTAGGCCTATGTGAAATAAACATATTTTGATTTTGAACAATCTGTTTAAAATAAATGTTTTAGGTAGTGTTAACTCTCACAACTTTTCGTACTCATCTCTGCTCTACTGTTTCATTTGATACCCATGTCATGGAAATGCAAACAAAATACCTATTCCGCCATCCTTAGGAGTCCGCCATTTTAGATTTAGAACGATGTCACTCAACTAACCGTGTATTAGCATCCAAGCTAAATATCAGCTGAAGATTGTTAATGTAGATACTTCATTATTTTAGTCTAAGAAGTCTAAAAAACAGTCAGAAAGACAAATCTAGACCATACCTCAACGTCGTCACCGCACCACTGGGGGCCTGAGGCACCCCACCGAACGAATGAATGCGTTCGAAGCCTTCACAAAAGAAGTCATTAGCTGAACAAACTAGGGCTCTTTGCACCCCAGGGTTGTGGCTGCTGACGAATTATATACTTTATTTGTTATGTTAATATAAGGTGGGTTTTCATTTATTTCGCTAATTTGAAGGACGTTTTTAAGAGCGTGAAAAGGGAAATTGTAATGAGTGTTAATTTTAACTGTTTTAATTAGTGGTATGAGTTACTTTGTGCTAATTGAAAGAGATGAAAGGCCCGGGTGTGTGAAAGTTCAGTATGGCTCGGAATATTAATATATCCACGGTGAGATTTCACATACTCAGTGTCTTGCTTATTTTGTAGCAGTTACGAATAAATCGTACTTTAAAATAGACATTAATATGTTTACATTTTTTTTTAAACGTCGACCCACACTTGGATTTCTTCTGTATTGTGGGTGGGTTTACAAACATTTAAACTCACATACACAAACAGCCAGACCTGGAACAACTATCTGTAGGCCATACAAATATTTGTTCCGTGCGGGGATCGAACCCACAGCAGTCAATCGCTCAGCCACTGCACCAACCGTGTCGTCAAATTGACAATGTATTAATTATTTCTTAAATTTACCTTGTAATGAACGAAATTGTATAAAATCTGGGTCTTCTAAACTGGCAGACAGATGTGTTGCTGGGGAGTTTATTCCGCCCCTTCTTCCCAGCTAAAACACTTGGAAGTGGTGAAGGGCGGCAAAAAATGCTGATTTTCAGCCTAATTTGAATAAATGACTTTTGTTTTTTGACGGGACCCAAAAAACACAAGAAACGCTAGGTTTGAAAAACTTGAGGCTTAAGCAAGTTCTGACAGATGTCACATTTGTTGTGAATGAATCCAAATCATGCTGCTTACATATGATATTCGACTGCTTACTCACACGCACAATATAACTGTGTGTGTGTGAGGAGTGGCTAGAGAGGCGTCATGGCGTCCTCACCTACAGCCTGACGCAGGTCCTCACCGGGCATGGAAGTTTCGGGAGGTTCCTGCACATCATCGGGCGGGAGGAAACGCCCGGGTGTCACCATTGTGACGATCGCCCGGAGGACACGGTGGAGCACACAGTGGCGGTCTGCCCCGCTTGGCAGCGCACCGCGTGTCCTCGTGGAGGCGATCGGCGGCGGCGATCTCTCACGTCCGGCCCTGGTTCAGTCCATGGTGCGGAGCGAGGGAAGGAGGGAATGGGAAGCGGTCACCTCCGTCTGCGAAGCAGTCATGCTAGTGAAGGAGGAGGCCGGGTGTTTGAGGGAGAGAACATCAAACCAACCCAGCAATGGGTAGCTCACCGTCCATCCGTCTATTGACGACAGGCCGTGTCGACAGCGCGTTCGTGTTTCACGCACGCCTTAAAGAGATGTCAGCAAAGCAGAGGGGCTTGCCAGAGCCTCCGCCTGCCGGGGTTGCGGGTTGTTCGAAAGAGATACCGCGGCCCCGGAACGTAAAGGGCAATAGAAGGAACATGGGTGGGTTTAGTCAGTAAAAGTCTGACACGCCCCCCCGCTCCGCCCAGAGCGAGGGAAGTTATTTGGTGACTTCTCACCCCAAAAAAAAGCTCAGATTGAACCAAAATACCTGGCACAATAAAATTAAATTTTGATAACAACTTAAGGCTGTCAATGCGCCGGGGTTGCGGGTTGTTCGAAAGAGATACCGCGGCCCCGGAACGTAAAGGGCAATAGAAGGGACATGGGAGGGTTTTTAGTCAGTATAAGTATGACACCCCCACCCCCCGCTCCGCCCAGAGCGGGGGAAGTTATTTGATGATTTCACATCCGCAAAAGAAAAGCCTGTCAATGTTATTTTTAAATATTTGTAACAGAAACAGACAGTCTGCAATCTCACGTCGGTCTATGAGTAGTAATTGATGGTATTTTTTACAGAGTCAGAGATAGTCGAAAACAAAGAAATTTAATTAATCGTTTTTGTATTAGTATTTTCAATACGGGTTTTTGTATTTGTATTTGTAACGAGGATTTCGAGTCTGAGATGCATGCACTTATTGTAATACATTTAATTTTTTATTGTCATGATGATGATAGGGCAAATTGCTGCGACATTTGAAATATAATAAGTAATGCGCTTGTTTCATATAATAATCTCATTTAATTCATCTCTCTCCTTTAATCCAATTTAATTGGGGTCTCAATATTTCGTCCAGCTCCAAACGTATTAACAGCCAACCGCTCTCGCCACATTACCTCCTATTTACCATCCTCCATTATCCTCTTTCACAGTCTATCTATCGTTTCATTGGTCATTGAAAGTTAACTAGTGATAGTCGTCAGAAATTCATTGACAAATCCAGCGTTTGTAGGCCCAGTTAAATAGAGTATACATTTTTTTAGAATAAAACATAATAATCATAACGACACATTCATTCATCCCATTTTATTAAATCTATTTTTTTAACTGTAGGCTTCTTTTCTTAAACACAATCTCAGCCACATCATAACTTAAACTAAACTACACTAAAGCTCCCATATTATACCCCTATTATATTGGCGAGCCTATTGCCTGGCCCGAGTTCAGATTCCGTGGGGTGCTACTGAAAAGTTCCCGGTAGGAAAACTCAAAAAATCTTTATCTGACCATAAAATTGTGGCCAGGACTTCATGCAACTAATAAAATGAAATTACATAATACAGAGGACAAACTTGTTTTACTTTACCTATTATTTTAAGACAGTAGAGCTAATTAATGAAGAGGAAGGCCAAAGAAAAGGTGAATAGATTGTGTTAGGAATGATATGAAGGAGAAAGGAGTAAATGATGCCATGACGTCTGTTAGGGGAGAATCGAAGATGAAAACGTGTTGCGTCGACCCCAAATAGAATGGGACAAGGGCAGGAAAATTATGAGAGTTAATTAATGAAGTAACCTTCGATAAAAAAAATAAGAAGTCTGTGAAAGGACCCCTTCGAAGGACTAAGCCCGACCTTACTAAGGTACCTATTTAATGGTCCTTCAATATTGTCGGGTGCGCCACGCGGTTATTACTCGCTAGCCACAGAGCACGGAGATGTTTACTACTAGATCTGACACTTCTATTGCTATAAGCTCTGGTCGGATAAAACTTTTGGAAATTAAATTCTTTAAGTAGTTCTACGCGTTTGTAAAGCAATTAAAGACTTTTTGTCGTGCCTGCGCTGTCTTCCCGGTTTTAAGTGCTGTAACATACATTAACATTTTAAAACCAAATGAAAGGAAACGACCAACCCGAACCGTGCTCCTTTTTATAAGTACCTATGTAAGCGTATGTGAAAGTATAAAAATACGAACAATATAAACTTTAATCCCTATTTGCAAAATTCATCCCCTAACAAATTTGATGTTTTTTTTTATTGATTTCAGATCTTGCCTGTTTTTTTCTTTTTTCGTGTGTCATGTCGTTACGTGCCATTTATGTTTTTCTTCACCGAAGGAAGCGATCACTATACAATACGCACAAAAATAAACTGACACAATAAATGGTATTTTCGCGAATGACACAAAAATTGTATGTACAGTCTCATCATATTTACTTTCGCCCTCTACATTCCAACAGCGCCATTATTGCAACAAAAATAGAGATTACTTTCATCATCACATAATTGTCAGTGGAAGCAACCCAACATCAACCTTATAGTTATGGGAAGAAAGATCACTATAATGCAAAGTTATGTTGCTGTCCTGGCTATTCCGACTTCTATGGTGTTCTCAATCGACACGCATTGAATTCAAATATGCATGGATGCGGAAAACGGTACGCTAACGGTACAGTTAGCGTTACGACTATGGCTTTGGTAATCTTACCTATTAAATATTGTATTTTTTTGTTTACAAGTTGAAACTTAAGTGAAAAGGAGAACTCTTGTGAGTCGAAAGTCATTCGCGGTTACACAAAATAAGAGATGTAAAACTTTGTAGATAAGGGCTATCCTTAATCGTGTGAGATTATATATCTTCCTTGGTGACCACGAAGTATTCGTGAGGTTTAAGGCTACCATTTCGTTTATTTTTGCGTTCCGTACATCAAAAGGAAGAAACGGATCACTTTGTTGTCCATCTGTCTCTCCAGGCATTATCTCGTGAACGCGTGAAGTAATCGAGTAATTGAAACCATATACTCAAATCTGTGATCCTTTGCAGCTCTGAAAAAGTCAGGACCTAAGTCGTCGCAGTCAAAAGATATGGCCGTTTATGTCGCCAGTTTGTTCGGAACTTAGTGCACAAGTCCAACTCGCACTTGACCGGTTTCTTTATTATTGAAAAGTTCCAATGGTTATAAAAAAAAATATTACTAATGCTATTTGACTCTTTAATATAGATAAACTGTAGGCGTAACTTGACTGAATAATATCTAGGTACCAACTTATAATTTTATCGATACGTGGCCTTCGAGTAAGCGTTCGTTAACATTTAACCCTATTTTCTTTCTCTACGGATCATAAGTTCCATGTATGGCGGAATAGAGTGGAAAGGTTACAAAATATAGGGTTGGTTTTATCGATAAAATAAAATATTTATGAAAAATATATATCAATTTACTTTTCTTCTTACTTTTACATTTTGTTAATACATATTGTTTTTCTACCTTATCACAATGTTGTAATTTTTTTTATTAATTTAAAAAACGTTGCTCCACACTAGGATTTTCTCCTGTATCGTGGGTGCGTTTACAAACATTTAAACTCACATACACTAACACCCATAATAACCCAAAGGCTGACTGGTAGAGAATGCCTTGCGGCATTAAGTCTGCCTGTATACCACTATTGTACATAATATTTATTGTTGACTAGCTCTTGCCCTCGGTTTCGCTCGCGTTATATTCGGGGTAACACAGTTGGTTTCATGATTTGCAGGTACCTGCTACCTGTAGTTTTTGCCCTTGTGCCTCATTGATTGTAATAGCAAAGCTTAGTTATCTCTTTTCTTCCCTCATTCTCCCTCATTTCCCACTTTTTACAGAAATAAAATAGAGTATGTCCGTCTCCACGGTCCATACTATCTCTGTATCAAAATTCATTAAAATCGGTTTAGCCATTAAGGCGTGAAGACGTAACAAACTAAGAAAGTAAGGATATCAACTTTAATGCATCGTCCTAACTGGTAGTATGGCGTGAGGCGCTCTCGTCGTTCGATGAAACATTGCCTGTGCTCGCGCGATGGCTTGCGAGCTATAATTTGGACACACAAATAGGACGACGTCTAAGTGTCGACATCGATGGTAAAAGTTACTTTGAACGTTTTTATTATTTATGGATAGGTATCTATTATATTTTATTTCATATTTTCAGTTGATTTTAGTATTTACAGTCATTACGGTTTGAACTAGATTCATTTTGCAGTAAATGATGAATTCAAAATGCTTTTTGTCTGCTGGATCGAAACCATTCATATATCGAAATGATCATTGTCATATTAGTATTTTATAAAATCATCATCGTTATCTTCATCCCCTCGTCTTATGTTTCTTAAGCGGAACAGTTTATTTTTCCTTAAGCCATACACTAACACTTACTCCGTTTTGTTTTCAAATCATTGCTCACAATATCTATCCATCTTTTCTATGGTTATAGAACCATTTTAATACGTTTTTTAACTTAACCTATTTTGTCCCACTACTGCCTAGTTATTTTTCTTTCTCTGGCCAATAAGCCAGGAACGATTCCAAATCGTCACGCCAGCGTTTCTTGAGCCTCAGCCTCTGTAACGACAAGCGCCTACAGGCACTATCTACTTCTCTTCACTATCACTGCCAGTATGTGACGATTCTTCCTAACTTATTCTGGAAATGTGAACCGCTAAGTCCCATGTCCCAGTGTTGCAGACTTATGCCACTAATCACAAAACTTAAATAATACCCTTAGCAAAATTGCCAATACGCAACGAGCAAGCTCGGTTGGCGCAGTGGTTGAGCGAATGACTGCTACGCTGCGTGTCGCATGTTCGATCCCCAAACGGAACAAAATATTGTGTGACCGACAGATAGTTGTTCCGGGTCTGGCTGTTTGTGTATGTGAGTTTAAATGTTTGTAAACGCACCCATGACACAGAAAAAATTCCTAGTGTGGGACAACATTTTCTTCTTTTTAGGGTTCCGTAGTCAACTAGGAACCCTTATAGTTTCGCCATGTCTGTCTGTCCGTCCGTCCGTCCGTCCTCGCTTAATCTCTGTGACCGTTAGCACTAGAAA
This sequence comes from Ochropleura plecta, assembly GCA_905475445.1. Lineage (NCBI taxonomy): Eukaryota > Metazoa > Arthropoda > Insecta > Lepidoptera > Noctuidae > Ochropleura > Ochropleura plecta. Next base: position 10,106,119 of record FR997738.1, read on the forward strand.
GCTGAAATTTGGTACCAATATGTATATCAATCACGCCGACAAAGTGGTAAAATAAAAATTGGAAAAAAAATGTTTTATTAGGGTAGCCACCCTATATGTAAAGTGGGAAGTGATTTTTTTTTTTAATTTCAACCCTAACGTGTGATATATTGTTGGAAAGGTATTTAAAAATGAATAGGGGTTTACTAAAACCATTTTTTGATAATGTCTATAATTTCGGAAATAATCGCTCCAAAAGTAAAAAACAATGTGTCCCCCCCCCTCTAACTTTTGAACCATAAGTTTAGAAAATATGAAAAAAATCTGAAAAGTAGAACTTTATAAGGACTTTCTATGAAAATCATTTTGAACTTGATTGACACAACAGTTTTTGTACAAAAAAGACAATAAGTTGTACAAAAAAATTTCCTCCTCCACCTTTAAACTCATAAGTGGGAACACTTATTGTGACGGACGGGAAACTACGGAACCCTACACTGAGCGTGGCCCGACACGCTCTTGGCCGGTTTTTTTTAATAAAGCGTGTTTCTAATCAATGCGTGTGTCCCGTGTGAGTTATCATGTCATTACTATGCTGTGAAGTTACACGTGTAACATTATTTGTCAAAAGTGTCCGCGATCGCAACCGCAAGGGTTTTGTCACGGGAATGTTTTTCATCAGTAATTATTAGTCATAAATTAAAAGCCCATTAACACCATCGCAGTAAACTCGTAGACAAACTCTGGTCCTACTCAATTTAAATTGCTATCGACAGGTTTTAAAGACGTCTAAACCACAGAATACAGTCAACAAGAGTTTGACTGTTAGACTAGGTTTTTTACTAGAATTCTTCCTAATTATATTGTACAAAACTAATGGTTAGTCAAGTTAAAGAGCCATCATGGGCGGCATTAAACCTCTGTCGTCAGGTTAGGTACTAAGCACTCGTAAAAGAAAAGAGGATGTCCTCGTATCACAAAAAAATAAGCCTGCCAGTCTACCAGAGGGGCCTACCGAGGCCACCGCTTGCCGGGTTTGCGGGTTGTTCGATAGAGATACCGCGGCCCGGCCCCGGAACATAAAGGGCAAAAGAAGGAACATGGGTGGGTTTCAGTGAGTAAAATTCCGACACGCCTTCCCACTCCGCTTAGAGCGCGGGAAATTATTTGATAACTAGCTTTCGCCCGCGGCTTAGCTCGCGTTAAATTCGGTATAACACACCAAGCAGACCTGCCTGCAGTTTTTTCTGTTGCGCCTGACTGATTTGTAATAGCAACGCTAAGTTTTCCCTTTTCTTCCCTCGTTCTCCCTCATATCCCACTTTTTTTTAATAAAAATTAGCCTATGTCCGTCTCCTGGTTCCCAACTATCTTTGTACCAAAATTCATCAAAATCGGTGTAGCCATTAAAGCGTGAAGAGGTAACAAACAACCAAACTCACTTTCGCTTTTATAATGTTAGTAAGAATTATCCCTCCGCAAAAAAAAAAATTGCCAGACTAACCAGATGCTTAATAAAACTATTTACTGGTACCCATTGCTTATCTGACCTCCATAAACTAAGTTCCTTGGTAACACGATATTCTTGAGGTGTGTAGTCAGAAGCCTAAAAAGTTTTGAGTCACGACTGTCAACAGATGAACATGCTTTCCAAAGACAAGACTCTTCATCTATCCATGGACCAGCCTGGACAAGTAGCCCAGACCAGTTATGATGTTATCTAATATACTAGTAGTAGTCTGGAGAGTTTTTTTGGTTGAACAGAATCAAAACGATCTCAGGAACTACTGGTTCAAATCCAAACATTATTTTTAGTGTTGGCTATAGAGAAAGACTATAAGTCTATACTAAAGACACTTAAGGGCAGCGGGTTAAACAGCTGGACACAACTGGTGTTATCTAAAAGTTGAAAATGGCTAATTTCAGCCTGATCGTCCAACTGCTCCGTGAAGATCTTGTAGGAGGTAGAAGAAGCTGGACTCAACCACTGACCAGTGATCCACATTGACCTTTTTAGGGTTCCTTACCTCAAAAGGAAAAAACGGCACCCATATTGGATCACTTTGTTGTCCGTCTGTCTGTCAAGACCCTTTATCTCGGGAACGCGTGAAGGTATCGAGTTGAAATTAATACCATATACTCAACTATGTGGTCCCTTTGTGCAGCTAAAAGATATGGCTGTTTATGTAGCAAGTTTGTACGGTCTCGCTCGCTCTTGGCCCGTTTTTTTACATGGAGAAACCGTCATGTATTTTTTCATTCTGGGAATAAATAAGAGTTATGTTGGTCTCTATCCTATTAAAACCCCACTATTCCTACTACTTCTACCCGGGACTAAGAGATATTTTTTTTGCAGGCACTTCTGACTCTCTCTCTCTGGGCCCACATTAGGCCTGTATCGAAAGAAGTCGATCGTCGACTCTACTTAAAAAAGTAATGTTTTAAAAATGTAGTATCGACGTTTTTGTCAAGAGCGATCGTCTACGGCCGCCGACAGACGTGACGCCGTGGTACTGGCGAGTTCAATTTCTCATTAATCTTTAAAGGCAGCGTGACAGACAGTCCCCTTTCGACACAAATAAACTATTTGTCTTTATTACAGCGACACGCTACATTTTGTTACTAAGTGTTTACTTATTTATTAGGTATTTTTTGTAAGAACTAATAGTTGATGAGAAGCGTCTTTCGGCTGACTCGAAAAATATTATTTAATGTTACATAAAAATAATGTGTTGTTACTAAAATATCTCGACTTGGCACACGAGGTTGTCGATATGTGAGCTCGGCTGTCATTGTGCTGATAGTAGTTACGGCCAATGGCCTGATGGCCAAGTGCATCGACGACCATCTCTCGAAGCTCCCCTTAGGCGGTTGGATTATGGGCCTGATTAAGAAGGCAGTACTCCTCGATACGGCCCACATTGTAAGGAGGTTCCTGTCTCTGGAGCATTTCATCAAGATCCGTTCAGCCGTTATGACGTGAAAGAGTAACATAATATCAGTAGGATAGCTGGCGCCCGCGGCTTCGTCCGTGTGATATCGAAAAAAAACGTGTATCCTATGTGTTAAACAGACCATAATCTACCTCTGTGCCAAATTTCATGAAGATCCGTTCAGCCGTTTTGACGTGAAAGAGTTACAAACATCCATACATCCATCCATCCTCACAAACATTAGCATTTATAATATTAGTAACTCAAGTCTCTGTCTATGTGTGTATGTATGTCATCTACATTCTCCTGTGCTTATCCCAATTTTTTCGGGGTCGGAGCACCAAGTCTTCTTCTTCCATTCTTCCCTATTACTCGTCACCTCAATAGTAGCCTCTTCTCTTGTCATATCACCCTTTACACGGTCCTTCTGTCGTTTCTTTGGTCTCCCTTTACTATTTTTTCTATCTATATTAATATTCAAAACTTTTTATTTATACTAGTTGGCGCCAGCGCCTTCGCCCATTTATGTCCTATATATGTCTACCTCTGTACTAAATTTCATCAAGAACTGTTCAGCCCTTTTGACGTGAAAGAGTAACAAACATCTATGCGTCACCAACATTCGCATTTATAATATTAATTAGGATAGGTACAAACAAAAACATTTATGAAATTACTAATGATTTATTATTTATAGGAAAAAAAACTTTTTCGCATAACTGAAATCGACTTCCTTAAAACAAAAAAAAAAAACAAAATATGTTTATTTCTGGAAGTCGATGTTTCGCCACCGTTTTTTTTTGCAACTAAGTTTTTATGTCAGCCTTTTTATTTATGATAATATGATAGATACTATCTCACACAAATTCTTATCGAGTATTCATTTTCCATTGCTACTAAACGTTATAAGCAGATCATTCAGACACAGTAGAAGAAAAAAATATATATTATTTAACATAACTCAAAAACTACCCAGGCAATATAAATAAATTATTTAAATGGCCACCTCGGGGGTGAGCCTTTCGATTATAAAAATAATTTTGAAAATCGGCCCATAAATTGATGGACAAATCGCGTATTAAAAATACAATGGAAATGAGAACCTCTTTTTTAAGTCGGTTAAAAATGTATACATCGGTATATTATGGTCAGTATTATATCATACGACAAAAACGTCAAGAACCGAAAGATAAACAATGAGGTTCGTACCTAATATTATGAAAACATCGCACCCATATTTTGTACGTAATAAATCATAGAAATGTCTATCTATAGCCCTAGCGAATACATTCTCATTTTACAATTTTGTCACAGCCTAAACACGATGGAAAATTCCAAAATAGAACCAAAAGGAACAGTATCATCCAACCTGTTTTCAGAGACACGCTTTCACGACAACAAACCCGCATTGTCAACCGATTTTAATTTCAAAACAATAACTCAATGTGACCCAAAAAAACATACAGCACTTACCTATAATTAGGATGAACCTCGAAATGGCGATCAACAATTGTTTATATTTTTCCACGTAAACTCGCGCGCACTTATTCGACACGACACCCAACGTGGGCAAGCCCCGATTGCGGAATGAATGAATTCAGGGGTTGCGACGGTGGGCGGGGCTGCTCTGTAACACAAGCACCCAGCTAAATTGAAAAGTCACACCCTCCCTCTACATCGATACGTGAAACGACCTTCTTAATTTCCCAAGTTCGTGGAAAGCTCGACGTGATTCTGCGACTAACCTTCGCATTTCAGAAGTTATTTGTCTTTTAAATGTTCGTTTTATGATCATGTGCTTTTGAATTTGGTTGGTTGTTTAATATTTATTGTGAGGGAGTCGGCTATTGGAATAATTCACAGAATCAAGGCGCAATTTCTGTCATCTAGCGTTGTTTGGATTCTAGAGCTCTGAATAGGATTATTTAAAACGTATACATATTCACTGTTTTGGTACTGAAGTAAATGCTGGAGAAAAACTTGCTGAACTTTGATTGTTTATGAGAAACACGTGTATACTTTGTCTCTACATACAAGGTTAGAACAAAATTAGTTCCCATTAACAAAGACAAAATCCGTCAAAGAAATTGAAGCCTTCGCTTCATTTATCAAATGAAATAAATAAAGCTTAAAGGACCTTATTTTAGAGACTAATCTTCTTCAAAGTGTGATTACTTAAGCTAGGCGATCATGCTAGAATAATCTAAGAATTTTGCATAGTAATAGCGTTCACTGGGGACGATGGGTAATTACGTACGAACGGCGCTCACAACGCAATCAGTTCTATATCAAGCTGTACTGACTATACCAAGCTAATCTTACATATAGGGTTTTTTTTCGCAATCCTGTCTATAGACGGACAGGGAGAGGAACGCCTAAGAAATGATGAATTCATTGTGTAAGAAATGATAATAGTGACGTAGCGTAGAAAACAGGTCCCGATTCTGTCATTTGTAGATCTTTGACAGTCGTTACAAGTAGTCAGTGCCCCGGAAGTCTGACAACCAGACTTACCAAGGGCTATCCTGTTACTCAATACTGGGTTGTAGGGTCATATAGGCGGTTGCTCGATATAAAATACTAGTATTCATCTGCATCCGGTTAGACTGAAAGCTGACTCCAACGGGGTTGCGGGTTGTTCGAAAGAGATAGCGCGGCCCCGAAACACAAAAAACATAAGTAAGAACAGTGTCTATGCATTGAGAAGGAGGGGTATTAGTGAGTAAAACTCTAACACTCTCTTTCGCTCCGCCTAAACCGGGGGAATGATGATTTCCCATCCGAAAAAAAAAAGGTTTTCTTACGGGAAGGTTTTTTGTCAGTAATCACAAGTCATAAAAACCGAAAAAATAAAAATGAAATGGGGTGAACCTAACAGTTTAAGTCATATGTAATAGCGGGTGAGCGTATTGCTGGATGGAGAGCCCACGAATACAAGCTCCATGGCCGGTACTAAGAAATTTCTTATGGAAAAACCCAATAACACTCTGGTGGAAGCGGGTATCGAACCCAAGACTAATAAGGCATGAAGTGGGTTCGATTCTGAAATCGGGGTTATGTAACATTATATTTTTCCATCAGAAATTTTTGCCGTGAGTATAATCGAAATCAGCCAATTTGGACAAGTCTTCAAAACCGTGTTGCAATATGAAGACGTCAATCGTTTGGCTTGGTATGGACATGTCATGAGGAGGGACGAAGCACGTGTGGCTAAAAGAGTGATGGATCTGAATGTTGAAGGACGAAGAGCGAGAGAAAGGCCAAAGAAAAGATGGATGGATTGTTTATGGAATGATATGAAGGAGAGTAAATGATGCCGTCACGTCTGATAGGGGATGGAAGACGAAAACGTGTTGCGCCGACCCCAAATAGAATGGGACAATGGGCTGGAAAATGATGATAAATATGAAGACGACAATCATAACGACAAAAATGAAAGCTGGTAATACAAATAATATTTATCACTCTTTCTGTTTGCTACCATTTTGTAACGTCGGTACCCTATTAAACATACCTTGATATGTTAAAAAAAAACTCCATACGAATCTGTGAATTGCGTTTTTTCAGTTTCACGATTGGCTTACAAGAACATAGACTAGTGCCAAATTGACGATTACAGTTACCATTGGATTCTTTGTGTATAGCTATGCTGTTGTTGTGGGTGTCTGTAGGTGGCGATATTCACCTCGGTGACCCGACTGCTCGAGTACACTCTCTCATATAAAAAAAAAACCTATGAATGTCTTTGTGTATTTAGTTGGTTTGCCTAGATAACAAATATATGAACAGTTATACCGGCTTGATACAATTTTATGTAAATAATGACTCGACAGAAACCGAAGAAAAAAAACTTTATTTCTTAAAATGAAAATTCTCATCCAGACTACAGCCTTTTGGCACGGCCATAACTCAATTTAGTACAGCGACACTTCCATGCTTCATAAAATTTACTGGAAGCGTTAAACACGCAGTAAACTTTTAACTTATCGCGGTCCTTAACATTTATGCTGCCCCCTGTGTAGTTAATGTCTTGACTGCTGTTCGAAACGCGTTGGGCCGAACTTGGGCCTGGGGTCAATCAATGGAATGAGGCAACGACCATGAGGTTTTTATCCATCGATTTCCTACAGTATTTTTGTAGGTGGGATCAGTTATTTTTGCAAGCAATGCTAAGGAAGCTACTAATAATGCAACTCGGAACAGGTGGGGAACTGTGACCTTTACTACAGGTGTTACTACCTACCACAGACACCAGCGATACACAACCAAAAATTGACAGCTAATGGTTCTTTGTGGTATTGTCTGTATTTGATTGACTAAACAACCAACCTAACTAACAATAGGTACGAACACACTTAATATAAGAATGATAAAAGCCAGCATATACCTACAAAGCACACCTTACACGATGCAAAAACTATGGTGAGAAATAAACATTATATTATTATGGAAACAAAGTTTCAAATAGAGTCGTTAATATTTACACCGTGCTCACATCATTATCATCTCCCTTGTCTTATCCCCACTATCTTGGGGTTGTCTATCAGTCTTATCGGATGCAAGTAATTTTTTCTTGTAATCCAGGTCCAGTAGTAAACCAGCGTCAGACACCAGGGTGTCTAAAATGGCTGCTATAGCAAAATCATAATAGGTTATATTCATATTAGTAACCTATTATAAAATCCTTTTTTTTTTTGGGTGCGAAATCATCAAATAATCGCTCTGGGTGGAGCGGGGGGCGTGTCAGACTTTTACTGACTAAAACCCACCCATGTTCCTTCTATTGCCCTTTACGTTCCGGGGCTGCGGTATCTCTTTCGAACAACCCGCAACCCCGGATTATAAAATCCTTACCAATATTATAAAAAAGGAAAGTGAGTTAACTAAATGGCTAACCCGATTTTGATGAATTTTGGTACAGAGGTAGTTGGGACCCTGGAAACGGACATAGGCTATTTTTGTTTAAAGTGAGAAATGAGGGAAAAAGAGGGAAGAAAAGAGAAAACTTAGCTTTGCTATTACAATTACAATATTATAAATAAGGCGCAAGGGCAAAAACTACAGGTAGCAGGTACCTGCAAAACAGGAAAGGGGAACTGTGTTACCCCGAATTTAACGCGAGCGAAGCCGCGGGCAAAAGCTTGTATACAATAAAATAAAACATCTTAACTATCAATATAGAGCACAGTTGCTTTTTGCCTGAACTAAGTTGGACCTGTGTTTCACCCCAAGTCCTGAACTGGGCCTATTTGGCGCAGCCGCGAGGCACATAGTTCTACATTTTTTTTTTTGAGATTTAAGTATTTTTATTTTATCACACATTGCACTTGAGCTATGAGTCAAATGTATTTATTTCCTTTCTTATGTGACGACTTCCTATACGTATCGTATGTATCATTAGTTCCCTACGAGGACATAGGTAAAGAGAAAATGAGTGATTTGGGCTTTGGTAGTTTAGTCCTTTGCCAAAAACGTGGTAATTTTTAAATAGATAGACAGAATACTTATTCTTTAGTATGTACACCATACAAATTACAAGAATAACAGTACACAACTTATAAATAGGGTGACACAATGAGCGGGCTTATCGCTAAAAGCGGTCTTTTCAAGACAACCTTTGGATGGATTTAAAGGAGGAGAGACAGTACTGTGTAGGCAGCCTGTGGTGTAACATTATTCAAAATTAATAATATTTTTTATAGAATCACTTTATTGTCTGTCTGTCTATCACGACCCTTTATTTCAAAACGAGTGGAAGTATTGAGTTAAAATTACCATAATACTCAAGTCTGTGGTCCCCTGGAGCTGTGAAAAAATCAACCGTCTAAGCTTACGCAGTCAAAAGATATGGCCGTATATGTTGTAAGTTTGTACGGAACTCTTGGTGGCCGGGTTTCTCTGCTGGTATGATTTGACGAGCATATTATATCTTTAACACTATAATCATGAAGCGGGGCCATTCTTTAACCTCGCTGGCATCAACTGAGAGAGAAAAAAGAATACCATGATCAAAACATTTTTTCTCAACATTTTTGAAAATGGGCTTAGGTCCACATATTACCGATAACATCGAGCTACCGTGGCGCATTGCAGGGCAATGTGACGAGATCGACAAGTAAACACCAGTCTTAATGGCTTTCATTGCCGCCTACACATGCGAGCCAGCGCCACAACGGCTGTAGCCGATTATCATAAAATATGGCCAAAACAAAGTTCGGAAAACTGTGCGGATTATGTGTGGAAACTGAATTTTGAATGTCAATTTAATAATTCATTCACAGTGAAGCTTTTAACGGATTATGGCGTAGTTAATTTATTAAATGCAGTCGATATTGTAAGTGTCTATTAGTTATAATATAACAGCACGCCTGTCGTTACTAAATGGTTAGGCAGAGGTGAACCCAATACACAGTAGACCGAAATTTTACAAGTTACATATACATATATTCAAATCCCACGTAATTGGGGGCGGACACAAAGCCAGACTCGACTGCTCCCGCGAAATTCCAAAAGAAAAAACTATCGAGTAATATTTTCACCTAATAAGCGATGTGCCCCTATGCCTCGAAAAGCACATAGAGTATGATGTGAACAGGCGGGCCTGCCAGGGCCACCGCCTGCCGGGGTTGCGGGTTGTTTGAAAGAGATACCGCGGCCCCGGAACGTAAAGGGCAATATGAAGAACATGGGTGGGTTTTAGTCAGTACAAGTCTGACACAAGTCTGTCTGACAGTGGGGCAAGTAATTTGATGATTTCCCATTTGCAAAAAAAAATGTATTATGCGAATAAATATTTGATTTGGTTAGTCCTGTACCTGATAATCCATCTAAGGTCGTGTTGAATTGTCATATCATTATACCATAAGTTCGAGGGAAGGGAGAGCGCACAGACACAACACTTCTGCATTTTAATGATCTCCCGGTTAGACCTTTGCTGACATTAGTCTTGTCTGCCCAAAATTCGGTGAAGAAGACTTATTTCCACCTACTCTTTTTTTTTTCGGGTGGGAAATCATCCAATGACTTCCCCCGCTCTGGGCGGAGCGGGGGGGCATGTCAGAATTGTACTGACTAAAACCCACCCATGTTCCTTCTATTGCCCTTTACGTTCCGAGGCCGCGGTATCTCTTTCGAACAACCCGCAACCCCGGCAGGCGGAGGCTCTGGCAAGCCCCTCTGTTTTGCTGACTCTCTTTGAGGCGCGCGTGAAACACGAACGCGCCGTCGACACGGCCTGTCGTCAATAGACGGACGGACGGTGAGCTACCCATTGCTCAGCCGTCCATAGGCCCGCTCAAAGAAGGGACTTACCGCCACTATTGTGGCGTGCCCTGCACGGGGTTGTGACAGTCGCTCTCTCCATGCCACCATGAGATCGCACCGGAGGTCTGTCCGCTGAGCGGCAATTTGCCGCGGCAGCGGAGTTTCCCCCCGGTGTAGTGCCTCCGCGCGTCACTCAAACAGGCGCGCGAGCACTATCGCCTCCAGATCCCACGGTGGCAATCCGGCAAGGAGGCTCGCTGCCTCGCCGGAGATCGACTCTAACCACCCACTCTAACATACCCTTATATCCCAAAGATAAATTACTATTTTCAGCACACTTCAGGCAAAGATTGAAGATCGAAAATCCACTCAGATTAAAGCAGATTAAATTCCTTTGATTAGGAAATGAAAGGCAATTTAGAAGGGACAATCTGTTGCTTATACGAATTAAATTGCTCCTATTTCGAAATTACCCTCATTAGGGCGGGTTTATACGAACCCGGTCAGTTTTAGTAAATTTGGAGTGAGGGTCTTCTGTCCTTGTGACCCTAAAAATGTGCTGAGACTTTTTGCAGAGTCCGAAATTAGATTTTTCGTTGACAGTACTGTTGCAACGAGTACGTACCTATTCTAATAGTAGACTTAATTTATTTTGCGATTTGGATGATTTTGGTAGGTATCCTGTTTTATAGCTTTACTAGCTGCGCCTTGCGGAGATACCCGCGGTGATAAACCATATTTCAGTTATTGGATCATCCCACGGGAACACTATATTTTCCGTTATCAAAAGTCTATGTACTAATTCAGGATATACGCTACTACATTAATTTAAATCCGTGAAACCGTGAGAGCGTGAAGGAGGAACACAAATTCACACACACATACAAAGTATCGCCTTTCGTCTGCAGCTCAATATTGGCCTGATTCATTAAGTGGTATGATTTTGTTTTTGCGTTTGCTTGTTTTGAAGTAAAAATATCGAGATTTCAGTGCTTTATTTACTGTTGATGTGCATGAAAGCTTCAAGAAAGAATAAAATCTCTAAATTACAACACAGCGTTGACTCCATATAATTATCTCCATCATCAGTAGGGTAAAAAAACAGTAGTAGGGCATAAAAAACCGGCCAAATGCAAGTTGGACTCGTGTACCGTGGGTTCCGTACAAACTCGCGACATAAATATCTTTTGACTGCGTATACTTAGAGGGTTGATTTTTAAACGCTTTAAGGGACCACAGACTTGTGTATATGGTTGTAATTTCAACTCAACACCTCGACGCGTTCCTCGAAAGTGATCCTTTAAGGGTTCCGCTTTTTCCTTTTGATATACGGAACCCTAAAAAAAACGGAATTACGCTGACGGGAATGTCCTCCATCTTAGTTAAGGATCTTTTTAAAGGTAAATAATCGTCGCGACCTCACACTCTTGAATGCGAAATAGAAAGACGAAACAAAAATAACTGGCTTGCTTTCTATGAGAGAGAGAGAGAGAGAGAGAGAGACAGACAGAGAAACACGCACACACCGCACGGCTTACAACTATAACAAAAAGTGTCGTTACAACTTTTGGTCTTAAGCAAATCTTATTTTTTTCCGTCTAGCCCCCTTTCGCAACGCGCGATAAGGAACTTCGTTCCAAAAAAAGGATCTTTTTAAACCCATTAGATATGTATTTATATGGTACAGAACAAAATCATACCAACATCCAATCCAGCTGTTGTAAGGCAAGCCTTGAAATCCACTGAATTTATTTTGTTGGCCGACGGCCACATTTCCAAGAAAGCTTCTACAATATTAAACCATGGACATTGGTTTGATTACAACTGTTTGACTAAATATCGATCTTATACCATGAACCAAAGCCCCATAATAAAAAGGCAGTTTATATAACATTTGTATATCCCTAAATGAAAAACAGAGGTCCCTTATAAAATATCGACTATTATAAACGAAAAATCTCTCGTGTGTTAATTCATACCACGATTCTGAACCACTTTTATGTAATTAATTAAACATACTTGTTTATTTTGTTTTTTTTAAAAAAAAACGTTGCCCCACACTAGGTTAGTTTAGTTTAGAAAAAAAACTTTATTAACATAACAAGTTTACATAAATGTTTGACAGTCGTTACAGGTAGTCAGTGTTCCGAAAGTCTGACAACCTGTCTTACCAAGGGGTATCGTATTACCCAGAATTAACTAGGTTGTGGAGGTCAGATAGGCAGTCGCTCCATGTAAAATACTGATATTCAGATTCAGTTAGACTGGAAGCCGACCCCAACAAAGTTGGGAAAAGGCTAGGCAGATGATGAAGTTTACATAAATGTAGACCTAAAATATTAAAGTTACAGTAACACTAATATTATTAACAAACACTTTTATAGGCTAGTAGGAATTTTATAACATGTGACGGCACGGTTGGCGCAGTGGCTGAGCGATCAGCTGCTGCGCTGTGTGACGCGAGTTCGATTCCCGCACGGAACAAACATTTGTATGGCCTACAAATGGTTGTTACGGGTCTGGCTGTTTGTGTATGTTAGTTTAAATGTTTGTAAACGCACCCACGAAACGGGTGAAATTCCTAGTCTGGGGCAACGTTTTCTTTATATAATGATGTTTACAAAATTATCACAGCATATACCATTCACAAAATTAAGCATTTAACATTGTCTTGTGAAACGATTCTGATAATTTCATTTATGTAATGAGGGGGTAGAAACAAACATTTATCCACGCGCTCAGCGTAAGTGCGACCGGTACAAGCGGTAGCTTAGGTGATAGCGCGTGGCCCCACACTAGGAATTTCTCCTGTATTGTGGGTACGTTAACAAACATTTAAACTCACATACACAAACAGCCAGACCCGAAACAACTATTTGTAGGCCATACAAATATTTGTTCCGTGCGAAAATCGAACCCGCGACACTTAGCGCAGCAGTCAATCGCTCAGCCACTGCCCGCCCCAACCGTGCCGTCAAGTTTCACAATACATGTTGATTACCTGATTATACGTCAGTTCAACTGCAAGCGCGACTGCTGAACACGGAGTTTTATGTTCGATTCCCGAGTCAGGCAAAATGTGTTATTGGATTTCTCCATTAGGAATTTCACAGTAGCAGGCCGGAGTTTGGAAGTTGGCGGTGAGATACCCCCGTGCCTCGGAAAGCACGTTAAGCCGTTGGTTGGAAGCAGAGTGGCTTGCCAGGGCCTCCGCCTGCCGGGGTTGTTCGAAAGAGATACCACGGCCCCGGAACGTAAAAGGCAATAGAAGGAACATGGGTGGGTTTTAGTCAGTAAAAGTCTGACACTCCCCCCCGCAGAAGGGAGGAAAGCGAAGAGCGGGGGAAGTTATTTGATGATTTTCGCACCCATTTTTTCGTTGGTTGGGTTGGTCCGTTCATGTTGGGTTGCCGTTCCATTGTAATTTGGAAGTAGTTTAGTAGGTAGGTAATGGTAATTTCAACTCGATACCTTTACGCGTACTCAAGATACAGGGTCTTGACAGACAGACAGACGGACTACAAAGTGATCCTATAAGATTTTAGATTTTTCCTGTGAGGGAATCCTAAAAATACTGACGACACGGCATAGTCAGCCTAATATTCTCACGACCCAGCAGAAAGGGATATGAGAGGAAGTGGGCTGTAATCCACAACACGAGCCGCGTTGATGGCACTCGCTAAATAATATCTCCTTTGATAAATAAATGGTTCAATCCGAAACCGCTGAATCATATTATTAGATTGGTACATTATCTGAAATTGATTCGCTCTTTAAGTGAATTAGGAGTGCTTCATAAAATCGTGATTAGATTTCTTTTATCAATAAATCTCTATTTGGTTTGTATTTGATTCGGTTATTCTTATTGTTGATAACTTTATGATGGTCCATGCTTTTGCTTTCGTGAGATGGTTACAAATTTGGGGGTCTATAATGCACTCAGGTCTATAGGTCTATAGGTCTATAAGTCACTTTAGCAGAATCATCATAAGATAATAGTTACCTACTATGAATTACGTTAAAATTATGCAGTTAATGACAAAGGAATGATATGAAGAAGAAAGGAGTAAATGATACAGTGACGTCTGCTATGGGAGAATGGAAGAAGAAAACGTGTTGCACCGACCCCAAATAGAATGGGACAAGGGCAGGAAAATGATGATGATGAGACCCCCTGACAAAGTAAAATTGGTTATACGAAAACAACAAGATGCAAACAGATGCAAATGAGATGTAGACGGTTAAGATGGCTACAAAACCGAACTTTTTGAAAATCATCAATTGCTTTCATTTACCGGGTAGGTACTTTGATATTGTTATGTTGCGTAAGAACGATTCAAGAAAGATGTGCCGTCTGCAAAGTCCATGGGCACCTACATTTGAAGTAATTTCACAACTAAGACGGATACAGTCCTCCTAAATGTTTCAGCCACGGCGATCAATCTCAGCAGAGATTAACCATCTGGGCGGGAGATATTACAGGCGTGTGTGCGCAGGCACCGGTACACTCTCTTTTCCCTCACTCTCATAGTCAGAGAAAGATCAGGCGCAGAACCAACGGCTTAACGTGCTTTCCGAGGCACGGGGTTATCTTACCGCCATCTTTCAAACTCCGGGCTGCTACTGTGAAAGTTCTAATGGAAAAACACTATAACACTGTTTCCGTAGTCGAACCCAGTACCCCGTGCTAAGCAGTGGCGCTTGCGAGCGCGAGACCAACGGTTCTCTTATGGGACACTAGCTGGCGCACGCGGCTTTGCCCACGTAATATCGAAAAAAAGTATCCTATGTGTTATTCCAGACTATAATCTACCTCTGCGCTAAATTTCATCAAGATCCGTTCAGCCGTTTTGACGTGAAAGAGTAACAAAAATCCATACATCCATACCTACATCCTCACAAACATTCGCATTTATAATATTAGTTGGAAGTAGGTTAAATATAGTAGGAAAAAAGTAGACAGCAACCAAAGGACTATAGGTTCATTTTTCCCAAGACTCCCACAAACATTATTCTATTTATTTTTACCAAAATTCCTCTGCTCACGTCTCGTAGGGCGTCGATCGATGCAATCAATCTGATAGGACTACACATACGACTCCCAGATGTCGGGGCTATAAATAGCGCTCTTTGATCCAATCACCTTTGAAGTCTGTCGCTAGAAAAACAGATTGAAGGACAGTTTACATGCATCGTAATGTTGTTACATAAAAAAATTGTGTAAACAGGCAATGAAAATTGTTGTGTTAGGATTGCAAATGGTTGTATGAAAATTACATAACACTTTCTGAACTTGTAATCCTTTGGTTACTGGTTTTTGGACTCCCTTGACCAACCAATGTGAAAGTATTATTAAAAAAAACCGGCCAAGAGCGTGTCGGGCCACGCTCAGTGTAGGGTTCCGTAGTTTCCCATCCGTCACAATAAGTGTTCCCACTTATGAGTTTAAAGGTGGAGGAAGAAATTATTTTGTACAACTTTTTGTCTTTTTTGTACAAAAACTGTTGTGTCAATCAAGTTCAAAATGATTTTCCTAGAAAGTCCTTATAAAGTTCTACTTTTCAGATTTTTTTCATATTTTCTAAACTTACGGTTCAAAAGTTAGAGGGGGGGGGGACACATTGTTTTTTACTTTTGGAGCGATTATTTCCGAAATTATAGACATTATCAAAAAATGATTTTAGTAAACCCCTATTCATTTTTAAATACCTTTCCAACAATATATCACACATTAGGGTTGAAATTAAAAAAAAAATCACTTCCCACTTTACATATAGGTTGGCTACCCTAATAAAACATTTTTTTCCAATTTTTATTTTACCACTTTGTCGGCGTGATTGATATACATTTTGGTACCAAATTTCAGCTTTCTAGTGCTAACGGTCACAGAGATTAAGCGAGGACGGACGGACGGACGGACGGACGGACGGACAGACAGACATGGCGAAACTATAAGGGTTCCTAGTTGACTACGGAACCCTAAAAAGCCGATATCTCAAATTACTTTATTAATGGAAAGCACAGCTATATTTCATTTTTAGTGTGACTGTACTCTGTCAACGTGAAGGAAATCAACATACAAGGAATAATTCATTTAATCAAATTCTTTATAAGTACATATCTTACATTCATTGACAGAGAGCTGCAACGCACAGATTACAAACTTAAAATTATGCGTAAGAGTTGCCTAGCGTCTCCAATATGGAAAAGTTTATCCAAATTCATTTCCTGCAAGAATTCAAATTGAAACTGTGAAAATGGTGAGTAATCATTTGATGTAACTTTTGCTCATAAGTTAAAAAATAAGAAATTTCATCGTTTTCCGAAAAGATATCTTCTTCTTTCCTTTTATTATGTGGTTAGTACCTAACCTGATGTCAGATTTTGATATGGACCTCTGTCCTGGTTTAGCATGCCGTCGAGAAATATCTCTCAGGCATCCTGGTTTCCCCCGTTTTTTTCCTTTACCGATGCAAGATATAGTTACCTAAACATTACGCACATGAATCCGAAAAATCAGAGGAATCGTGTCATGGGGTCGAACTCAATACCTATGACTTGACAGTCCGACAGTGACGCCACTAATCTACCACTACTGTTAATAACCAGACTCCTTCAAAATCGCGGACGAGAAATGCCATCGAGATGAATGTTTTCTCATACTATCAGTTACATTAAATGGCCGTAAGTCAACAAATTATTCAACGAAAACCAACCCAGCGAAGTAATTAAAGTAAATTATGTATTTAAGTAAAAGGCAAGCGATTTTAATTTGAACTAAAAGTTAATTTGACCGCTCGGCGGGTGTTACCAATCACGGATCGCATAACCACAAGAGCGTTTTATAGTAATTGCTTTTCATTCGGCAGCTCGCCACTAGCAGTGGTTTAGAGAAAATTGTGTCTGTTGTTAAATCATTCGGCTACACCTTTCTCTCACGTGATGAAAAAATCTACAAGCGATATTGAACCTTGAAAGCTGTAATCAGCATCATCAACATGTTTCTGCTTTTATTCATGTCGATTAAGGTTAGAGTCGTTGTGACGGCAGCTTCTAAAGGTGAATTTCGAAGGTATATAGGATAGGATATGGGTAAGGATAGTAACTAACGGGGCGACAACATAGCCCTAAATGGCAGGGGAAAGGTTTTTATTCGTTTACATAGAAAATAGTCGTCTGATATTGTACCGCAGCGACACATCGACTTAGCTGCTGCTGTGTGCGGTTCCAGACACCTTCAAATATGTTCCTTAAAAATAAAGTGGTTCAAATTCAGTAACAGACTAACTTAAAACGTTTACGACTTATAAAACAGACATTGGGAATATTCTCATACAAATATTTTGATCCTGATAATTTTGACACAGGAATAAAGGGAGCATTCCTGTGTCAAAATCGAAAATGATCAGGAAAAGACAAAAGTCAAAAGTCATTTATTAAATACAAATTAGGCTAATAATCAGCACTTTTTAAACTTCAAATTACAAGAGACAGTCCCACAAAACACCCCCCTACCCCCTTCGCCACTTCCTAATGTTTTCACTGGGAAGAAGAAGTGGCGGAACAAACTCCCCAGCAACACATTAGTCTGTCACGTTAGAAGAAGCAGATTTAATACAATTTCATTTATCACAAGGTAAATTTAAGAAATAATTAATTTATTATCACATGTCAGCTAGCAAATAACAATTATTTGTATAAAAATATACCCAAGCATAAATAATTCCTCTAGTCTAACGGATGTGCCCGCTAACACGTGCAGTTGGCAGACACTAGATAGGATTAACAAGCGTTGGATAACGATTTTCTTCGCCTTGTCCCGTTTCATCACTCGTAAATATTTGAATGTCTTTACAAACAACATAGCTAAACCTTTCTAAGTAAAACAAAAAAAAAGTTTTTTTATTTCACATAGGCCTAAATGGGCACTTATAAAACGTCCACAAAAGGTACACGGTTCGGGTTGGTCGTTTCCCATGGAGAAGAAGCGGCAAGAAACTCTAAAATATTCTTTAAAAATCATTTGGTTTTACAATGTTGTTGTTACAGCGTTAGTACTTAAGTATGATAGGACAGCGTAGGCCCGAGAAAAATCATTGCTTACTTTACAAAACGTAAAATAAGATAAGGTGTAAACAAAAGTTAACAAGCTTTTGAGAATCTACAAGTATCTACTACTCATTTAAAGAAGTGGTAAAAAATAATCTATACGAGAAATAGGCAAAATATTACAAAAAAAAATCTATATAAAACAAATGACACAGATGTGGCCATTAGTACTGTAACTTTAACAGAATCTGCCCCCTGCTCATTCAAGATATACTTTCATCCGACGACACGGTTAGCGCAGTGGCTGAGCGATCGACTGCTGCGTTGCGTGTCGCGGGTTCGATCCCCGCACGGAAGAAATATTTGTATGGCCTACAGATAGTTGTTCCGGGTCTGGCTGTTTGTGTATGTAAGTTTAAATGTTTGTAAACGCACCTACACGGTACAGGAGAAACGTTGTGTAAAAAAAAAACAAATTCCAGTTGTACTCCTCACATAGCAACACAAGTACTTACCTCCACAGTTCCGAAGCTAACAGTTAACTTCACTAACTATGTTAGTGTGAGCTGCCGGCAACTTGTGACTAGAACGTAATTGAAATCTTTGTTGGTTTAACTAGTTCTAGCGTCCGGTGCACGGTGCTACGGAAAACGGTTGACGATCTAGGGTTGCGGGTTGTTCGAAAGAGATAGCGCGGCCCCGGAATATATAGGAAAAAAGAAGGAACATGTGTGGGTTTTAGTCAGTAAAAGTCTGATACTCCCGAGCTGCGAAAGCTATTTGAAGATTTTTCATTCGCAAAAAAAAAGCTATGAAATGTTAGCGTGGCAACTTGACCAAATTGAGTGATTTGGAGAAAGTCCTAAACTCTATTTTCTTTTTTTTTTAATCGTTTATTGCAAATGTTGTATCTTGATCCATCAAAACAGCATAATAACGCCAATGGCCGGACGAGGAGTTTTATAGTAAACTAGCTTCCGCCCGCGACTTCGTTCGCGTGGCATCTACTTTGGGCTAACGCTAACTTTTAACCCGCGTGATGAAAAATTCTCTTTCTCTCCCTTCTTCTTACCTCTTTCTCCCCCTTATCCCACTTTTTTAGCCTGTGTCCGTCTCCAGGGTCCTAACTATCTCTGTACCAAAATTCATTAAAAAATCGGTTAGGCGTGAAGACGTAACAAATAGACAAACTCATTTTCGCTTTTATAATATTAGTCAGGACTGCTCGTAAAACATGTACTTTCGACTTGTGTGCAATTTCCATTCAACCTATCATAGATGATCAAATAAGCAAGTGATTCCGAAGCATTCGCACGTACCGCCTTTAGGAGCTCACTCCTAACAATATTACGCCAACTTGCGTCTAGCAGTTAATTGAAATCTTTGTTTTGTTAACTAGTTCCAACTTCGAGCACTGATGCTCCAACTTTGTAGAACTAGTGTTTGTACAAGAATCTCAAATGTTCAAAGTTTCAAAGATAACATTTTGTATTCGGGGAATAAAAAACCGGTCAGGTACGAGTTGGACTCGCGAGGCTTCCGTACACCGGGGTTGCGGGTTGTCGGAAAGAGATACCGCGGCCCCGGAACATAAAGGGCAACAGAAGGAACATGGGTGGGTTTAGTCAGTACAAGTCTGACATACCCCACGCTCCGCCCAGAGTGGGGAAAGTTAATTGATGACTTCCCATCCGCAAAAAAAAATGGCTTCCGTACAATCTTACGACATAAACGGCCATATCATTTGACTGCGTTAATTTAGACGGTTGGTTTTTTACAGTTCTCTCAGACCCTTTAACTCGTTCTAATAAACACATACCTAAAAGGGTCTTGACAGACAGACACCACAGTGATCCTATAAGGGCTCTGTTTTTTCCTTTTAAGTAACAAAGTATTTGTATTTCAGTATGTTTTGACTTCTGATAGAAGAATCCCATGGTGGAATGAGCTCGTGGTACAGCTTCCTCACACCCTTCTGCTGTTTCGTTCAGGCAGCTAACTCCACTCATAGAGGCTGGAGTTAACGGACTGTACCTAATAAGAATATTATCCAATGAATAACGAAGATAATCGATTACTAGAATCGTCCCCAATCTGTCATCCATGACCTTAACCGTCAGACGAAACCCAATTGTCATAAAAGCTACGAAAAGAAGTCGTCAACTTGAAAACAAACATCTCTAATTACTAAGAAAACAACATTAGGCATTTCTAGTAAACAAATTGGTTATTATCGATTTTATACTGACCCAGTTCTTTGGATGCTCATGAAAATGTATGAAAAAAATCGTATGAAGTTCATATTTTATCGCAATGGTTAGTATTTGCGGCTTATTTGTCACATCGAGACTCTGTGTCCGGCTGAATAAATACATGAAATAGGGACGTACCGTTAACTTGTTTGTGGTATCGAATAGTTTGTTTTGCGGATGGAAAGTCATCAAAAAACTTCCCCCGGGAGTTCCCCTGGAACTAAATCTTTCTTAAGTCTGACACTCTCCCCCTGGGGAACACGGAGGAGAGTGTGTTACTGACTAAAACCCACCCATGTTCATTCCTTTGCCCATTATGTTCCGGGGCCGCTGTATCTCTATAGAAAAACCCGCAACCCCGGCAAGCCGTGGCCCTACCATGCCCTTATTCTTTGCTGACATCTCTTTGAGTCGCGCGTGTAATACGAACGCACCGTCGACACGGCCTGTCACGAGATGGATGGACGGTAAGCTACCCATTGCCCATCGTCCACAGGCCCGCATCTACGGTGGCCGGGAGTCGTCTAGCGGCGCCTGAAGCCCGGTGCGTCTCCCGCTGTCTCTCGCCGCTGTGTAACAGATTTTAAATAACTATTCTGCTATCTATTTTACTAAAATCTCAAAAAGCAACTAAATCATCTCCTTACCGGATAGAGCTGAGTACCAGTAATTTACATGGAGTGACTACTACCTTACCTCCACAACCCTGTGAGTTCAGGGTAATACGATACCCTTGGTAAGACTGTTGTCAGACTTGAGGGCAACTGATTGTAACTGTCAAATATCTTTAAATGACAGCCCGCCGTCCATAAAAATACCTACTAACCAAAAAAAAACTGTTGTCCGTCCCCAGCTAATACGGAGCGTGTCTATACCACAATAAATAAGGTGACAATATAAGAATGTTTTTAAATTAAATTGCTTCAAACAATCCAACCTGAGAATTATAATTATAGAAAATCAAACCACCTACCCTATTTTCTCAGTGATCTATAGAGCTCATATCAATCGGAAACATCCCTGTCAGATGTCCAGATAGAGGAATCGTGGCAATAGTCATTATTACTGCGGGTGACGGGCGAGCGCGCGACCGCGTTGATATTATCTGTTGCAGCTGATTGGCCGTTCAGTTACTTGTTTTACACAACGAATTATTTATTCACTTACTAGCTTCCGCCCGCGACTTCGTCCGCGTGGCATAGTTACTTTGGGCTAACGCTAACTTCAACCCGCGTGATGATCGAAAAAAAAGTCTTTCTCTCCCCTTTTCTTCCCTCTTTCTCCTCCTTTTTTCACTTTTTTAGCTTATGTCCGTCTCCAGGGTCCCGACTATCTCGTACCAAAACTCATCAAAATCGGTTAAGCCATTTAAGCGTAACAAACAAGCAAACTCACTTTCGCTTTTATAATATTAGTAAGGATGTACACACTAAATACTTAACAATACATTTGTTAGCGTCTATAATACATTTGATATGTTTTCGGTTTATTAACATCAACTATACCAGTATTTTATTAATTGGCAACACTCAAACAGTGTCCTCTGCCCGGTTCAAAACCAACCAATCACAGGAACGCGCGCATTTCACTATTGAAATGGCGGTAATTGTAAATAACGAACTTTAACAGCCCGGCTAGATAGTCAGTCGTTCGGAGATTCTGCTAGTGAACATCTTTTAAAATAAGTTGTGAAGTGTGTCAATAAAACCTAAGGTAATATGATATTGTTCTATGATGTATTATGCGTATCTATTTGTGTGCCTATTTGCAATAAAAGTGTTTCTATTGAATCATTTATGGAGTTTTTCTTACACATTTCTCTTTCATTCTTACAAATCGGTAGTACGTGTTCTCATTTTTCTCCTCAGTCAAAATCCTGAGTGAAGTGTAGTTTTATATAACACATTCTCACGCTCCGAAACCGAAAGTATCTTTTCCACAAAAATAATATTGCTCACTTTTACTTATCTAACAACACCGTTTTGAAACAAAAGCCACCTCATGTGTCGATCACTAAAATCAAGATATAGTTGCCGACGTTGGTCCGTGGATAAGTGTCCATGCATCCATTATATGCCGAGATATTTCCGCGCCTCGCAAAGCACGTTAAGATATCCATCCCGGCGTCGTTGACAGTCTTTACGGGTATTCAGAAGGACAAAAGTCTGATATCCTGTCATACATCTGGATATCGAGTTGCCCAAAAATTGGGTTGTAGAGGTTGGGTTGACCGACGAGTTTTAAATAAACAATAAATAATAGGAAAAGTCACTTGGTATTAAAACCTGGTATTCAGCTGCATCCGGCTAAGCTAAACGCCAACCCTAATTAGAGAACCAGCCAAGAATGAGGCAGAGGGGCTTGCCAGGGCCTCCGCCTGCCGGGGTTGCGGACTGTTCAAAAGAGATACCGCGGCCCCGGAACGTGAAGGGCATGAGATAGATAGAAGGAACATGGGTGGGTTTTAGTCAGTAAAAGTCTGACACTCCCCCCCGCTCCGCCCAGAGCGGAGGAGAAGTTATTTGATGATTTCCCAACCGAAAAAAAGCCAAGAGTAAGTCAGACTCACGCACCGAGGGTTCCGTACACACTTGCGACATACCTAAACAGCCATATCTTTTGACTTAGAGGGTTGATATTTTCACATCACAAAAGGGACCACAGAGTTGAAAATATGGTTTTAATTTCAACTCGATACTTCCACGACAGACAGACATACAGACTGACGGACAAAAAGGATTCCGTTTGCCTTTTGAGGTACAGAACCTTTAAAAGGCTTCGAAGATTATGATGACCGCCATGAAACGAAAACCAGTACCCAATACCAGTACCCGATACCGGTATTTGGTTCCCAAACTAGTCACATCACTAGAGAGTTCGTCCTCCAATTCGGTGGCAATAATTTCTAGTCTAGCAGACAGGGCGACAATAAACGTGTTTACAGGAAAGAAACGGTTTATTGGCACAATTTATTATTACAATAAACTATTGGTAATTCTGTGGTCTGGTCTACGATTATTTTTAGGACAAAATGTTTATTCTAGGCCGTGGACTTATTATAACTATAGGTCAGCACAAAGACACAACTAGTTTATTATTATTTTCATTTTATATTATTATTCGCGGGTAGGTGTAAATAAAAGACAGAAGTTTCTCTTATATTGATCTTAAATTTAAAATATTAAATCACACACACAGTTTCCACATTTAACTTTCTCGAATTAGCACTATTTAAGGTCTATACAGTGGGCACTCACATTTTCAGAAAGTTTATGTGACTCTAGCCATAAATTTACACCACCTGCCAGCTCATCATTCTACATCGATTTTTTTTTCACTGTCACTGGAAGCAATAAACACTGGGAACAATGTCTCAATTTGAAGAGATCATTTCGGCACAGAAGAGTCTGGAAGATAACTTTATCCGCAAGATGAACGAACTGGAGGCGCAGATTCAGACTGCTGGATCCGCTAAGGATACCGTGGCAAGGGTCGCTGAAGAGTTTCGCTCCTTCAGGGAACTAATCTTCAGCATGCTGAGTCTGCTCCGAAAGCAGACCAGTGAGTGTGCTGCACAGATTGATACCAGGAACCGGAGAAAAGCACTGATCTTTCAGGGCATAGCAGAGGTTAGTGGCGAAGTCAGTAGTGCAGTCATCTTAGAGGTGATCAATAAGCAGTTGGCTCTTAATACTTTCACTTCATCTTCCATAAAGATCTGCCACAGACTTGGCGTAGCCAATAAAGACCACCATCGGCCCATCCTGGTCAAGTTCTCGAGCTATGATGACAGGTCTGCGGTCTGGAGAGCGAAGACTGGGCTTAAAAGAGTGTCCATGGAGTTTCTTGCCCGCTCTTCTCCATAGAGATCAACGCTTTGGAATGGGCAACTACAGTACTTTCACAAGTTATTATGCCTTGTGACCGGGACTGTAGATTCATTTTGTTTCTTGACATTCAAAAGTGCCTGTAATGGTCTAATTGAAATAAATGATTTGATTTGATTTGAAGGGTATTTTCACTGCTCTAAGGGACCATAGACTTGGGTACACGGTTATAATTATTTCAACTCGATACATCTATGCGTTCCCGAGATAAAGGGTCTTGGCAGACAGACAGACAACAAAATGGTCCTATAAGAGTTCCGTTTTTTCCTTTTGAGATTCGGAATCTTAAAAAAACAGAAACTCTCCCAATAGATTCCACTTAATAGGATCTACGAATACACCAATAATTCACAGGAAAATTGAAGTTTTCCCAACCATTTAATCTATTTCACCAATTCGACAACTACGAGTATGTATTAAGACTCTCAGCTAACAAGATTATCTCGACTTATCCACAGATCAACGTCACCCCGCTAAGATTAATTTCTCAGCAATAGGTATACATTTATAATTAACATCTTGATATTCCGTGGGTGTGTGTGATACGTGGTACTACATAGATAAGCGTGTAAGGTCAACTTTGAATATTATTTTGATTGCTTTTCGTTTGTCGTATGGTAGTCTTGGCTAAAAGCGGATGTCTCGCAACTTTGAACATGATTGTTGAATGAATAATCTCAGTCGAGAGACGTCACTCGCAGTCATTTTTACATGTATGAGTTTCATGTCAGGTTTAAATGTTATAGAGTAGTCATTCAGAATATCTTCATGCACAATCAAAATCATTTATTCAAATTAGGCTGATAATCAGCACTTTTTGAAAGTCAAATTACAAGAGACAGTTTCGCAAAACGCCCGCCCTTCGCCAACAAAAATGTTCACCACGCAAAGTTTAGATTTTGACACACGATTGCTACCTGACAAGCAGCTTACTAGTAACAACTCTAATACATAGCAAAGCTCGTTAATACTTTTCTTTTTTAATTTCTTTTACAATTTATTTTTCTAGTTTATTTTCATAATTTGTTTTACCTATAATTTACTAGCTTCCGCCCGCCACTTCGTCCGTGTGGCATAGTTACCTTGGGCTAACGCTAACTTTAACGCGCGTGATGGTCGATTAAAAAATATCTTTCCCTCCCCTTTTCTTCCCTCTTTCTCCCCCTTTTATCACTTTTTTTTTAAATCAGCCTATGTCCGTCTCCAGTACCAAAGTCCAGAGATAGTTGGGACCCAAAATCAATGGGATTCATCAAAATCGGTTTTAATCGGTAATTTTCCAATACGCGCGGCGCACTGCTAGTCAAAAACCACTTTACTGCACTCCATGGCGGTGAAACGCCATAGCACGAAACCGCAATTTGAAAACATGTCGCCCCATCAATTAATTCGTGTGAAGAAATGTCGAGTTGTTTCAAAAATAAATGCTGATTATCTACCTGCAAATAGGCCAGGCCCTGAACCTTCTGTGTTCCATCATCATATGTCATATCCTGGTATTTGTACAATTAAACGAACCATCAGTTGACTCGAATTAATCCCCCGTTGCCAACGTAATGGTTATTTTAGTAACCCATGGGACAGCATAACGTGGGCCAGTCTATTATGAGTGCTCAGTTGGTTGCTCTAGCATTCATGAATGGGGTGGGTGTGTGAGAGTTGAGTCTAGTCAATCCGGCCAAGGAATTGCGTTACTCCCATACAAACTTTGCCACGCTGTTTCAGCCCCTTTTTAAATAGATGGGAAATCATCAAATACCTAACTTCCACCGCTCTGGGTGGAGCGGGGAGGAACGTCAGACTTTTACTGACTAAAACCCACCCATGTTCCTTCTTTAGCCCTTAATGTTCCGCGGCCGCAGTATCTCTTTCGAACAACCCGCAACGCCGGCATCCAGTGCCCTGGCAGGCCCCTCTGCTTTGCTGACATCTTTTTGAGGCGTGCGTGGATCACGAACGTTCCTTAGACACGGTCTGTCATCACTAGACGGACCGACTGTGAGCTAACCATTGCTCACCGTCTAGGACAGATTTTAGCAAAATCCCATCTTAGTGAGCACTAACATCCTATTAGGATCCCATATGCAAAATTTTAAACCCTTATCTCCAGTAGTTTCTTAGATTTCGTGATGAGTAAGTGATTTTCTCTCTTCTAAGATAGATATATTTTTCTTAGAAAATAAGTACCTAAAGAATTGTAGTACCTATAGACTTGTTTACCCAAATGTGTGATCCATACGAAAACACAAAGTAAATAAAACCTCTTCACGAATGAAACTGCACGAAACGCAAACCAAACTTCCGACAATCCACGTCGTAGGTACACAACACTCTCCAAGGGAAATAAACACGAGTTTACCGAGTAAACATCGATTAAAGCGAGCCGATGCATGAATCGATTCGTTCGATTCGATTACTTATATTTAGATTGTAGTGCTTGGGCTACCGGCTGTTAAACTTACGAAACGACTTGTTTTTGGAATCGAGAAATTGGATCGCGAGTGATGCGACAGGTAAACAAACAATATGTAGTCACTAGAGGCGTTTCAACTGTTTTTCTATAATAATTTAAATGGCCTTTGCCCAGCAGATGGACAATGGAAATCCTCTATGGATTTCGCCCGCCCTGGGGAGGGCGGAGGGGTCTGTCAGACTTGAACTTATTATAACCACTCCGGTGTTCCTTCTCACACTTGCATCTGAGGGTAGCAGGAACAAGTGTGACTTCCGCAGCTTCAGAGCTCCTACGACAGGGTAACGCTGAGATAACACAATTATTTAACATATTAATTCTACCAAGAACAGTAACAAAACAATTCTATTTCGATGTTTCCTCATAATTTCGCAGAGACAGGTAGTTTATATAATAACTCCTAAACACAATAATACAGCAGGTATATTAATGATTTCAGGAACTATCGCAGTCCATCTGGTTTGTGTCCGACTGTTATGAAGAGTAAACAAACACTATTGATGTGCATTCCTATTTAAATGGAAGTGGTATTCTTGAAAACATTACATCTGTATGTGCCTACTATACGAATGAATACGTAGTAAACATTTGTGGCATCCCACAAACCCAGCAGGCAGAGACACTGACGGGTACCAACTTTTGACAGCACTGTTGGCGCAGTGGCTGAGCGACCGACTTCTGCGCTGCGTGTCGCGGGTTGGACCCCTGCACGGAAATAATATTTGTATGACTATACGTATGTGAGTTTAAATGTTTGTAAATGCACCCACGATACAAGTGAAATTCTTAGAGGGACCAATCTTTTTTTTAAATAAGACGAAAACTCTTTGAGGCGCGCGTGGAACACGAACGCACCGTGGACACGGCCTATTGTGTAGTGAGACACGAACGGTGAGCTACTCAATGCTCACCATAAACGGGCCGGCGCCCACTCGTCGCCTGCTGCTGCAGATGCTTTACTAAAGGAAAACGTTCTATTTAATGATTCCGAATTTAATTTTCAATATGTTAACTGTAATGATGTAATTAAAACATTTCATATGTTAAATGTTAAGAAGACCGCTGATCTATGGGGTCATTCTGTGGACGTTGCTAAGTCCATTATAACCATTGTAGCTCCTTCATTAGCTGTTATATTTAATGATTGTATTGACCGTGGTGAGTTTCCTGATCTAATGAAAAATAGTAAAATAATACCATTGTTTAAATCGGGTAGTACATCAGACCCTACTAACTATAGACCAATTTCAGTGCTACCAACATTTAGTAAAATTTTTGAAAAAATAATTTTAGATCAATTGCAAAGATTTTTCAATAAACATAAGTTATTGCATCATAAACAGTTCGGTTTTACAAAGGGTCGTTCAACTACTGATGGTGTTGAACTTCTAGGACACATTTATAATGCCTGGGAAGATAAATGCAATGCTTTGGGGATTTTTTGCGATTTGTCCAAGGCTTTCGATTGCGTTCTCCATAAAACATTAATCAGAAAACTACACCACTACGGAATCCGGAACGCCTCTCTGAATCTTCTTACGTCATATTTGAGTGGTAGGATTCAGAGAGTTGATGTTAACGGGAAAAGATCTCCCGGATCTGTAGTAAGCATGGGAGTACCTCAAGGCTCCATTCTTGGCCCTTTTTTGTTTCTTATTTATATTAATGACTTGCCTTACCTCATAAAGGATAATCATGATGTAGTGTTGTTTGCAGACGACACTTCTCTTTTATTTAAACTAAAACGTCAGCAGCTAGCTAGTGACGATGTTAATAGCGCTCTGGCAAAGGTCGTTAATTGGTTTAACGTTAATAATTTACTTCTAAATGAGAAAAAGACCAAATGCATTAAGTTTACGTTACCTCATGTTAGACAAGTGGAAACTAGTGTACTAATCAAGGATGAAGAGTTGAAACCGGAAGATAACACAGTGTTCTTAGGCTTAACTTTGGATGCTAAGCTTCAGTGGGGCCCTCATATAGATAAGTTGTCAAAAAAGCTTAGCTCTGCAGCATACGCCGTTAAAAAAATTCGTGATTTGACTGATTTAGGGACAGCCCGTTTAGTTTATTTTAGTTATTTCCACAGTGTGATGTCGTATGGTATTCTCTTGTGGGGCCATGCCGCCGATATTCAGACAATTTTTATTTTGCAAAAGAGGGCAATTCGTTCAATGTATAAATTAAGTCCTAGACACTCCCTCAGAAAAAAATTTAAAGAGATTAACATACTAACTGTGCCCTCTCAGTTTATTTACAAAAACCTTTTGTACGCGCATAAAAATATAAAATTGTTTAAAAAATACAGTGATATCCACGACATAAATACAAGGAACAAACACAAATTTGTTGTTCCTGCAACGAGGCTCAAAAAAATAGGGGGTACGTTCACATGCCAATGTATACGTTATTATAATAAACTACCAAGCGATATTCAAACACTAAGCCTCAATAAATTTAAATCTTTTATAAAACGTAAGCTATATCTGAAAGCTTACTATAATATGAATCATTACCTTGAAGATAAAAAGGCTTGGGATTAAGCTGCTCCAATTTAATTTGCTCTGAGAGTGTCAAGATTTTCCTTTGTTTCACCTATTTATTGTTTATTCCTTTATTTTATACAATTTGACATTACTTTGTTTATTTTTTTTATTTTTACATTTCTTTTTATTATTATTATTTGTGACATTTTATTTTCCTTATTATTTTAATTTATGACATTTTATGATTTCATTATGATCTCATTAATTTAATTTTGTATTTTTTTTTATTTGTTTATTGTGAATGTGAAGACCATGTGGATCATTTCTTTTATTTACTTTGTTTTTTGACGATAGTCTGGCAGTTTGAGTACTATAAGCGACCTACACAAATGTCCTTTTTTTGGTATTGTTCGTCGTGTCGTTGAGCTCCTTGGGTTATGAGTTGAGCTACACGATAACTGACAAATGCTTGCACTGACTGGACAGGTCCACTCAATCTGTGTGGTGCTTTCTTAAAAAGACCATTTCAGACACTATCTGCATGGTCCTCATGTAAGTTGACCAAGATTATTTTGTCTGGACCTTAAAAGAGACTATGACCTCTGAGTTTGTTTCGGCTGTTTCTTCTCAGAGTAGTCGGGTATGAAACACCGGCCTCATCTAGTTTAAAAAAAAAATGACGTGTAAAAGTGTTTGTGAAAACCTACTTGCAAAATAAACATCATTTATCATTTATCATAGTCACCCTGAGTTATCCAGTGACACCCAACGCCCGGAGCGTCTCTCGCAAATGGCGTTAATGTCCCTGAAACCCTATTTATTGCATTCTGCGATCTCTTCCAGCTACA
Organism: Ochropleura plecta; assembly: GCA_905475445.1. Lineage (NCBI taxonomy): Eukaryota > Metazoa > Arthropoda > Insecta > Lepidoptera > Noctuidae > Ochropleura > Ochropleura plecta. The sequence goes on from FR997738.1 coordinate 10,136,289, forward strand.
AAAGTGATTAACAACAAGAATTGAATGAACACAAATTCCGCAGAAACCAAATGTCAGCGGTATGTTAGTGAATCTCTCGACAATTTCCGAATAGTATACCCACAAGCGGTGCCAACTTTGTAATTCAGACTACTTTAATAACTTGCACTGTTTGTGTGCGGTGGAAGCAATTTGTAGGTGTTCAGTTTGTAGTAAATCAAAGAATTTTCCATGAATGTTCATGGAAGATTCTTTAATTTATTGAATTAATAAGGCTCTAAGAAATTGCCACCTTCCTTCCTACTTGAACAAGGCACACCACAGCACACACTCAAAAGAAAGGTTATTAAAAGTCTGTCATTTAAAAAAATGGTTTGTATTTAATAAGAACAGTATTTTTATTAAATACAAACTATTTGAAGTCATGATGATCGTGTTATGCAGACATATATGCATTTGCAAAAAAGAACTAATAATGTTTAAAAAACAATTTTTTATTTAAAACTAGCTTTTGCCCGCAGCTTCGCTCGCGTAAAATTCGGGGCAACACAGTTTCCCTTTCCTGATTTGCAGGTACCTGCTACCTGTAGTTTTTGCCCTTGCGCCTTATTTATTGTAAGAGCAAAGCTAAATTTTCCCTTTTCTTCCCTCTTTCTCCCTCATTTGTAAATTTAAAAAAAAATGCCTATGCCCGTCGCTAGGGTCCCAACTATCTCTGTTTCAAAATTCATTAAAATCGGTTTTGCCATTTAGGCGTGAAGACGTAACAAACAAACAAACTCACTTTACAATAAACAAACAAACGGACATAGGCTAATGTTTTTTTAGAAAAAGTCGGATGTGATGGGAGAAAGAAGGAAGAAAAGGGAAAACTTAGCGTTACTATTACAAATCAATAAGGCGCAAGGGGAACTGTGTTATCCCGAATTTAACGCGAGTGAAGCCGCGGGCAAAAGCTAGTTCAATTAGAAAATAAAACCAAAAGTTAAAAAACAAACTATTTAATCCGTCTTAACACAGGCTGATCCCACTCTAACACTAGTGCCGGGACAAGGCAAAACATTAAATATCGATGGTGGTAGCATTGGAATAATCTCGTCTGAAAAATCGATCACTTCTTGATCCACTCCCGAGTTCGATTCACTAGTAATGTGCACTTGATCCGCTTTTAAATTTTCTATTGTCACTTCACTTGGAAAACTTAAAGTCATTTTAAATACTGCGACACAAATGAATATTACAATAAGACTCTTCATATTGTGTGCTTTGTGTCTTGGTTCAAAGTTTAGTACTGATATTGTGATAGTTTCACGTTCTTATATAGGCATATTATTTCAATCCAACTTCGTTAATAACATGTTTTTAGAATTCCGTATCTCGTAAGGAAAAACGGTTCCTTGATTCTTATCAAAGATCCATTTACGTTACGTTTTACTTATGTCTGTGAGGACAAATTTTCATTCAAGTCTTTGGATAAGTCGGAAGTTCAAGATTTATCAAAAGCATTAAGTTTTTCTAGGAATACCTAAGTTAAATTAGATAAAGTTCTACCTAAGCAAAGACTAGCCTAGTACACTCACGTTTTGCTATCGGTGACTACAGAGAAATTCCTAAAGGAATAACACTTTGCTCGAACGGGACCTTATATTATCTTAATTCGGAATTGGAAATTCATAGATCTAGTTACTGTAGTGAAACCACGTAACATAATAGACGGAACCCTCGGTTCGCGAGTAATAGTGACTCTTGGCGATTTTTACCTATACAGGAAAATCTGTCTGACTATCTGTCTGTCACGGCCATTTCAGATCATCTCAGGAACGCGTGGAGCTATCGTTGAGATTGAAATTAAAATCAAATACTCAAGTCTGTGGTCCCTTTGAGCTGTGACAAAAATCAACCTACGCAGTCAAAAGTGGTTTTATCGCAAGTTTGTACGGAAGCCTCGTTTTTGAACCTAGCTCGCTCTTGGCCGGTTTTTTATATGTTCAAAATGATACTTAAGATCTTTTATAGTGAACTGTTCGCAATAAATCACTCTACATTACATCATTGATGAGAACTGGTTTCTTTAAACAAGTTGATTTGAACTGAGCTAAATTACTCTTTCAAAAACTTCCTGCTCGTGTATGATATTAAAACAAGCGTTATTACTTCGTGCATCACTACTTACTATATTATATACTACCTATGTGTACTATATTATTACAATACTAGCTGGTGCTCGCGGCTTCACCCGCGTGATGATCGAAAAAAAAGTTTCATGTGTTATTCCAGACTAATCCAACTCTGTGCTAAATTTCATCATGATCCATTCAGCTGTTTTGACGTGAAAACCATCCATCCATCCTCACAAACATTCGCATTTATAACATAGTAAGATACATATACCAAAATAACAATATCATCTTTGGTCTCTTCGGTCTCTTTACCGTCTCTAAGAGCGTGCTTGGATTTGCGACACAAACTTGTGCACTGTTGTTTCACTAGTGTCGATGACAAGTGTCCGCTGAGATTGATCGCTATAGTTGAAACTCGGTATGTTATAAGCAGCATCCATATAGACCGGGTTTGCGGGTTATTGCCGGGGTTGCGAGTTGTTCGAAAGAAATACCGAAACTCCGGAACATAAGAAGCAAACGAAGGAATATGGGGTTCTTTGATGATTTTCCATCCGCAAAAAAAAGCATCCAAATAGACGAAGTGGATTCAGTGCTTACTATAATTATTGAAGTTCACTTAATTTAAGCTACACATTTAAAAAAATATATTTAATTCTAACGAGACTAAGGGCAACAAAAATAATTGTACACAATTACGTGAACAAAAAACCAAACACGTGTCATGTATTAGGTACTTCCTCTATTAATATCAGTTAAAAAAACGCAAGAACTTGTTAGCGGTTTAATGACTCCAAATAAACCTGATCTAACGCAATTATCAGGACAAAGATCACCATTGATAAAAGAATTAGCAAAAACCAGGGTAGTATGCAACTTTGTTGCTTCCTTCATTCACGTCCAACTTTTCTATAATCGTAAGTAATTCATCACTAGTGATCCTTCAAGGTTCTTCATCGTGTTTGTTTGCCTGTTTGATTAAAGGTGTACCAACAATCTAGTAATAGGTTCGCCATTTTTTTTTTGTTCACCATAATATACATGGGCAAAAACTTGTAATAATCTACCGAATTCTATGACTTCTCTTTTACTTACGATATAAATCGATTCATCCATCATCATCAGTAAGAAAGTATTTTTGAGCTCGATATCCTTACTAATATTATAAAAGTGAAAGTGAGTTAGTTTGTTTGTTTGTTACCTCTTCACGCTTTAATGGCTAAACCGATTTTGATGAATTTTGGTACAGAGATAGTTGGGAACCAGGATACGGACATAGGCTATTTTTTTTTAAAAAAGTGGGATGTGAGGGAGAAAAAGGGAAGAAAAGGGAAAACTTAGCGTTGCTATTACAAATCAATAAGGCGCAAGGGGAACTGTGTTACCCCGAATTTAACGCGAGCGAAGCCGCGGGCAAAAGCTAGTTAATTATATTTAAAAACTTCGTTTGGTGGTACTTTTTAGTTGCGACGAGTTTTCTGTTACTTACACTTTTCTATAACGAGATATTAACGATAGGATGTTTTACTTTGACTTATGTTATTGATTTCTAATATCTTCCTCCTAATAAACGTGGATTTTCTTACATAATTTTCACTATAAAAACATATGTAATATTTTTTTTCATGTTATGATTATTTATTACTATTTCTTAAATTAATTACTATATACAAACTATAAATAGATACAAACTAATAATTACAGGGCGTTAAAAAAATTGTCCGCATCGCACTGAACAGGTAAAGTGCCCAGAAGGCTGGCAGCATTACCGCGTTGGATGGCAATGCTTATTTTTTGTGCAAAAAACAGGCCAGCCTTACTGCAGGAAAGGCCATGGTGTCCGAGGCAGTCGACTGCTTCCCCACATTGACAGCGATGCGGAGCCCCACAAGGAGCACCCAATCGCAAACATGTAGCAAGCCCAAAGAGATTAAATATACCTACTATAGAGGGGCTATGCGAAGAAATGTCATAGAAAAACTGTGATCCCTTGTTTCAGTGACGCCATCTAGCATAATATAGCAAAATTAGAGCGGCTATTGGGAACATCAAATGTCAGTAACGCCATCTAGCTATGAATAGCATACTAGAAACTTTGTGTAGGGATGTTACCATTTAAATAACAGGGTATCGATAATAATCATAAAAGTAACGAGACTATTTTTTTGTTCACATTTGAATAGATTGAATCAAATGCCAAAAAATTAGGAAAACAATAAAACGATTAGTGGTTTTAATGTGTACAAGTAATTTTTTTTTTCATACAAATTATTAAATGAATATGAAAGATATAGAAATGGATAAATAAATTATCATCAAAGATATGTAATTTTTTTGTGAAATTAAATTTATATATAAAATAAATTACAGTAGGCACGGGCATGCGGGCGGCGAGTAAAGAGCAACTCGCTGTCCGACCATGGACCATGCCCGGGTCGACGGCTCGTTGTGTTCCACGCGCGCCTCAAAGAGCGCAAAATGACGGGGGCCCCCCTGTAGAGGGCCGAAGCCTGCCGGGGTCGCGGGACTTATCTCATTACCGTGACCCCGGAACATAAAGGGCTATTGAAGGAACACCGTGGATTTTAGTCATTACAAGTCTGACAGTCCCTCCCGCTCTGCCCGGGGTGGGAGGACTCATTTGATGATTTTACCAAGTTAAAAAAAAATGGGACCAGCACTGAAATCGCGAAAATAAATTCAGCTGATCCATACATTATATCGAGGTATGCAAATTTAAATGTATGCAGCTGTTATTTATAAAAAAAAACTAATGTTGTAAACCTAAAGACTGAAAATTTCCCTTTCGTTCGCATCTTCTTCAGCAACTGGTTGCGTTGCAAGTGTTAATTGATTGCGAAACTTGATAATAATGCGGACGAAAGTAATATTTCAATATCTGGTTTCTATTTTGTGGGATAGAAACCGCTGAGACGAACAGACAAATAGCAAAGTCGAGCAAGTAATTTAATATAGAATGACTACGAAAAATCAAGAAACGTGCAACTCACTTCACTTGTAGTACAAGGTACAGATCCTTTTTTTAAAATTGATCGACCAGTCTTTCCGAAGTAAATGTGGTCTTTTAAAATGCTTTGAGCATAATTTTGATGAAGCAGATGGAAGCCAATTTTCTTCTTTTCAGTCTATTTGTACAAACCCTATCCAGTTTTCACGTTCTACTTTATTTACACTCGGAAACCTGCAATAACAGAACCCTACTTGAACGAATAGTACTTGTTCCTTTATTGACATTTAAATTAAATGATATGATTATGTTCCAAACAGTATTATATTCTAAGTGTTATTTATTATTTACCTCATAAAATATCGATGACAAAATCGATAAACAACATCACATCTCTACAAGGCAGTAGTAAAGCTATTCAGCAATAGAGGGCGTTTATTACAAAATTAGCATATGTTCTAGAACTATTTATTAAAATAACTATTACTGAGTAAATATAACAAATACTTACGAAAATAAACCGAAGTTAGATCCAGTCGTTCTACCATAACGAGATTTACAGTACCGTAATGCGCAACTCGGCATATTTTCTTAGAAAATATTTTTCTTTTGTTTGACAGTTTGTCAAGAATACGACATATCATGCCGGCGTACAACACTAGACTGAGCGACTTTTGTCCACTAGGACAAATGTATCGGATTACGACTTTTTTCGCTATGTCCCGTCTATTGTATAGTATAATTTAATGTCTTTGAGCAAGCCGGAAGGTTGTGTTATTTTTTTTGACAATGTCAAACTGTCACGTCAATTTTATATTTCATACTTAGTTGTTGAATGTTTTTCTTAAAGGCCAGTCTGCTTTGCAAATAGTTTTTATTATATGTGCTAATTTTATTTTTTAATTACTATTTTTTATCCTAATAATTAAAATGTCATGATTAATTTCTGGCTACTTTGGATTACTTTGCAAGATTTTTGAACGTAGAAATAAGGGAAATCGGCTCAGCTTCGAACTTGGGTTCTGGGAGAGGAGAATTGTATTTTGACCTACTGAATTTTTCTTCACGAGTAAATTAAAAAAATTACGATGCTGTAAAATCCTTACTATGGAATATTATAAAAGCGAAAGTGGGTTTGTTTGTTTATTAAATCTTCACGCCTAAATGGCTAAACCGATTTTGATGAATCTTGATACAGAGATAGTTGGGACCCTGGAGACGGACATAGGTTATTTTTTTTAAAGTGTGACATGAGGGAGAAAGAGGGAAGAAAAGAGAAACTTAACTTTGCTATTACAACAAATAAGGAGCAAGGGCAAAAATTACAGGTATGAGGGAAAAAGAGGGAAGAAAAGGGAACAGGGACTCCATACAAACTGCTACATAAACGGTCGTATCTTTTGATTGCGTATATACTCAATCAAGTATGGTCTCAAGATTTTAATTCCAAATCAATACCTCCATGCGTTCCCGGGATAAAGGGACAGACAGACAGACGCACAACAAAGAGATCCTATAAGAGTTCCGTTTTTTCCTGTTGACGAGCCTGTTGGTCTAGTGGTTAGTGGCCCTGACTGCTGAGCCGGAGGTCGTGGGTTCGATTCCCACCCAGGACAAACTTTGTGTGATGAGCATGATTGTTTGTTCTGTGTCTGGGTGTGATTTATCTATAATATATATGTATTTATAAATTATATAAGTATGTATATCAGTTGTCTGGTTACCATAACACAAGCTCTGCTTAGCTTGGGATCAGATAGCCGTGTGTGAGTTGTCCCAAGATAAAAAAAAAAAAAAAAAAAAAAAAAAATATGTATAAAAAGATGAAAATTAGGTGTATCTATCAACATTGAACTCACAGAGTTTCGTATTCTTTTTAAGATCCTACGAGGCAATAAAAGTAATACGATCAAATTCATATCTATATATTTTATTATATACAATATGTTGATTTGCATCCTCGTCAAAATTTAGGAGGTGCTAGTAAAAGTCATCAATAATCAATGAAAATTACGGTACCTGATCAATAATAATATACGGCGCTTTTATGATCTGTCTCTGTGTGTTTAAATTTAACAGTATTACAGAATATTTCACTTCAAAAGTAGAGAATCACCTACAGAACACACAGAACAGTGTGCGTGAGCGTCGGCGCATACGTATCATACAGCGGCATGCACGCACCTGTGTGCACTTACCGATTTTTGAAAATACGAAAAAAGTAAAAAAAAAAAACCTACTTATTTTATTATCGATTCGGGTCGAGAATCATTAGCATAGTTACGTCCTTGAATTTGACGAGGATGCAAAACAACACGCTGTATATATAAAAATGAAACCCGTTTCCCGTTGTCACGCCATAACTTGAGAACGGCTAGACCGATTTGGCTGAAAATTGGTGGGGAGGTAGCTTAGAGCCAGGAGACGGACATAGGATACTTATCTACATACTTTTCATCCCGGTAAGAGAAGTAAGGTGGGTAGGTTAGTAGGTAGGTAGGGTAGGTTAATCCTTATCTACTAATATTATAAAAGCGAAAGTACTAGGCTTGCATGAATTCACGGTGAAATTAATTCCAACAGTCTGTCAATCATCATCTGTCATCATCTGTCTGTCATCTGTGGATTCAAGTTCTTGGTAGAACCAACTGCGTTGAGATAAAACTACTAGGATCGCATGAAATTTCCAGTGGTATTCTTTTGGTTTGAATCTAGAACATCCATGTTTTACCCATGGTCAATTATATGTGGCATGTTCACGGGTCGGAAGACCATCTGCGTTGTTTGTTTTTGCGCCTGATAAGAAAACAAAAAATGGCGTGTATCACAAGGTACTTAAGTGAAGAGCAACCTATGTACTGAAATGCAAAAACAATAATAAATGATTAATGTACACACTTCATTTTTTTTTCTAAGAAAAATTTAACTTAAAAATTCGAAAATCGGCTTATTATTTATTGCTTTTAAGGCGGAACAGAGTTCGCTGGGTCAGCTAGTCTTTTATAAAAATGTTTTGTCACCAGTTTAAAAAAAACACTTGCTCCACACAAGGAATTTCTCCCGTATCGTGGGTGCGTTTACAAACATTTAAACTCACATACACAAACAGCCCGACCCGTAACAACTACCTGTAGGTCATACAAATATTTGTTCCGTGCGGGGATCGCACCCGGGACACGCAGCGCAGCAGTCGATTGTTCAGCCACTGCACCAACCGCGCCGAGATGAACCACCTCGGCTTCCAGTCTAACCAGATGCCGCTGAACAGTATTTTACATGAAGCGATTGCCCACAACCCAGTTAAAACTGGGTAATACGATACCCCTAGGTAAAACTGGTTTTCAGACTTTTGGGACAATGACTACTTGTAACGACTGCCAAAGATCTACAAATGACAGCCGGGACGTTGGTCCCGGCTGCCAGCTTAACGTGCTTTCCGAAGCACGGAGGAAACTCCGTATGTAGCGGGTGGTCACCCATCCACAGACCCACCTAAGCAAGCGTGACTTAACCTAAAGATCGACCAGAATGGCTGCAATTATTTGGAAAGAAGCTCCTCCTTCACATAACATACTAATAGCCAGTTACCTACATCGAGACAGACACACAGAACCAATGACCTTGACCCCTGTCACATACTGAACAGAGTCTGGGCAATATTACCCGCTGCCGGTACAGTACGCTTTATTGCTCATCTAACATGTTTATTGCGTGCTGACGTCATGTTCTAGCTTGTTCGGCGGGATGTGAGGTAAATGTTAGTGTGTTATGTAACATACCTATTGTTGAAGGGCTGGGGAGATCTTATACGTATTCTGATCCGTAAGTTATGAATCAGAAGACGAAACTGCAAGCACATAAGATAAGAAAATTCTGGAAGAATACAACTTGACCTTCATAATGATGTTCCTCAGAGAGGCCACATGTGTGCCTAGTACTCGCAGGATGTTTGTGTCTGTGAGTTTAAATGTATGTAAACGCAAACATGCCCACGATACATAAGAAATTAGATATAGATATAGACTGCGGCAAGGTCCGTTTTAAAAAAAAAACAGCGTGCCGAAAAAAGCCAATACCTTCGATGGGTATTTTGGGCTCTAAATAACTCTAACCAAAAATCAACTGTTCCATATACTACCATGCTTCGGAGATAAGAGCTATGCAAATAAATTTTCGCGCATCTCCAAGTGGTATCAGCTTTTCATTCCCGGAAGTCAATAACCCTGCGATATGTGAACGTAGACGGAGCATGTTAGGATCCTAGCAGGTAGCGTGATTTAATTTCTACGATCTACCGCATGGAAAAAAGAGAATTTTCGTACTGGGTACAACCAGGACCAACGTTTCAAGGTTCTTTCCGAGGTACGAGGGAAACTCGGTTTGTAATGACTGGTCATCCGTGGCCTTACTTAAGAAAGCACAACTTAACCTAAAGATCGACCCGAGCGCCTGTTAGTATTAAGCCTACATTCAAGTCCCTCAATCTATGTGAGGATTATCCAGAACAGCAACGAAGCCCCTAGAACCCCATAGAAGTGAATAAACTTTCCTAGAATCTGCAACTTATTCTGAAAAGAAGCAGTATGTGAATGCCAAGGGTACAAACTTCCTGCCGGGGTTGCGGGTTGTTCGAAGAGCGGGGGAAGTTATTTGATGATTTCCCATCCGCAATAAAAAGGGTACAAACTTCCGACATAAACGGCCATATCTTTTGACAGCGTAGACTTACAGGGTTATTTTTTACAGCACTAGGGGACTACAGACTTAAGTTTAGGGTTTTAATTTCAACTCGATAGCTCTACGCAGTCCAGAGATAAAAGGTCTAGACAGAAAAACGGACAACAATATGATCATAAATGTCTTCCTTTTTTTTCTATTTGAAGTACGGAATCCTAAGAAGCCCAAAATAAAACAATATATCACCAAAAGGGTATCATAATAAAACTATTACGACAAATAACCGGCTCCCTAAATAAAGGGAAATAACCCGATAATAACGTGAAATGTGACTGTGATTCCGTTCCAGTCCATAACCCACAGCTTGTAGCTCAGCGAGGCCAGTTCCACGGCACTTTCATAGGCCATTAAAAACAGGCCAGACTATTAACACGTGAAGAAATGTTTATTATTATTTTTTTATTAATTTTGTAAATATTTTCTAGTCTTTTATTTGTTTATTGTAAATGTGTGGAGCATGTGGATCATAACTTTTATTTACTTTATTTGTTTTTGACGATTGTCTGGCAGTCTGAGTACTATAAGGGACTTACACAAATGTCCTTTTTTAGTATTGTTCGTCGTGTCGTTGAGCTCCTTGGGTTATGAGTCGAGCTACACGATAACTGAGAAAGGTTGCATGGACTGGACAGGTCCACTCAATCTGTGTGGTGCTTTCTAAAAAAGACCATTTTAGACACTACTCTGCATAGTCCTCATGTATGTTGACCAAGATTTTTTGTCTGGACCTTAAAAGAGACTATGACCTCTGAGTTTGTTTCGGCTGTTTCTTCCCAGAGTAGTCGGGTACGAAACACCGGCCTCATCTAGTTTTTAAAAAAGACGTGCAAAAGTGTTTGTGAAAACCTACTTGCAAAATAAACATAATTAATCTTTATTTGCTTCCGGTATTATAGTTTTTATGTATTTACTACTACTAGCTGTAATACTGGAGACAATAAACGTTTATTCTATTCTATTCTATTTGCAAGTTACTTTATGTTTTTTTAATCTAGTTGTTCCCTATGTTAACTAATAATCATTTTGTGTACGCTCCCCCAACATAGCAATTTTACATCAGTTTTTTTTTTATCTTCTGTTTCATACATTTTGACTTCATACCCAGAGGTCAAATGCCTCGCCTCTCATGCATAAGGTTGTGAGACTACAGACTTGAGAATATGGTTTAATATCAACTTGATACCTTCACGGCTTCCCGAGATACAAGGTTTTTTTTTTTATTTAGAATGAACTCACTCTTGACCTCGATCTCGCCTGATGGTAAGCGACAGATGAGGTCTACGATGGAGCGAGCGAGCCCTGAAGATGCCTATTATTTCTTGACAGACAGACGGACGGACAGCAAAGTGAGCCAATAAGGGTTCCGTTTTTTTTGTTTTGAGGCACGGTACCCTGAAAAATACTTACTATTGTTTTAAATTACGTATGTCGAAAAAAATATTGCTATTACTCTAAATTAATGTTATCGGCTTATTTTGAATTATTTTAATTTCATATATTTGTTTTTTTTTTATATAAAAAAATATATTATTGGTATAAACCATAAATTTATAGTGCATGTGGTGTTAGCCTGTAAGTGATTGTTGCACTTGTAAAAGTATGTATGATTAATTAGCTGTAAATGTGTTGTGTAAACAATTTTTGGCTGACCGAAATAAATAAAGAAATAAAGAAAAACCGACCAAGAGAGAGAGAGTCAGACTCGCGCACCAAGGGTTTCGTACAATATTTCGACATTACCAGGCATATCTTTTGACTGCGTAGACTTAGAGGGTTGTTTTTTTCACAACATAAAGGCACCATAGAGTTGAATATGGTTTAATTTTAACTCTATACCTCCGCGCGTTCCTGGGATAAAGAGTATTGACAGACAGACAGACAGACAGACGGACAACCAAGTGAGCCAATAAGGGTTTCGATTTTTCTTTTGAGGTACGGAACCCAAAAAAAACTGCTGTTTCCTACAAAACTGCTATACCAATACGATCAAAATGGTAACCGGTTTTATCGTCAGTATTCCCCAGTACTTGTTTAAGTTCTTTGAGCTGCTAAGAGTCATACTTACACACAAAACAAATATCCTTACTAATATTATAAAAGCGAAAGTGAGTTTGTTTGTTTGTTACCTCTTCACGCCTTAATGGCTAAACCGATCTTGATGAATTTTGGTACAGAGATAGATGGGACCAAGGAGACGGACATAGGCTATTTTTTTTAAGTGGGATATGAAGGAGAAAAGAAAGTAAAGGGAAAACTCAGCTTTGCTATTACAAATCAATAAGGCGCAAGGGCAAAAACTGCAGGTAGCAGGTACCTGCAAATCAGGAAAGGGGAACTGTGTTACCCCAAATATAACGCGAGCGAAGCCGCGAGCAAAAGCTAGTCTCTTATACGTATAATAGATACAATAAGAAAACAAACAATACCGATTTATTTATAAAAGCCCCCAATAACTTCCTTAAAAGAAAACTATCAAACAGCAGTTTATATGCGCATATAGATAGTACCCTAAGAAACAATAAATAACGCGACGGGTTTGGGCCAAAATAATGAAGGGACCAATGTTAGGCCTGGACAAAAAATAGGCAACTTACGTAAGTCCAGAAAGTCAGTTCCGAGGAACGATCGAAACGCGCACACATAGAGCCCTGGCTTCGATTCTCAGGTCTCAAATTCTCTTCTCTCTCATCAAAATCTCTTTCATCATGATCCATGCAGTACGCCAGGTCTTATCATAGACTTGTATATTTTCTCCACTTAAGCTACCTCTACCTCTCAAGGTATCCCATTTTCCATTGTCATAAGACTCTCTCGGCAACTATAGCAATGTCATCGACTAATAGCATATTTCTATCTTTTCCTAAGTTTCTTTCCTGAAGTGAGATCGATCACCGAGAATAGTTAAAGGCTTAGACTCGACTCTTGGTGCAAGCTAACAGCCAAATCGAAGTCTCACACTTGCCATTCCATTATTCTTTCCGTGTTCTTTCCCAAACGACCGTATTGTGTGGCATTAGCTTTTTTCTTCTATAGTTATTACACTCCAGCACTTCACCTTTGTTTTTAAAGATGGTCTCCAATAGTCAGCCATTTTTAAGTATGACTGACTACTTTAACCAACAATTTATCGACCCTGATTTATCTTCTAGTCATTCTCCTCTAGCGAAGGAGGTCACCGGACGTTTGAGGGAGAGAACCTTAAACCAACCCAGCCGCCACGAGAGACGTTCCGGGCGTCGAGCGCCGCGAGGAGGCTCTAGGACTAGTCCGCAGACCGGGTCGGTGGTCGGTGAGCTAAGGGTAGCTTACCGCTCATCCGTCTAGTGATGCCAGGCCGTGTCGACGGCGCGTTCGTGTTCCAGGCGCGCTTCAAAGAGGTGTCAGCAAAGCTGAGAGACCTGCAAGGGCCCCCGCCTGCTAGGGTTGCGGGTTGTTCGAAAGAGGTTCCGCGGCCCCGGAACATAAAGGAAGAAGGAACATGGGTGGGTTTTAATCAGTATAAATCTGATAATCCCCCCCGCTCTGGGCGAAGCGGGAGAGGGGGGATTATCAGATTTTTAGATGGAAGTTATTTGATGAAGGGCCATCCACAAAAAACTAGTCATACTCCTCATTCATCAGTTTGTCAAAATACTATTTCCACCAAACCTAATTTTTTCGGCAAAGCAGACCTACTGTCCCTTACTTTTTTATGACCTCGATCCAAGCACGGACGCTTCACAGACCATTAAAATTTATAGCCCATCCGGCAAGAGCAATGTTTATTTGTAACTGCTATTCAATTGTCGGAATCGGTGATTATCGAAGATCTTTAAAACGAATTAAGTGGTATTTGACTATGTGTGATGTTGTATGGGTATTAATCGGGTACTTCTTGCGCATTTTGATGAATGGGAAATTTTATGGGAAAGTATGCGCTAAAAGCAAGTTTCAAGGGACCTGGAAAATGTGGCAATGTTCATAAATCTATGAATTTAGTAGCCAAAGATATTTAAAGAGCTGACAAAGGAAAAATATTTTCAAACGAAATTTTCGATCCCAAACATTTTTGATTTTGGCACACGAATGCTACCTAACTAGCGGGCGTGTGACAGAACGATTTGTTACCAAGTAGTAACAATTATATAATATAGTACTAGAGTACGTTTTTCTTCGTCTTGTCCTGTCTCATCATCATTGCCTAGCCTTAACTCAACTATGTTGGGGTCGTCTGGCTTCCAGTCTACAACCTCCACTCGTAAATATTTGAATATCTTTGATAGTAGCATCCAAAGTCATTCCGGTAGGCACATTTATAACAAGAAATGGAAATCTTCTACAAACGACTGTCATCATTCTCCTGCCCTTGTCTCTATTTGGGGTCGGCGCAACACGTTTTCTTTATCCATTCTCCCCTATCAGACGTTACGGCATCATTTACTCCTTTCTCCTTCATATCATTTCTTACACAATCCATCCATCTTTCCTAATCCACATTTTATTTTTTTTCCATTTCTACCCATGACTGTCACAATAAATAATAACACAATCATTCAATTTATTTGGATTCAATCTTACTTTTAGAATTTTTCCAATATTTAAAAACTAATTAATGTTTTAATAATCTAGCAAAATTGTTTTTAGTTTTTGTGCGGGCAACATTGGAAAATGGGTTTGTTTGTATATGACAACGTCATTGTCTTCTTTTGTTTTTTATTCTTGACCATGGATACAAGTCTTTAAGTCAAAATGATAAAATACTATTAAATATTCACAAAAATTTTACAATAAAATAGCTATAAAAAAAAAACAAATATTTTTAACGGTGTTAAGATAAACTCATTGAAAATCTTATTTCACCACATAGTTTAAAAAAGTCGCTTCCCGCTGTCTGTCTGACGATATGTTTGTTTAGATCTTTAAAACTTGGCAACGGATTTTGATAAGATTGTTTTTTATAGATAGAGTGGTTCAAAAGGAAGACTTATGATTTTGTAATATTAGTATCTACAATTGCACCTGTGCGAATCGCCCTTGTACCAGTGCAGGCGGGTCACTAATTATAAACTAATATGGCAACCACAAGAATAGCTATAAGTAGCACAAAAATATCCGATCGTGTTTTCTGGTTGTCATAATAAAAAAAAAACTATGACTTTCAGGCGCCATTTTCAAGTTTTTCCGATTATTTTGTGGTTCCGAGAATGATTTACTTTAGGAAATTGTATTTTTAAACACATGTAACCATGAATAAGATACCAAAAGTTACTGATTTAAAAGACAGCAAAGATGTCCTCAAAAATCAAACGCATTTGTTTATGAATGAGAAGGGACTAACTAAAATTGTAAGTTTCGTATTTTCCTTTCAGGAGATAGCTATTATATTCAGTTGGCCGCATGTGGAGGGCTGCAGACATAACCTGCATACTTTCTGCTAAGTAGACGGTTTTATGTTATTGAGTTTAGTAAACGGCACATTCATGACTTAAAAATGTTGTTCTGACATTTATATGTTTATAAAACCTTTTGCAGCCCTACCCTGACAACCCAGACAACGTAGTATACGCCTACTATCAAAATAACCAGTTATCCAAAATCGAAAATCTAGAACATTTCTATAACGTCACAAATCTACAACTGCAACGGAACCAAATTACCAAACTCGAAGGCTTAGACGAACTTCTTTGTTTAAAAAGACTTTACCTTGGCAACAATAGGATCAGCGTAGTGGAAAATTTGGAGGGGTTGAAGTATCTGGAAGTATTGCATATTGAGAAGCAAAATCCGGATGGTCCAGATGCCCTATGCTTTGATCCAAGGACCCTCGCTTATATTGGTGTAAGTATGGCTTGACGGTAAGAGCAGTGTTGACTGTCAGGCGGCGTAACATGTAATAGACATTGTTGCCATTGCGGGAAAATATGATCATATAAGACCCATAGTGGCAAAATTGTGGTATCTCTCATCCACAAAAGCCATTAATGAAGAGTTAAGATCCATAGATCAAACTGGCAGAGAAGCGTTGGCACAAAGGAACAGGCTGGATAGGATAAGAGGCCTATCCAGCCTGGCCTACCCAGCAGAGATAGAAGTCGGGCTGTGTATGAAAATGATGACTTGCTAAAATATACAACGCGATTTTTTAAAATGAAAAACGGCTTTATTGCCTCATTGGTTGAGTTGGGTGGTCACAAGTGCTATTGCTGACTGATCATAATAGTCCTGGATTCGATTTCCTGGATACTGTAGTGTTATTAGATTTTGCCATCACATTGGAAACTCTCAGTAGCTACACGGAGCCTAACGTCTAGACCGGTAGGACTAAAGGCTAACCCAATTTACGTCATTATCTTCTTACCGTTGTGTTATTTGGGGTCAGAGCAAAGAGTCTTTTTCCGTCTATCCGACGTCTCGGCATCATTTACTCCTTTCTCCTTCATATCTTTTCTTTCTTTGGCCTTCCTTTCCCCATCCATCAACATTCTTAGGACTAAAACATAACAGTGGGTAGATAAAATTGCACCTTTTGCTATTATGTTTAAGTCCTGTAAGTAGGAACCACGACTCTGTCTAACCCTTTGAAGATCACAGGTGTGAAGTTGTGTATGATGCTATGGTTTGATTTCTAGGCTTCCCTAAGAATATTAAATGTATCCGAGAACAAACTGACGGACATGTCATGGGTGAAACCTCTCAAACAACTAGAGGTGTTGGTGGCAAAAGATAATATGCTCCATGATTACCAAGTAAGTTTGCGACTCAATGAGTACTTGCTATTTGAACTTTTAGCATATGCATTAACTCAACTGATACCCGATGACACAAAAGCCATAACTTGTTAAATGCAGAGCAATGATGGGCTAGGACTTATGGCCCTGACTTTAGTCATGACAAGCACTTAACAGTGAAGCCATACAGGTGATGGCGGTGCGTTGCGTGATTTCGAGCAGTGCAAGGCACGAGTAGTATCACAACGCCATGACAATGCTACTGCGTCGCAGCATGACAATATCGTCGTAAACAATACTGCGTGGTGCTGCATTTTAGCTCCGGGTCCCAACTTCGTCTCGCTGTCACCTTTTCAGACGCCCACGCGTATCGTCACCAAACGTCTTTTTAACGCAGTTTGTGCTCTGGCTTAGGCCGATGTTTCATTAATGCGTTGCGTCGTCGCAGTGGATTAGCGCATTTCATGTCACACCTGCGTTGCAAAAACGCGACGCGAAGATGTCGCACAAGAAGCCGACGCACGTCAATGACGGAGAGAACAAGGGCATTTCGGGTTCGATAAGGGTATATACCCATTAATAAGTGTTATACCTACCGGATATTTTTGCGAAACACGCTTATCATAATTTACAAAACCCGAAGTATCTGGTTATTAATGCTTGTATGCACTTCAGACCGTTGCTGATAACCTGTGCACACTGGGGAGTTTAGTGGACCTGAACTTTATTGGCAACCCCATGACTAGGCATCATCAGTATAAAGAGACTATCATCGCGAAGTGTTCACAACTACGTATGTTAACTCAATTTTTTATTATGTTTTGACCTCTTGTATTTTATGCAATCCTCTATGGAGATGGATTATGGAGAGCAAGCCTATTACCAGCGACCAGGCACAAGTCCACACTACTGGACGCTGCTGGCAAATTCCAATGTGATAGAAAATCCCAATAATGTTTTTTTTCTATTTTTATCTTCTCCCATATATGTATTTCTAAATGTTTGTGATGCTTCGCATGTTTAATGTTTATTTTTTTGTTATTTTGTGTTCTCGTCGTAATTTGCGGCAAAAAAATATATTTTATTACTTTGATTATGTAACATTACGAATTGATCCCATATGACATCATGCCCAAAAGTATCGCTGGCCACTTCCAGAGTTCACTGAAGCATCCAGCCAGTACAAAGATTATTTTTGTACATTTCAAAGCACACGTATTTATATCCACATGGACAATCATCTTATTACATTTTAATAATGATAGATGGAAAGGGAGAATAAGACCAAACAAAATCTGGATGGATTGTGTGAGAAATGTTATGAAGGAGATACTAGTAATTTATAGACGATTGGCAGGGGAGCAGAAGAAAAAAACGTGTTGCAATGACCCCAAATAAAATGGGACAGGGGCAGCAAGATAGACATCTATCTTATTGATTACAGGTGTACTTGATTCCATTGTCACCCACAATACTTCGAACAACTTCATTGAGAATTTCGACAAAATAGTCCGCTTGCGTCAACTGTATGAGAAGAACAAAATCGCGGCGACCCGCCATGGAGCCGATGAGTTCTTCCATCACAATATGGTGCCGGGTCCTTCGGCTCGCAGCGCCCTCCATACCACCGAAACATCTGACCAGAAACGTAAAGGTAAGTAATCACGCCTTTTACCCATATAACAGAACCTCAAAGGATGTTATTGACACTTAAATAAAATTATGGGGGTTCAGAAAAAAAATACGAGTCATATTGAGATCCTCTTGCTTCTTTTTTGTCGGTTAATAATTATAGTTATGCCTTTGCATGAGACGTAAACAAGTTATATGTGGCTTTAGTAGATCCTACCTTATATCACAATGAGATTTTACTATGATTTTCTGTTGCAGTCACTACCATCGAGTCTACGTATACTTTCATGCCAAGTGCTTACTGGAAAAATCGAGCGGCTGCCGGCATTTCACCACTTCCTACATTGAAGCCTCCACCGCCACCAAAACAACCTCTTGCAAGACCTCCAATCAAAGGAATATTAAAGAAACCTATGAAAATGCCTATGAAATAAAATAATCAAACTATTGCATTACTAGTATTTATTTCAAAACATCAACGTGTGCCTGTTTAAAATATTTTATGAAAAAATATTTAAAAAAAACGATTGTGATAAAGCAAATATAGGTACTCTCAATCTTTTACCCGGTTTTGACCATGGTTTGTGTGATGGTGATGCGTGATCTTGATGGATAACAGTAGGCCTACCATGACGGTTTAAAGCAGAACTTATTCCACTGAGGGAAAGAGACGTCTTAAGACGTCATGGTACCCTACCATGACGTCTGGTGCTGGACTTTTCTGTTGGTTGATAATAATTCATCGTCATGTCCTTAGCGTCCTTCTTCTCCTATTATTTGGATATCTACGGAATACCAGCTTGTGATGTGTGATTAGAATACAGAATGCGGCAGTGTGCAGAGACGGCAGGCTAGTAATTTCATCTCAGCAGCAGCAAGTTAGCCGCATACCGCTTTCAAAAACAAAAATATAGAATTTTTGAATTAACAGCTCCTTACTTTTGGGCACATTAATATATCGGGTTGTTGGCACTTGTTGGTGAACATTTCTGTGTATTTTTTTTTTGTTTTGATAAATGTATTGTAGTTGCGAATAAATACTTTTCCCCTTTATCCGTTAGAAAAAAAAAAACTAAAAGTAGTATTTTATCTTTTTGTTCGACGTGCCCTCAATTCCATCAAACTGAAGTGACGTTCTTGACAGTTATTTACCATATGATTTTGATTTTATTAAAATAATTTTGTACGGAAACTATGGCATACTAACTTAAATTACATTTAGAATTTATTCGAATCCTTCTTTTTATCGGCATATAAGAGTTTTTGGAACTTTTTTTTTGTGTTGTGAAATATAGTTACTGTCTGGATTTATCTTGATGAAATTCATATTTAAATTCGTTTTTGAAGCAGACTTCGAAGTGCATTTATTGATAGAGGTGTTATTTGTTACAAATTATTCCTTGGATCACCAACTAGAACAGCCCTTACTAGCTCCACCGTCTAGAAATTTACAAAGCAAGAAAGAACTTCGCGACAAAATCTACTTAAACAATCTTCAATCAGGGCTGAAGGCTGCACTAATTAGGTGCAGTCGCAAGCAGCCAAAATTGCTGACCAACAAGCGGGTGCTAAAAAGCACCGACCACTACCCATGATGAACGTGCTAAGGACCATGTTTGGGGTGTGCAGTGGGTCCACTCAAAAGGAAGAGGTTCACGACACGATCCGGAGGGTCTTCGGGAATGATATGGTGATAAAAGACAATACGGATAGACATAATCAGTTAGTATTTGCATTGTTTATTGTACGATTGACTGCCAGGGTTGGTCAAGTAGCCGTGAACACGACTGCTGAGCATAAGATTCGCTAGCGCGCCTGCTGAAAACCTTGGGTTTGAATCCCGGGTCGAGAAATGCATGTTGTCAAATTGTTCTAATGAATAGATTTTCGAAACTCAGGAAAAACAAACAACAGTAATTTCATGGACAAGGAAATAGTTAGTGTGATTTTCTTTATTGATCGTATTTATAATACGAAGCAACGTAAACTACGCGTTCCTTCGTGCCTGAGAACGAAATAACCGTTGTCAGCTGACAGGTGTCACTTTGACATAACTGCGTGGAAATATCACACAGTAAACATTATGCAGGCAGTTCATAATTAAGGTTCTGGCTTCAACTAAGTGGGAGTGGGGCGATGGTGGCCATAAAGTTGTCCAAAAGGGTGGAAAGATGTATTTGGAGACGGTTTTATAATATTACTAGCTTTTCCCCGCGGCCTCGCTCGCTTTAAATTCTCGGTAACACAATTCCCCACTCCTGATTTGCAGGTACCTGCTACCTGTAGTTTTTGCCCTTTTATTTATTGTAATTGCAATGCTAAGTTTTCCCTTTTCTTCCCACTTTCTCCCTCATTTCTAACTCTTATAAAAAAATAGTCTATGTTCGTCTCCAGGGTCCCAACTATCTCTGTACCAAATTTCATGAAAATCAGTTTAGCCATGTAGGCGTGAAGACGTAACAAACAAACAAACTCACTTTCGCTTTTATAATATGAAGAAAGCATACATTAGCAAAGAGATCACACAATCAAAGAGGTTCAACGAATAGGCAACGTATTGAGCATATTTTTGAGGAGCTCATTAAGCCGCGCTTGCCTAGGTTAGTCTGTGGATAGGTGACCACCCGTTACATACTGAGTTTCCTCCGAGCCTCAGAAAGCACGTTAAGTTGTTGGTTCCGGCTGTCATTTATATTTTAAACAGTAACTACAGGTAGTCAGTGACCCGAAAGTCTGACAAACAGTCTTACCAAGGGGTATCGTATTATCCAGTACTAACTGGGTTGTGGGGGTCAGAATGGCAGTCGCTCCATGTAAAATACTGGTGTTCAGCTGAATCCTGTAAGACTGGAAATCAACTACAACATAGTTAGGAAAAGGCTAGGCAGATGGTGATTGAGCATATTGTTGAACCTTTTTGTAGTTTGCTCTACAGGCTTTTAAAAGAATTTCTGATAGAAACTGTCATCTGCCTAGCCTTTTCCCAACTATGTTGGGGTCGGCTTCCGGTCTAACCGGATGCAGCTGAATATCAGTATTTTACATGGAGCGACTGCCTATCTGACCTCCACAACCCAGTTGATACTGGGTAATACGATACCCCTTGGTAAGACTGGTTGTCAGACTTTCGGAACACTGCCTACCTGTAACGACTGTCAAAGATCTACAAATGACAGCCGGGACCAACGGCTTAACGTGCTTTTCGAGGCACGGAGGAAACTCGGTATGTAACGGGTGGTCACCCATCCACAGACCAACCTAGGCAAGCGCGGCTTAACCTAAAGATCGACCCGAGCGGCTACTATTTATTTAGCCACGAGCTCCTCCTTCTGATAGATACTGTACGGGAGTAAAATCTAACGCATTACCCTTCTTTAGGCCTTAGCTTGATTTGTTGGACTCCCTATGTCTCCGCTTTGTCTCTGTCAGCAAAGCACCCTTTTTCTTTCGAATGGGAAATCATCAAATAACTTCCCCCGCTCTGGGAGTGGAGGGGAGTATCACATTTTTATTGAATAAAACCCACCCATGTTCCTCCTTTTGGCCTTTATGTTCCGGGGCTGCGGTATCTCTTTCAAACAACTCGCAACCCCGGCAGGAACAAAGCACTCTACGGCCCCAAATAAACATCTATAAGAAAGAAGACTATTATAATATAACTTCAGAAGTCTTACCTTTTTTTAGAAGGAGTAAATACGTGACGCATGTTCGTGAGAACCTACCCAAGATGTTGGAAGCCAAGATGTTGAACCAAAAGACCAAGTCTAAGAAACACCAAACAACTCCTGCCGCAGAAGTAAGACCACCTAAAAAACCATCTTAAAGATTACTTAAAAGACCATTTGAGTAACCAAGTGAATGAAATTTTTTTCATTTAGTTTTGGAATATATTTTCACTTTGACGGCACGGTTGGCGCAGTGGCTGAGGGATCGACTGCTGCGCTGCGTGTCGGGGGTTCGATTCCCGCACGGAACAAATATTTGTATGACCTGCAGATAGTTGTTTCGGGTCTGGCTGTTTGTGTATGTGAGTTTGAATGTTTGTAAACGCACCCATGATACAGGAGAAATTCCTAGTCTGGAACAACGTAATTAAAAAAAAAAAATACTACGTCTTAATCCATGGGTCAAATTTTGACAATTATCGACCAATTGACTATTCATATCATTTGCCACTGAACAAAAATCGTATTTCTTATCCTCTTTCCTTATTTTCAAGATGCCATACGTTTTTGCTAACTTTAAAACATGATCAAATCAATTAAAATGGTTTTGACTTAGAACCAACTACGCACACAGTTTATTGTTCCCGTAGTTAGACTAATATCAGCAACATTATTTCCTTGGCAGCGTCGTTAGACAACTGCTGCTGTACCCCTTTCCCTTTTTGAGTTTAACCTTTAATTTTCTTTACCTCCCATTCTTCTTTTCATTCTCTTACAGTTCGTGCCTTCCAAAACGCAAAAAGAAAGCCGTTATCTTTTCTTCCACAATTCCCGATGTTAATAAATAAAAATTAAGACTTCTTTTTCATTTTTCCCATTTAATGGTTACTGACCTATATTTGAATATTTATGGTAAACAACTAAATTGTTTTCTTCAGCACTATGTCGTTTAAGTTGAATTTAATCTAAAATAAAGAGTTTATCCGTTTTTGGTTAATACCAAGAACAGATAAACTTTTTGGTTAATACCAAGAACAGATAAACTCTTTATTTTAGATTAACTCAAGTCACCAACCAAATGAACGAGTAGTAATCTACTCGTTCATTTTTTTGGTGACTCAATGATGGTAAAAATCTCGCTCTTAATTATTTTACTTAGATATCTATATATTAGATATCTTAATCATGTATACCTCAATTTATGGTAAGGTTTTGCAATTAATTTCTCGTCACCTCATTACATTACCTGTGTCTATAGAAAACCAAGTTTTTTTTGCAAAAACCGAGCTTAACATTATTTATACTTACGGAAATATAACACTATACTGTATAAACAGGTAATCAAAAGTAAAAGGCAAACATGGAAATTATTGTATGATTCTGATTGCATTATGATTTCCTTAATAATCTATTGACAGAATATCAATTAAAGAAATTCCATTAACGCTAAATATATGAACATGACTTTTTTTCCATTTAGATGATCATAATATACTACTACACAAACTGAATGCGTAAGGAAACATGGCAATACACTTTCTCTTAGACAATCTTTGAACAATAGAATGGATTTCTATGAAACACCTAAACTACATTTTAGAAAAATATAAAATCACTTTTAGTGTCCCACATGGCAGCATATCGGGCCCGCCACTGTTTTTTATTTCACATAAATGACTTTTCAAAACATGTCGCTTTTCCTACGGTTCTTTTTGCCGATGACAGCACGATTAAGACATAACAAAAATAGAAACTATGAAAACGTCAAAGATACATTGCAACATTCACATACTGTGCATTGATAAGTTACTTTCAGATAAAATTCTTCCTTTCACGTTGCAATTTCAGGCAGCAGCAGACACGGCTGACGAGAGATCTGGCAGAATAGGGCCCAAAATTGTTGTTTTCGACGCATCTACAGGTTAGTTTACACCAAGGTAATGCTAAAGTAATAGGCTTTAGCCCGTTGCGTTCTGAGGCCGCGGTATCTCTTTCAAACAACCCGCTACTCCGGGAGGTAGTGGTCCTGGTGGCCCTAGCGCTTTGTTGACATCCCTTTGAGGCGCGCGTGGAACACGAACGTACCGTCGACATTGCTTGCAGTCCACAGGCACACGTCTTAGTTTAAAACTTTTTGGTACTTAGAAGTACACTTAAATATTGTTACTATTACTAGATCACTAGCTTTTGACCGCGGCTTCGCTCGCGTTAAATTTTGGGTAACACAGTTCCTCTTTCCTTATTTGCAGGTACCTGCTACCTATAGTTTATGCCCTTGCACCTTATTTATTGTAAAAGCACAGCTAAGTTTTCCCTTTTCTTCCCTCTTTCTCCATCATTTCTCACTTGTAAAAAAAAACCAATGTCCGTCTCCAGGGTCTCAACTATCTCTGTACCAAAATTAATCAAAATCGGTTTGGCCATTTATGCGTAAAGCACAACAAACAAACAAACTCACTTTCGCTTTTATTTATTTATTTATTTAGGTTAACCAACAATTGTTTACACGTTACATTTCATTTAAAATGACAGAGATACAATTATAAGTGCAACAATTACTTACTGGCTAACACCACATGCATAAATTTTCTTAAATTAAACATTTAATATATTAGTAAGGATTTCATTCTGCCATCTTAAAAGTATGCCATTGTAAATTCGGAGTTTTAAACATTAGGTATGCCTAACGATAATTATATCAAATAATTTTTACGCCTTATTATTATCCTAAAACCAACATTTACCAGCCCACATTGGTAAAACCTAGCATGTACTGAAATGGAATGGCAAAAGTCCGAAAAAGTCGTCCCTTTATAATAAATACTTACATTTACCAACTCATGTCGGTAAATCTTAGGTTTTACTGGAAAATCTTAAGAATTGCCGTAGTTCGGTCTTTTACAGTAACATATAAGGATAAATTGCAATATCCGAAGTCAAACTAAATATTCAATTTTAAATTAAAAAAGCAATCCATCCAAATATTTTATTTACATCTAGAACTGTTACAATACATTTTCCATTGTTATTATTGCAATACTCAGTCTTAATCTTCGGGAATTACTGGCGAAGAACATAAAGCGATATTACCTAATTACTTTTAGTAATATTGATTAAATCATAATCAGCCAAATCCTTCTTCAGGTTTTGTCAAGCTTGGCTTTTAAATTGATCAAATACATAAATGGTGAACTACCCGTTCAATACTTTTAGACGTTACTATACATTTTCCATTGTTATTATTGCAATACTCAGTCTTAATCTTCGGGAATTACTGGCGAAGAATTCATCTAGAACTGTTACAATACATTTTCCATTGTTATTATTGCAATACTCAGTCTTAATCTTCGGGAATTACTGGCGAAGAACATAAAGCGATATTACCTAATTACTTTTAGTAATATTGATTAAATCATAATCAGCCAAATCCTTCTTCAGGTTTTGTCAAGCTTGGCTTTTAAATTGATCAAATACATAAATGGTGAACTACCCGTTCAATACTTTTAGACGTTACTGCAGCATTCGCTTGTCGTAACTAGCGTGGGGACATGAACTGCAGCACACACTCGATATGAATTTATGAATGACTAGCTTTTTCCCGCGGCTTCGCTTGCGTTAAATTCGGGGTAACACAGTCCCTTTGCGCCTTATTGATTTGTAATAGCAACGCTAAGTTTTCCCTTTTCTTCCCTCTTTCTCCCTCACATCCCACTTTTTTTTCAAAAAAGTGGGATGGTAATGTAAAAGTGGTAGCCTATGTTCGTCTCCTTGTTCCCAACAATCTCTGTACCAAAATTCATCAAAATCGGTTTAGCCATTAAAGCGTGAAGAGGTAACAAACAAACTCACTTTCGCTTTTATAATATTAGTAAGGATATGGAGTCACAAAAGAACCACCAATATTAATACCAACACATCCTATAACACATTCGCGACCCTAGTCAAATGTCGAAGAATCGTAATACAGCGATTCAGGAAATAGGACAAAATGAACTACGCCATCTATTAGATGCATAGATAAATCATTTATTTGATGCAACAAAAACCACAATACAGGAGTTAACACAAAAAATATCAAACTGAGAAAAAAAATAGATTTAAAAAAAGTAAGGTAGAAATTAGATTGACCTGTAGACATTTAGACACAGCACATACATTTATAACGGTCACCCACTACTGGGCGGTGTGTGTCTCATGATTGCACCAAATAGGAGTCCAGCTCAGCATAATGCCAGGTAGACTACCTGACGCTGGTATTCTGCTGGATCCTGCTAGTGACACACGGATGTTGAGTAAACGCAATGATCTAAAAAGAACAAAATGACATGCATTTAAAATTGACAGAAGGTAAGATTTTGAATTTAAATATTTGCAGCGCCGATTAGTTTACTTGATTATCACAGTTAGGAATGAATGACTATTATTGATATTGTACTAGCTTTTGCCCGCGGCTTCGCTCGTGTTAAATTTTGGGTAACACAGTTCCCCTTTCCTGATTTGCAGGTACCCGCTACCTGCAGTTTTTGCCCTTGCGCCTTATTGATTTGTAATAGCGAAGCTAAGTTTTCCCTTTTCTTCCCTCTTTCTCCCTCATACCTCACTTTAAAATAGCTTATATCCGTCTCCTGGGTCCCAACTATCTCTGTAACAAAAATCATCAAAATCGGTTTAGCCATTAAGCGTGAAGAGGTAACAAACAAACAAACTCACTTTCCCTTTTATAATATGTATTAGTAAGGATGGAGTGTGTCAAGTATGTGTGTACGAGTTTACTTATTGGTGTAAGTACCATTATGTTTCGGTTTTATTATAATGTACAGTGAGTATAGTTTAAATTGCTTTATATTTTTGCTATTGTAATGTGTATGTGCGTTTCATTTTTCATAGTTGCCTTAATGTCTGTTGTCAATAGGATAAAATGAGCCGGTAAGACCAGAAAACCCATTAACGCACTTGCAAACTAATTATTCAAACATGTGGTGGTATTTATTCAGACCATCAAACTAAACAGCTTTCGCTAGGAGACCTACATCGTAATCGCAATAAAATACCTGATCAGCTGCCCTATTTATTTGGGTCGAGTAGTTATTTGCCTCTTGTATGGGACACCGATCGATTACTTTTCTCGATCACGATGTTGGAAACATGGCTTTTTGCGGATGGGAATTCATCAAATAACTTCCCCCGCTCTGGGCGGAGCGGGGCAGGGAGTGTCCAACTTGTACTGACTAAAACCCACCCATGTTCCTTCTATTGCCCTAAACCTGGCAGGTGGAGGCCTTAGCATGCGGTTTGATGGGCTTAACCACACTTTTCTGCATTCTGATACTCGTTGTATTCAAAAGAGTTTCAAACCAAACAAAATATTTTAGTCTTTATAGTACCGGAACAACATTTCCACAAAGTTTCGTTCAGACTCGACGTTGTCTGGATGCGACATCAAAAGCACGTTAACATCTATTATGTCACAAGCCCGTCCGCTGTCACTGGACAGGGCTGGAGTAATTACCCCAATTAGTAGTGGCGCCACGCTAGCTGAGCATTTTGGTAATTGCAGTAAAATGGCTCGCTGTTTGGCGACTGTGTAGTTAGAGTTTTCAAATCAATTCATTCAAGTCTTTGATTTTTTGTTTGATGGCACGGTTGGCGCAGTGGCTGAGGGAACGATTGCTGCGCTGCGAATCGCGGGTTCGATTCCCGCAAGGAACAAATATTTGTATGACCTGCTGATAGTTGTTTCGGGTCTGGCTGTTTGTGTATGTGAGTTTATATGTTTGGAAACGCACTCATGATACAGGAGAAAATCCTAGTGTAGGGGACCGTTTAAAAAAAAAAACAACAACAAAAATAATAATAATGCCGCATAGTCGCATTTTTTTTACCAACATTTATCCTACCTATATTTGTGCAGAAAATACCTATTATGTTTCACCAGTGAAATATGACAAAGAGGCAACCCACTATCATTAACCGGGTAGAAATCGGCACCTAAGGCTGTTAATGAACCAGGGTTACGGGTTGTCCGAAAGAGATACCGCGGCCCTCAAACAAAGGGCAAAACAAAGCAGCGGATGTTTTTTGATGATTTCCAACCCGCAAAAAAAGCTGTAAATGAAAAAAAAACTTGAGAGGTATCAAGGGATACCTGGATGGAACGAAGTTTTTTTTTATTATGTACAAAAAACCTGTATACACTCAACAAAAATAATCGTCGCGACAACTGTTCAATGTAAAATAGAAAGACGAAACGAAAATAACTGGCTTGCTTTCTATGAGAGAGAGAGAGAGAGAGAGACAGACAGAGAAACGTCGTTACAACTTTTGGTCTTTTGTATTTTTTTTTTGTTGAGCCCCCGTTCGCAACGCGCGATAAGTAACTTTGTTCCAAAAAGTATTTAATTTGAAAAACAATGAAAAAACACTAGCTAGATCAATAATGCAGGCAGATTTCGTTATCCACCGTTTTTCTAAAAAAAATTGATTCGGCTCAACTTTTCACGGTTTCTCCAGGTACAGGCCGCTTAGTCCTGGTTGGTGACGAGAGAGTGAGTGTGCAGGGCCTCTCCAGCTTCGCAACCATCCGAGCCACGGCCTGCGTGTTCGGAAACAAGTGGATGTACGAGGTGCAGCTTGGGACTAAGGGTATTATGCAGGTAAGATTCGATTTCAGTTTGATATATTTCTTTGGGAAGCAGCGCATAATCAGCCTTTATTAGTTCCACCATTAACTCTTTCGCTGCCTAGATTTCAGCGTATGAGTCCAAAATCTATGGTATAGTTTGGATTGGGCAGCGAAAGGGATAGCAGAGGCCGCCTCTTGACGTAAATTAGATTTTCAAAATTCAAAACAACCTTCTTAGGAAATAAGAATTGTAATTATGAACTTAGACCGGTATTCCTTCATAAAAGCTTTATTTCAAAAACGTGCGTAAAACCATACTTTTTCTACCAATACTTTAGAAAGAATCGCTAATGAATTACGTAAGATTTTTTATGCTCGTGATTGCATCGAAAGTACGCAAATACTACTTATACTAATTACTAATGCTAACACTACTTACTGTCCTTTTAGTTGTCAAGACCATTTTTAGGGTTACGTATCTCAAAAGGAAAAATTGAACCCTTATTTGATCACTTTGTTGTCCGTCTGTCTGCCTATCTGTCTGTCAACACCCTTTATCTCGGGAATGCGTGGAGTATCGAGTTGAATTAAAACCATATACTGAAATCTGTGGTGCCTTGGAGCTGTGAAAAAATCAACCCTCTCAGTCTACGCAGTCAAAAGATATGTATGTTTATATCGCAAGTTTAAACGGAACCTTCGGTACGCGGGACTCACACTTGTCTGGTTTTTATTGTTGAATGCAGTTTAGACAGAGACCAAGTTCAACCTATCCGTATGATCCATCCTGTATTCCTACATAACAAAATATCCCCTACATGCCTCTACCAGATCGGGTGGTGCACAGCCTCGTGCACATTCTCCATGGACACCGGCGTAGGGGACACAGCGCAGTCCTACGCCTACGATGGAGGGAGAGTGAGGAAGTGGAACGTGGCCACCTCACCGTACGGTCAGGCCTGGCTACCCGGTGACGTCATCGGCACGTGTATAGACCTGGATAAGGGAACTTTAGAGTATTATAGGTAAGGTCTCCGGAAGTAGCGCAAATGATTATCAGAAAACTGGGCAGCCTTTTTTTAAAAATGAGAAATCACCAAATCATTTCTCCCGCTCTGGGTGGAATGGAAGGAATGTCAGACGTTTACTGACCAAACCATCCATGTTCCTTATTTTGCCCCAATGTGTTCCGGGGCTATGATATATCTTTCGAACTAACCCTGGTAGACAGTGGCCGTGGCAGGCCCCTATGACACCGTGTGGCGTAACTTTTTGACGGATAGGCAAGCAAATAATTTGAAGTTCAGGCCTGGTATAAGTTACAGCACTTCTGTAGCAGCAGTCCTTCAGCAGTAGTGGAAAGCTTCAAATCAGCAAAAAAACGCATCAAAGTCAGATCGTTTTGAACATCAAAATTATATATTACGAAGTTCCAAAAGAACCAGTCCTTCGCCACTTCGTGGCGATTTAACTGGGATATAAAAGTAGCACAACAAATTCCCTAGCAAAATATGATCTCTGTTATGCAGTCACATGTGTTGAAACAGATTTTTGTTATTGCAGTTGATTTAAAAGATAAAATTACGACATCCCAAAACCACACGACATTATGAAAACATATATAAAAGTACTTTTAGAAACGAAAACGACGACAAAACACCTCAAACGATTGCAAATGTAAAATAATAGAACCTAAGAACCATCTACATGGCAATCTGATGCTTCGTTTTACCTCTTAAGGCAATTTCCTACGTCACTCAGTCACTCAATGAGAGGATAAATCAATTAGGAAATTCATGTGCTCTCCAAACGATGCAATTTCGAATATAGGAATCGATTAGATCTATTTTTACCTTCTCGAATACAAGGGCTTAGATGAACTGTCTGAGCGGTTTTGTTTCAAACATGTTAATATACAGAATGAATGAAAATAAGTTAAAAACAAAAACTACTTCCCACGCTCTGGGCGGAGTGGAGGAGAGTGTCAGACTTACACTGACTAAAACACCATGTTCCTTCTTTTACCCTTTATGTTCCGGGGCCGTGATTATCAGCTCAACTTCTCCCGCTCTGGGTGGAGTGGAAGGAAGTGTCAGACGTTTACTGACCAAACCCATCCATATTTTTTATTTTGCCCTATGTGTTACGAGGCCCTGGTACCCTTTTTTGAACAACCCTGGTTTCTTTCGGACAACTCGCAACCACGGCAGGCATTCCCTTACCTTACATCTATTTGGGGTCAGCGCCGCATTACTTTTCTATCCTTACTTCTATTGTTGTATTACTGCCCATCTCAGCAGTTACCTCTTTTCTAGCCATATCCTTACTAATATTATAAAAGCGAAAGTGAGTTTGTTTGTTTGTTACGTCTTCATGCCTAGATGGCCAAACCGGTTGGGACCCTGGAGACGGACATAAGCTAGGAGGGAATAAAAGGGGAGAGAAAGATTTTTTTTTTGATCATCACGCGGGTAAAAGTTAGCGTTAGCCCAAACTATGTCACGCGGATGAAGTCGCGGGCGGTAGCTAGTAGTACATATTTGAAAAATTTATGATATTGTGGGATACACTACGCGAAGTCAGCTTGTACCAATCACATATCACCACACATAGTTCCCATAATTAAGGTATTATATCCTTCACAGAAACGGCATATCAATGGGTTTGGCGTTCGACAAGGTGACCCATGGCGCTGGTATGGCATACTTCCCCGCAGTGTCACTGGCGATGCAAGAGCATCTGTATGCTAACTTTGGACATGTGCCGTTTGTGTGAGTAAATCCTGGGTTTTTTTCTATAACTTAACCAAGTGCTTCTCATAATAAGGTAGTTTCCAGGGTCAAAGTAATTACATTCTATTTGGTTGGTCAGTCTTTTAGATTATTCGTGTGACATCACTCGTTGCGAAAAAATGCAGCAACGCGTGACGTCACACATAACTTTAATGGGTTATATCTTTGTCATTTTATTCTAATTTTCAAATAAAAAAATACGTGTCCCTTATTTTTGAATAATCTAAAAGACGGTCTAATATTTTTTTTTGGAAACTAGCCTATTAGCATGAATAGAATAATTTGATTTTTACATGGTGTACCAGAGGAGCTAAATAATAGCAGCTGTTCGGGTTGATCTTTAGACTCAGCTGCGCTTGCCTTGGTTGAACTGTGGATGAGAAACCACCCGTTACATACCGGATTTCCTTCGTGCCTCAAAAAGCACGTTAAACTGTTGGTCCCGGCTGTCATTTGTAGATCTTTGTCGTTACAGATAGTCAGTGTCCTGGAAGTCTGACAACCAGTCTTAGTAAGGGGTATCGTATTACCCAGTACTAACTGGGTTGTGGAGGTCAGATAGGCAGTTGCTCCATGTAAAATACTGGTATTCAGCTGAATCCGGTTAGACTGGAAGCCTACCCCAAGAAAGTTGGGAAGAGGCTAAGCAGATGTTGATGATGGCGTACCATGTACATAATTAAAATTATTCTTTTACCATAGTTGGGAATAGAATAGGCAGATGATGGTGAAGACTTAAATGAATTTAAGTATTTTATTACGGTTATCATATATGTTTCGCCGTAGACTGGCATATAAATATTGGAAGATTTTAAACGTAATATTTAAATATTAAACATGAATGTCGCAATTTTAAGTACAATAACTTGATTTAAAATGTAAAATTATTTGAATTTTGACAAAGTGTTGTCAAAATTAAAAGTGTTGAATTCAGGTTTGGAAGTCACAAGCCTTTTCTATTTTTTTTTTTGGGGTGGGAAATCATCAAATAACTTCCCCCGCTCTGGGCGGAGCGGGGGGGCGTGTCAGACTTTTACTGACTAAAACCCACCCATGTTCCTTGTATTGCCCTTTACGTTCCGGGGCCGCGGTATCTCTTTCTAACAACCCGCAACAAGTGACAAGCCTTGTTTTTAGTATCAGGTTTAAAACCTGGCATTTATGAAATGAGCATTTTCAGTAGTAGGTATAAAGTTAAGTTTTCGTAAATATGCTTAAAGAATATTCCTATCATAAAATACTCTCAACAATTACTAATAGGCAATATTTTCAGAATGCTAGTTTCTTCTTCCTAAAAGATTTTCATTTAAGTCTATTTCTACAGGTTCCCAGTGGAAGGCTACGCAGCTCTCCAGGCGCCTCCCAACCGGCAGTGCGCCCGCGCAGCGATACTGTTCAAATCCCTGGATGCACTGTTAGATGAACTTGGGCAATCTGCAGACATCAAGTCACTCACTTCTAAGAGTAGTAAGGTATAGTGTTTTGGTATATTGATGATGATGCCATCTAGCCGATTTGGGTCACAGTGACTCCATTCGATGGCTTTCTAAGATGGTTGTCGAGAGCTTTGGTATGCGGCTCTATTATGTGCTCTCAAGTGGCTAGTAAATCCAAGTTTAGCCGAAAAACTCCCAGCCCAAAGCGGAAATGTCAAAACACCATTGACGACATTATAGGATATAGATGTAGGTATATTAGGAACGTTAATAATGTCATACGGTATTTTACTTTGGGGACGGGCTGCAGACATCGAGTCTGTATTTATTCTGCAGAAAAGAGCCATTAGAGCCATTTATAATCTCCGTAGGCGAGATTCTCTAAGAGAACAGTTTAAGGAAATTAACATCATGACAGTACCTTGTCAATATATCTATGAAAACATCATGTACGTCAGAAAAAATTTGCATCTATTTGGTAAACGAGGTGATAGACACAAGTATAATACTAGAAACAGGGACCAATTGGTTCAGCCGGGTTTCAGGTTAGCTAAAGTAGACTCGTCTTTCATGGGGTACTGTTTGAAATGCTACAATAAAATACCTCCCCACATTCTTCAACTGAATGAAACGAAATTTAAATCTTGTATTAAACGCACACTATGTAGGCAAGCATATTATAAGTTGGGGGATTATATTGATGATAAAAATGCTTGGCTCAATGCTGGTCCTGCTCCTCAAGCATAGGGGTAAACTCATTGATAAGTATCCGAAGCTATAGTGGAAGCTGCAGAAGATTGTAAGATTATCTTTGCAATGTATAGAATCAATTCTCTAGTATTGTATAATTATTAAGCCCATATGTGAGTGCTATGTATTATCATTGACTTGACGAAGCCCTGGTGGTTAATAGTGTCATGCTCACTTAAATGTCTCGCTGATAGTGGCGGGTGTGTCGGGTCATTTAGCTCCCTTCAAAATGGTCGAGCTGAATGGGGCTGATCCATACGTCATGTTCGTGAACGGGCGCTGTCAGTTGGGACTGGTCATTTTTTTAACTACCACGGTCATTTTTTTTAACTTATTTAGATTTTAAATTGAATTTTGCTTTTTATTTACTCTGGACGCTCTTACTGTGCACGTCTTTCTACATCGTTCTCACATATTTGTATAATCTCAACACGAATGATGTAAATACGATTTTGTAAAAATATTATAATTTAAAAGAGTGTCCATGGAGTTTCTTGCCCATTCTTCTCCATAGAGATCAACGCTTTGGAATGGGCAACTACAGTACTTTCACAAGTTATTATGCCTTGTGACCGGGATTGTAGCAGCATAATTTTTTTGTTCTTGTTTTTATGACATTCAAAAGTGCCTGTAATGGTCTAATTGAAATAAATGCTTTGAGTTTTTGAGTTTTAAATAATGATTCACTGATGACATGTAGGCCAGTTGGTCATCCAGTGGTGATGGATGGACAACTTTATATCCTTTACGGATGAAAACCAAACGTGATGTGTGATGTGATGCATGTATCAAACTTGACTTAAGGGTATTTCACCGTCCGTCCGTGTATTGACGACAGGCCGTGTCGACGGTGCGTTAGTGTTCCACGCGCGTCTCAAAGAGATGTCAGCAAAGTAGAGGGGCCTGCCAGAGCCACCGCCTGCCGGGGTTGCGGTTTTTTTCGAAGGAACGCGCGGCCCCGGAACATAAAGGGGAATAGAAGGACCATGGATGGGTTTTAATCAGTACAAGTCTGACACTCCCCCCGCTCCGCCCAGAGCGGAAGAAGTTATCTAATGATTTCCTATCCGCAAAAAAGGGTATTTCCTTGAATGTTACAAATGTGTGACAATCAAAATTTAAAACGTCAGTAAAGATTTACAAAAGATATTTTTTTTATATTCATTACACAGTATAAAATGAAATCGCTCCTGCTGTTTGTTTGGTTAGACCTTTTAAACTACTGAACGTTTTTTTAATGCAGTTTACTTTATTGGTATAATATCCTAGTCTACGTGCCTAAAATGCGGAGTGCAGCTAGTCTTACATAAACTAAAAAACTAGTTGTGGTACTCAAAAATTTGTTGTGGATATAGAAACTCGCGACTCTTGTGAACCACTATATTATTTAAGCGGTAGGTCTGTAGTAGATGAGACTAACGCATACATTTTTCAAACAGGCAAAGTCAGAGACTTCGAAAGGAGCTGAGGAGGAGGTAGCGATTCGGATCCACAGCTCAGGGTCTGTTTACAGTCCACGGGCATCCCCACATGCCATGAACAATGTGCAAAGTACAGAGCTCAAAAAGATGTCTAAAAAGGTAACCTAACACACATACGTAAACTCATGCCTTTTCTCATAGAGATAGGGCACTCCTATTGCCTCGTTCTCATTCATACATAAAAAAACAAGCTGAATAAAAATACACACATACGTAAACTCATGCCTTGTCTTATAGGCACTCCTATTGCCTCGTCCTCATTCCTACGTCAGGTCATTCACGCACGCCGGTTGCGAGTACTATGCATTTAAATTTTCTGGTAAACTTCCTAGTATGGTCAGTAAATCTCCTTCTAGAGCGTCCAAGCGAAAATTTTTACTGAATAATTTTCTGGCTACTGTACCATTTGCAAATGCCGTTCTGTGCAATTTAAATGTGTTTAGTAAAATGCTTGTCCTGTAACTGTACCTGTTAAGGTAGCTGCCGGATTGATAATAGCATCATAAGGATTATGCTGTCTGACGTTAAGTGGTGTTGACATATTAGTTGAAACTGTGTACTGTTTGACCTTTGCCCAAACTGTGAAATCAACTGTATATCTGCCTGCATTTGTTATGTTTTCATTAATAGCAGCAGCTCCCCTCAACCTACCACCCCTTTTTTGTGGATGGGATATCATGAAATAACTTCCTCTGCTCTGGGCGGAGCGGGAGTGTCAGACTTTTACTGACTAAACCTACCATGTTCCGGGGCCGCAGTATCTTTTTCGAAAAAACCGCAACCTTGGAACCTACCACCCTGTAACTGAAATCAACTCCAACGTCGACACGAGGTGACAGCTCTATCTTTGCCATAACATGCCTTAGTTGATATAGCTTAGAGCATTCTCAAATTTCATAAACCAAACAGGGATTTCGAATAATTGAATTATTGTCTTTTTTTCATCCCTTCCAGGCTTTCCTCATGTCCCTATCCCGGCTGGTGGTGATAGAACTGGGAAGTACACTCCGGCTCTCATACGTGGTGGTATCAGAACTACTGCCTCGTCTGCGGGGACTCCTCGGCTTGAAGTCCAGGAGTCTTGAAACAGACCAGGAAGCTGCAGACTTCTTTACGAAGTCCAGAGATGAGAATTTTGTAAGTTGTTTTTTAATTAACTTGCTCATTGATTTAGCGGGACTCGAGCTTCTAAAGTAGTACGGCTTTTTTGGTTCTTTTTAGGGTTCCGTAGAAAAAAAACGGAACCCTTATTGGATAACTTTGTTGTCCGTCTGTCTGTCTGTCTGCAAAGACCTTTTATCTCGGGAACGCGTAAAGGCATCACGAAATTAAAACCATATACTGATATCTGTGGTCCCTTTGTGCTTTGTAAAAGCAACCCTCCAAGTTTACGCAATCAAAAGATATGGCTGTTTATGTCGCAAGTTTGTACGGAACCGTCGATGCGCGTGTTTGACTCGCTCAACTCGAACCGTCTATCTATTTTTTTAAAATACAATTGAACAATCGTTTACTAACATCTATTACAGTTAGGTGAAATTAAATTTTAACTATGTTTTGTACTTTACATTGTTTACAAAATTATCTAACAATCGATATAGACAGTATAATGGATGTCTGTGTTTACATCTTTTTGAGGCTGACTGTACCACCAGTGTCGGTCAAGTGCGGGAGGATCTCGGTAGCTGTTAATTATGCGACAAAAAAAAATCTAACTACAAAACCAATCGAACTCCTTTTCTTTCTTTTACTTACTATATAAACAAATGTGGTGTGGTGTGATGAGCCCTATTTATAAAAAAAAAACATTGCCCCACACTAGGAATTTTTCCTGTATCGTGGGTGCGTTTACAAATATTTAAGCTCACATACTCAAACAGCCAGCCTCGAAACAACTACTTGCAAATCATAAAAAAATTGTTCCGTGCGGGGATCGAACCCGCGACACGGAGCGCAGCAGTCGATCGCTCAGCCACTGCGCCAACCGTGCCGTCCAAAAAGCTAGTGAGACTCGAGTTGTGCACTATTAATAAAGATCTCGGTTTTATTTCTGTCGTTAAATATAGTATATTATTATCTCTTTAAGAAAATTCTTGACCTAAAATTTGCCATTGGGTCAATGAATATCAAAAAGGCTCGACCATTTTAACATCCGAATTCTATATTATTAGCTCCCAATTTTCCTTGCGTGAACTTCTTGTAAGGTCAACCTCCTGCATATATGTATGCAGGAGGTTGACCTTACAAGAAGTTCACGAACGCCATATACGAGTAACGAGAAGCAGTTCCAACGTCCTCGGGAAATCTGACTGCATTGTAAATTATATATTTCGTCCATGTAATTAACGGGCTAGCCTTGAAGAACCATCTATCCTTAATATAACAAAAGCTATACCAGTATTATAGAGATTTTATCTATTTGTGCATTGGTACTAGCCATAGATAACTGACCACATTAATAGGAGTTTGATAGCGTGCAAAAATGAGTATGCAAATATAGTTCTTTAATGTGAAAATAGAGGCTTAATACGCAACTAGAATTTCACAATCGAGTCGCAATTTTTTTTCCAAAACCTCTCTTAAACTTGAAGAGGCGTTGGTAATGTTGGTACATTGCAAAAAAATATATATTTCGCCAGTGACATTTCGCCAGGCCCTATGACAAAAAGGCACCCACTAACATAACATACTTCATGCACCTGTAAAAAAACATTGTACAGAGGCGGACATTTTTTACCAGTCAACCTTACGGTGATGCAGAGACAAAAACATAGTAAGTGCAATGTGACAGAAAATTTCAGTTTTTTTGTATAGTAAATACATTTATACATACATAGAAAATATGCAAAAGTGATATTATGTATGTTTGTAAAATCCTTACTAATATTATAAAAGCTAAAGTGTGTTTGTTTGTTATGTCTTCACGCCTAAATAGCCCAACCGATGTTGATGAATTTTAGTAGAAAGATAGTTGGAACCCTGGACTAGTCTATTTTTTTAAAGTGAGATAATGGGGAGAAAGAGGGAAGAAAAGGGGAGAGTTAGCGTTAGCCCAAAGTAACTAAGCCACGCGGGCGAAGTTGCAGGCGGAAGCTAGTATTTAACAAAATAACAGTATATTATCTACAAAGGAACACAATCGGTTCTAAATCTGTCTGTGCCCTTTGTGTTGTGCTGACCTTTCGGTGTGGGTTAAAAATATTTTAGGATGTGGGGCATCTTTGGCGAGTGGCACTTCTCAATTGAAAATTAACCAATGTAATTGCTTAGTGGTTCATGGTAACTCTTTAGTGCTTCTGAGAGCATTTTTTAATTCTTCCGATGGGATTACCAAATAACTTTTCCCGCTCTAGCTTTTATAGGAAGGGAGTGTAGACTTTTACCAACTAAAACTCATCCTTGTGTCTTATTTTGCCTTTTATGTTCCGGGGCGCGATATCTCTTTCGAACAACCCGCAACGCCTTCTGAGAGTATGGCAACTCAATTTTGTAAACGGCAGTGGTCCAATAAAAACAGCAGACCTTGGTCCGTATAATATTAGTAAACACACAACTTACAATCTATGTTAACACAATAAAAGATTTCAATTCATAAATCTGCTGACCCGCCTGTCGTACCGGCCACATGCACATGTACATGCGCCATAATGGTGCAGCACGGCTTTTCACTAATGACCTTCAGAATATTATTGCCGCTCGCACTCACTCTGCACATTATGGAAGCCATCTTTTACGCACGATGGTATTTATCGAATCCGAAGCCGAAGATGCTGCCGCCTGCGATAATAGCTTCTCTGTTTCTCGCTTTAGCAAATTGCAGTCCTAGATGTTAACGGAGACAACTCAAAAATCGTGAAATTTAATTATCCTTGTATTCGAATGCTCGGTGATCATGTGTAACTATCTAATATTTCAGAATTTACAAACATTGCCATTTTAGAACCTTACTATGCTTTTAAATAAATTTAATGTTCATAGCTTTCCTTAGAAAAATTGTTGGGATGTCCCAGTTTACATCTCGGTGTTCAAAATGATGATTATGAGTTAAAAAAAAAATAGGAGCAAGGAAAAATGCAACACCATGATCTCTCTTCCCGCCCCCGCCCCCTCATTCCCCACACTGTAATCGTTACTAATATTATAAAAGCAAAAGTGAGTTTGTTTATTTGTTACGTCTTCACGCCTAAATGGCTAAACCGATTTTGATGAATTTTGGTACAGAGATAGTTGAGACACTGGAGACGGACATAGGCTATTTTTTTTAAAGAAAAAAGAGGGCGAAGAGGAAAGGAAAGGGAAAACATAGCTTTGCTATTACAATCAATAAGGCGCAAAAACTACAGGTACCTGCAAATCAGAAAAGGGGAACTGTGTTACTCCGAATTTAACGCGAGTGAAGCGGCGGGCAAAAGCTAGTACTTCATATACCTAGACGCAGTGGGCCGTATCGTGACGCTTCTTCTGTTTCCAGGTGGGCCTCGCCTCCAAGTTTCTATCTCACCCGTCACCTCGCCTGTGTACCATGCTGGACTTACTATGGACCTTCCTGGACGAATCCGCCTTGTGCGATGTCTTAGAACATTCGGTGGTCCGGGAATGTCTACTATTTGACTTGGTGTCTCAGGTACTAATCATTTCTGTATGTTGTTAAATACATCAGGAGCTCGCAGCTAAATAGTAACTGCCGCTCGGGTCGTTCTTGTGATTTAGCCGTGCTTGTTTAGGTTGGTTTGTGGACCACCCATTACTTACCGAGTTCTCTCCGTGCCTCAAAAAGCACGTTAAGATGTTGGTCCCGGCTGTCTGTTTTAGATCTTTGACAGTCGTTACAGGTAATCAGTGGGTCGAAAGTCTGACAACCAGTCTTACCATGGAGTATTGTATTACCCAGTTATTTACTGGTTTGTGGGGGTCAGATAGGCAGTCGCTACATGTAAATGGTCGGATGGCTGGATAGGATGTTGGATGTTCTCTCATCCACCATGGCGACATTAGGGTCATGACTGTGTTTTTGTTCGCAAGCACCATTTTACCAAGCCGTCTCCCGGGGTGGTGCGGTATTCGTCAGACATTTTTTCAACGAAAAAAATCCCTGCCTGAGAAGAACGTACAGATACAGATAATTGATGATAAGCTTTAAAAAAGGTTATTTTGAGCCCTTTTTAAACCTGTATAATAAGCTTTGTTTAATTAAGCTGCACAAAATTCGTGCATAAATGAAAGCCTTTTAATAGCAATCTATAAAATTTCACAGTCCCTGTAAATATGCTCATTAAGAAAGGATTGTTAATTAGTGCTAAAGACCACCTTCTTAAAGTAATAAGCACTAATTACAGTGCGAGAGACAAGACTAATTAACAGTACGCGCAGCGAACCCTTGGTACTCGCCAACAACTTGGTAACCTTGCTTTTTTCCCAGGACATGTACTTCAACCAGCAGATAGAAGGTGTGTATGTGTTGTGTGGGCTGATGCAGCACCGGGAGACGAGGCATCATCTCGTCAAATACGTGTTCTTCAATAAAATAAC
Organism: Ochropleura plecta; assembly: GCA_905475445.1. NCBI lineage: Eukaryota > Metazoa > Arthropoda > Insecta > Lepidoptera > Noctuidae > Ochropleura > Ochropleura plecta. Next base: position 10,176,707 of record FR997738.1, read on the forward strand.
GTTAGTCATGCACCTATACAGTTTTGGTATAAATAACCGGTAACCTTGACTATTATTAAAATAGCACTTTTTTGGGTTGGGATATGATCAAATAACTTCCCCCGCTCTGGGCGGAGCGGGGGGGAGTGTCAGACTTGCTGACATCTCTTTGTGGCGCGCGTGGAACACTAACGCGCCGTCGACACGGCCTGTCGTTAATAGACGGACGGACGGTGACCTACCCATTGCTCACCGTCCACAGGCCCGTATCTACGGCGGCCGGTAGTCGTTGGCGCCGGCGGCGCCTGATGCCCGGGGCGTATACCGCGGTGGCTGGTTTGGTTTGAGGTTCTCTCCCTCAAACGCCCAGCCACTTCCCTCGCTAGCATGACTGTTTCGCAAAAGGAGGAGACCACTTCCCATTCCCTCTCGCATTAAAATAGCACTTTGTATTTTGAATACTAGAGTGGACTAAATCAAACTCAAATGACTGATGGGAAAATAACCAAATAACTTTCCCCCCGCCTAAAGCGGGGGAAGTTATTTGGTGACAGACTTTTACGGACTAAGACCCACCCATATTCTTTGTTTTGCCTTTTATGTTCCGAGGCCGCGGTATCTCTTTCAAACAACCAGCAACCCCGGTAGGCCCCTCTGCACAAAACGGAACCCTAATAGATTCCTCCTGTGCGTAAGTCTGTCTGTATGTCAGAGTAGTTTTACTCTACACCCAATTACTGTACCTTTTAACCCTTTGTGCCCGGACTCTACCAAAGCGGAGATTTGCGGCGATGAGCGAAGCGATATGTTACGTTGTTTAGTGTTACGTTTCAACAAGACCGGAGCTGAGCTTTAGCGTCATCAAACACGAAATAAATAAAAACTTGTGAGGTGTCAAGGGACACCCGGATGGAACGAAGATATTATTTACTCTCAACAAAAATAATCGTCGCGACACCACACTGTTCAATACGAAATAGAAAGAAAAAAAGAAAATAACTGGGTTGCTTTCTATGAGAGAGAGAGAGACAGACAGAGGAACACGCGCACGCCGCACGGCTTACAACTATAGCAACTAACTATTTTATTCTATTCTATTCTATTCTATAGCAAAAAGTGTCGTTACAACTTTTGGTCTTAATTTTTTCCGTCTAGCCCCCTTTCGCAACGCACGGTAAGGAACTTCGTTCCAATATTTTTTTCTCAACCGAAAATGTATATTTTACAAACCCAAACCGAGGAATTAAAGACAGACCAGCCCACGTCGCTCACATCTATTTTCATATCCACTGTGCGCTGCAGCCTCATAAGTAGCCGAGTGGGGAGGCTGAACGTAAAAAATTGAGACATGCCTTCTTCTCTCTGCACAATAACTTCCAGTAAAGGTTAGAGAAAAGAAAAGTTAACACATCCCCTTCGTTCTCCTCTCGTCTTAGCTTTAATGAAGTTTGAATCTTAAGCTGCATTACCACCACTTCCAGGTTTGACAACTTCTTGAACATAAAGTGCCCCGATGACAAAGTACTACGGACAGTGGTCAGGAAACCGTGGTGGCAGCGTCCTACCTCTGTGGTGGGGGAAACAGATCCTAGAGTAGCTGGTAAGTATCCACAAGCAATAAGGTTAAAGAAACCAGGGTGCAAACCGTCCAAAAGCGCGTTTAATTTTTAGTAAAGGCTGTTGCTGGGCTTGTACTCAGCTGCATCCGGTAAGACTGGAAGGCGACCCTAACGTGGTTAGGGAAAAAAGGCTCAGTAGATGGTGACGTGGTTAAAAACTTTAAATGAGGGAAACATGTTTCCGTATACCCCGCAGTGAGATGGATTCCAGGCTGAAATGACTATAATGGTCATGAACTTAAACGAAATATGGTATTTCGTCCAGGGTTTTTTTTCCACGATGTTGAATAGACATGTTTCGGCGTATGCATCAAACACGCCAAATATGAGTCATAAAAAAAACAAGAATACGTGCAAAATGGGCCTGTAATATCAACGCTCTTATCCCAAGTGGATGCAACCAACACACACATAGACATTTAACACCATTCGCAGAAAAGCTAAGGTAAAACGAAAATTATTTATTTACAGAAATGGCTGAGAAGGGGACCATTAACCGTTCGCCCTTCGCGCCGTCAGGGACAGGTATTATTATAATAGGTATACATTATTTATCGTCTGTACTACGTCGTACAATGAATAATCATAATACTATACTCCTTTTTACCCGACTGCGACAGAAGGAGGGTTTGTTTTTCGAATGTATGTGTATGTATGTATATTTCTTTGGTACAATCTGAAGTCTAAACTGTCTGGTCGTCGAACGTCGTTAAGCCGCACTGTGGAACTTAGAGAAAGTGTGTTTCAAAAGAAAAAAAATCGTCAATCATTGAGTTAATTGTGAGAGTGTGTTTATTTTAGTTGCCATAATATGTTTTAAAAACCATTCCTTACTGCTATCAAAGGGGTTTTGCAAAAATATACAAATTTTATGTTGCAAAATTTGGTTTTACCATCTTCCGAATGTGCTCGTTATTAGGGTTCCATACCACAAAGGAAAAAAACAGAACCCTTATAAGATTATTTGGTTGTACGTCTGTCTGTCTGTCCGTCTGTTTATCTCTCAAGACCCCTTATCTCGGAAACGCGTGGAGATATCGAGTTGACCGCCGCTGTGAAAAATCAACCCCCTAAGTTTACGCAGTGAAAAGATATGGCCGTTTATGTCGTAAGTTTGTACGGAACCATCGGTGCGTGAGTCCAACTCGCACTTGGCCGGTTCTTTTTATTTTGAAATTTAACATTTTATTAATTTGGCGCAAAACTATGGCTATTAACCAGGCACAAACCCATGCTCAGGGTTGCTACTTAGTAGTTTTTATGAAAAATTTAAAACCACTTTGCCCGTCTCCTTTTTTTCGAATGGGTAATGATTAAATGGGAAGTCAATTGATCATTACCCATTTGAAATACCCGCTCTAGGCGGAGTGGAAGGGAGTGTCAGACTTGTACTGACTAAAACCCATCCATGTTCATGTATGTTATCTCTTTCGAACCAACTTGCAGCCTTTGGCTGACCGAGGAATCAAGCCCTAGCTTCGTGTTCAAGAGTAGCGCTGCTTGTGTGGTAGACAATGTCTTGGTGCATTCAGGCATATGTGTACGACTACTTGATAACACGGTTGGCGCAGTGACTGAGCAATCGACTGCTGCGCTGTGTGTCGCGGGTTCAATCTCCTCACGGAACAAATATTTATATGGCCTACTGATAGTTGTTCCGGGTTTGCTGTATTGTATGTAAGTTTAAATGTTTGTTAACGCACCTACGACACAGGAGAAATTCCTAGTTTAAAAAACGTTTTAAAAAAAAAGTTTCATTTTTTTTTCTTTTTTTTTTAAAAACGTTGCCCCACACTAGGAATTGCTCCTGTATCGTGGGTGCGTTTACAAACATATAAACTCACATACACAAACAGCCAGACCCGAAACAACTATCTGCAACCGCGCCGTAGTTTAATGATAAGGTGTTCCTGTTTTTTAATAATGCTGAATAAACTAAATTGCGTTACTGAGAAATTCCTGAGGGAAAAGCCCAATAACCGACCCTAAATCGAACTCAGGACCTCTTGGTCAGCAGTCGCGCTTACGACCACTAGACCTGAAGTTTAAATATTTATTGATCATTTCAGATAAGATAATGAGATTGATGCTGACAGCGGAAACGGATGCTGCACTCGAGGCTCAGTACAGGGAGGACTGCAGTAAGATCACACAAGCAATTGCGCCCTTGGAGCAAGTTCAGGTGAGTTTGTAGTTTTATTAGCTCTCTCTATTCTATCGTTTGGAAAAATATGTATGTATTTGATAGTATTACTAGCTCATGCCCGCAACATTGCCCGCGTGGATCGTTCTGCTGGGATTCAAAGTACACTATGTGTTAATCCAGGTTACTAACCATCTCTGCCTTATGCAAACCCGTTCATTAGTGTTTGCGTAAAAAAGTAACAAACATCCATACATTTGTATGTAAATGAGGAAGTTTCTGAGGATACATACATGTTTGGACATCCTCACAAACTTTATCATTTATAATCAAATCAATTATTCATATTTTTAACTAGCTGGCACCCGCGGTTTCTCCCGCGTTATATCAAAAAAAAAGTATCCTATGTGTTTCTGGAGAAACACATACTTTTTCGCATTTATAATATTAATAATAAGTAGGGTATTATTAGGAGGTAGGATAGCTGGCTCCCGTGGCTTCGCCCGGGTGATATCGAAAAAAAATGTATCCTATGTGTTATTCTAGACTATAATCTACCTCTGTGCCGAATTTCATCAAGATCCGTTCAGCCGTTTTGACGTGAAAGAGTAACAAACATTCATACATCCATACATCCTCACAAACATTCGCATTTATAATATTAGTAGGATTATTTCCATTATATTTGTTAGTAACAGTATTCTTAGCCTAGACATGTTAGTAAAAGTACAATAATAAAAACAAGAATTCAAATATAAAATTAATGTCAATAGGATTTGAAAAATAACTTTCTAAAATAAAAATTTCGAAATATAACAATATGATGATGCATTAAGTGTAGAAATCGCTGTAGAAAATTCTGAAAACAAAATAACCAAGACGGTGTTCACTACAAGCCAACAGTTCTTGTAATATATTTCCTATCCACGTTCAAAATAATGTGAGAAGAGGAACCCAAATAAACAGAAATGTAATAAAAATAAGTGCAGCCCACACACTTGGAACAGTTCCAGTTGATGACTAAGTTAAATGAAGTCCCAAACTTCGGACACTACATTGTCAAAGACAAATGTTTTGCGAAGCTGATTCATGTTTTGCGGTCAATTTTTTTTTGGGATTGCATAATGGATTATAGATCACAGAAACAAAGAGAATCGCTTTTATCTGATCACAAGAAATTAATATAAGACTAGATAATAGTACACGTGCGTCCAAACTGGTATCTGACCTCCACAACCCAATTAATGCTGGGTAAAACGATGCCCATCTTTATCTTTCTTATTAAAAAAAAACTTTGCCTCATACTAGGAATTTCTCCTGTATCGTGGATGCGTTTACAAACATTTAAACACAAAAAGCCAGACCCGGAACAACCATCTTTAGGCAATACAAATATTTGTTCCCTGCGGGAATAGAACCCGCGACACGCAACGCAGCAGTCGATCGCTCAGCCAATGCGCCAACCGTGTCGACACCCTTGGTAACTTGGTAACAACCGGGACAAACAGCTCCACCTGCTTTTCAAGGTACAGAGTAAATTCAGTATGTTATGGATGGTAACCATTCCGCAGACCCAGACAAGCGCAGCTTAGCATAAAGACTGACCTGAGTGGCTCTTATTATTTGGCCACAAAGACGTCCAAAAACTATTTACCATCTGCCAATAAATTACCAGTCTCAAGCATATAGGCACATGCCAAACTGTCGACCCTGAACAATGCCTGAAGCACAAAGTTCACGGCCCAATACCTTGGCCACGAGGAACGCTTGTTTTTTGGCAACATTCCCACTGTTACCGCGTTGTTATGCAAAATAACTGGCAGAAGTAGCTATTGCACCGATAACTTTCTTTGCCTTATTGTGCTTGCGGTGAATAAGGTGGTGGCGATGATATTAGCGGGCGCGATTTTTGGCCACAGTGCATCGCGAGCTGTAGAATCTTTTCTAGTTTGATTTCCATAGAGTAACACAAAAGATGGTCGCTCGATCACTGAAGAGCTTTACCGGTTATTAACTTCACCTGTAACTCTATGTTAAAACATATTAGAAATTGTTGACTTCCACGTTTCTCATCATCTGCCCAGCCTTTTTTCCCAACTATGTTGGGGTCGGCTTCCAGTCTAACCGGATGCAGCTGAATATCAGTATTTTACATGGAGCGACTGCCTATCTGACCTCCACAACCCAGTTAGTACTGGGTAATACGATACCCCTTGGTAAGACTGGTTATCAGACTTTCGGGACACTGACTACCTGTAACGACTGTCAAAGATCTACAAATGACAGCCGGGACCAACGGCTTAACGTGCTTTCCGAGGCACGGAGGAAACTCGGTATGTAACGGGTGGTCACCCATCCACAGACCAACCTAGGCAAGCGCGGCTTAACCTAAAGATCGACCCGAGCGGCTTCTACTGAGCTGAAATTTTGCACACACAACGTGATATCATTCTGAATTCAATATAGTGGAATCCATATTCATATTTATTTGCAATAATAATAATCCCAAAGATGGCGGACTAGTCTTTATTTTTTGCATGTACATACCCATAGACTTAGAACTAGGTAGTAGAGTACTACTACCTAGTTCTATTTCATCGCGTAGTGTGTGCAAAATTTCAGTTCAGTCAGAAATGGGGAATTGAGTCAACAATTACTAATATGTTTTAACATAGACAGAGTTACAGGTGAAGTTAATAAATAATATTATTATATTTATTTTAAGCTAACCTTACTAAGTTTATTATTTTACTTATTCTATCGATAGTTTTGCATCACTATTCAAACATACAGAAATTAGGTAACTGTTGTGGCATCCTAGCGCTGGATATTCTAACAAAATTGTAATGACTTTTATTTGAATCACTGCTGACGGAGAAAATAAATATGCAAGTACTTTAGAATTTCGTATTACAGACTAGTATCAAGTTTCGGAATCAAACTCATCTTATTCCACGGCAACTAAATATTTCATCAATTCATTTTCTATATTACAAAACTAAATTCGACCTACATTTTACTTAAGAAGATAGTTGATTAAATGGCGCCGTACATGAGTATTATCTGAGATTAGGGATAAGACACTTCGCTTTAGGCGCCTCTCATAGTCACTACACCACGGATACAATCGCAAATTTTATCATTGTTAAATATTGTGCCATTGTTCGCGTCTGTCTCAGAACTCGCGCCAGCTCCTTTACCCTGGACGAGGCCTTAAATTGGACTGTTGCTCTCGGAACAAGCGACAGCATTATGTCGACATTTTCAAACTAATTTGGCAACTGAAATGTGGATCCAGTCTAGAAATAATATGTTGAAGAGATAAATGAGAAAATTCATTCAAGGATAGAATGAATTGTATACTGGATATTATATGGCTTCCGTACAGGATACGGGTGTTCATGATTTTGTAGCTACTCTACATTATGATCTGCTTAGCCTTTTGCTAACTATATTGGAGTCGGCTTCCAGTCTAACTAGAAGCTGCTGAATGCCAGTATTTTACATGGAGCGACTGCCTATGTTACCTATTTATCTATTTTATTACGCTTCGTAATGATTTCAAACGACATCAAAAGTTAGGAAAGGCCTGCGTGACGTATATTAAATTAAAATCTTGTTAGCCTCGGTAACATATTGGCACAACCAGATATGTTATTGGAGCGCGACTTAATTGTGTTTAATATTATTGTCTGAATCGCCAGTCTGTGGGATTCATTGGACTTCTCGGCTTCTCTAATCATTATAATCTAGATCTCTTTAAAGTTCGAGTGAATTGGTTTCTTCTAGGCAAGGAATTTCTTCTTCGCTTTCGTCAGCCGAATTGCGGCAGGCTTGCCAATTGTATTAGCTTCAAATTATTGTATTTTAATGCTCCGTTGGTCTCGCGGTGGCAAGCGCGACTACTGAGCTCCGAGTTCTGAGTTCGATTCCCTTGTCGAACAAAAAGAGACATTTCACAGTAACACCCCCAAATTAGGAAGTGGCGGTAAGATATTATATAATGTATTTTATAACTATGTATCCTAATTTCCGCGAATTGAAAAAACTCGACCATCATTTTATAATGTACTACAATTCTACAAATAAATATTACATTTTATTTGCATTACATGACCATATAAACAAATAATGGGGTCAGAATTCAGATCCCCTATTACGTCAAAACGGCTGAACAAATCTTTATGAAATTTGGCACAGAGATAGATTATAGTCTGGAATAACACATTGGATTTTTCGTTATCACGCGGGCGAAGCCGCGGGTGCCAGCTAGATTAAAGTAAAGTAAAGCTCGTGGCTAAATAATAGCAGCCTCTCTGGTCGATCTTTAGGTTAAGCCGCACTTGCCTAGATTGATCTGTGGATGAGTGACCACCCGTTACATACCGAGATTTTTCCATGCTTCAGGAAGTACGTTAAGCTGTTGGTCCTAGCTTGCATTTGTAGATCTTTGTATTGAGTATCACCAGTCAATCAGTCTTACCAAGGGGTTACCGTATTACCAAATACTAACTGGGTTTTTACTACCAAGTACTGACTGGGTTTTTACTACTGGTGGTTTTTACTGCCAACTTTTGGGAGTAAACTTATTTTCTACTTTAAAGTGTTTTTGGGAAGTCGGTTTTTTATTTGAAAATAAGTTTTTATTTCAGAATTTCTAGTTGTCGTATGATGGTATCTCAAACAAATTCTTATCGTGTTTTCATTTTCCATTGCTACTAAAAGATATAAGATTACCATCCATAAACAGAAGGAAAAATATGTATTTTAGAAGATAACTCATGAACTACCAAAGCAATATAGATACAATTAATATGGAACCAGTTCGATTGCAGGATTTTGAAAATCGGCTCACAATTGACGGACAAATTGCGTTACAAACATATAAAAGTCTTCCTTTTTTCAAGTTGGTTAAAATTTACATAAAATAGCCTTAATGTAAAGCATTGCATTTTTTTTTATTGAGAGGAGCTGTTCAATATTCGTTCTAGATTTTAACGATAAAATGTATCTTCAAAGTGGAGGCCATTTTGAATTTGCAACATTAATTCCAAATATCTGCAGTTAAACGTTCTAGTACTGAATGTAACCAAACAATTCATAAATAGTATTAAATAAATAAATGATGATAACGATAAAAAAGTTGTTTATTTGTCAAGTAGGTTTTTACAAACACTTTTACAAGTCTTTTTTAACTAGATGAGGCCGGTGTATCGTACCCGACTACTCTGAGAAAAAACAGCCGAAACCAACTCAGGTGTCATTGTCTCTTTTAAGTTCCAGACCAACATTTTAGTCAATTTTCATGAGAATTATGCAGACGAGTGTCTGTGATGGTCTTTTTAAGAAAGAACCACACAGATTTGAGTGGACCTGTCCAATCAGTGCAAGCATTTTATTTTGTCAATTATCGTGTAGCTCGAGTCATAATTCAAGGAGCTCAATGATAAGCAAAGGGGCTGCCGGGGTTGCGGGGTTCCGGTTTATCTCTTTCGAACAGAAAGAGATAAACCGGAACGTAAAAGGCAATATAAGGAACATAGATGGGTTTTAGTCAGTAAAAGTCTGAAAAGTTATTTGATGATTTCCCACCCCAAAAAAAGGAGTTCAATTATACGACGAACAATATAAAAAAAGGACAATCTAAAAACAAATACAAATCACTCATCCAAACAAACAAATTCAAAAACACCAAATGATTGCTTCACGCAAAATCATCGACAATTCAAAATCGATTGCTCACATAACAATAATTATTTCGATTTTGATAGACAGGTTTCAACCCCCGAAGCAGCACACCCCTATTTACTACAAACCGTTGTGACTAGCGGTTTCCTCGCTGCTCAGCCAGAATTTTAAAAAAAAACTAGATTACGACTGATTCTTAGACCATCCAAATATACATTTAAAATATCAATTAAATCGGTTAAACCGTTTCAGAGGAGTATGGCAACTAAAACTGTAAAACGAGAATTTTATACATTTATAAGTTTACAATTAAAAATATAAGCATCGGGACCTTATTAACATAATAACAAATAAATATATTTTTCCCATCAGCTCGAGTTCCTTCTACTACTTTTGGACAACACAGATGGCACAAATATGGTGCCCTCAACACGGAAGATCTTTCTGGAAAAGTTCAGAAGATACATCATGGACAACTGTATACTCGACATGGTAAATATCCACTCTCCTTTCTTTATTTAAAAAAACTAAACAATGGTACAGTTTTAACACCATCGTTATCACGTCATGTTTATAATTTAGATCTCTAAAGCCACCCTTAATAGTATAAACCAGGTCCTGAGCTACGGGCTGAGTATGAACTATCACACATACATACATACATCCTAACTTTTACAGCATTCATCTTTTTTATCGTGTGGTTAGTGCCTACCCGTTTTTTTGTGGATGGGAAATCATCAAATAACTTAGCGGGAGGGAGTGTCAGACTTTTACTGACTAAAACCCACCCATATTCTTTTGTCCTTAATGTTCCGCGGCCGCGGTAACTCTTTCAAACAACCCGTAACCCCGGCTAGTGCCTAGCATGGTGACGATTGTTTATGCTGCCTATTTGACTTGGCTTAAAAAGCCATCGAGATATATCTCTCAGGGATGCCTCTCGATGTTTTCCGAAGCAAGTGATAATTATACAATACGCAGATGATTCTGAAAAGTCAGAGGTCCGTGGCTTGGGTTTGAACTCGACAACTTTGACTTGGCAGCTACAGCATTGATAAGTGTCATAATCATAATTCTGTAAATAACTTTATTATGTCTCACTCATACGCAATAGGTTTAAATAAACATGCATTTTTATTGTTTACGCACAAGAGTGTGAATTTTCATAAGTGGAACTCATACTAATTTTCCCTGCGGAGCTGACATAATGTCATGAAAAGTTTCCCGCTAATTTCGACGCTGTCCGAAACGTTGACGTCAAGATATTTTCTTTGAAAAAATATCTTGCTGTCAAAAATGAGCTGGTGCGGACAATGGATCTGAAACCGACCAATTAGTGTTTTTTTCCGACATCGCATGCTGTCTAATGTGACATAATAAATCCATTAAAACCAACTTGTTACTCTGTTCGATTGGTAGTCCGAATTGCGCGATAAAAAAGTGTCAGGAGGCCATATTTCAGAGGCTGTTCAACATCTCCCGAACCTCCCCGGCTATCTCATGGTGCTGTCACGCTAGGCTGCTTACCGCTGTGCTCAGGCTCTGGAACGAAAACCCAATCGGACTGTCGTGAGTATTGCATACACTACGGTACACACCATGAGAGTGAGTGTAAAGAGTAGGTTCACCTATGTTGGCGCACACGCTTGTGCGATATAAAATCACTCGCTAACATCGGAACTATATTTAGTACAAGTATTTTTGAAGATAAATATTTACTAGCCATAAGTGGCTAATTGTAAGGGGTTAGCCAATCATGGGGAATTAAAATACCAAGACGTAGCTCATATTGACGCGAAATCAGATAATCGACCACACGGGAAGTGTTGGTCGATTATCAACATACATTTTTTTTTAAAACTTTGCCCTTAGTAATTTCTCCTGTATCGTGGGTGCGCTTAAAACATTTAAACTCACATACACTATCAGCCAGATCCGAAACAATTACCTGTAGATCATACAATTATTTGTTCCCTGCGCAGATGGAACCCGCGACACGCAGCGGAGTCGATTGGTCGGCCACTGCGCCAACCGTGCCATTATACATATTGTCACATTATACTAAATCAGTTGAATCGTTTGCTCCATTTTGAATAAATTAAAAATAAGTGTTTTAAGTCAAGATAAAAGCTTTGCGCGGATAGGAAATAGAAAACAATTTCCAAAATTCAATTTCACACACGCTAAGAAAACAGAGGCACGCAATATAAATAATCTAGCAATATATATTTGAATAAAACTGCAGTCTCGTATGTCAAGTCGCGTCTGATAAGGGTAGCGCTTCTATATTTAAATAGGAATTCACACGTCGGTCGTTTCTGTAGCGATCCAACAATACTCGTTACATCGCATTCATGGAGCGTTTTGTATTACTTGTTTTGTGCGGTTATTTTGATTGTGTCATAAAAGTTTTTAGAATTTTGAAGCATTATACATATTAACACAATGCACGGAAATGACAAAACAAATCTTTTAATTTTATTAAAAAAAAAAATGTTGCCCTACTCTATGTATCGTGGGTGCGTTTACAAATATTTTAACTCGTATACACAAACGGCCAGATACAAAACAAATTAATCCAGAGTGTGGCCTCCTCTGTTATTGAGAACTTGATGGCACCGATTATTCATAGAATCGATGAGACTGTTAATGTTATCCTGCGGCAATTGCTCCCAATGAAATTTTAGTAAATCCATCAGTTGTTGGGTGGTTGTCACTCCATCCAAGTCCTTTAAAACACGTCTCTGGAGCATGTCCCATGCATAAATATTTGTTCTGTGCGAGGTTCGAACCCGCGACACGCGGAGTAGCAGCCAATACGCCAACCGTGCTTTCAAACTTCGGTTAGAACTTACGTAAATAAGCATTGTTTTAGTTATGGTAAACTCGGATGGAAGTGAAACCTTACTAAGTTCTAATGTATTGAAACGTTAAAATTAGCGACTGAAATGGCGAGTGAATATGAGATCCTAGGTTCGACTTCCGGCTCGGGTAAAATGTTATTGGATTATCCATCAGGAAAACAGTCAGTCAGCTACGAAGTCTGGATTAGTGCCCAGTTGATGGAAATAGGATCACCCCCTATAACATGGGGCTTAAATATAACTGGCGGTAGGTATACTATTGGATAGACCCCTGCCTAACCCTTCAGGAAATATATGCGTGATGTTATGTTATGTTTTAACATTTAAATATGATTGGCACATACACACAATGTTATTGCTTCATACATGTACTGTTGCCAAATAATTGGTCTGTCTACTCTATTTATTCCAGTCACGGATGTCCTCACCTACCAGCCAGGACGTTTATCGACGGAGAGCTGGACTTCTACAACGTGGACCGCCTTGGTGGAGTACTGCCGTTTCTAGTCAGAACTTTGAGGTGAAAAGCTTTTAAATTACCAATATGTCTCTGTATGAGAAGACGCTTTTGCTTTGCAGTGGGTTGGGAATAGACTAGACACGAGAATTACATATATCCAAACTCAAACTCAAAGTATTTATTTCAATTAGACCATTACAGGCACTTTTGAATGTCAAGAAACAAAATGTTGAAGCTACAGTCCCGGTCACAAAGCATAATAACTTGTAAAAGTACTGTAGTTGCCCATTCCAAAGCGTTGATCTCTATGCAGAAGAATGGGCAAGAAACTCCATGGACCTTTAGCATCCAAGAAGTTATGGTATTAGTCAATAAGAATCTGGCAGACCACTCCAACCAGGGAGATCAAAGAGCTATAAACAAGCAAGAGACAAACAATAAGCGGTTAATTGCATAGACTTCTCGGCTGTAACATGTTGATATTTGATTGAAGGCCAAAGACAAGTCTTACCAAGAAGTATCGTTTAACCCAATACTGATATCCAGTTGCATTCAGTTAGACTGGAACCTCAACAAAGTTCGGAAAAGGTTAGTCAGATGATGCATTTCTTGAATAACTTCCCAGTTGGGGTGGTCTATCAGACAATTATTGACTACTAGCTCGCGGCCGCGGCTTTGTTCGCGTGATAGTCGAAAAAAAGTATCCTATGTGTTATTCTAGACAATAATCTAATTCTGTGCCTAATTTCATCAAGATCCGTTCAGCCGTTTTGACGTGAAAGAGTAACAAAGAAACAGCCACACATCCATCCTCACAAACATTCGCATTTATTTTATTAAAATATAGTAGGATTGCCTTAATATTGCCATTTATATACCGCACCGCGTAGTTACATCCGCAACACGCTTGATGTCATTGTTCTTAAAAACATGAAAGTAGCCTGCATGTCTTTGCGATATTCACTAATCAAAAAATATTGGGGTGCAGTTTTCTTCCTGTAGGTTTTGGCGGCTTATTTGTGATATTTTATCGCTACCCTTAAGAATAGAGGCCCCTTGTAGATCCCATTTGGTCACATTTCTTTTGTAAATATTGCTTACAGACAAGACCTCGTCGGCGTACTGGGCGAAGACAATCCCTTCATACAAAGTTTTGAGCCCAACTATAATCGAGCTGGAGGAATTGACACAGGTATTTGTGATATAAGGAGTTGTTCTGTAAAATCTTCATACTCTAGCGTACCGTACAATTCACAAACGAAAGGCAATTGTTTGACGTCAAGGTTGCCGCAGTTGCTGAGCGATCGACTGCTGCGCTGCGTGTCGCGGTTTCGATCCCCGCACAGAACAAATATAATATTAGTATGACCTAGAGGTAGTTGTTTCGGGTCTTGCTGTTTATGTATGTAAGTTTAAATTTCTGTTGAGAAATTCCCAGATTGGGGCAAGTTTCAAATAAAAAAAAATGTGTAGGATGTCACTTGGTCTTTGTTTATGAAGACCCGTTCTTTTGGGAATATTCATGTCTAATATTTTTTTTTAACTTATACACCAAAAAAACGTTAATCTATGGAATGATTGGTCGATGGCTTGCACTTGCACTTGGGGTGGGAGGTAGTGCTGGAAGCTTTTCAAAGTCATCTTGCATGAAAAGCGACCAATCCGTAATGAGAGAGAACATTTTAGGTCGTTGCGGCAAAGTACCTAGTGACAATTGAATAGGAATAACAAATTCTTAGCATCATCTACGCGGAACTCTGCTAGTTTTTCTTTTCTTGCATAAACTATTCCAACCATAGACTATTCCAAATTTTGACCATACTACGAGGTAAAAATATGGTCTAAAACGGAAGTTAAAAGTTGCCTGCAAAAAGATCCTTGTTTTTTTTTTCTTTGTGCGGTTTCTTTAAATATTACTTTGCAATTTGTTTATTTGTGCTATGAAGGCGTGCCCAGATTGGCCGATCAGGCTCGCTGGGTTGGCGAGCGCCGGTTGCGGTCAGTCCATCACAACTCATCGAGCGGTTGGTCACCCCACGCATGCAACTGTTCAGGATCTCTGATTTAGATAAAGATAAGCGAAACACCTGCCAAAATAAGGCAACAGCAGTGCATTCTAGGTTTTTTTTAATAACCGAATTAAACTGTGCTGAATTTCAAGACGTAGTTTTGGCATGTGGGTCGCAATCCTCATGCACAATATTTTTTTTAATAGGAAACTTAATGAAATTGAGTTTAAAACGCACAAAATCATCTCTGACTTGCAACATCACAATAATACCTTGGACTCCCAATACAAAACCAAGCTTTGTGTTAAACCACAGTCAGCAGGCCGAGTACAAACGATCCCCTTGTTGATCGAATGCGCTCGATCATTTTGGACAGAACAGAGATTAAGGGGGATCCCAAGGGGGGTGCCACTTGGAGCGCTTCTTTTAGTGATGCATTGGAAAGGGAGTAGAAACATCACCTTTGCCTGAATCATCGCCTTTGATTTTATATAGGTTTACAAATAGATTCTACTTTATGTAACTCTATGAAACCGTTTTGCAATCATTTGCCACTGTTTTAATATCCGCTTAGGATACATCTCCTGTTGCGGTTCGCGATCTTCGAAAGTGTATCTTACTGCACTGATATGAGAGTACACTTTCTAACCGTCGCTGCACTATTTGAGCAGTTAAACTGCAGCAATGTTCATCCTTGAGCTGAAATGCTAATATCCTGTAATACTCTTCCAAGCCACGGTCAGTGACTACACTTGGGACTTGCCAGGTGTGAGCGACATGGCGGCCGGGTCGCCGGGGCTGGCCACCTTGCCGCAGGTCATATCCTCGATGGCCAGGTTCATGCATCCGCCCATGCCGCCCGTGCCTAACAGGTAAATTATCTTTTTATGATTCCGTACCTTAAAAGAAAAAAAACGAAACCCATAGTAGATCACTTTGTTGTTATTCTGTCTGTCTAACAAGACCCTTTATCTCAGGAACGCTTAGAGGTATCAAGTTGAAATTTAAAACATATACTCAACTCTGCGGTGCCCTTGTTTTGTGAAAAAATCACATGGCTGTTTATGTCGCAAGTTTGTACGGTTTTTTGAGGATTCTGTCACTGAACGGAAAAATCTATTTCTTTGTAAGTTCGTCATGTCCGGCTCACTGTCTGTCTGAAGAATTTCAATGTGACATCACATGGCCATTCTTCTCGGAAGTAAAACAGTGATAACGACTTATGTAATTGTTTTGCTATTAAAGTCAAGAGTCACCCTTAATTGTTATTTCACTTCACGATTTCTTTTGAAATTTAAATGATATAGTGTAAATAATTCAAAATTGTTGTATTACATTGTCTGAAACGTCTTGAACTGGTTTAATGTGAACATTAAACCTTGTTTGTTTTGCGATTGAACGGTGAAGTTTGTACAGCATCCTCGTTAAATCTCACTTTGATAACAGTTAAGCGCTCATACTTAGGGTTTATTTCAGAAACACAACTTAATTGTAAGTCTTTGCAAAGTCGCGTGCTGACTCTGCCATTTTAAGGCGTATTGTAGCGAAAAATATTTAAATAAATGCTATATTATTGTGTCGCGTTAGTGATTTTATCATTAGTCACAATGATTTTGAATACTATTACTGACAAAATGACAGGAAAAAACTGCCTAGAAGGCTGCATGAAATGTAACAAAAAAAATGCAACTAACAGCAGCTACGACGTAACCACTGCTACGCTTGCTACGGCGTAGCACCACCGATACTAATCATCGGTCAGAATATGAAAGATTGAAGATTAGCAAGTTTGTTCTGAGGGCTTAGTGCGAGTTTTTATTTTGTGCTGAAACTGCACTAGCACCGTCTGGTAACAAATACTTTTATTTCAAATAGGTCTACAAACACATTCATTCGTTACAAATTGTGGTTTAACGCTATAGAGTAGTTTTTGTCAGCCATAAAACTCGATTTAGGTGGCCCTTCTCATGTCTTGTCTTGTCTACAATCAGGACTACAGGAGAAACAGCACTGGCTCTCAAAGGCACCAGGTCAATGATGCCGGGAGCGGGGTCCATAGACATCAGGTCATCCTACCTCCGGCTGGTAGACGGCCTCCTTGCGTTGTACCATGGGGCTGCCATCAAGCATGCTGAAAAGGTAGGTTAGGTCCTTGTTTTATAAATAGACTAAAGTTAGGTTAGGTGCTTTAGTTCATAAACCGGCAGTATATGTTGTATTTTTGCAACGTAGCGTGCCTTGTGCAAATAAACTTGGTTTTCATTTCTCGACTGCACGAAATGCAATATAAATTTAACGGAATCATAAGTTTTGCATCGATACATTTCTTTCAATGTTAAGGTATTTGTATACCGCCTTGGTCTAGCAGTGGCAAGCGCTAACATTCTCTTTTAAGCAGGATGTCCTGGGTTCTGGATTTGGTCAGACTAAGTTTTATTAGACCTTTTCAATTCAGAATATCCACATAAATCACAGCTTTTTTTGGGTGCGAAATTATCACATAACTTCTCCCATTCTGGGCGGAGCGGGGGTGTCAGATTTTTACTGACTAAAACCCATGCATGTTCTTTAATGGAATTTAAGAGTTAAGAAGCGCTCCAAGGGGCATCACTACGGGGTTGTGAGTTGTTCGAAAAAAATACCGCGGCCCTGGAATACAAAGGGTAAACGAGCGGGGAAAGTTGATGATTTTCCAAACCGCAAAAAAGGGCATTACTAAAAAGGGAGAAGAATCATATCGCTTCTGATTTTATTCAGGTTTCTAGACGTCCGTGTAAAGTCAACTCGCTTAAAGAGTGACGTTACACTCAAACCAGAGTCTGAAGTTTAATGTTATCCTTACTAATACTATAAAAGGAAATTGAGTTTGTTTGTTTGTTTGTTACGTTTTCACGCCTTAATGGCTAAACCGATTTTCATTGGTACAGATATAGTTGGGACCCTGGAGACGGACATAGGATAACTTTTAAAAAAAAAGTGGGAAACGAGGGCGAGAGAGGGAAGGCAACGGAAAACTTAGCTTTGCTATTACAATCAATAAGGCGCAAAGGCAAAACCTACAGGTACCAGGTTCCTGTAAATCAGGAGAGAACTGTGTTTCCCCGAATTAAACGCGAGCGAAGCCGCGGGCAAAAGCTAGTAATGGAATATTTGTTTCTGCCTAGTTCTGTCTCTTCCCCACACTGGAATGATATTAAAACAATGCTACTTTAAGATGTCATGATAACCACCGGGGGTGACGTTTATTGTATTTAATGTTTTTTTTATAGTTATGCGAGCTGACGGACAATCAGGTGGACATGGCGGACTGTCTGCATGACATTGAGTATCGGATATACACCGTCACCACAGAGTTGCAAGCCGTGGGAGGTGAGATATTTATTATTCGGTTATTTAATAGGTCTTAAATTTTATTCAATCCTTACTAATATAATAAAAGCGAAAGTGAGTTTGTTTGTTACGTCTTTACGCCTAAATGGCTAAACCGATTTTGATGAATTTTGAGACAGACATAGTTGGGACCCTGGAGACGGACATAGGCTAGGCATAGGATATTTAAAATAGAAAAATTGAGATATGAGGGAGAAAGAGGGAAGAAAAGGGAAAATTTAGCATTGCTATTACAATAAATAAGGCGCAAGGGCAAAAACTACATGTAGCAGGCACCTGTAATCAGGAAAAGGGAACTGTGTTAAGACGAGCGAAGCCGCGGGGAAAAGCTAGTCTTCTATAATTGGATATTCATGCGTCCAACAGTGGACTAAGGCCTGGACTCCACCAAAGTGGAGACCGGCGGAGTGGGCAGATGATGTGCTTTTTTAATACTAGTTTGTGCACGTTGCTTCGCCCGCGTGGTGTTCGGTAATTATTCTCCCACGGTTCGATCTCCGCACGGAACAGATATTTGTATGGCCTACAGATAGTTGTTCCGGCTTTGGCTGTTTGTGTATGTGAGTTTAAATGTTTGTAAACGAACCCACGATACAGGAGAAATTCCTAGTGTGGGGAAACGTCGTTTAAAAAAAAGTTGTCCCATGGTGTTGTACTACTGGCATTAAAAGTACAATAATTATGTGTTAATCCAGTTTAGAAACTAGCTGTATGCAAAATTTCACTCGTCATTTCATCTAAATATCCATACATCCATCCATTCTCACAAACTTTTGCATTTATAATAGAAGTAAAATAAGTATCTTATTTTACTTTATTTTTTATGTTGTAGCTACTACTGTCACTCAAGGTCTACAGCGTTTCCACCGTAGACGAGCAAGGGTAAATAACCAATTATAAAGTTTTTTCACAGCTTGAGCTAAGTTCGCTATGTGATTGGTTAAATTCACACACATCCCTCGCTACGCATCCTCGCTCATCTCGGGTGGAGACGCAGCCTTAAACTTGCGTTTTTTTTTTAAATGAAATCAGTTTCATTCTCAAACTCAAAGCATTTATTTCAATTAGACCGATACAGGCACTTTTAAATATCCGAAAAACAAAAGTATGAAGCTAAAGTCCAGACACAAGGCATAATAACTTGTGAAAGTACCGTAGATGCCCATTCCAAAGCGTTGATCTCTATGGAGAAGAATGGGCAAAACCACCATGGACACTCTTTTTAGTCATAACATTTTTACAAAATCATATTTACATCATTCATGTCGAGGCTATAACGTTAATGTGTAAACTTTGATCAGATGTCGCAAGCACAGAAACGGAACCAGATCCGATTAAGAAACAACTTATGGATACTATGCTTAAAGAACTAGAGAGGTCCAAATTAGTATACGAG
The DNA here is from genome assembly GCA_905475445.1 of Ochropleura plecta. Taxonomy (NCBI): domain Eukaryota; kingdom Metazoa; phylum Arthropoda; class Insecta; order Lepidoptera; family Noctuidae; genus Ochropleura; species Ochropleura plecta. The sequence continues at coordinate 10,196,255 of FR997738.1, forward strand.
GTTAGTATATTCATAATGTTGATATACAAGCATGAGCAGTGACAAGGATCTGTAGACCCTTAAAGGACATTATCAGGGAGACAGCAGCGTATACAGGTTTAACAATCACAGAACTGTTTTTAAAAAAAAGGATTGAAACAATAAGATAGATGCGCTGGCCTAGATTGGACCTAATGACCTGCCATTACATACCGATATTCCTCCATGCCTCGGAAAGTACGTTAAGCTGTTGGTCCCGGCTGTCATACGTAGATCTTTGACAGTCGTTACAGGTAGTCAATAGACCGAAAATCTGACAACCAGTTTTACTAAGGGGTATTGTATAACTCAGTACTAACTGGGTTGAGGAGGTCAGATAGGCAGTCGTTTCGTGTATAATACTGGTATTGCTGGTAGCTGCATCCTTTTAGACTGGATGAAGATTCCAACATATTTGAAAATGGCTAGCCTAGATGATGATGTTGATGAACAAGACGACTCCTGTGTTCCCGCACCAGACTATCCAAATACGACAATATGAGATTTCTTGCTTATGAGAAATCATCAAAAAACAAAGGAGCAGGGGAGAGTGCCATACTTTTTTGTTTCAAATAACACCTAAAACGTAAATTTTAAAAAGAAGACCTCAACATGAATTCTTAATTAGTAAAATTCTGAATAGAGAGACTAGTCAAGCCCTCACAAATGATTAATAGTATTTAAATAACTCCCCCTCCCCCTCGGATAGAGCGGGGAGAAGTGTTAGGTCTGTACTGACTAAAACCCACCCATGGTCCTTCTTTTGCCCTTTATGTTCCGGGGCCGCGGTGTCTCTTTCGAACATCCCGCAACCCTAGACAATAGGGTCCTTACTGCCAATTATTCGTCTTCTGAAGATATTTTTGGGTCGATGAAGGAAAGTTTTCATCCTCGCTGTTATTAGATTGTTCATACAATATATTTTCAGGAGAAGTTAGAAGCTGGTTCATTGCAAATGGCTTGGGTTATTGGTGCTATCTGGACCAAACAGAGGCAAACAGAACTGGCGAAACACTTCTCAGGAACATTGCATTCGTTGAGGCTAGCGTCCGATCCTGAATATGCAACACATGTTCAAGTAAGTTCGTACTTCAAAAAACGAGGTCCTATTTTTCTTTTTTAAGTATGCAGGTTGTTCAGCAATTCATGGATGACCTTAAAATTGGGGTAGAACTTATAATGCCCATTTAGAAAAAAAAAACAATTAAATAAAAAAACTACTTGGTTTTTTTTACACGTGTTTTTTTTTTCTATCAAAGATATGTTTTTTTATTATTAGCAATCGATAAAAAACAACTTGAATTATTGTGTTAATGAAGAATTTGTGAAAAATATACATTCTGGTAAGGTAGCATATAAAAGTATAAACACATGATCAATTACTTGAGAATAATATGCGCTTCATGCCGATTTCACAATAGCACTATTCATTGTTGTCTAAAGTAATTAGTGAATTATTGTTATTCGTGTTCAAAAAGAAAGAAATTTAGTTAAAAACAAAATTTGTAAAATGGCTATATTCATTTACATGAAATGTACTTGATGATCCCAGTAATGACATATATTATTTTTGCTGGATTTGTTATAAATTACAACAAATGTTCGAATTGTCTGCCACCCACTCTAATGCAGGCTATACATCCCCCACAGCTGGCTAAAGGCTGGGTAAAGGCCTCCATCCTAGCCCATATTGTCGTAACAATACATGTTAATGTGAACGTATATTAATAGAACAATCTTCAGTACGCACAGGTGGCAAGCAAGGAGATCTTACCCGGAAAAAGCTCGCTATTGGGAGGAACAAGCTATGCCTCACTACAGTTAGAATATACATCTAGTTCGGATCAGAGGTTTGTAACCTTAATGCCCTATTACCCCAACACTAAGCGACTCTTAATGTTAGCCTCAATAAATCGAACGCTGTTCGATTTAAACGCTCGGGTCAGCAAAGAACTTATACAGTCTGTGCTCACCCTTACAAAACCTCTGTATTTAAAATCTAGCAACCCGCCCCGGCTTCGCACGGGTGCAATGTAAATACATAATATTTTAATATTATACTTCTTCTTGAATCACTCTATCTATGGCTGAAAACTGCATTTCAATCTGTTGAGCAGTTTATAAGATCTAAGCGAACAGACAATGGAAACGACTTCATTTTAAACTATCTAAATATTAAATTTCTAGGTAAGCTTTGTAATTTTTTTCGTATTACATACACCACAGCTACACGATAACTGACAAATGCTTGCACTAACTGAACAGGTCCACTCAAATCTTTGTGGTTTTTACTTAAAAAGACCATCCCAGACACTAGTCTACATAGTTCTCATGTAATTTGACCAAGATTTTTTCTGAACACTAAAATGAGACTATGACCTCTAAGTTTGTTTCGGCTGTTTCTTCTCAGAGTAGTCGAGTACAAAACAGCAGCCTCATCTAGTTTAAAATAAAAACGACGAGTAAAAGTGTTTGTAAAAAGCTACATGAAAAATAAACATCCTTACTCAAAATTATAAAAGCGAAAGTGAGTTTGTTTGTTACGTCTCACGCATTAATGGCTAAACCGATTTTTATGAATTTTGGTACAGAGATAGTTGGCACCCTGGAGACGGACATAGGCTAAAGAAAAGTGAGAAAAAGGCGAGAAAGAGGGAAGACAGGGGAGATAATTTTTTTTTTTCGATCATCACGCTGTTTAAAGTTAGCATTAGCCCAAAATAACTATGCCACGCAGACGAAGTCGCGGGCGGAAGCTAGTCAGTTATAATTTAACTTTATATTTTTTCTAGTCCTATGAGTCCAACGTCCAGAGCGACAACACCTCGGACGGGATCGAACTCACAAATGGGAGCATCTAATCGTAAGTTACATGCTAAAGATTAAAACGATACACAGGGTATAAACGAACTCTTAACGAAGCCGTCAACCATGCATTCTATACATGAAACTAAGTAACTCTACGCAAAAAATATTAGTGGAAAAGACTTTTTCTTTTGGGGTGAAAAATTACGTTTTACGGTAGAACCCACTTTAACGCACTCAAAACGTTGTGCTGATGAATGTATAATACGGGCATTGGGGAGGTATTTAAAGTAAACTCGTTCAAACTTTGACTCCCAATATCTCCACAACTAGAAAGTTCCCAAATATAGTCTAGAACAAAAAAAAAACACTACAATTATGGGGGGAACACGTGTTTTTCGGCTTCGTTTAGGGTACTTTTTAATGCATTATTGATTTACCTACTAAATATTTCATAGATTAAAATTATAATCTAGTAACACAACATTTCATAAAATTTAATATCATGTGAATACCCTCCTAAAATAAGCGTATATCGTTGTTAACTACTTCTTGATCTACGTGCCCTGTTATCCCCGTTTTGTAAAATCACTCCTTTAGCGCCTGTCCAATTGGAAGACATGTCCCTTTAAAAAAACAGGCATAGCCCATCGTAAACACATTCAATTAAAATCACATTTTAAACAAATACAATATAATTGGATACCTGTAGGTGACTTAAAATTTACTTTATCTCTGATATTTGGTTAATACTGGTTCATCGCTCAAACCCTTTTGACAATTGCAAATCACAGGTCCATATTTCCAAGCAATCTCGCATTATTAGTCAGCTAAAAAAGTAATCCATGTAATTCCTAATCATCCACGTCCCTACCGTTAATTTGTAAAGGGATTCGAAATTTAAAAACTGTCTCCAAAACATTTTTCATAAAACAAAAGAGCTGCGTCTTTTACGAACGGAGGACAACAGGGCTTAAATACGCCACCATTACGGCTTAGATCGTACAGGTGGCACAGAATTTGCAGAGTCTCTATTCGCGTTCGTTCCTGAATACCACGTGGACGCAATGCTAGAACTGTGCAACACGCTGAGGCTGTACATGCATCCTACTGTACCCGTGCACCAGATACCAGGTAACAACTTTAAATATTGACACTATTTAAATACAACACACATATGTACGTAACATAATCACCTGGCTGGAGGCCTTAAATACAAGGCATCCACAGGACTGACCGGTTTAGCAGAGAAGCCAGATGCGAGATGCCATTAAAAAAAACATAACATAACAAGCCTATATTCCCAAATGGGTTAAGCTAAGGTGTACCTAATTGTACACCCACGTTTCTCCAACTATGTCTTAGTCTCATTTAGTAGAGGTGAGTCAATTGCTATTAACCGGGCAAAATTCCAGACTCCGTGACGGCTACTGACAATATCCTGTTGGAAAAACCAATAACACTTTTCCCGACCCGGAAATCAAACCTAAATCTCATTCTCAGCAATCGCATTTGCAACTACTGGACCAACGAGGCCACGTAAATTAAATAAATCAAACCACCCGACTTTCCCTTGCCAAATATCGCGTGGAAGGCGGTATATACCAGGCGATATCGCGTGAAAGGCGGTATATACCAGGCGATATACCGCGGATCTAGATCCGTAGACACGACATCAACTAATCTGCACTGTGCCTGCGTAGTGGATTATGTTCTCGGAGTGTAGACCTGTGTCTAAATTGCCAGAACGTTATACACTGTTTTTGCTGTTTTATGCTAAACCTCATTACCTGGCATAGTTAACCTTTAGTACGCGAATGCCTTTTCACGTTATGTCACCCGGACGCCAACAGTAGTAAAAATTGATATGTGATATTTACATTTTTGCCAGTGATGGAACATTTTTAATTATTATTTAGTTTTTTTTTTATAATTTAGACAACTTTAGCTGTTGGTGGTGTTCAGCCACGCCACTGTTTTACAACTTAAGTGGTTAATGGCGTTAAAACATCGTCCAAAAAGAGAAAATATTTCTGTTATCCTTAAAAAAATAATCCGTCGTCAGAATGGGACGATCTAGTGGTGTCATGCGCCGCGTTCCTGTGCTCGGAGTTCGCGGACCAACGGATAGTACTGGCCAGCACGAGGGAGTCCCTAGTCCAGACGCTGGCGTCCTTTGCCACGCAGCCAGCCACGATGAGAGCTATCGAGAGAGTACCCTTAAAACAGTGAGTATGTAACAAGATTTCTAACGTAAAAAATCTCAATTATAATTACCGAAGGATTAAGCAAAGATGTATATTTCTTCATCATCATCATCTTGCTGCCCTCGTCTCATTTTATTTGGGGTCGACGCAACACGTTTTCTTCTTCCATTCTCCTCTGTTAGAGGTTGGCATCTTATACTCCCTTCTCAAAAAGAGAAAATCTTTTTCTACTTTTATGAACGCATATTTCACCAATTTTTGTTTAAGTCAAACGTAGGCAAGCCTAGCGATCAACAAGCCACTCCTGGCTACTATTAAAAACCTGAAAAATGCAATAACATTGGAACTAACCTTGGAATTACACCCAAGACCACACTATCAGCACCAGGGCGTTCTAGTGGTGGCTACCACTAGATCACATTTGATAAACAATAATTAATGCTAAGTTCAACTATCTTTCATTTTTTTTGAGAGATCTATGATTTTTCTACATAAAGGTAGAGCAATCATGTTGATCAATGCTCGTGCTTTCTCTTAAAATGAGACAACAATAGCCCAGCATTTGGAAAGTAATATGCTAGTAATATATTATTATTTATTTGAATACCAACATCTATCACCATAATGTTGTTCCAGACAGATGGGGATGATAGAAGAGCTGGTGCGTCCGTACCAGAACCGTGCGTGGGCGCAGTCCAACTGGGTGCTCGTGCGCTTCTGGCACGGCTCGGGTTTCGGTTTTCGTCACCGACAGTGGCCGCATTTGGCTGCCAGGTGAGAACATAATACACGTTCTACTACAAAAAAACGAACCTCTCACGAAACTATCAACCTTTAATAATGTCCATCAAACTAACTACCTTTATGCAAAAAATATTGCTAGGAAACTACTTTTTTTGTTGGGGTGATAAGTCACGTTTTATCATAGAAATGAATGCTGCTGGGGTAGCGGGTCGTTTGAAAGAGATATCGCAGCCCCGGAACACATAAGGTAGAAGAAGGAATATGGACCATCGATGTTCCTTCTTCTTCTTTATTCAGTAAAAGACTGACACTCCCTCTCGTTCCGCCCAGAACGGGAGAAGTTATTTGATGTTTAGCCAACCGAATAAAAAAAGAATCTTAAACTAAGTTCTGCTTTTTGATAAACAAGTTTGAGTGAATACATCGTAAGCAAGATTAAGTCCTTTAAAACGCAAAGAAAACACCGTAGTGTTTCTAGAAGAGTTTTCAAACGGACAAGTGCTCCCGACACAATAGCACTTTAACTAAAGCTCCTGATAAAGCACTTTCAACTACCCTTCCTAAACACGACAACGTGTTTCTCTGTAGACATACAATGGACGCCCACAAGTTTACGGTCCTAAGGTTGCCAGAATCACGAAAGATGTGAGAAAAAAGTTTTGGAAAGAAATAGGATTGTTTTAGTTCTATATAATGTGTTAGTTCTATGTAAGGGTAACTTTCCTATTAAAAAAGGTTTGCGCGGCCCAATATAATATCATCACTATTAATAATACAGTAGAATATACTTTATTGCACACCGAAAAAGAAGCAATTGGAAGATATCGCTATTAATAAATCGTAGTAGTTTTTTTTTCCATGGCGAGTTATCTTAACGGCGATTAGCGAACGACGCGGGAAATATCATACACTGGGGGAAAATACCCAAGGCATTAAGTGCGCCTATGTATAGTTTTTACTTGTGCATAAAGTTTTTAATTAATAAATATTATAGTGCGCTATTGTGTACGCACAAGAGCTGTTCCTTAATCCTATGGGGTGGGTTGAATTCACGGAATATCACCTGCTACGGTCCTTAGCTTTATTTATATTATTGATCCTTACATACTCTTATTGCCTCGACCATATTCACACATCTGATCATACATGTACACACGGTTGCGGGTACTACTGACCTAACCTTTCTGAAGATTTGAGAAGAGCTATATCAAGAAATAATGATATATAGAAGACTAGCTTTTGCCCGCGGCTTCGCTCGCGTTAAATTCGGTAGCGCCTTATTGATTTGTAATAGCAACGCTAAGTTTTCCCGTTTCTTCCCTCTTTCTCCCTCACATCCCACTTTTTTCAAAAAAATATTAGCCTATGTCCGTCTCCTGGTTCCCAACTATCTCTGTACCAAAATTCATCAAAATCGGTTTAGCCATTAAAGCGTGAAGAGGTAACAAACAAACAAACAAACTCACTTTCGCTTTTATAATATTAGTAAGGATGTTAATATATCTAGCCGCAGTACACAATGCTGCAGTTGCTTGTGCACGAAAAAGCCAAGAAAGAATACGGTTTTCAAATTGAGTCAGTGAATTTGGTGTTCAATATGTTTATTTGTAAATTGACAATCACAGAAAGTCTATTCCCAAGGTCACACAGTTCCATAGTTTTGCGGTACGTTTGGTACAGTGGCTGAGCGATCGACTGCTGCGTTACGTGTCGCAGGTTCGATCCCCGCACGGAACAAATATTTGTATGACCTACAGGTAGTTGCTTCGGATCTGGCTGTTTGTGTATGTGAGTTTAAAATAATGTTTGTAAACGCGACCACGATACAGGAGACATTCCTAGTGTGGGGCACGGGGCATTTTTATCTTTTTTCCAACACTTTCGTGTTTAAAATCCTTACATTATGTTAATTTGGAAGCTTAAGTGTGATCAAATATCAATCTGCAATTGAACAGAACACCACACAGTCAATTCCAGGCAGTATAACTCATGAACGATTCGAATTCAAATATATAGCCTCTACATCATTGAGATTTATCGCAATATCCAAATGGAACCTATTGAACTGAGCACGACATAGATACATTACAGAAAGCTAAATTCAATCTTGTTGTTACTTGCAATAGTCATATATTCAGTTGTCCATGGTTGGTTTACCCCATTGCACAGCATCATACTGAATGGTGCCCTGCTTGTCATAATCACGAAGTGCATGTTGGCAACTTTATTGTTTCGTACTGTTTTTTTTTTAAACAAGTCGCTGTTACTCGCAACATCGTTCGCGATTAGCTTAAAAAAAGTTTTTTTATTATGGAGGAACCTTCTATTTTAAAAAGGTTTTTATCTTTTTATAATAAAATTCCATTTTTGTTTGCATTTGCCTTGCCTTAAAGTCATTCTTCTCTAATAGATGTCACAATAGTAGTAAGTTTTCAAACATTTGAGGTATAAACCAATCAATTTATAATATGTGTTTGTTCCAATAAAAAGATTATTATTAATACAATATTGGTCACCCCCTAAGCCAAATAAGCGTAAGAATATATAACCTATATCCTTTTCCAGGTTAAAATCTATCTCATTATGAACCGATCAGCCGTTTAGTCGTGAAACGATAACATACATTCAAACAGTCACTATCACATTTTGAATTTATTAATGTACACACAAAACACATGACAAAAAATACATACAGACAAAACAGCACAAAGCTTCTGCTTATTTCATAAAGAAATCTCTTCCAGCAGACCTACGATAGGACAGATAGACAAGACACGTAGACACAATATTTTTAGTTGTAATATTAAGTCTGTGGATGTGTTTAGCTTTTTTTTTGTATTTCGAATGCATGTCTGGAGCAAATAAAATTGATTTCTTTCTTTATTTTAACTTGAGGTTTGTAAACTGTTCAATTGAATAGAAATTGGCGTACGAAGTCGTGTAGTGCGTATGATATTGGATACTAATTTCCATATTGTCCCAATATTGGGCAAAAGCATCTATTAATTTATCGGTCACAATTCTGCGCTACTTCTACAGCGTGTTCTACGGGTCATAAGCTTCGCCATGTGGCAGAAATATCCTACGCCTTAACCTCATTTTCAAGGTTCCATACCTCAAAAAGAAAAAACGGAACCCTTATCTGAAATTAAAACCATATTTTATACTCAACTCTGTGAACGCTCTAAGTCTTCAGTCAAAAGATATGGCTGTTTATGTCGCAAGTTTGTACGGAACCCTCGGTGTCGATCTGACTCGCTCTTGGCCGGTTTTAATTTTCTCGATAAATTACAAGAGAACTTTTGTGGATCGTAAAAGGCTTGACGTATTTTAGTCACTTATTGAAGCTATAAATCTAGATATATTTCATATTTTGGCACAAATTTCTTTTCATTCGATATTCTTAAATATGTAGTGGGAAAAGGAATTTTCTAGCCTACTGCACATTTCACTTCTCTGTCATGTCAGAGTGATGCCATCAAACAAATCAGATAGCTGATGATATTGTTCATGACACAGGTACGGTGACAGAGAACCAACAGTCAACAACCTCGGGGCTAAAGTTGATGCAGGTCTTATGAGCCAGTGTTTCGGTAAGTGGCTTCTCTTAATCCAGAAAAAGACAGCTGTGTTTGTTAATGAAAGAAGTAAAAGAAATTCTGTCTGTTATATTTGTATGGTATTAATCATGCAGAGGGGACCTGCCAGGGCCTGTCAGGGTTGCGGGTTGTTCGAAAGAGATACCGCGGCCCCGGAACATAAAGGGCAATATAATGAACATGGGTGGGTTTTAGTCAGTACAAGTCTGACACTCCCCCTGGGGGGAGTGTCGAGTGTGAGAGGGGACGTTATTTGATGATTTCACATCCAAATGCAAAAAAAAAGAAATACTATTGCTTAATCATTTGTGATAGCTAGATTAGCTTCTCTATTCAGAACTTTGATAATTACGAATTTATGTCAAGAGGTCTTCTATTTAAAACCCCATTATTAAAAATTACGTTTTAGTTGTTATTTGAAACAAAAAATCCCTTCTCGTGTCAAAATGGCCGAAGTGCCTGGATACATTTACATTTTGTCAGCTGTACTGTTAAGATGGTTTTATCAAAAGAACTTTTATCTGATCTAGGTCCATGCCCCTCGGAGGTGATCCAGGGCCGCATTCGAGACTACCTGGCGGCGCATCCGACCAACGCGGCTGCCTACTTAAACTCCTTACTCAGTCAGCTAAACTGGGCATTCTCAGAGTTTATCACTATGATGCAGGAGGTATTGAACTAAAAAACTTGTATTTTAAAATTCATTTATTTGCATAAAACATGGTGTACAAAAGGTGGAAACATCTTTAGAAGTTACATCTTTTGCTTTTTAGGTATAAGCATGCAAATTTTACAGTAATAGTACACAACTTTCATCATCAGATTTAATACTCTAGGAACTCCCAGACAGTGTAAAAACTTTTAGCAGACAGCCATTTGTGTATTTTTTTTTTATTTAGCCAGTAAAGGATACTATAATATTTGCCTGTTATGTATTATATATTATAATGTAGTATATTTATATTTATTTTGTTGTCTTTTATATTTATTCATTTTTGTTGTACTATGTGCTTTGTTTTCTTCTCTTTTTCAAACTTTATTGTCTTGGCAAACTTTTTTGTAACTAGTTATTAAGTGAGTGGTTTCCTGTAATTGGAGGAGCACAATAATCAGTTCCTATTTGTATTTTCTATCGTAATTTTTGAAACTTTTGTTTTCACTCATGACAGAAATATTTAATATGTTTAGATGGATCGTGTCAGCGTAGACTCCCACCTAGAATTGCGTCAGATAAAGTTGTGTGCGACGTGCTTCGACCTGTACCACGGGTTGGCTCGGGCTCTGGAGATGACCCTACACTTGGTTCCTCTACTGCTCACTAAACCAGAGGCTTGTGATAATCAGAATGAACTGCTACTGGGCAGAACATGTCAGGTAAAGCGCATCAAACTCGTGTCTTAATTATATTTTTCACACACAGTAACACCAACATCCAAAAACTTATATCAGTCTCGTTGGTCTAGCGGACGCTACGCCTGTAATCCCCGAACACTCAACCCGGGAATCAAGCCCACGAGTCAGTCGAAAAAAACTTGGGTTAATTGTTAATCTTCTAAATGTTCTTCATTCAAATTACAATGATCTTGGACGAACCTTCCCGTTATATGAAAATAATCTGCTATTTTAGATCTTAATGGCAGTAGTATCTCGGGTGTGCATCCGCGGCGGTGGCGGCGCTAGTTTCGCTCGACTCGTCGCCCGGGGTCTACCGGACACTGACCGGGTGCATTACTACGTGGCACTGGCCCCCGTGGCTGGGTGTCTCATCGGAATGCTGAATCCTAAACTACCTCCTGAAGTAAGTATGACTCGAACAAGTTCAGGAGTTTCTTAGACAGATTCTATAAATTATGATTCTATATCCTACTAATATTATAAAAGCGAAAGTTTGTGAAGATGTATATAAGTATGTTTGTTGCTCTTTCACGCAAAAACTACTGAATGGATTTTGATGAAACTTCATAACAATATAGCTTACATATCAGAATAACACATAAACTACAGTCATGGGCGTAGCCAGCCTTGGGCTCAGGGTGGGGCAGCCTATCCCCCTCCACCCCCGGTATTTTTTTTGTAACTTGAGCCATTTGGGCTCGGCACCTATGCCAATTTGTTAATCTGTAAATTTAGAGGTTTATATTTTCAGGTACAGTAGTCGGTGTTTATAAATTTAAGTTTTAACTAACTTTATAAGTAGATAATATTACTTTAAGAGAAGCCGGCGTGGGTTCTGGCAGAATCAGGTCATTTGCAACATGACATGGGTGCAATGTTATCAAAGAATACTAAGTAAGAATAGTAAGTTACTCTCCGCGAAACGATCTTCTAATGACATAATCAGCAAGTCTAGGTAGGGAATAATCAGTGATTGTTTCCAAAACTGGGCAGGACTTTCTGCTGGAGGATTTGGACGGTGTGTCTGTCTCTTTGCGATACGCGGCATGAACAAATCAATCTCTTGAGCTTCAGCTATGAAATTGCCACTGTGTTTGTCAACATTTTCTCTGTGTTTTTTTAAAGTGTCAACGATTCTTTTAATTTCGCACTATATTCGCACACTAGAGCAAGTCAATGCTTTTGGATTGTAAAGCATTTACATTTGGTTGAAGCAGTGCCGAATATTTCGCAATGAGGCAAACAGATACAATAAATTCGGAATTGATAGCAGCGCAGTATAGCTGATAAACCGCCTTCCTTGTTGCACTGTTGCTTTCTTGCGAAAGCGTCATAAGAGCCGTGATCATTTTAATATAATTTTATTATTTTTGCGACCAACGCGTTTCGCAGAGCTGATGTTTGGCACGAGCTTACGGCGTTGCGCCGGTTCTCAGAAGATTATTTATTTTATTGTGCTGATCGCATTATGTATACCGGCCATTTGATTTAAATCATTAACCACTAAATTTAATTTGTGGCTGGCGCAGTGGAAAAATAGGGCTATTTCATATTCTCGTAGTAGTTTTTGAACGCCACCATCTTTCCCCGACATTGTGGAGCACCCGTCATAGCCTTGCCCCACACTTTTCACTGTTGTAAGATTAATAAGTTTTTTTTTTTAAATTAGGGACCTTTTAGGTCAAACCCAAGGTGGGGCAAGCACCCCAGCTTGCCCCAGTGTGGCTACGCCCATGACTACAGTTCATAAAGACATAACGTATATTCTATCCAAGCTGTTATATTAAACCGCGAGGCGCAGCTCATTATATTTCAAAGACGCAAATGGTTTCCATAGACTAGAATAGTTGGCTGTAAATTCCCCAAAACCAAACAAAACATAGCATAACATCACGCCTGTTATCTTCAAAGGGTAAGATAGAGATGTATCTGATAGTACACCCACATCTTGCTAAATAAGTATTCTCTTTCAGAGATGTCAGCGTTGATCCCGATATCCTCAAGGAACTACACAAATGTAATTCTTTTGTTTCAGCATCTAGACAGGGTCACAAAAGCGTTGGTGACAGAGCCGCTGTTCAGGATGGATGGACTAGAGCTCATGCTGGGCAAGTCGAAGAACAACAAAGTGTTCTCATTTTACAAATGTAAGTTGTCATATTCGTGTAATAAGAAAGTACTTCATAGAACGTATAATAGTGTATAGAACGCAAAATAACTGCGCGTGACTGAGGGCTGGTTTCAAAAACTTTCGGCAAAATAATTATGTCTTTATTTTGAAAACGATTAAAACAGATTACTCCGAAAGTGATTAAAAGTACTGGCTAGGATATCTTTTTAAACAAGCCTCCAGTCTCGATCAGAATAATTATATTGTGTACAGTCTAGGTGTCTTATCATTTCACCGTAATGTATTGTCAAATCTTCATTGGCAAGTAACGTTTTTTTTGTGTGAATATGAAACGGAGTATCGAAATTTCCAATAGAGCTAAAATATACCATGCTTGTCTATTCCAGATCCAGAAGACGTAACAATGGAAGAATTAAAAGCCCTAGAGTTAGTATCAGATCGTCTGCGCGTAGCCCGAGAGGCTATCGTGAGGGTGAAGTCCCCGGGCTCGAGCGGGGGGCAGTCCGACCTATTATGCACCATCTGCTACGCTAGGCCTGCAGACACTGCCTTCACGCCATGTGGACATCATTCTTGCAGGTTTGTTGAAAATGAAGATGCTACCAAATTCCTTAAAACATTTGGATCGACGCTGAAATAATAAACAATAAATATATTGGCACATAAGTTAGATTACATACAAACATTGAAATACAACGAGCAAAGTTAAAAGAAAACAAAGTAGACGTAGTCATGGACCCCAAACTAGGCACAGCCTGTATCTCGGTGGCCCAATATTAGTACAGATCGTGAGACAATACAGCTGGCTATAGTAAATACAGTATTAACAGAAAGATCTTAGTCTCTGGCATGAGCAAGGGGTAAACATAACGTGAATACGTCGATTATAAAGTAGAAAATCCTTGTTTCCTACTTTTCGTGTTTTTTGAGCTAGGTCTGATCATATACCATAGAGCAAGTCGATTTGATATTCTACAATAATAATAATTATTAAGCTAGTGTCATACTTTCGGCCTAGGGTCATTGGTAACGACTAGAGATGCCTGTACTCTAAAGTCCACGATGTAAAAATGTATACATCGATGTTTTGTCAGGTAGGCCACTACGGACAACTGTTGTCGGGTTCTCGTATAGTGTAAATTCGCAGATAACATTGTTTGCGCGATATGGGAATTGTAAGTTAGTTCTTCAGTTAAAGCATAGATTGCACTGTAATACTTTTTGCCGTAGTACAATTTCTAGTGTCGCCACGTAGTCTAACAAGATGCAGTTGTTCGAATTTTGCTTGTTTTTCGCCTATCTGACCACAACCAAGTAACTGATACAGCTCTGATATCTAGATTTAATACTTACATTAATTTTCTTTGTCCTAGGGCTTGCATAATGCAGCACCTACTAAACAGCAAGCAATGTTTCTTCTGCAAAGCAGACATCGACGCCGTACACGAAATAGAACCCACTAACGTCTGACGCCATCTTGTTACGTCATCAATAGTAATGGCGGCAGTAGGTACTTCAAGTTACATTTTGTAAATCTGTGTAAATCAGAGCCATCCTACATTGTTTTTATAAAATAAAGTATGGAGACAATTTCTTATATCGTTTTGGTATATTTTTATTAAATTATTTTTTATTTAATCATTGATTTTTTTTATTGTTTCGCACCCAAAGGGAAAAACGGGATCCTATTACTTAAACTCCGCTGTCCGTCCATCTGCCCGTCTGTCACCAGGCTATTTCTCATGAACCGAGATGGTTACAGTTGAAACTGAACAGTTGAAATTTTCACAGATGATGTATTTATTGTTATAGCGTAAATTATTCGTGATTTTTTTGTGGTTTTTATCTAGATAATGTTACTAATCATGCGCGAGACCAACTCGGACTTGGCCGGTATTTTTTCCTGCTATGCACATACCACAATACGAATAATAATGTCAACCCAAGAAAGAATTCATTAAAAAACTAACTAAGTTTTCATCGTTTTATTAAGTACACAAGTTTTTCTAGTGATGTTAATCAGGGCCCCTTCATAAGTCCTTGCGGGGAGTACGCGTAGTATGTTAGAGGACACTCGCAGGTCCCACGCAATCCTGGGTGGCCGCGGGGACCCATCGATCCTGAAAAAAATAAAGTAAGACCAGTCACAAGTGCTAACTACTGAGTATGAGGTGCTACGTTTGATACCCGGGCCGGGCAAAGTATTATTGGGTTTTTGTATAAGGAATTTCTCATTGGCATCCTGATTAATAGGAATAGGTTCGCTCCCTATTACATTTAAATATAATTGATGTAATGTTAACGACGACGGCACGGTTGGCGCAGTGGCTGAGTGATCGACTGCTGCGCATTGTGTCGGGTTTGATTCCCGCACGGAACAAATATTTGTATAACCTGCAGATAGTTGTTACGGGTCTGGCTGTTTGTATATGTGAGTTTAAATGTTTGTAAACGCACCCACCATACAGGAGAAATTCCAAGTGTGAGGAAATGTTTAAAAAAAAAACGAAAAAGTGAGTGTACTTGTAAAGAACACCTCTGTCTAACTCTAACGGTCAAAGCGTGATGGTATGACGATGAAGAATGTAAGAATTATTTGATAATTATAGGATGGATATCCATTGGTGTATTATTTTTTATAAATTACCTTCTCGTCCTGGGTCACCTCTGTCCCCGGTTCTGCCTGGATGACCCGATAGACCCATGGGACCTGGAAACATGAGAAACAGGGATGAGACCTTAATAATATCAAGTTTTCACGCGGTTTCATTTGTTGAGTTAGGTTAGGTTCTGTTCTCTGAACTCACGAGTTCTCATCTTAATCCACAGCCTGATTCAGTTAACTAACTATAATAGTACATTACGATATTAGTGCGTTAAGATGGTTATAACATGCGAGTCGGAATTTCAGCCCAAGCCGAAGGCGAGGGCGTAATTGAGCCGAGCATGTTATAACCAATACGCACGTATATCGTACGACGTTTTTTAACACATTTGCGAGGAAACAGAAAAAAAAACATTTCACAATACAAGTACAAAGAAAAGAAAATTTGAGAAAAATTCTGCCGTAGCTGCGTGAACATGTTGGCAAAGACTTCACTAGAGCATGCAGCCAAGTTTTTAAATTACCGAATAAACTGTTTTTTTTTTTAATTTTAAATAAACTCAATCTGTGAATGCACACTGTTGCTTTAAAATGGCGATTAGTTCGAAATTTTAATAGCAACACCGCGCTACTCACTAGCAGGGGTCGTGCGGCGGCGATCAGTTCCAAATTTGAAATGGCAAATAATTATGTTATGGAATTTGTATGGATTATAACTTAACTATTTGCTTTGGTAACACGCGTTTTTATGACCCTCTTTACATATTTAAAACCGGTGGAATTACATCAGCTTTACGAGCAAGGGTGTTAAAAAAATAATTAAAAACCTCCGATTCCTAAAAACCTGTTTGTCTTCAATCGAATTTACTAAATCTGTAAAACTGCTTTCAAAAAGGAAAAAAGGAACCTCTATAGGATCACTTTGTTGTCCGTCCCTCTGTCTGTCAAGACCTTTTATCTCGAGGACGCGTGTATTTATCGAGTTGAAACTAAATCCTACATACTCAAGACAGTAGTCCCTTCAATCTTCTAAGTTAACGCAGTCAAGAGATATAGCCGTTTATGTTGCAAGTTTGTACGGAAACCTCGGTACGCGAATCCTTCTTGCACTTGGTCGGATTTTTTTATAAGCCTTAAACTGCCTCACTGCAGGACAGAGGACTCTTGTTGTCGCGCCATCTAGAACCAGCATTCGCGGTTCACAACTGGATCGCGTCGACACCGCTGTCTGGTCCACCACCGTCCATACTGGTGGTACTTTAATACAAGCCTAAAAGCTTGGCTTCCCCTTACAATCTACTATTCTTCATGATGTGAAGGCTTTGTATTGTGTTGGTACCAATGCATGCCACTCCTGCCGGGCTTGAAGGTTGTTCGAAAAGGATACCACGGCCCCGGAAGACAAAGACGGCACGGTTGGCGCAGTAGATGAGCGATTGACTGCTGCGCTGCGTGACGCGGATTCGATTCTCGCACGGAACAAATATTTGTATGGCCTACAGGTCGGGTCTGGCTGTTTGTGTATTTGAGTTTAAATGTTTGTAAACGCACCCACGATACAAGAGAAATTCCTTGTGTGGGGTTTTTTTTTTTTAAATAATACAAAAGAAGGTGCATAGATGGGTTTTAGTCAGTACAAGCCTGACACTCCCTCTCGCTCCACCTAAAGTAATTTCATGATCTCCCATCCAGAAGAAGAAAGGCACGCCAATGCGTCCATGTCCTGGCACTCATTGTGTGGAGACTTGAGAGAAGATCGGTTCAACATATCAACCCACTTAATAGGGTAGTTGACACCACCAATCAATTGATATACTTTTTATGAGCTGTCAAAACGCGCTTCCCCCATAGATTTTGTATGAGACTCGCAACCGATGACGTCACTAAGTTGTCTAGTCAATGATGCAACTATTTATTGATTTAAAAGCAACTAAAAATCGAATTTTAAAGTTATTTTGAAATGAATGGTGTTCTCGGTTCTAGAATAAGGTGTTCTTTCAGAAAAATTGTGTTTTTAAATTATTGGTTAATGGTGTCAACTACCCAATTGCTTAGAAAAACTGGTGGCATTGCTACATTACCTATTTGTCCTCTGGGACCCTCAGGCCCTTGCACGCCGACACCTTGAGGTCCTCTGTCGCCCTTGTCCCCCTTCTCCCCTGCAGGCCCGGGGCTTCCGCTCTTGCCAGTGTCCCCTGTCTCCCCAGGGTAGCCTCGAGGTCCTGGCTCGCCTGCGTCACCTTGTATTCCTGGAGATGAAGATTGAATAGTGACTAACTTATTAGGTTTAGGCAATTGATTTAGGTTTCAACGCTGCCAACATTTCTAACTCTTCCTGAATTATGTTAGATTTTGGTGGAATGTTAGTGGTATCATTGTATTTGGTGATACAGTATGGTACTATCCATGGTACATGGTGTAAACGAAAAAAAAAGATATATAAAAAATACATATTATAGATGGTAACTCATAAACTTCCCAAACAATATAAATCAAATTTATATGGGACCAACTCGAAAGTATACCCTGTCGAACAAAAAAAGATCGATAAAAATACTTAAAAAAATACGGTCGAACATAGAACCTCCTCCTTTTTAGAAGGCGGTTAAAAAGGGGGATTGGATGACTGTTACCTGGTGGCCCAGGCGGGCCCGGCCTGCCCGGATGTCCTCGCTTGCCGACTACAGAGCTTGTCTGCACTATATTATTTACCGCAAACTCTCCTAGACGAACTGTGGACAAACATATTATTGTTTAACAATTTATGTACATACATATACTAAAACTAGTCCTAATGTTCTGAACTATCCATATAATGGAGCCCACACAGCCATTGAAAAGTCAAAATAACCCTTTCCCGGACGATCAATATATACTATGTAAATGTGAGGAGCATGTGGATCAAACTTTTATTTACTTTGTTTTTGACGATTGTCTGGCAGTTTGAGTACTATAAGCGACCTACACCGAGTCGAGCTACACGATAACTGACAAATGCTTGCACTGACTGGACAGGTCCACTCAATCTGTGTGGTGCTTACTTAAAAAGACCATTTCAGACACTCATCTGCATAGTCGACTAAGTCGAGTCGAGTAAGCTGACCAAGATTTTTGACTGGTCCTTAAAAGAGACTTTGACCTCTGAGTTTGTTTCGGCTGTTTCTTCTCAGAGTAGTCGGGTACTAAACACCGGCCTCGTCTAGTTTTTAAAAAAGACGTGTAAAAGTGTTTGTGAAAACCTTCTTGCAAAATAAACATCATTTATCACATATATTATGTTAAATCTCAAAAATATTGATTTGAACTTAAGTTAAACTTGACAAAAATAACTAAGATAATAGGGAATACTAATTGAAAAAATATACCATAGATAATTGGCAAAGGTTAAGCAGAGGTGGAGGAGGAGGTGGTTCTATTCCCATCAACAAATACCGCCCAGTCAAGACAAGAGAAATCCGTGGCTGCTACTGTGGAATTCCCGACCTGGACATCGAACCCAGGTCCTCATGCTCAGCAGTCGCAATAGTGACCACTAAACCAGGCAACAAAATTAAAAAATAATACAGACCTTTAATAATGTCTTCGCAAATGTTCCTTATTTCAGCTTCAGAGATAGAAGGTGCCTGAAAAAAAAAGAGTAGAATATGAGCTTTTTTCATACTGGTGGTAAAATGATCCTTAACGAAGAAAAAAAGTATTTATTTGACTCACACGGGACAAAACGGCAACACATTTTTTTTATAATTTAGTTAACAGTACAAAAGAAAAATTAAAAGTAAATAAATGAGCCCTGTTCGATGTCAAAAAGGTCCCAATTTCCCAAACTGTTCCAATTTCCTAAACCTGGAATCGATGCTTCTAGTCACGATACTTAAGGTCAAAGTTTCAACTTTTTCACAAGTTTCTAAATCTTGCCAGTTTCCTCATTGTATCTTCCTTCACCATTTTGAGAGCACTGGCAATAAAACATTAAAAGAAACCCAGGACCTGCAACTCGTAACCGGGACCCGTTACAACTAAGTCTCCACCGTCTATTTCCATAACTACACTAACCTCTCGTACATAGCTGGTGGGTGCCGGTAACCCGGGCAGCCCAGGGGATCCTCTCTCTCCGGGAGCTCCAGGCAGTCCGTCCACGCCGGGCCTGCCAGGTAGACCGGGGAAGCCTGCCTCTCCTTTCTGGAAACATATGGACATAATATTACCATCAACTTATTACCAGCGGAGTTTCAGACATACTTCCGAATACGCCGAAATAAGGTGCCTTTTGAATATTGACGTTTGAGTGAATTGAAAACACTTTTTGTTAATTTTTTGTTTAGTTGAAATATGCCAAATGAAGCTGAAAATTGCTAGAATCTGGTTGATCGTGGAAAAAATCAATATATTTTTACGTTTTGTTATTATTGCACAGACGTCTACATAGGCACATATAAAACGTCGAAAAAGGGTGCACGGTTTCCTATGGACCAGAACCGTCAGGAATTCCATGGTTACCCTTTTGTTTTTACAATGTTGTTGTTACAGCGTTAGTACTTAAGGAGAGAGACCTACTAGTGACGTGCAGTTAGCCATTGTAGGTACTCATTAAAAGATCTGCAAGCAAGGCAATTACCTGTCCGATTGGTCCTTGAGGTCCCGGCGGTCCTGGGACGGAGATCTGTTGTGAAGATGAAGCTGCAGATCCAGGATGACCTGGTGGTCCTGGCAGACCCGGGAGGCCTTCTGGACCCTAAAGGCAATAAGTACATAGATTAAGTTTATCAGTAGAGCTGTTTCTTTCCTAATAAAAATGATATATCTTATTAGAACCCCCAGAAAATATATTTAATCATCAACCTACAGCAGTCCATTGGACATAGGCCCCTTGGATCGTACGCCACTTAACACGATTCTTGGCAACTGTCATCCCGTTTCCACCAGTCACTTAGCGTCGCTACATAATGTCAAACTTATCCTGACGTGTCGACGACGGCGCGTTAGTGTTTCACGCGCGCCTCAAAGAGATGTCAGCAAAGCAGAGGGGCCTGCCAGGGACAACGCCTGCCGGGGTTGCGGGTTGTTCGAAAGAGATACCGCGGCCCCGAAACATAAAGGGCAATAGAAAGAACATGGGTGGGTTTCAGTGAGAACAAGTCTGACACTCCCCCCTCTCCGCCTAGAGCGGGGGAAGTTATTTGATGATTTCCTATCCGCAAAAAAATAAACAAAAAAAGACTTGTACTGACTAAAACCCATCCTTGTTCCTTCTTTTGCTCGTTGTGTTCCGGGGCCGCGGTATTTCTAAAGGAAGAAACGACGCCCTGGGGGGTCACCCGCGCTGCAGTCGAGAAGTATGATTTGGTGGTATAACGGTCACACCACTAGGCTATCACTGTCTGCTATTAGCCTTGTTACACACATTTGGATCTCCCTGGTTCAACAGCAAATTGTGGCAATACAGAACTAAGCAGCTCTGTCTCCGTGGATGGTTCATGTCCAGTACGATGTTCATGGTATTCCGGTAACATGATGACAACTGATGCGCATACCTTTCCTGGTTAAACTTGTAAGTGGGTTCCAATAAATGCCTCTATTTAAAAGACCGCATTAACTAGATCTTAATTAGATAAAGTCTTATCTTAAAACTATTATAAATGCGAAAATTTGTGAAGACGATTTGAATAAAATTTGACAAGCAGAGATTCTATAACCTGAATTACCAAATTTGATACTGTTTACACCACGATTTCCGTGACACAAATGCCAAACCCCATACTACATACAAAGTCTGTAATTCTGTAATTCTTCGACTACTCTTCGCGAGATCGGCAGATACACCAAGGCGCTGCTGGCATATCTCGTGGATGTGTGTTTGTGGAGTGGATCGAATGATATTCCCACCCGTACGCAAAATACGCGCCTTAGACGTAGAGTTGCGGACACCAGGCCATTATGCAATACAATACTTCGTCTAATGACTACGTAATATGTGAGATATTTACCGGTAGACCATCGAAGCCCCTTTTTCCTTCGGGGCCGGGCAGGCCGGGCGGGCCCATGTTACCCGGTAATCCTTGCAGTCCTGTGAATCCTTGCGGCCCTGGTTGACCCTGCAAAGTTTACATAAACTAAATATGTGGAACTCCTTTTTCGAGTTTGATTTAAATGATGGAACATTAGTTAGAACGGGTAACATTACCACAGCACCGTCGTGTCCCGGCGCGCCCCGCAGCCCCGCCTCCCCCGGGCGCCCGTCCCGCCCCGGCCGCCCGTCCTGCCCCGGAGCACCCTGAGCGCCTTTAGCACCTTACAACAGACAAGACAGTTGAAAGACAAGCACGTCTTCTACTTCATAACATTCAAAAAGCACATGACACTCAAAAAAACGTCACAGGTTTCGGAGATTAGCGTCTATGTTTGTAGACGCTAATCTCCGAAACCTCTGATGTTTTTCGGATTTGACCCGTAACCAAAATAGTACATTATTATTCGAGCGAGGAAACCCTGTCATTGCAGCCGAGCCGCCAGGCGAGGTTGTTACAGCAGTGACAAATTCTCACGTGAATCAAACGACGTTTTTCAATACACTTACGTAGAAATTAAACAACAGAACTAAAAGTTCTTTTGTCATTAATCATTAAGAAACTATGATTTAATTTGTTTGTTACCCTCGCTTTATCTTCTCATGCTGAAGGAAATACAAAGGTGTAACACCGCTAAATAGCCTTATATTAAACATATTTTATACACTTCTCATCAAAAAAATCGAAACACCTCGCAGTTTATGATTTGATAAGGATTATCAGAAAAATGTGTATATTTAGGAATAAATGTAAAATGTCATTTAATAGTAAGTAGTATGAGGTTTTTAAATCCTAATGTTAATGTTCTAAATTCAAATTAAGTCTTCATAGGTTTCGTATTTTGTATAATGAGTAATTTTTACCCTGTATGGAATATGAAGGAAATGGGTAAAACAACACGCGTAAATGAAAAAAAAATGTAAGAAACGTTTATTTAATAACTTGTATTCCCTCCGCGAGCTCTTATTACTGCTTCCATACGGTTCTTCATCGATCGGACGAGAGTCACGATCACATGTTGTGGTATATTATCCCATTCCTCTTGGATTGCATTTTGCAGCTGGCTAAGTGTTTCTGGGGCTGGATCTCTTGCTCGAATTCGTCTCTTTAATTCATCCCATAGATGTTCAATGGGATTCATGTCCGGGCTTCTTGCTGGCCATACCATAATGGAGATACCGACTTCGGTAAGATAATCTCGTACGACGCCCGCGGTGTGAGCTCTAGCATTGTCGTGCATGAATATGAAGTCGTTGCCAATAAAATGTGCATAGGGCATCACATGAGGTTCAAGACACTGTTCGATGTATCGATGAGAGTTTAGTGCAGGCAGCCGTGGCCCAGACACAAAGGCAAGTTCTGTCTTACCGTCGGCGCTGATTCCTCCCCAAACCGTCCACGAACCGCCACCATAGCTGACCTTTTCTTCAATGCAGCATTGTGCAAAACGTTCTCCATCTCTTCTGTAGACCTTGTTCCTTCCGTCGTTACCATACAGCATAATTTTACACTCATCAGAAAACAGTACTTTACTCCACTGAAGGTATGACCAAGTTAGGTGCTCGCGTGCAAAGTTAAGGCGCGCTCTTCGATGGTCTGCAGTTAATTTCGGCCCATTCGCTGGCTTATGCGGTGCCAATCCGCGTTCCTTCAACCTTCTTCTTATTGTAGAGTCACTTACAGCTACTCTTCGTACAACGCGAAGCTGCTGCTGCAGTTGAAAAGCGTTAAGGCGTCGATTTCGTAAAGAAGTTGTTACAATAAATCGATCATCTCGCTCAGAAGTGACCCGATTCCTGCCAGATCCTGAACGGCGCGTGAACGAACCAGTCTCCCGATAGCGTTTGTAGACTCTATGAACAGATGATAAGCTTAGATGCAATCTTGCAGCCACAACACGCTGACTAAGTCCAGAATCCAGCAATGCCACCACTTGGGCGGCTTCTGCGGGCGAAGTATCCATATGTTTTAGAAAAAAAAGTTTTTTCAGACGTCCCAAAGTCACAGTAAATGAAATAAGAAACAAAAAGTTTAAAGACAAGCGCTAATTTTTAGTTTTTAAACGAGAAACGTACTCCAACCCTAAATACACATTTGTCTTAAAACAGTGATTAATTTCATTTATAGGATAAACAAATGAAATTCTAATTTCGAATTTTAATTTTTTTCTTCTTACTGTAATGACCAAACTGCCAGCTACACAATAATGTTTTTTTTTTCATGGAATTAATTCTCTTTTGTAAAAAATTAGGACAAAAACAATAAAAACGAAAGTGTTTCGAATTTTTTGATGAGAAGTGTAATTCAAATTAATTTTGAATTTAAAACTCTACAAATGAATGTCAATTTGTTTGTTGTAAACATATGATTTTATCAATTATCATGTTTATAAGCGATATTATGTTAATTAACACAAATTAAATTTCTCGGATTTGAACAGTTGTTTATTGTTAACCGTGGTGAAATAAAAAAAAATGAAAGCCCTCGTTACAATAAATTAGAAAAAAAACACGCGTCTGAAATACAGTGCATGTTGAACCTAATAGTAGTGCAATAAGAGCTAGTTTATCGAGGAAATTTATAGAAAAAAAAATTATACCTCTTTGGAGTTGGGCTTTTCAATGATTACAGTTAAAATGTAATTACACTGTGTACAACATTTTTCCCTTTACGAACAGGTCTTATATATTGACTCAATATATAACATTCACAATATAATAGAATATGTAACCCTAAATAAACTTACCATGTATGAGCGAGGCATTAATGTTACTGGCTGGTCCAGGAGGCCCGGGGAAGCCGGGGGGGCCTACAGGCCCTGGTGGGCCAGGCAAACCCTGAACGTAACATTAAACATTACTATGTATATGTATAACCACTATAACTAGCGCCACAATTACCTCTCACTCGTTTGTTAAACTATGTAAGTGTGATATCATGCCCCCATTTTTTTTATGGTTCATCTAATATCTTTGTCGAAGGCGGAAGGGGGACTTAAGTCAGCTTCAGTCTAACTTAGGGTGATGCAAACCACAGAAAACAAATATAATGAAAAATAGGAAAGTACTAATAGGAAAATTCAAATTCAAATAGGTTTATTCGTTTCACATAGGTAAAAGAATGGTGTTAAAAAAAAAAAGTGTATCACTATGTGCTGCCCTGCAAGGCGTACGAATATATTTACATATAAAGTAGTGCAGTTTGTAGTTTATACGAGTGTTCACCAAAGGACGTTGTACGACTGACGCTGGTGTCACCCTATTAAAACACATATTTACTGCGTGGGAGGAAGCACAGGATGCCATAGGGATCTTTTGTGACCTCTCAAAAGCATTTGATTGCGTGAACCACGAAACCCTTCTCTTGAAACTTGAACATTACGGCCTAGGGAAACTTGCGCTTAGTTTAGTAAAATCGTATTTAAATGATAGACAGCAGCAAGTACAAATAAATGGTGTCAATTCAATGGGTTTAAATGTAAAGATGGGTGTACCACAAGGATCGATATTAGGTCCCTTCCTCTTTTTAGTATATATTAATGATCTACCCCATTTATTTAAAAACCAACCACAAATGGTGTTGTTTGCTGACGATACCTCCTTAATATTTAAGATAAACAGACGTGCTACAAATCTTGACGACGTAAATAATGCCCTAATGCAGGTACATAATTGGTTTACCGCTAATAATTTAGTATTAAATGGGAAAAAAACGAAGTGTATAAGATTTGCTCTACCAAATGTCAAAAACAGTGAGTGTGACATAGTATTGAATCAAGAGAAACTAGAATTCGTCGAAAAAACTGTTTTCTTGGGAATAACACTCGATTCAAAGCTACAATGGGGTCCGCATATAACATCTCTTGCAGGACGCCTTAGTTCAGCAGCATATGCTGTTAGAAAAATCCGTCAGTTTACTGATGTAGATACCGCGAGGCTAGTCTACTTTAGTTATTTTCATAGTATCATGTCATACGGTATTTTACTTTGGGGACGGGGTGCAGACATCGAGTCTATATTTATTCTGCAGAAAAGAGCCATCAGAGCCATATATAACCTACGTAGGCGAGATTCTTTAAGGGAACAGTTTAAGGATATTAACATCATGACAGTACCTTGTCAATATATTTATGAAAACATCATGTATGTCAGGAAAAACTTGCATATTTTTAGTAAAAGAGGTGACAGACACAATTATAATACTAGAAATAGGGACCAATTAGTTCAACCAGGTTTCAGGTTAGCTAAAGTAGACTCATCTTTCATGGGGTACTGTTTGAAATGCTACAATAAAATACCTCCCCACATTCTTCAACTGAATGAAACGAAATTTAAATCTTGTATTAAACGCACACTATGTAGGCAAGCATATTATAAGTTGGGGGATTATATTGATGATAAAAATGCTTGGCTCAATGCTGGTCCTGCTCCACAAGAATAGGGGTAAACTCATTGATTGGTATCCGAAGCTATAGTGGAAGCTGCAGAAGATTGTAAGACTATCTTTGCAATGTATAGAATCAATTCTCTAGTATTGTATAATTATTAAGCCCATATGTGAGTGCTATGTATTATTATTGACTTGACGAAGCCCTGGTGGTTGATAGTGTCATGCTCACTTAAATGTCTCGCTGATGGTGGCGGGTGTGTCGGGTCATTTAGCTCCCTTCAAAATGGTCGAGCTGAATGGGGCTGATCCATACGTCATGTTCGTGAACGGGCGCTGTCAGTTGGGACTGGTCATTTTTTTAGCTACCACGGTTCATTTTTAACTTATTTAGATTTTAAATTAAATTTTGCTTTTTATTTACTCTGGACGCTCTTACTGTGCACGTCTTTCTACATCGTTCTCACATATTTGTATAATCTCAACATGAATGATGTAAATACAATTTTGTAAAAATATTATAATTTAAAAGAGTGTCCATGGAGTTTCTTGCCCATTCTTCTCCATAGAGATCAACGCTTTGGAATGGGCAACTACAGTACTTTCACAAGTTATTATGCCTTGTGACCGGGACTGTAGATTAGTTTTGTTTCTTGACATTCAAAAGTGCCTGTAATGGTCTAATTGAAATAAATGGTTTTGAATTTGAATTTGTAAACTACTATTAAAACAGCCTACTACCTAATACTACAAAAAAATAAATCTTTAATAAAATATACATTTAACAAAATACAATGTAAGTAAACAATAACAGTATCGTGTTGTAATGTGCTAATATCTTAGTTGCAATGTCCTATGTAAATGTGTCACCCATATCATATTATTTGAAGTAAATAGAAACATGTAATTTTATAGAAATCAACTCACATCCTTTCCATCCGTTCCCGGAACTCCTGCAAACCCAGGCAAGCCGGCTTCTCCTTGATCACCTGGATACAAAAAATCCAAAATAAAACATACCAAATCACCAAAATATTTACATTTAGTGCTAATTGTATTGATTTTAAACCATCGATCGTCTTGTTCTTATCAGAATGAGATATAATTATGACTTAACTAGCTTTTGCCTGCGGCTTCGCTCGCGTTAAATTCGGTGTAACACAGTTCCCCTTTCCTGATTTTCAGGTACCTGCTACTTTTAGCCCACTACGCCTTATTTATTGTAAGGGCAAAGTTAAGTTTTCCCTTTTCTTCCCTCTTTCTCCCTCATTTTTCACTTTTTTAAAATCTTCTTCCATATACAAAGTGATTGATCATAAGGTGCATTCCTTGATTCGGGTGATACTAGAGACCTCATTTGCAATCATTTAGATCCCGATAACTTGGAGTGCAAATGCAACCCAGTTTGGATCTCAAAAACCCCATAAATGATGAAAAATCTGCCTTTTTGTTTTTTTTTAATTATACCACCTCGGCTTATTGAGGGAAACCTAAGAAATTCAGGAGGTTAAACAATATTTTTCATTTACCTTTTTGTCCTATATCCCCCTTCTCCCCCCTCGGTCCGTGGCGCCCCGGCTCCCCTGGGGGTCCAACATTCCCTGGTCCAGATGCCTTTAAATATAATAAAAGTAAAATAAATTCATGACATTTTTTTTTTTTGAGTTCGGTACCTCAAAAACAATAAACGAAAACCTTATAGTTTCACTTTGTTGTCTGTCTGACTGTCAAGACCCTTTAACTCGCGAGCGCGTGGAGGTATCAAGCTGAAATTAATATCTACCATATTCTCAGATGTAAAGCTGTCAATAACAAAACAAACCTCAGTCTACGCAAACATAAGTTACGGCCATTTACGTAGCATGTTTGTACAGAAGTTTGTCCGACTTACACTTGCCAGTTTTTTTTATAAAGTCTTTCTTATTCTGTTACCTTAAAATATATCTTCAGGGTGGTTTTAGATAAGCGTATTTATGAGCTTATTTTGTCGAAAAATACGCAGGGAATCTCATGATTATAACAGGTTCTCATCAGTTAAAAACAATGTTAAGTAAGATATTAAGTTTTAATTGATAAATTATATACTGGTTAATTAAATACGTAACATACGTTGACGACTGCCCCCGGTGGTCCCGGCTCGCCCTTGGTCCCTGGGAAGCCAGGTACACCTGGAATTCCGATGTCCCCCTTCGTACCCCGTATTCCCTGAAATAAACGATACAATTGATAATCATCATCATCATCATCATCATGATCAGGCTATATTAGTCCACTGCTGGACATAGCCCTCCCCTAATGAGCGCCATAGCGCCCTGTCTTCGGCTTGCCGCATCCAGCATCTGCCTGCAGTCTTTCTTAGATCGTCATCCCACCTGGTCGGAGGGCGTCCTACACTACGCTTGCCGAGTCGCGGTCTCCACTCAAGAACACGTTTACCCCAACGGTTGTCGGTTCTTCGTGAGATATGGCCAGCCCACTGCCACTTCAGCTTGCTAGCTTGATGTTTAAGACGCTGGACTGGAAAGGAAAGGGCATCAACATAAACGGCGACTACATCTCACACCTACGATTCGCAGATGACATAGTCTTAATGGCGGAGTCGCTAGAGGAGCTGAACCAGATGCTGGACGGCCTAGCTTCAGCCTCGCGACGTATCGGTCTTGGCATGAATTTGGATAAAACCAAAGTCATGATCAATGGCCACATTGATCCGATGCCGGTCGTCGTACATGGTCACCTTCTCGAAATCGTTTCTGAGTACACTTACCTCGGGCAGATTCTGCAGTTAGGTAAAAACAGTTTCGAGAGGGAGGCCAAGAGGAGGATCCAGCTGGGCTGGGCAGCGTTTGGGAAACTACGCCGAGTCCTCTCGTCATCCATGCCGTAATGCTTGAAAACAAAAGTTTTCAATCAGTGCGTCCTACCCGTCATGACCTACGGAGCCGAGACATGGACACTCACGGCAGGGTTGGTCCATCAGTTCAAAGTCGCTCAGCGAGCTATGGAGAGAGCTATGCTCGGAGTTTCTCTGAAGGATAGAATCCGCAACGAATACATCCGACAGAGAACCAAAGTTATCGACATAGCTCAAAGAAAGAATCAGCAATTGATAATGTGATAAGCCATATCATCATACTTATCTACACTAATATTATGGAGAGGAAAGATTTGATTGTAATGAATAAGCTCCAAAACTACTGGACGGATTTGACGTCACAGTTGGCGCAGTGGCGTTTTATTAAAAAATAAGTTTAAAAAATCTTTTACTATTAGAAGCCGACATTATCCCTGATGAACATAGGCTATATAACATCACGCTACTACCTACGGGAGCGGGGCAGTAACCAAAGACGCGGGTGAAACCACGCAGGACAGCTATTTCTAGTATAAATGCGAAAATTTGTGAGGATAGATGAATAAACATCAAAAAGAACTAAAAATGGATTTCGCAAACTCAAACTCAAAGCATTTATTTAAATTAGAGCATTACAAGCACTTTTGAACGTCAAGAAACAAAAAAATGAAGCTACAGTCCGGGTTACAATGCAAAATAACTTGTGAAAGTACTGTAATTGCCCATTCCAAAGCGTTGATCTCTATGGAGAAGAATGGCCAAGAAACTCCATGGACACTCTTTTAGGTCACTGATACGGATACTGGAGAGGATACTTTTATCTGGGCTGTATTATCTTGTGGGATCCTGTGAAGCCATTGTAATCAATTCTCGTTTTCTGCGAGAAAATTTAAAAAGGTTTTTTATCGCTTACCGGTATCCCGGTAAATCCTCTCACCCCCGGTTCTCCTTTAAAACCACGAGGTCCTGCGGGGCCCTGAAACAGAAATATATTATAACGTAGAGTTATTATTACGGCTACACGGTTAGCGCAGTGACTGAGCCATCGACTGCTGCGTTGCGTGTTGCGGGTTAGATCCCCACACGGAACAAATATTAGTATGGCCTACAGGTAGTTGTTCCGGGTCTGACTGTGTGTGTTCAAATGTTTGTAAACGCACCCACGATACAGGAGTAATTCCTAGTGAGGGGCAACATTGTTTTAAAAAAAAAAGTTAAGATGTCCCTCGTTTATTGGGAAAAAACTGAGATAATAAATGTTAGTTGGAAATAAATTACAATACATAACGCCTTTAATCATCGATGAGTACAAAATTTGATGGCACGGTTTGTGCAGTGGCTGAGTGATCGCTGCGTGTCGCAGGTTCGATTCCCACAAAGAACAATTATTTGTATAACCCACAGGTAGTTGTTCCGTGTGTTGCTTTTTGGGTATGTGAGTTTATAGTTTTGTAAACGCACCCACGACACGAAAGAAATACCTATTATAGGGCACGTATTTAAATTTAAAAAATACGAGTATGTATCCATACTTTTCGGCAGTTGTTTAACCTATTAAACAACTGCCCCTTAATATTAAACCTCTACCCTTGGAGGGGTTCCATATAATAAGGGAGCAGCCTAATACCATAAACGGAACACACAACCAGACTCCGTGTCTGCTACTGAGAAATTCCTGATGGAAAAACCCAATAACACTTAGCCCTACCTGGGAATTAAACCCAGGAGTTAAAGCTTAAAAGTCACTCCTACGAGAACTGGAAAATCATTGACGAGAATGATGCAGCAGGTCTTCTTTTATACTTCTCTATTACTCAAAACCTCAGTAACCACGTCTATCCTAGCCATATCATCCTTCCCATAGACAAGTTTCTATGTCTGTGTATGTTTGTTACTCCTTCATACTCAAACGGATTTGAATGAATTTCGTATCATCATTTTCCTGCCCTTGTCCCATTCTATTTGGGGTCGGTCTTCCATTCTCCCCTATCAGACGTCACGGCATCATTTACTCCTTTCTCCTTCATATCATTCCTTACACAATCCATCCATCTTTTCTTGGGCCTTGCTCTCGCTCTCCGTCTATCAACATTCAGATCCATCACTCTTTTAGTCACATGTGCTTCGAATGCGAATGAATTTCGTATCAAGATAGCGTATATCCTAGATTAACACATTGGCTAGTTTTTGTCTCGGTTTACGCGGATGAAGCCGTGAGGGGCAGCTAGTTTTAACATATATGAAACATCTTACCGCTGGACATGTGACGTTACAAACAGCAGCCCCCAGCGGATCCGCTAACAGCGATGGATCCACGTCATACTGCAAATAAAATAGAACATGACAGGTCATCCAGGATTAGGGCTGAAAGACTGGGTCTGAATGCCCGCAAACAGAGGAAAATAGAAAGAAGGAAGATAGGCCTTTACCCTGCAGTGGGAGACATCAGGCTCATTATACCTAAATAACAGGTAAACCTATAAATACGAGTAGGTAGATTCACAGGATTATAAAAAAATAAAAACAGACACACAATAACATTTAAATAGTACTTATTTTATGCAAAATCTAAAAATATATAATTCTTCTGTGCGTGTGTTTTCACCTAACTCCTTCTAAATAGCTGAACCAATTTGTATGTATGTATGAATGGATGTATGGATGGTTGTATGGATGGATGTATGGATGGATGGATGGATGTATGGATGCATGTATGGATGGGTGTATGGATGGATGTATGGATGTATGGATGGATGTATGGATGTTTGTTACTCTTTCACGCAAAAGCTACTGAATGGATTTTAATGAAACTTTACAATAATATAGCTTCATCAGAATAACACATAGGCTACAATTCATAAATATATTTACCACGCGAGTGAAACCGCGGGCCGCAGCTAGTTAATAATAATCGATTTTAAGTAAACTTACCGTTGGAGATGACGTAGATACTAAATATTGCGGTATATCCTGGAAATTTAAAAATAAATCAAATTTTAGTACGCCATCATAAAAAGTATCCTTACTTACTATATACTGTACTATATAATTATAATATTATATATATATTAATATTAATATTATAGAAGCGAAAGTAAGTTTGTTTGTTTGTTTCTTACCTCTTCACGCTTTAATGGCTAAACCGATTTTGATGAATTTTGGTACAGAGATAGTTGGGAGAACCAGGAGACGGACATAGGCTATTTTTTTTTAAAAGAGTGGGATATGAGGGAGAAAGAGGGAGGAAACGGGAAAACTTAGCGTTGCTATTACAAATCAATAAGGCGCTACCGAATTTAACGCGAGCGAAGCCGCGGGCAAAAGCTAGTCATCTATAAAAATGCGGTGTAATGATAGCTTACTATTTCCTCACAGCTATCGCGGCTCAAGTTGTACCGGTCGCAGCTTAACGACAGCCATTGGAGATCTATCTGAAAACAATACAAACTTTTTCGTACTTAGGCCTCTGAAATATTGCATCTAATACTTTCAGAGGCTCCAGCACGAGTTCACAGCGTTAACGTAAAGAAATCCGTCGATTATGAATTGAAAAAAAAACTCATAGCATTTGTTTCAATAGGACTATTGCAGGCACTTCTGAATGATAAAAAAAAAAAACAAAAGAATGAAGCCACAGTCCCCGACAATGAAATGAAACAATGTACATTCTTAAAATTATAAAAATATTATTTGTAGGACGAGGACTTTTAGATTCAAAATTGACGTACTTACGAAAGAAAAGCAACGAATTACGCCAATTATTAAATTAAAAATACCCGCTAAATGCTAGGTACACAAAACGATGTAAAAGTTTTTACGTTGCGTTATGCGTAAAAAAAACGTATGTGCAAGCAGTCTTATCAAAGGGTGTTAGCTAAAAAACCGAATGAGAACCAAAAAAATGGTTGCTTGCACCCGGTTAGACTGGCCTAGCCAACTAAAAATGGTTCAGAAAAAGCTGCGCAGATGATTAAGGATCATGAACAATAATAAAAAAAAAAAATATTTATATTTATTATCGAATTAATTTTTCTTTCCGCAAAAAGGTAATTGGTCGGTTTTATTTTAGTGTAAAGAATTCTAACAAAAATTATACAAAAAAAAATTTATTGTTTATAACAAATTGTTTATTTAATAAACAATGAAAATTTATAAAAAAACTAAATTTTTTCTTTGATTATTAAGGAGGATAATAAATAATGATATTTAAAAAAAAAGCGTACCTTAATATTATTAACAAGTGGTAAAAAAAATTGTTAATTAACAAAACGGTTTTTTAGCAATAATTTTTTTTTTTTAAGGATTGTTCTTTATCTTAAAATTCATAATTTTTTACGAGGAATCTATTTTCAAAAAAAAAATTCAATTTTCTTATAAAAATCTATTTGTTTATAACAATTTTATAAACAAAAAGAATTAAAATTTATAAAAAAATATTTTTAGGTAGCTTTTATTGATAGAAAAACGAATGATCATCGACATTGGAAAAAAAAAAAATCTTGTAGTATTTATTTAAATATTTAATTTGCCGCCTAGGTAATTTGTAAATAACAAATCGAAAATTAACAATTTTTTAATTTACTCAACGGAAGTCCTTTCTTTAACCTTTGAAGAATAGCTCCACGAGAGGAAAAAAATTTGAGATTTCTGGTTTAACAATTATGCAACTTGCAATGTTTATAGCCCAGTCGGAAGAAATTGTTAATTAATTTATGGATAACATTTTATAAAATCGCGATAAAAATATTTTATCTACAGTATTTCATTCTTTAATTTGTCCTGTACATGTCTGAATTTTTTCAAATTTTTATATCAACATTTAATATGTTTAAATAATATTTTTCATTAAAGCGCTCGAAGGGGGCGTGGCTTGCGGAAACCCGAGTACCCGTTTTCAGGCGTATTTTCAGCTCCCTGTAAAATTTTGAATATTGGTCCTACAATTTCGCAAGTAGGAAGTTTTTTTTAGGAAATTTTCTCCTCTTTTTGAATCTTTTTTCAAAATCAAAATATATCAAATAGTTTTCAAGATATACCAAAAAAACTAAACCCCTTTTTTTGTTTACTAATTTGTTAATAACTTTTGCAATTTTTTCGAGCGGGTCTTGAATTTTTTCAAAAACTTTCTAGATTCGATCCCGAATCGAATGAGCCCTCAACCATATTTTTCCGAGACTTTTAAAAAGTTTTGACTAAAAAAGCACTTGTTGACTAGACTATAACCCTGGCAGGCGGTAGCTCTGGCTCGTAGAAATCTCTGCAGGTTTTGCCCAAATATGTCTTCCGATAATGTTTTAATATTAATAATCCGGGCGGCTCGCGAAGTGAAGTCGCGTTTCCTATCTGTCTGGTATTCACTATTATTTAAATGCTTACAATAAATAAATCTCTGTGAAGTCACGAATACCCCAGTCGAAACAAGAATGAGTCGCTAAATTGAAAGAATTGAAATGTCAGCCAACTTACAGGTGCGGAGGTCCCGTCATCATTGGACACGATGGTGACAGTGGTGGCGTTGCTGAAGTCGTGAGAACTTATCTTCTCTGGCATTAACTGAAACATAAAAATATTTATTTATTTAAACTTCATGTTACACACACATAGGCGGACTTAATGCCACAAGGCAGGCAGGCAGGAAATAAATTGCAAAAAAAATATACTAGAATCTTAACTGTAATAACTAAGTATAACTATCTAATATAAAACACATATAACTATGAAATGCGGGACAATCGTCACAATCCAAAGATTGCGTTACGTCGTGATCGTGCAGAATTTTCTAACAATTATATAAAAAAAAAAATCTTGACCAAAAATTTTGAACATGTAAACATAGAACAGAAGATTATGAATCTTTCGGATTGTGATAAAAAAGAACGAAAGAAAGTCACACAGTAGGGGTTTGTAAAATCTGGATATCAGCGCAATATATTTTGTTTCTTTCGTTGTTTTTAACTGCAATTAAACCCATAAATAAAACCAAACCCTTAATAAGCAAAAGTATATTTCCTTGCCTTGACTAACAATTGGAAAAAGAAAAGAAGTAAACCACTTAGAGGGTGGGTAGACGAGATAAAGAAGCAGGGCGAGGATGGACAGCAATAGCGAACAACAGGATAGACGGGCCTGTTGGTCTAGTGGTTAGTGGCCCTGACTGCTGAGCCGGAGGTCGTGGGTTCGATTCCCACCCAGGACAAACTTTGTGTGATGAGCATGATTGTTTGATCTGTGTCTGGGTGTGATTTATCTATAATATGTATGTATTTATAAATTATATAAGTATGTATATCAGTTGTCTGGTTACCATAACACAAGCTCTGCTTAGCTTGGGATCAGATAGCCGTGTGTGAGTTGTCCCAAGATATTTTTTTTTTTTTTTTTATTTAGAATGGAAGGAGCTGGGGAGGCCTATATAAGAGGCACACAGTATAGCATATCAATAAACATAAATGTGTGTTTATTAGTTGCGCGGGCTGGACGCTTGAGTGGTTAAGTTAAATTTATTGTCGTTGAAGTGTAAACATGTAAATTGTAAGTAAATGCTGTAAGTGTATATATGTAAACTTTTGTCTGAAATGTATTTATTTATTTTATATTTCCTTACCTCAACGCAGTCTACAGCAACATGTACCGTCTGGTTAGAAATCGACGCGTGTATCTTATGCCAACCTGGAGTGAATATCTGGCAACAAAATCAAAAACAGGTATTAGAAAAACGTTATAACTTTGCTGGAAATGGACCTCTACTACGAATTTAAGTAAACCGCGGTATTTTCCGTTCTACAAAAAATCTATGAAAAAGAAGCCTCATATTTTTTTTAAACGTTGCTCCACACTAGACATTTCTCCTGTATCGTGGGTGCGTTTTCAAACATTTAAACTCACATACACAAACAGCCAGACCCGGAACAACTATCTGTAGGCCATACAAATATTTGTTCTGTGCGGGAATCGAACCCGCGACACGCAGCGCAGCAGTCGATCGCTCAGCCAATGCGCTAACCGTGCTTTCAAATAAAATTGGATTAGCATTTTTGAAACCACTTATAAATAGCATTAGCACTTTTTAAAATACAAAAACCCTCATTAAAAAATAGTTACCCACCTCCCAACTATTAAACATAACCCTGGAGCCTCCGATGAAGACCGCGATCTTCTTCGTGACGGGCAGAAACGTGAGCGAGAACTGCAAGCTGGAAGGTGACCGCGCCCGGACCAGGCTCCACGGGCGCCGCTGTCCGCGCGCGTTGAACGTGCCCACTACAATGAAGTGGGGTGGCAGGCCCGTCGGGAATACGTCGCTGAGATAGAAGAGGTTTAGGACTTTTAACACACAACGTTTCTTAAGGCGAAAACGTAAGTGAAAGTGAAAATTTATTTTAGTGACTTTTTAATCAAAAGTCACCACTTTTTGTGAGGATTTAATGACTTTATCATAAAATAGTCATTCAATACTGTGCTATTACAGTGAACGAGTGCCAGTGAGATCAAGTGCAGTAGGCCTAAAGAGGATCTGCCTTAGTAAGTTACAACAATTTAAGTAAGTATGGAGGGGCGAAATTGAGAGTAGTAGAAATACATAAAACTACAAATAATTAGGTTTAAAGGAATCCTTACAAATATTATAAAAACGAAAGTGAGTTTGTTACGTCTTCGCGCCTAAATGGCCAAACCAATTTTGATAAATTTTTGGATACAGAGATAGTTGGGACCCTGGAAACGGACTTGGGTCATTTTTTTTAACTGTGATAAGGGGAGAAAAAGATGATTTTTTCGATCTTCACGCGGGTTAAAGTCAGCGTTAGCCCAAAACTAACTATGCCACGCGGACGAAGTCGCGGGCGGAAGCTAGTACTTGATAAAGAAACTTACTGTTTTATTCAGGTGTTAACTAAACCCCTACCTTTTGACGGGCCTGTTGGTCTAGTGGTTAGTGACCCTGACTGCTGAGCCGGAGGTCGTGGGTTCGATTCCCACCCAGGACAAACTTTGTGTGATGAGCATGATTGTTTGTTCTGTGTCTGGGTGTGATTTATCTATAATATGTATCTATTTATAAATTATATAAGTATGTATATCAGTTGTCTGGTTACCATAACACAAGCTCTGCTTAGCTTGGGATCAGATAGCCGTGTGTGAGTTGTCCCAAGATATTTATTTATTTACCTAAATCCGTCAACCGTATTCTAAATATCAAACTTAAGGAACTCTACGCAAAAAATGTTACTAAGAAACGATTTATTTTTTGGGTAGATCTCGTTTTGTATTTAAACTCCATGTGACGCACTCAAAACATTGTGCCGATGGAAACTATTTAAATCATACTTACTGCAAAGGCAGTGTTAAGTTAACATCGATCCCGATTCTGTAAGCTCTCTGCAGATCCTGTGACCCCTGTACCAGGGTGACGCCCTTTGTGTCACGTAGGTCCATCTTGTACACGGCTATCAGGTCCACGGTCTGGAAATCCACGTCCCCTGACATGTTGGAGGAGCAGGAGGTTGCCATGTCTGCGAGGGGAAGTTCTGTAGTGGTGTTTTCTGAAAAGAAAAGATGATCACTGCTGATAAGATGATTTTGGGTGCGACTTGCATTGCGAACCAAGCGACACGCACACATTTCGGTTGTGTTCCCTTTTTTACACGACTGCCCCTAAAAAGGGGTGTTATGTTTTCAGGGTTCATGTATGTTTGTATGTATGTATGTGAGTTTCTTTATTCCATCATAACTTCTAAACGCCTGAACTGATTTACATGTATGGGATATCATTAGAATCCTCGCATTGTCCCGACTAACATCGGCTATTGAAAAATTATAGCAATGCAACGTGGCGGGTGTGATAAATATTTATTTATTCTGTTAGTTTTACATTTGCCGATGGAATGCGATTCCCTTTCATCTTTGTTCCTAGCACATTCCATCGGCAAATGTAAAACTAACATCTTGTTTTTTTCTTTTTATTAAGTAGTTAATTTTTTTGATATGGCAGTCATGTTTTTTATTTTTTATAATTATTGGCTTGAGCGTTTAACTTGTACTATTACTTATTCTGTTATTATGTTGTCGTATGTATTTATAAATATTTGTGATGCTTTATATGTTCAATGTATATTTTTTGTTATTTTGTGTGGTCGTCGTAATTGCGACTAATATTTTGTTATTTCTATGTATCTTGTGTCTGAAATAACACCGATATTCAGCGCACTATTTTTTGCTCTTCAAACGGCAAAAAACGTTAACTTGCTTATTAGACATAATATTAAAAACAAAAGCCGGTCATCTGGGTCTCCAGAAATAGTATTAAGTCACAAGACCCCTTCAAACCAGAATAAGGAAAAACTGCCTGGCAGTAGAAATTGTTATGTGTTCACGTTTATACGTTGCCATAAAACGATCTTAAATCAATGCATCAAAAGATGAATTGGAAATCAGTTGAAATTGACAGATTTGGTCCAGACCAATTTGTTCAATTCTGTCAAGTAAATTGTTTTTTAATGGTGATTTAGATGTTATGGGGACTAGTACCTAACTAAAATAGACTGCTAAATTATCTAAGATAAATAGTGTTTCAATTGTTATCTCACCTGCTTGTCCATTGCTAGTCGGATATGATGATATCAGGAATATGAAAATAGTTAACCTAAAAACAGAAAAAAAAACATTTTATTAAAAGGAAGGTCTCTTCTCATGCAGAGAAGGCACGAGCTTTGATTACCACGTTTGCTTAAAACGGAGCAAGCTTTAAAACTTATTTTTATAAAATAAACTAAATAAACAACAGAATGCTTAAGCCTCGGTGAACTCCTGGACATCGCTGTCAGCTGGAAACGTGTTTAAAAAACTAGCAGCATTGCCTCATTGATTAGCAATTCTAATTCTTTGGCCAAAGAAAATAATTAAACCTCCTTTATTTCATCTCGATCCAGCTAGGTTAGGAATCATCTAGATAGTTCTACCATCTTCCCAACCTTGACCTAGGTACAACCCAGTCGGCAAAGAGTCGATGCATCAAATAAATAAAACCATCAGCCGTGTCCTACTTTGGGCATCGAATCTCGATACACTTAGGTCAACAAATAATTGAACTGTGTACCGACCACTTAAATTGACCTTCAACAGTCAATGAGTGGCTAGTAGCCAATTTGATGGGTTCTTCAACGGTATTGTGACGTCTTGAGTGGGTCATAGTAACGAGGCATATTGAGTCCTCGTGGATGAAATATTATTAGCATATATTTTTGGCATCTTTGGCTATAATTGATGGATTGATTTCGTGTCTGCTTGTCTGATAGACAACGCACGATTAAACGAGTATATTTAGACAAGCCTATTAAGCCATTAAAAATCGAAATCACACTCTATGAATTGGAAGGTTACTTGTTGCCATCATGGTTTTGAGGCCATCAACATAAAAGTACCTCGTCCGCAATTGGACCGAACCCGATTTATAAAATGCGAACGAATTCGTTGACAAGAGAGATGCATTGAAAAGTATATACTACGAAGACCTTTTTTCATAATTTGCGAATAATTTTTCGACAACTTTTTGGTATCCGATCGAGCTATTTTACAAACACCTTTGGTACCTACTGGTGACAATACATTTTTCACGAGCTCAAGAGAGCACGCGAACGAAAAAACGAGTACAACGATGATAGATATGCTTAATTTTTCTTCTTTTTAGGGTTCTGTACCTCAAAAGAGTAAAACGGAACCCTTATACAGTCACTTTGTTGTCCGTCGGTCCGTTTGTCAAGACCTTTTATTTCGGAAACGCGTGAAGGTATCGAGTGAAATTAAAACCATATACTATAATCTGTGATCCCTTTGTGCTCTGAAAAATCAACCCTCCAAGTCTACGCAGTCAAAAGATATGGCCGTTTATGACGCAAGTTTGTACGGAACCCCTTCCTTTTGAGTGAAACTGGGAGCGGTCCTTTCATTACGTGTTTCATCGACCAATAGCTCTTCCAGGCGTTTTCGGTGCGTCGAGCGACTTCTTTATCTTGCCTCGCCTGGAAGGAGACTAATTGGCCGAGGTATATATACTCATGGACATATTCAACCTCCACACCCCCTATGTCTACTTTGCGTTTCGTGTTGTTTGTCATTAACTTGGTTTTCGTCATGTTCATTTTGAGTCCGACCTCGAGGCTGGCGTGGCTTAGTTGTTCGAGCATGACACCCAACTCAGCCGCTGATGTCGAAAAAAGGACAATGTCGTCGGCAAATCGAAGATTAGTTAATCTCTTTTCCCCCACAACAATGCCCTTGTCACGCCAGGGTGCAACTAATTTTTGAAAAACTTCTTCAAGGGTCGCAGTGAAGAGTTTCGGAGATAGCGGATCGCCTTGTTTTACTCCTTTTCGAATTGGAAAGGAAGGGCCACTGGTGTCTAAGTGTAGGGAAGCTGTACTATTGAGATAGATCCGTTCTAGCAGTTTAACATAAGTGGGTTCTATTTCTTGTTTTTTGAGTGTTTTAAATATGGCTTCGTGTGAAATACTGTCAAAAGCTTTGGAATAATCTACGAAGGCAAGGTACAACGGCAAATTAAACTCTTCGTGTTTTTCAATCCGCTGATTCAGAGAGTGCAGGTGGTCTGTCGTGGATAGGCCGCGACGAAAACCAGCCTGTTCCGGAGGTTGGTGGGTGTCTAAATGGTCGGATATGCGGTTTCCCAGAATTTTTATGAACACTTTGTACAGGTGTGATACAAGACTAATAGGCCGGTAATTGTCTAGGTCAGCTTTGTCTCCTTTTTTATGTAATAATATAATATTAGAATGACAGAAGTAATTTGGAAATGAGCCTGTTTTTAAAATAGAATTAAATAGGTTACAAATGTGTGGTAATAAATTTGGCTCTCCAACTCTCAATGAATCGGTTGTAATACCGTCTTCACCTGGGCTTTTGTTGTACTTCATGCCACCAAGAGCTCGATGTACTTCATAACCAGTTATCAAGGGGACATTATCCGGACATGAGTAGATTTCTTCTGCAAGTCGGAAAGTTGTGTCCTCGTCTGAATATAGGGTTTTGTAATATTCTGTGCAAATTTGGATAAGTTTTGTCCTATCACTCTGCCTTACACCATTACCATCTTTTAAGTGTGTGATATAAGACCTGCCTAGATAGATGCTGATAGTTTTTTTTTTTAATCTTCTTTGGCACCCAATTAGCAACTGAGCCGATGTCCGCTATTCTGCCAGCGTAATTTGATATATGGTGAGTTTTACACACACTCATGAAAATCTCTACATAGTTTAAAATAAAGTTGCTTCCGCTGTCTGTTTGCACTCAAATCCAGCATGTCCCTATGCTGTCCTGTCCCGGCGACGCCCTAAGCCGAGGCTAGTAGGTATACCACAGCGGATGCCCTTAGCGAGTAGTTGCTTAGTATGTAAGTCATCCACCATCATCCACAGCAATTGCCCGGTTAAGCAGACGAAAACCTCCTAGGTTGAACAGCGAGATGCCATTCAAAATTTAAAAAAAACTGTTCGCTCAGATCTTTTAAAGTTCTCAACGGATTTAAATGCAGTTTTCAAGAGTGATTCAAGAGGAAGGTTTATATGTATAATATTAAAATATTGGTATCTACATTGCACCCGTGCGAATCCGTGGCGGGTCGCTAATCTACAATACACTCAGAAAATAAACTTGAATCATAGAGAACAAATACCTACATGGTTCTAGTTTCATATATCAAAGATGAGAAATAAATATGGCCAAACAAAACCAACAATGTAGTGAATGAAATACTAAAGTTAATAAACTAAATGAATAGCTGCACTGAATTATGCTGTCCCAGAGATTTATGAACATCGTAACAGTTAGAACAAGGGACATAAACGTTAATATTTGTCTTTAACACCTTCTGTTGTAACTGCTGCATGGAATCGAAGCCTTCAGCCTACACCGTTTTCACTCCACCTGGAGTTGGTCATCCATCACGCAGGTTGATGGATGTTAGATGTCTTTCCAGTTCTAGCCAGGTTCCCTTACGAAGATTTCTAAGGATAGCTAGGATACATTTTTACGAAGATTTCTAAGCACAGATTTTTTTTTTGTTTTTTTTTTTTAATGTTGCCCCACACTAGGAATTTCTCCTGTATCGTGGGTGCGTTTACAAACATATAAACTCACATGCACAAAGAGCCAGACCCGGAACAACTATCTGTAGGCCATACAAATATTTGATCCGTGCGGGAATCGAACCCGCGACACGCAGCGCAGCAGTCGATCGCTCAGCCACTGCGCCAACCGTGCCGTCAAAGGCAAAGCCGTCAAATTTGAAACGATACAAAAATGTAAGCTTTCTTTTCGTACCATTCCGGCTGATTAGGTTCGTCTATCTATCTACTACTACCAAAACCAGCATCACGATTTAGATTCGCTATGATAGATGTGAGAACAGAACCTTTAGACATGAAACATCATGACAATTACATTTTTAAGTAAGTACCTACATGACTTGCTGATCACACGTCTATCACAGGGGTATTACTCACAAACAGAAACGCAAATGATGAAATGCAAACGGAGCGATAATTTGTATGTATGTATTTTTACAAGTTTACGAGCGCATGATTCGGCGATGTGATACGATCATTTAATTCATTTGTTTCGTTTAGCAAGTGTGCCGCTAACGATAACGACATTCATCATTGTGTGAGGTTTCTTGAATGTTTGTCTAAGGAAGGAGTTAAATTGTATGCTTACGAAATGCAGTTCTATATAAAATGTATTTCTGCACTGATGCAGCATGCAATATCCGGTTCATTATAGGTAATACTATAATGAGCCGGATATTGAGAGAAGATCATCGATTTTAAGTTATAGAACTAAGGATACTTCTAATTCTCTTGCAGTGTTTAAGGCCGATACAGTTCCACAAAACAAAAAACGTTCCTTAGTTTGGATCACTGATGCTCTTGTTGGCCATTACTCAATATGTATATATTAAACATATAAAGGTTCTACCGTAAGTATCTGTTCTCACACCTCAACTCAAGTATGAGACTGTTTTACGTCCGTCAGATCACACCATCACAGGTCACTTGAAAACCAGCGTCGGACACTAGTTGCTGAACTGGGCCTATATAGCATTTTCAGGCGTG
The DNA here is from genome assembly GCA_905475445.1 of Ochropleura plecta. Lineage (NCBI taxonomy): Eukaryota > Metazoa > Arthropoda > Insecta > Lepidoptera > Noctuidae > Ochropleura > Ochropleura plecta. Next base: position 10,239,187 of record FR997738.1, read on the forward strand.
AGACACAATAATTATCTTTTTATTTTTGTTTAAAGATTGAAGTTTTTTTTTATTTTAATGATTTGTGCACTTTGTGGGATGCGCCAAATAAACTTATTTCCTTTCTTTATGTCTACCTAGTTCTGAAAACAGTTATTTGGGTTTTAAACCCGCAATAGCACATGCTGTAAAATACGAATCATGATAAAATTTAAATTAAACCTAAAACTAAAATACCATACAATAAAAAATATATTAAATTAAGTATTAAGTTATTAAAGTCACTTATTATTTCTTATAAAACAGCTGTACTAGGGATTTCAGATTGAAAACAGAATTCAATCCAAGAATTAAAATAATTAAACATTTTAGCTTTCATTGGATGAATACTAAATAGATACTTGTTTGTTCAATTCAGTAAAAAGTTTCAAAGCTTCAAGCTTACCTAAAAACCGCCATATTACTCGTAACTACGAACTCTCACGCATAACGAGAGCGCGCGCAGCCTCGCGCGATCCAACCGCTGCGTCTTATCGCGCTCCTACTGACTACCGACGCTCACCACCGCTGAGATTTCACAGCCAACGCTGATATATATCAATTAATCAGCTCCTGACAGCAACAACCGCAATTGACCATAAACTGAAGTGCACATTTTCACGTCTATACAAAGTCCTTCTAATTGGTTCAAATTCCTCATAGGATTTAAGTAAAACAAATTGTTAGTTGCCAAAAAGCGGTACTTACTAAATAGTTTGGTTTCGGGTTAATAAGGAATCTGCAATTTTTTTTAATAATAAAATGTTATTAATACTCTTGTTTAGTACCAAAATGAGATTTCAAATTTATTTATCCTAAAAAAATAAAAAATCTAAGAATCTATTCTATGAAATAAAAAAAGAGATGACTAATTACTTTTTACCCGACTGCGCACCGCAAAGAAAAAAATGTTTTAATTTTTTTATTTTAAAAAATCTTTTTTCTATACTTTGTTATATATGGTTAAAAATTGTTTTAAAAATATTAATTTAATCAATTTGTTTATAACAAATTTATCAACAAATGGCGGGATTTTTTTATGCAAATCAATAAATATCTTGTATTATTAAATAAAGGATAATATAAACATTAAGAAAAAAAAATATTTTTTTAACAACATTACTTCGATATTTAAGTTTTAGTTCAAGTAAAAAAATTGTTATAAACAAAGTATAAATATTTATTTAACTTTTATGGCACGATCTTGCTAAGTCTGTACCTATGTAAGAAAGGCTCTACGAAGCGAAATTTTTTTACGACCATTATTTAAAAAAAAAAATTCACTTACAATTAAGACGCTAGTTCGAGAAAATTTTATTAGTTAACAATTGTTTAACTTGTTGAAAAATTAACTTTAAGAAAAATTTCCAACGGGAATAAATTATTTATAGTGTTCAAAACACACCATAATTTTTTCAAATTTAAAAAACAATATTCAATACCTTAAATAAATTAATTAATGTGCCGTACTCGCTTTTGACGCCACGCGCGCAACCTCTAAAGGTCGCGCGCAGACCTATTTTCAGCGTTAAATTAAAATTATAAATAATGGAGATAGAGTTTCGGGAGTTAGGAGTTTTTATTGGAAATTTCCTCTTCTTCCAGAATCTTTTTTTGAAATTTCTTAAATATTAATAGTTTATGAAATACTAGCTGTGCCCGCGACTTCGTCCGCGTGGAATAGTATTTTGGGCATCATATTTATTTTTGCAAACAACCTCCTCAGCTTTATAAATTATAACTGTTACCCACGACTTTGTCCGCGTCTTAGCCCAAGTTCCGGAACTCTGTGAGGCTAAACGTTGAGAACGTTCAGCGCTTGATTCCCGTAGTCGGTTCACCAAAGTTCGAGAACTCTGTGAGGCTAAACGTTGAGAACGTTCAGCGCTTGATTCCCGTTCTCGGTTTATCAAAGTTCGGGAATTTTGTAAGGATAAACGTTCAGCGCTTGATTCCCGTTGACGGTTTGCCAAAGTTTGGAAATTTTGTAAGGATAAACGTTCAGCGCTTGCTTCCCGTAGTTCCCGTTGACGGTTTGCCGAAGTTCGGAAATTTAGTGAGGCTAGACACTGCGAACGTTCAACGATCGATTCATTAGCACGATTTGTTCACTGATTCCTCGTTGAGTAGCCAACCTATGCATATTTTCATCCTCTGTTTCATTGCTGCGCAAAGCTCGCAGCCGCTTTGCGGTAGCAGTCTGCCGAGAAAGCTGAGTTCTTTTTCTAGGCATTATAGTGACGAAGAAAGAAAATAGGAAATGAAAACTTAACCAAACCGTAACTCATAATCAAGAAAAACAAACGTAAGGTTAATAATTAGGATCCTAATTATTTTTACCTGTATTTGGTACTTACGTAAAACATAAGGTAAACTAACTGTGTGCTTAAACTAAAACCTAACCTAATAAGGGCTGATTTTTTAATAGTCAGATAACTTTTATCTGAGGAATAAAAATAGCAGTTTGACATATTTTCTATAGATGAGCTGTCAAACCGCCATTTTTATTCCTCAGATAAAAGTTATCTGACTATTGAATAAACAGCCCTAAGAATAATTATGTAGATGACACCTATTTACAGGTATTATCTACAATTTTTTTTTTAATAATTGTGAAATTTATAAAAAAAAATAGCTCATGAGGAGCTCGTGGCTAAATAATAGCAGCCGCTCGAGTCGATCTTTAGGTTAAGCCGCGCTTGCCTAGGTTGGTCTGTGGATGGGTGACCAGTGACCACCCGTTACATACCTAGTTTCCTCCGTGCCTCGGAAAGCACGTTAAGCCGTTGGTCCCGGCTGTCATTTGTAGATCTTTGACAGTCGTAACAGGTAGTCAGTGTTCCAAAAGTCTGACAACCAGTCTTACCAAGGGGTATCGTATTACCCAGTATTAACTGGTTGTGGAGGTCAGATAGGCAGTCGCTCCATGTAAAATACTGATATTCAGCTGCATCCGGTTAGACTGGAAACCGACCCCAACATATTTGGGAAAAGGCTAGGCAGATGATGAATAATTGTGAAATTATTAGAACCAAAATATTATCCTTGACAATCGTAGAGCTATACCCCCCCTCCGCGTCGCCCGCAAGCAACGCCTCTCCTCGCCCATGCCCAGCGTCATGTTTTGCACATCATGCGGCGCGTGTGAATTTTATATCGGAGTTATTTTAAAATTGTAATATCTTCTAAGATGTTCATTGAAATTTAGTGATGTCAAAGACAATTTTGTTCACAATTAAATACTGTTAATCAACAACACATTTATTTGGATAAAGATTAATATTATTATGTTGATACAACTCTAACCATGCATTAATTTCGACCAAATTTGATTCCCATAAAAACGGTTCTAGTGAGTTAATCTTAAAAGATAGACATATACCGTCACGGACATTTTTTTGGATCATTTCAAGAGGAATAATTCTTTCGTACATATTTTTTTGGTATCTTGAACCGTTTTCGCAGCGCACGCAACGGAAGCCCTCAAAGATGAATAATATTCCCCGTTTTTTCCACATTTTCCATTGTTTCTTCGCTCCTATTAGTCGCAGCGTGATGTTATATAGCCTAAAGCCTTCCTCGATAAATGGTCTATTCAACACAAAAAGAATTTTTCAATTCGAACCAGTAGTTCCTGAGATTAGCGCGTTCAAACAAACAAACAAACTCTTCAGCTTTATAATATTAGTATAGATTGGCAAAAAACGAAATGCCATTTTTTTGCAATCTTTAATTGTTTATAACTTTTGCAATTTTTTATGTGCTTATACACGCTTTTAGCACATTATTCTAGGCGTCATTCCGGATCCAATGAGCTATCGCACTTAATTTTAAGAGCAGTATCTCTATTTTGTACCATTTTCAACTTGTCGACTAGACTACTTTGCGCACGTATTGCACTACGATTAGGTTAAACATGCCATGGATTTCACACACGTGCCTTTTCCTCATTTATCACAAGGATTTTATTTTTTTCTGTTTCATCACGGCATTTATACGCATAGCGCTTCTTTTTTAAAAAAAATTGTTAATCAATAGAATTTCACAAATAAACATGACCAGTTATAAAATAATTTGTTTATAACAACAAATTGATATTTATTTGAGACCAAAATTCAATAAAAACAAATTAGGCTGTTTAGCGATGTCATGCCTTTGTTTCTCCTTCAGGATGAGAAGACAAAGAGCAGGGAAAAATCAAGTTAAATCATAGTTTCAAATTGATTAATGACAAAACTACTTTTTATTCTGATTTTAAAAACGACGCCGACGTTTAATTCACGTGAGGATTTGTCATTGCTGTTCTCGGCTCTATAGCGCTTTCGCCTAGCAGCTCGTGAGTTAATCTGCCTCGTCTGCAATGACAAAGTTACCTCACTTAAATCAAAATGTACTATTCTAGGTACCAAATCGGCCCACTGCATAGCTCAACTACATAAATAGTAATAATAATATTAAGTAACAGGAGTACTGCAGTAAAATGAGATTTCAAAACCTTCATAAACAGGTTTTATTTTACTGTGAACAAATATAGAATTAGGTACCTACTATTTCATTTCATCAACTTCTTCTGCAGTCATTCCATGATTATGATATTAACTTTTAGAAACAGTAACGGTCCCGCCAATTTTATCCCACTGCTTCGATCAATAATATTTTGATCGAAGTCCCACTGTAAATATAAATATGTATAATGTAATTTTAAAAAAAAATGTGTGCGTGTACTAGTGTACACTCGTAAGAAGTGAAACTTCTTTATGACGTTATTTTTCAAAAAATAATTTACCAGCAACTTTACAGATATTGGTTAAATAAAGTTAAATTAGATAAAGTTTAATAAAAGGCTTTTATTATCATAGACATAAATACAAATTCTACAATTATTATATAATAATGTTGGGATTTCAAAAATGTAACTACTCAAAACGGGCCGCAAAATACATTGGAGACATTTACCAATCCCTACTCCGCTGGAGAAAGTACCTATACTTCGAATCACGCGTGGTAGGGATAAGAAAAAGATGGCGCGTAACGGAAAAATGTGACGCGTAACGTTACACTAATTTTTTTTCCAACCCCGATAAAGAAGTTTCACTTCAAAAATCTCGACTGCCAGTGCTTTGCACACAATTCCGAAAACCAAAGAGGCTTTATTAGGAAAAACATCCGGAATACCTTCCTTAAAGAGCGTTATCAGGAGATTATTTATGATCGAAAAGGAAAAGAACAAAGTATTAATGGAAGTAGGTAGTAAATGTAGTGTGATAGCCATATAGACTTCCCATTTTCCAAGATCTTAACTCCAGCGCTGAATTCTAAAAACACCCACGAATAAAAATGTGGAAACCATCTTTATATTCTGATTTTTATTGCAACAGTAACAAGTTAATAGTCTGCTAAGCTCAATCAATTTGCATTCATTAACGTTTCGTAAAAAATAATGCATCAGCTAGTCAAACAGGCCGACGTCAACGGCAATCTTTAATGAAGACTTAGGTACAATATGGCGCCTGATACTCGATCCTATAATTGTTTCCGTGCAATTTTAGAAGCTCATGACTTTATTAAAGTAATGAGTTGCTGTAGGCTCCAATCAGTGCAGTCAGGGTAACGAATTCTAAATTTGAACTAACAAATCAAAGGCAGACCGCCGATTGCACGCGTCTACAATACAGCCTTTAGAGATAACATCAGCTTTATTGTTTGCAGGCACTTTTGAAGAATGGAACGAACTGTGTGATAGTTCCGCGCCCGCATAGTTACAATTCTTTTGGTAACAAACACAGAATTGCAACTAATAGTGGGTTTTGCCTAGTAGTTTTTTTTTTCTATTGAAACTTTATGCTACTACCTATTTTTGCATCTTCTTGAGTAGATTACTTAGATATTACCTGTAATTTGCTTAAATTAACTGTAAGCATACAAAGTTGCAAGTCTTGTGATGGGGCTCTACACTCTCACTAAAACCTGACCTCATTTGTCCAGATTGAATCTGCAGCAACAAACCAGAGCCTGCAGTCAATTTATAATTTCTTATTTATTGTAAACCTTTTAGACCCTCCATAATGTATATACTGCTAAAACTGAGGCCATGGGATAATTTTCTATACGAGACAAAGTGTAGCTGTAAATGCTGTGATCCACCATAATAGGTTTTTTTTTTTAAATTCCGTTATGTGCCGGTTACGTTATCGTTTTGAGAGAGTGATGTAGTCTTATCATACATTGAACAACGTAACCCGCCTGCCTGGTTGGGTTAGAACATTTTTTTTTCGGATCGTAAATCTCAAATGACTTTTCCCGCTCTGGGTGTAATAGAAAGGACTCTCAGACTTGTACTGACTAAAACCATCCATGTTTCTTCTTTTGCCCTTTATGTTCCGGAGCCACAGTATCTCTTTCGAACCAACCAAAGCCCCGGAAGGCAGTGGCCCTAACGGGCCTCTCAGATTTGAGGTGCGTCGGGAACACCAGACGGACGGACGTTGCTTCCGTGGCTCCCGACGCCCGGAGTGTCTCCCGCGGCGGCTGGGACGGTTAATGTTCTGGGTTCGAACCTAAGACATACAACACGTAAGTTATTTGTTTATGAATGAGTTCTGCTGCATTTAACAAATTGTCTATGACAAAGCGATGACACCATAATGCATTAATTATTTCAATTAAATCACACTGTCAAGGCTCTGAGAATCTTTAAGTAGGCCGTCTTCCTGGAACGAATGCAAGCCAACAAGGAATGCGATAGATTTCATTCGTTAATAGGTTTTAATGGGCGGAGAGATAAACGCACACAACCCGTGTTTAATTAACAATTAAATAAGTTGCTATCAAATTATTAGAACTAAGTGGAACTATGATGTAAAGTTTTTAATTATAAAACTAATGTAAAATTAGAATTGAGCTAAGAAGTTTTTACTTTCTGAAATTATAAACATAGCTACTGGCTGTAAACTTTGAAAAAATCTTCATAATAACTGATCTCAATTTTTATATAATTTAGTTTTTTAATATTTTATTAGAATAAGTATAATTTAATAATTTTGTTGATTTCAATATAATAATAATTTATTTATAATTTGGTAATTAATATTTAGAATTTGTTTAATTTGTTTGCTGTGCCCTACAGGGTCCGTAATTGTAAGTTTGAGAAAAAAAACTCATACGAATATGCTAATGGCCTTTTAAAGGTTTTGGTCGCATGTAGCCAATTTCCTAGACTTAAATCAACGAAAAAGGTAATACTTCAATAAAATTCTACCTCGTTTGAAGTTTGAAGCACCTATCATAAATTAATAAACTCTACTATCGTAGTATTGCTACTAGTCCTAGACTGCTACTGTAGTTGGGGGCAGAGGCCGCAATGGCTGAATTATTACCCTCGCATAAATTGCGGTGAAATAAAAATCAAAAGCCGATCGCATCGAAATCAAATTGAAGTTGGACGCGCCAATGATTTTCGTTTCAGAAACGCACCTTTTGTACAATCACAGTCTAGTATCTACCTAAGACCTGGGAAGATTCGAATACGTTGCTGATAAGAGGTCCAGTAAATCAATTCCACGGGCCAAAGTTACAGGCCAGGGTCAGCATTGTTCACGTAATTGTCCGCCCTCTTTATGGTTGATTACAGAATCGACCCAGTTTGATTATTAAAACATCAACATAAAAATTAAATTAAAAATTTAAAAACACCCCCGACCCAAAAAACGTACGCAATTATTATGACAAAAGGTTAAAAATGCTAAACCCTATAAAAAGCAAAAAAAAAACTTTTAACACTACGTAAGTACCAACTAAAGCATGTCAGACTATCTACTCGGGACTTTGTGCCACCTTTATGTCGGAGGCATAACCGCTAATTTTGAACTGCAAATGGTTATCTTGGCCTGCTGTTGACCGTACGTATGAAATTTTTGATTAAATTTTGTCGTGTCGGGGGACCGCTCTAATTTATTAGCCTAACGTTAGAAGCTCACATTAAGAAGTCCTCAATCCCATTGTAATTTTTCATACAAATTTTTTGAGTCGTTCCTAAGATTGGGGGTTAAAATTATTGTTTATCATTTATTTAGATAGAGTATAAAGTTTTTTTTGAATTCGTTACTTACGTTAACATTTTCGTTGTAATTTAAATATTATTTTGTTTAGTTATCTTCTTCTTTCTTTACATGTAAATTCGTCTGTTTTAATTTTTTGTCCAGTGTTGTTGTATCATTTGGTGTAGTTGTGTACATATTTAGTTTTAAAATACGAATTTTGTGATTGATCATTTGATTTAGGTAAGTATTTTTGAAGGTAAAAAGCGGTCCCCCGACACGACAAAATTTAATCAAAAATTTCATACGTACGGTCAACAGCAGGCCAAGATAACCATTTGCAGTTCAAAATTAGCGGTTATGCCTCCGACATAAAGGTGGCACAAAGTCCCGAGTAGATAGTCTGACATGCTTTAGTTGGTACTTACGTAGTGTTAAAAGTTTTTTTTTTGCTTTTTATAGGGTTTAGCATTTTTAACCTTTTGTCATAATAATTGCGTACGTTTTTTGGGTCGGGGGTGTTTTTAAATTTTTAATTTAATTTTTATTTTATGCTTTTTAAAGGAGCTCCTTAATTTTTCATTCTTTCATTTAATTTATTTTATGTTTCTTGCCATTTAAGGGTAATTTTGTGTTTTATTTTTAAATTTTGGTCATTCTAGATTTTCAGCAAAAATATAAATCGGTTTAAGTATCCGTTTCATTCCGGCATTCCAGGGTTTCATCCGCCACATCCCATTTCCAGCATCAGGTCCTCATCAATTAGAAATATGAAGAGAACTAGTCAAGACAAATTCAACGAGCCCAAACTCGATGGGCTTACTAAAAGGCAGTCCAGGTTTACATTTCCTAGCTTCGAGCCCTATCACCAGACCAGCTCAGAGGTTCCAGATTTCCAGCACCAGGTCCTCGTCAATTAGAAATATGAAGAGAACTAGTCAAGACAAATTCAACGAGCCCAAACTCGATGGGTTTCCAGCACCAGGTCCTCGTCAATTAGAAATATGAAGAGAACTAGTCAAGACAAATTCAACGAGCCCAAACTCGATGGGTTTACTAAAATGCAGTCCAGGTTTACATTTCCTAGCTTCGAGCCCTATCACCAGACCAGCTCAGAGGTTCCAGATTTCCAGCACTAGGTCCTCGTCAATTAGAAACATAAAGAGAACTAGTTAAGACAAATTCAACGAGCCCAAACTCGATGGGTTTACTAAAAGGCAGTCCAGGGTTACGTCTCCTATCTTCGAGCCCTAACAGCAGACCAGCTCAGTGGTTCCAGAAGACATCAATGTTTCAAATGTCAGATCCTACATCATATGCTCGCAAGTAAACTGAGCGTGGAACATTCCTATCACACCTAACAAACGACCTGATGACCTTGAAGACCTGAACCGATTTCCACCAAACATACCTAAGAACACTCTCGACTGATATACCTTCCAAACAAAAAAAATCGCATTAAAATCGGATCATCCGTTTGGGAGCTACGATGCCACAGACAGACACATACACATTTACACACATACACAGACACGTCAAACTTATAACACCCCGTCGTTTTAGCGTCGGGGGTTAAAAACACTAATGGATGGGGTTACTTATATCAGTAAATACTGTAGGTAGCTAATAGACAGAAGAGTCTATAAGAAAAAAGACATAAGAGGAAAATATCGTGAAGAAAGTTATTCTAGAGAAACACCAAAGAAGGAAAGAAGGAAAGGAAGTGAATGATGAAATGATAAGTAATCAAGGAGAAGACATGCTGCGCTGACCCAAAATAATTTGGGATGAGGGCAGGAGAATGATGATACATTAAGCCTGTTTAGAAAATCATGGCGAGTTCCCATTCTATGTATGAGTTACCACAAGACTGCAAATCGACTGTTAAGAATTACCATAATTATTTATTAACAGTTTATTCGGCTCTTTTCTTTTAGATAATCTCGGAACATATTCCGCCATCTAGCGGCGGTTACTGCAGGTAAAATCAACGCACTGCACGTACACACTATGCAAAAATTGGGTTCCAAACAAAATAATGCACCGCGTTATTTCATCATCCGCAGCCCGACTTCATTCACTGTTGGAGATAGGCTTCTCTTTGCTTCTGCCAAGATCCATGCTCTTGTGCTAGCCTCATCCAGAAAATCCCTGTGATGACGGCAATTTAATGTTCACTCCTCTTGCTCAAAAAGTCCGTCATTTTAGAATACCAGAGCGGGGCAAAAAGAACATTATTTTCATCGTCCAGAGTTTTTTTTGCCTGTAACCAACACGCGTCATGGTACTGTTTCCCAAAAAATAAATACATTATTATTTTGAAAATGGAACTAAACGCGACGATCTCTTGGGCAAAATGCGTGAATGTGAAATATAGCATTGGCGGCAAATCTTCAGTTTTTTTTTTTCTGATTACAAAACCAGGTGATCGGAATTTACTTTATTTTCTATCGTAGTGACAACTAAAAACCCATTATAACTCTGTTTTTATTTTCTTTCTCGCTAAAGCTGGGAGTGAAACTACCTTGGGGCTTAGACAAAGTAACAATTTAAAAACGATAACGAAGTTAGAAATCGTTATCGCTCAGCAGTCACTAATACATTTTCAACTTTATACGCGCGTTTAATAAAGTTGAAAATCTATTGACGTTTACATATCGTTTTTGTTTGTTTCGCTCAGCAGTCTTTAATAGATTTTCAACTTTATGCACTAGGGTATAAAGTTGAAAATAACAATCTACTATTTCGTTACTTAACTTGTTTTTAAAATTATTTAATTTGGATGAAAAAAACTTAGGTAAGAAATTATTTCGTGACAGGCAACATTTACTACACTCCATTACGCATAACGATTCAAAGAAGAAATGAAAAATCACAGTTTAATTTAGTTTCCTTAATAATTTAATTTATTAAAGTAAAATATACATAATAATTGAAAAATAATTATGACTAAATTTATTTTTAGTGTAAACAGTTTTTTTTTCCTTACAGTATATACTATTTATAACTTTGCAAAGTTGAAATTCGTCATCAAACCGAACAAGTCTTTTACTTGTCAAAACGAAACGTAAAAGTTGTCTTCAGTCGTCAACGTGAACAAGTGCTGTATTTCATCATTCTTGTAGTTATTTCCCAAAATTATTAGCAAAATAACAAGAAAAACACAAACAAGGTATTCAAATAAGCCGACGTACACTTTTATATTGTCACAATCCTGAAAAAAATCTAATGTATAGGTTATGAATTAACAAATTGTTACAGATGCCTCTTTCGTGTCGGTTTTACCAAGAAAAGTATCCGGAGGTGGAAGATGTAGTGATGGTGAACGTAAGATCCATTGCGGAGATGGGTGCGTATGTCCACCTGCTGGAATACAACAACATTGAAGGCATGATCTTGTTGTCCGAGTTGTCCAGACGTCGTATCAGATCCATCAACAAGTTGATCAGAGTAGGCAAGACTGAGCCCGTCGTCGTTATCAGAGTGGACAAAGAAAAAGGTACCGCTTTATTTTTAATATGAAAGAAAATAGGACAACTTTGCATGTTAGGTTACTTACAACAAGTTTCTTCTAAAGTTAGTAATAGTTCTAAGACCACAATAAAATACCTATGTTGTACCGTGTATGACTTGGTGAAATAGTTAACTAAGTTATGTTTGATTTCCAAAAAAGGTACTTCTTTGTAAATTTAATAAACTTATCAACACTCCTAAGGTTGAACTATAAATAATTTATTTCTATTTTACAATGTGAACATGAAACTACTTCTTTAATTTTTTCTTTGCAAATAAATGAATCTTGAATCATCATGTTGTGTATTTGACATATTATAATTATTTTTATTGTCTGTACATAGATTTCTTTTAATTTCATTCATTTAAGTAATGAATACTACAATTGAGTATTTGCATTATATGCTAACTGATTTTTTGTTTTTATGTCTAATTTAGAAGCATTTTTTATTTTATACTACAAAACCAAACATTTTATTAAGTTCAATATGAAACTTATGTTTCAGGTTACATAGACTTGTCAAAGCGTCGTGTATCTGCCGAGGACATAGACAAATGTACAGAAAGGTATGCTAAAGCAAAAGCAGTGAACTCTATCCTGCGTCACGTTGCTGAACTCCTGCACTACGAGAGCTCGGAACAGTTGGAGGAGCTGTACAAGAGGACTGCATGGCTGTTTGAGGAAAAATACAAGAAAAAGGCTTCAGCTTATGACTTTTTCAAACAGGCTGCAATGTAAGTATTAAATTAATAATATAATTATTACATTTTACTGATCTTTTTGACAAAGAATTTTTTTAGACTAGATTATGTTAGGCGCATATTGGCTTGTTTTTTTTGGCAGATAAACGCTCATTTTGTATTGTATAACAGGCTGATGTCCGCAACTTCACCCAAGATACGAGCATTGTTCAGTTTGGGAGTCGTTGAATCACTTTTAAAAAGCCTTGTACAACTACTTTACTTTGTCAAATTTACCTTGTATTATGTTTTTTGTACTTTTTGTGTGAATAAATTTTATTATTTTTACTATTTGCGAATAGTACGATCCTAGGGTGCAATTTCTAAACACAACACGGGCTAAGCTGCTGGGATAACATACTTTTAAAAAATATAATCAATTCTAAACCAATTTTCTAGTGACCCCTCAGTCCTGAACGAGTGTGGGCTTGATGAGAACACAAAAGAGGTCCTGCTAGCCAACATCAAGAGGAAGTTAACGTCACAAGCAGTGAAGATCCGCGCGGACATAGAATGTGCCTGCTATGGATATGAGGGCATTGATGCTGTTCGCGCTGCCTTGAAAGCTGGGCTTGCGTTGTCCACAGTTGATTTGCCTATCAAGATTAATCTAATTGCGCCACCTTTGTATGGTAAGTGAAAATCATTAAATTATTTGTCTATTTTCAAAATATTAGGCATTCACAGACTGAAAGCCTGTGTACTAGAACAGGGAAAGTATAGATAGGCTTATGAGATAGTCTCAACAATTATAACTAACTAGCTGTGCCCTGCAGGTTTCACCCCTGCTCGCGTCTTCTACGCGTTTGGCGAGCGCCCTAAAAGCAGTTGCTAGAAAGACTTCCTAGTTTATGATGCAACTGCTTTGAGGTGGCTATTCAGTCAAGATAGTATTTATTTTATGAGGCTGACTTGTGATACATATTCTTCTTTCATGGGGTAGTGCTGCTTAGCCTGATTTCATTTATTAATGTTTAAATAACTGTGTATAAATCTTTTCAGTAATGACCACATCAACGCCTGAGAAAACAGATGGTCTCAAAGCCTTGCAAGACGCAATCGACAAAATAAAGGAGACCATAGACACCGCGGGTGGAGTATTCAATGTTCAGATGGCGGTAAGTAGAATGCATAATACTAAAAGTTAAAAGGCAAAAATCCATTAACATGTTTGCCTACATAGTGTGCATTTAACAAGATTTAAATTTCAATTCATTCAGTTGTAGGTTGTGTGGAGGTATTTTATTGTAACATTTTAAACAGTACTCCATTAAGGAGAAGTCTTATTTAGCTAGCCTGAAACCCGGTTGAACTAGTCGGTCCCTATTTCTAGTATTATAGTGGTGTCTGACACTTCTTTTACTATATAAATAAACACTTTTACTTATGCCCATGAAGTTTTCATAGATGTATTGACAAGGTACTGTTAAGATGTTAATTCCCTTAAGCAATTCTCTTATAGAATCACGCCTAAGTAGTTCATATATGACGCTATGGCGGCTCTTTTCTGCAGAATAAATATAAACTCGATGACTGCAGCCCTTCCCCATAGTAAAATACCGTATGACATTATACTATAAAAAATAACTGAAATAGACTAATCGCGCGGTATCTACATTAGTAAATTGATGGTTTTTCTAACAGCATAAGCTACTGAACTCAACCCATTGTAGCCTCGACTCGAGCGTGATACCAAAGAAAACAGTTTTATCGACGTAATTCTAGTCACAATCATTACTTTTAACGTAACGTAAAAAAATAAACGCAAGTTTACCTAAACCGTAATGCTCAAGTTTTGAAAGCAAAGTTTCATGATTAACGCAATCAAATGCCTTCGAAAGTTCACAGAAGATTCCTATGGCATCTTGTGCCTCATCCCACGCAGTAAATGTGTTTTATTAAACTGACACGGCGTCTGTCGTACAACGTCCTTTGGTGAAACTAAACTGTTTTTATTTAAGACTAGCTTTTGCCCGCGGCTTTGCTCGCGTTAAATTTGGGGTAACACAGTTCCCCATTCCTGATTTGCAGGTATCTGCTACCTGCAGTTTTTGCCCTTGCGCCTTATTGATTTGTAATAGCAAAGCTAAGTTTTCCCTTTACTTCCCTCTTCCTCCCTCATGTCCCACTTTAAAAAAAAATGTTCTATGCCTATGTTCGTCTCCTGGGTCCCAACTATCTCTGTACCAAAATACATCAAAATCTGTTCAGCCATTAAGGCGTGAAGAGGTAACAAACAAACAAACTCACTTTCGCTTTTATTATAAGGATAGTATAAGGATTTTATTGGTGTTTGTATTATCTTTTCAAACACCTTGCTGAAAACCGGTAAAACAGATATGGGCCTATAGTTGTTGTTATCTTTATTGTCTCCGGATTTAAAAACCGGTATTACCTTGTTGTATTTCATTAGATCCGAGATCCGTTCTATGGTTTTATGATTTTCTGTCTATGTATTCAGTTCATATTGATACTAAAAAACTCTTTTTGAAAAACTTAACAAAACTTGAGTAATCTTCAGATCTAACGAGGCCCAACACTTGCACTGTGTCACTGAATTGATCGCAGCTAAGAAATTATGTTCCTATCCACAAAATGCGTTATGTTAACACTTCATGGTGGAAGGTTTGAAATAAATAATTTGCGCCTTAGACGTGGAGTTGTGGAAACCAGCCCGTTAAACAAAACAACTCCTTTTATTCATTTTTATTCGTCCGAACGAACACGCCAATGTGCACACCGCTATCTCATTGTCATTCGCACATAAATAATTATGGTTGTTGTGTGTTACAGCCTAAGGTAGTGACCGCGACGGACGAAGCCGAGCTCGCGCGGCAAATGGAGCGCGCGGAGGCCGAGAACGCGGAGGTGGCCGGAGACTCCGCCGAAGAGGACGAGGACCAGGGTAAGAACCTGTTCACACATCTTCTGGAATAACTGATATAATCATTACCAAAAATAGGATAAATACACAGATACTGACTGATAGAGATGGAAAAAAGAAGATATACTGTGCCAGACACAAATAAATTGAAAACAGAAATTAGTACTTTGACTGAACCGACTGACTGACCGACCCCATATCCACCCTCCGTGGCTAGTACTGTCAAAATCTTGATGGAAAAACCTGACCCGAGAATAGGGTAGTTTCCAGGGTTTAAGAAAAAATGCAGCAACGTGTGACGTCACACGTAACTTTAATGGGCTATATCTTTGTAATTTTTGGACAATTTACAAATAAAAATACGTGTCCCTTATTTTTTAAATAATCTAAAAGACGCACTAACATTTTTTTTTAAATCTAGCCTATTAAAGCCAGACCAAAATGCATTTCATAAAGACGGAGTCTTCAGAATTGAAAGAATTCATACACAAACTAATTTTAATTGCGTTTTTGCCAGGTATGGGCGACGTTCGCATGGACGACGAACCGCAACAGAACGGCGCGTCGGACGAAGATGAAGACTAAGCTCGCGAGATATATGTCACTCTATACATACTATGATAGTACCGTCATGTTACTATACCTAATATACACACGTTTTATACATGCTACTCTTTCATTTGGTAACAACCCCTTTTTTGCTATTTGAGTTCATCAAGTAACTTTCCCCTCTTTGGGTAGAGGGAGTGTCAGACTTTTACTGACTAAAACCCACCCATTTCATTCTATTGCCCCGTATGTTCCGGGGCAAACACCTGTCTGTTAATTTAAGGATATCCTGTCCGTTGTTTTAAATCTATTAAAACAACGGACAGTGTTTTGCAAGAAATATAATTCTGCGAAAAAGATCCGGGCTTAGATGCACGATGTATCCCAAGCGGTCATCGAAACAACAAATCAAAATATTTTTATTTCACATAGGCCTACATGGGCTTTTGTTTGATAAAGGTGCACGGTTCGGGTTATAAGAAACTTCATGGTTACTTTAAAATTATTTGATTTTACAATGTTGTTGTTACAGCGTAGTACTTAAGTATGAGAGGATGACGTTAACAAACGTCTAAGAATCTACAAGACCTACAATTTGTCATACACAAAGAATTGGTAAAAAAGAATCCATAGGATAAATACAATACAAACACATGAACGACCATACGCACACCTGAGGATGCCCCGTGAAGGGACGAAACACGTCGAGTATAGCTTTGGGTGCATGAAATGCTTTCGAATTTCCGACATGAGCATATTTTTGGTGTAAGGGCGCCGTTGTATCCAATGCAGGATAAAACAGCGCCCTGGGTCTTTCATCGCGGAATTAAAACGAAATATTTGCAACACATTTAAAGTATTGTCATGGATTTCCGGATTCCATACCGGCACTAACTTACTACAAATACGCAAAGTAGACAGCAATTGACAAATCCTAGGATATATGAAAAAAACAAACGTAATACCAGCCAGCCTATTATTAGTAACACATAAGTACCAGGTATCATGAGTATTTAATAGATTAGTTATCGGTTATAATTTCATTGAACATATTTCAATTACCATAAATGTTTACAGAACACATGTACACTTTTAACCACACTTGGTAGATTTAGCGTCAACATTTTGGTACAGCTATGCTGGTTCAAAAGTAAAAACAAAAAATATCATACATTTGTATGCCATTATATCATTTATTTACAAATAACAACTATGTACAATACAGGAGGTAACATAATAGATCTAATCTGATCACATTTAAAACAAAATCATAAAATAATATTCTAAAATAAAATAACATCTCTTAGTTTCTACACTTTTTTACCATTTATTCTATTCAGTTTGCTTCTATGTACCTTGTCAAAGAATAGTAGACCTGCAGCCTTCTCTATAGACTCTGGAGGAACCTATAACAGAAAAAAAAATATGAAAAAGGATAATACATAATGTTTATTAGCATTTGCCGGTGACTTGGCTAAAAGAGCCAATACCTAAGGAGGTTCTCATTAGGCAGCTGGGCTGGGCAAAGGGCTTGATACAGAAAGCGGTACTCTTAGACACGGTTTGCATTGTTAGGAGGTGCCTTTCTCTGGACTCCTGTTACCTGACCGCCGCCGGTAGGTTGGACCCTGTTACCGATACCTGTGGGCTACTATTTTTGGTATCTTAAAATGATTTTTTTATAAGAAATATGTAAAAAAATATATGTGTACAAATGATTATACGGCAAAATAGCTCGTGGCTAAATCATAACAGCCGCACTGGTCGATCTCTAAGGTTACGCCGCGCTCACCGAAGTCGGTTTATGGATGGGTAACAATCCATTAATTTTCATTAATCCCGACTAAGGGGAGAGGTTACCGGGGTTGCGGTTTGTTCGAAAGAGATACCGCGGCCTGGAACATAAAGGGCAGTAGAAGGAACACGGGTGGGTTTTAGTCATGATTTCCCATCGGAAAAAAAAACAAAAAGGGGAGAGGTTAGACAGGAAGTCGTTTCAAGTAAAATACTATTTAGCTGCATCCGGATAGAGTAGAAGTTGACCCCATTATTTTAGGCAGATTGGTAAAGCCTGAGACAACTGTAAATAATCTACAAACGAAAGCCTGCATCAACGGATTAGCGTGCTGTACAAGGCTCGGAAGAAACTCGGTTGGTGATAAGTAAATCTCATTACTGAGTGTTTCTTAAAATTCTATAGTACACTGTTCTCTAAGTTACCATAAAAGCTGCCACAGGCGTATCATTCGGTATTTTCTGGTTAGGCATGACGTAGGCCTCCATATCCAAGGAGCCGTCCTTCGCCTCGCCCACCACAACCTTGTAGAAGTGCGTGGGCACTGCTACAGTGTTGGCACCGATCACTTGGTAGCGCACGTAGCATTTACCATCCGATTCTCTCCTGAAATCGCAAAAGGAACTCTGTTTAATAAGAAAATCCGGCCAAGAGCCAGTCAGAATCGCGCATCGAAGTTTCCGTACAACGGCCATATCTTTGACTGCGTAAACTAAGAGAGAGGGCTGCTTGTTTAAGCTTACCCTTAACCCTTATTACCAAACTTAGCCCTTATTGGATCTGTAGCGGCTTAGTAACCGCAATTTGCTGAGTTGCATTTTTGATGTTATATGAGGACGCGAGCGGACGGCTCGCCAGTCGCTTACAGTACACCGCCCTGCCTCTACTCTACACATACCTAGTACGTAGTTAAATATAATGAAGTATTGTGGAACCTAAAATAAAGACGTTTATTAAGTTAAAGTCACTTGTCATTTAAGTATCTCCCAACTCAGGGGAACACGCTCAACAGATCACTTTGTTGTCTGTCAAGAACCATTATCTCGGAGACGCGTGAAGGTATCGAGTTGAAATTTAAACCAGAAACTCAAATCTGTGGTCCCTTAGAGTTGTGGAAAAATCATATCTCTAAGTCTACACAGTCAGAAATTATGGCCATTTATGTCGCAAGTTTGTACGGAACCCTCGGTGTTCGAGTCCGACTCGTCCTTGTCCGGTTTTTTTTTATTGTGTGGTTAGTGCCTTTACCGTTACCGCTACTAATACTATATAGTTTTCATACAAATGATCGCGTGCATGCACTACTAAGTATTAGGTTTACCTAATGCGACTAAACTACATTAGAATGATCTAGATGTTACCTGGGTAAGTAAAGAGGTCCAGTGCAGCAGTATACATTGGTATACACTTTGGTAAGTTTGCGGACATGCCTCTCTAAATCATTCCACGCATGTCTGTTAAAGCCTTCTCCTACCTGAAAACAATGAAAAGATTGTTCAAGATGATTCACGGTATAAAATTAAACTGGTTTATAGCTCCCGATATTACGACGCTACGTATTGCAATTGCATCATCGTCGAAATATCGGGAGCTTAAAATAGTTGAAAATGACGGATTACATCCCGTAAGTGACAGTGTGAGTTCAATGAAAAGGTATTAATACGAAACGTATTCGTAGTCCTGTAACGGTTAGCTAGACACCAAATTAAGGTGCAAGTTTATGTATACAGGCTGCAAACTGCAACTGTATAAATCCTCTTACATTCGTTGTATTGTATAACGAACTGGTATCCGCAACTTCACGTCCAAGGCGCGTATTTTGCGTACGGCACTACATCCGTGTCGTACCTACATTTTGTATAAACGCACACTACAATCGGCTCTGGGTTTGTTTTGTATTAAAATGCAATGCTCTACGAGCGATTGCGTAGCAACTTAGCATTAGTAAGAAGTAAACATCACCCCTTTAAATGCTGTCGAGAAGATAAAAATGTCATAATGGGTGCCTACATTGACGGCGCGGCGCCGAAGGCAGAATATTACTTTATTAAAGTACTAGCTTTCGCCCGCGACTTCGTTCGCGTGGCATAGTTACTTTGGGCTAACGTTAACTTTAACCCGTGTAATGATCGAAAAAAAAAACTTTTTGTCCCCTTTTCTTCCCTCTTTCTCTCCCTTTTCTCAGTTTTTTTTAGCCTATGTCCGTCTGCAGGTTCTCAACTATCTCTGTACCAAAATTCATCAAAATCGGTTTGGCCATTTAGGCGTGAAGACGTAACAAACAAACAAGCTCACTTTCGCTTTTATAATATTAGTAAGGATTGGTGATAGAAATGCCCAAAGGAGACCTTATATCTGAAAATAAGTACAGGTAAAACTGCCGCGTAATTTGCGTGTGATTTGCAGCACAAATCTGCTTAACCCATGGAGATTACAAGCATAATGTTTACCTGAGGAGCCATATTGGTGAGAAAGAATGTCTGATCCACATGTTTCTGAGAGAGACGGTGGTTGCCAGCGGCCGCCATGTGGCCACGGTCGAACCCTGAGCCTTTGTAATCTGTGT
This sequence comes from Ochropleura plecta, assembly GCA_905475445.1. Lineage (NCBI taxonomy): Eukaryota > Metazoa > Arthropoda > Insecta > Lepidoptera > Noctuidae > Ochropleura > Ochropleura plecta. The sequence goes on from FR997738.1 coordinate 10,259,289, forward strand.
TCTGGGACCTGGAATTAAGTAATCACAAAGTTCTTACTACTAATATAAATGCGAAAGTTTTTGAGGATTAATGAAAAGAGGAAATAAAGAAAATGTGTGTGTCTTAAGTGTAAGTGCTATTAAATTAGACTCGCTCAGAACTAAACAATAAAACAAAATTAATTAAAGAATAAAAAAACAACTGACTAATGTTCATCATGTTCAACAGATCAATTCTGTATGAGGCCAAGAGGCCCCTAGCAGCCAAAGGCTCTCAGCATGATGCTGCAACAAAGCAACTGGAAGCAACATCTGACTTGGCTTTATGTAATCATGAAATATCTCTAAGACATACGGGTTTAGTTACCTAACAATATTTTCGTTCACCAAACCAAGTAATGAATATACAACATGCAAATAAATCCGAATAATAAGAGGTGCAGGTCTAGGATTCTAACTAGGCCTTAGGAATCCATCACACCGCAAAGCTATCACTGCTTTATGGACTGCTATATGTAGATTAAAACAATAGCATACATAATCGTTACTAATCTCCAAAAAGATAATAATCAAATCATTTTATTTGTCACAATGCAGGTATATCGTAAATCAAATCAAAAGTCACTTATTCAAGCCTTAGACTTGACCTTCAAAAAGTTTTACTAGCTAATTTATTAGACCCTGTGTCATGTATGATATACCCCCAGTTGTAAGTTAAATGTATTATTGAATAATATGAGGTACTCACCTAAAAAATGGATGTATGCTCTCATCAGGTTTAAAATCACATTTGCTTCTGTCCACCTGATCATTCTTGGCTATGCGGTCTTGTGTGATGTGCTCAAACACCCAGTTTGGCACTCGGTTGCGGCGGTCATAAGACAGTATGAAGTCATCATAAGAACGCACATTGTCTAAACTAGGGAAGCCGTATTTCATTATTTGTGAGACCTGAAATTATAAATGACAATTAAAAATTATGTAAAAAATCTTTCTAGTGAAATGGCAATGAAAATGATTGTTTGAGGATTGTTGACTGCAACTGCTTGGCAATGGCTCATTGTAAATGTCTGAAATCTAGTAGCACCTCTTTTAACTGCAAGCTGACATTAACATGGGTCTGGCTATGTACACATAACATCACTGAAAAGCTATTATATCTAGATAATCGCTAATCCTATAATAATAACCATTCAAACATTTAGTTAAGAGTATTTTTTTCTGACCAATATGAATCTTACCCGATCTTTAGGTGCACCAGTTTCCGAGTACGGAGAAGCTGCCGACACTGTACCGAAGCCTGGCAGGCCCGGCATGCTCTTCAGACGTTTACCATCAACAACAATTGAGTCATTCCAAAGAAAATCATGGAATTTATCCTTATTTTGTCCCACACAAAATCCGGTCAAGCCAACAGCACCCAACTGAGCGATATGCAAAAGCCGCTTTCGAATCATTATGTTTAGGGGTTGATATTAATAAATGAATCTGATTCAGTGCTTTTTTTATTCTTTTTTAAGTCAATATTCATAAAATTATTGTGTTTGAAAGTACGTAACTAATCAAAATTTAGGTTATCCTAATAAGTCAGTGATCCTATCAGTCTGTTTCAGTTTCAGATGACACTGTCAGTTTGACATTATCAGCTGGCTTTTATTTTTATTTTCATGTTGCCAGGAAGTTTGGCCCAAAAATAGGATCTTGTTGAGATTGATTGAAGTTAAGCTCAAGCTTGTTTCTTAGCAGTTTTTCCAATTGTTCAAATGAGGTAAACCATGTTACCCATGAAAATTCAATCCAAATTCCAAGCGCTCCTCTAGTATTTTGCAACATATTATGTCATCTGTTCTGTTGCTGTTTATGTCAAACAGATTCAAAAGAATTGCAGGCTAATCCAGTTTACCATATTTTTATTGCTATCACATTTTAATTACTTGTAGAAGAGCAAGTGCGCATTATAATTACACCAAAGGATGATACTCTTTACCACGCCTGACACCACATATTTTAGTAGTACTGTGTGGGCGTATATGAGTACTGTACTGTGACAGTCATAGATAAGGTGACAGTACCATGACACATGACAGTACTCATATACCTGGAACACGATCGGCGATTGCGAATTCCATTTCTAACATTTTTCTTCGATAAACATAAATTATTATATGCGTTAGCATAAAAATAGTAAATGAAATAATTATCGCGATTTTATAAATTAAGTTAGTTTCTTGGCCAACAAGAAGAAGAGAAACATGAGGAATTTACTTATAAAAACAAATCGCACTCTTGCAGCTGTTGTGTCCAAATATAAATACAGTACAGCCCCAAAATCCGTAGCTTCAGTGCAAATACAAGACAAAGACTTCATAACAGACGATTACACCAATGTTACACCTAAAATTATATCGTATTTGGGTAAGAATCTGCATTTGCAGAAAAATAACCCATTATCAATCGTAAGGCAAAGAATTGTGAACTATTTTTACTCTTCATTCACTCACAGAGGGCACCCAGCATTTAGTATTTACGATAACTTGTCTCCTATAGTCACAACAAAGAAGAACTTTGATGACTTGTTGATTCCGTCTGATCACCCGAGCAGGGCGAAGTCTGACTGCTATTATATAAATAGGGAGAATCTCTTGAGGGCTCACATGACTGCACATCAAAGTGAACTGTTGCGGTCTGGTCTGGACAATTTCCTTATGATTGGAGATGTGTATAGGAGGGATGAAATTGATGCTACACATTTTCCTATATTCCACCAAGTAAGTACATAATGCTGTTTTATTTTTTTTTATTTTCAAGCATTACTATTGATTGACCAGGGGTTCTAAAATTTTCACTTATAATCCTAACAGGTTAACCATGTGAATTACATTACCATGCATGAATTCGTCACATACAGACAATCCACAACATTAACTTGGATTATTAATATTGACCATTTTAATGTAATTTATATTGATATCCTATTAAGATTCTGCTAAAGCAGCCATTTTAGAAACCAAGGTCGAGAGGAAGCACAACACTGATAGAAGTAGAAGGAAACCCTTTGTCCAGTAGTATGGTATTTCAGGAAAACAATTAAAAACCTTAGGCATTGAGGTTTTTTTTTAAAACAATTTTTTTTAATTTAATTAATCTTAGCAGAATTCTATTCCCAAGTTGGATTCAGCCAGCCAGCTTTTGTCCAGAGGCTTAGACTTGACCATTATGGCCTTTCAGTTGCAACTCTTACTGCTGATGACAAATCGTCTACATAAGTAGGTTTATGAACAGGCAGATTTATACCTCAATAAATCTGACTGTTCATAAACCTATATGTTTTTTTTCCAAACATAAATAAAATTAAAACCTTATTCTATTTTAGGTAGATGCAGTGCGATCACAGCGTAAAGAGGAACTGTTTCCAGGGAAACCAGATCTAGAAATATTTGAGTCAAACTATGACAAGAAGAATCCTCATTTGTTTATAAATTCCATTGAAGACCCAATGAAACAAAGTTGCCATACTTTAGAAGCTACCAAATTAATGGAGACACAACTGAAAACGCACCTCATTGGTCTAACAAAAGTGTTATTTGGTGACAGTATAAAATACCGATGGGTTGAAGAGTATTTTCCTTTCACTCACCCATCATGGGAGCTTGAAATATTTTATGAGAACAAATGGATGGAAGTCTTAGGCTGCGGTATAGTAAGAAATGAGATTCTTGTCAATGCAGGGCCTTCGAATACTATAGCATATGCATTTGGTCTTGGCTTAGAGAGACTTGCAATGGCTTTGTATAAAATCCCTGACATTCGATTAATGTGGAGTACGGATTCAGGGTTTTTGACACAGTTTGAGAATGTTGACATAAATGCAAGGATTGCATATAAACCTGTATCGTCATACCCACAGTGTACAAATGACATCTCATTTTGGCTACCTGCAAACTTGACAATAGATACATTTATGAGCAATGACTTCTATGATCTAGTCAGAGATATTGGAGGTGATATTATTGAACAGGTTTGTTATTGTTTTTATACTATGAGTATCAGTTGGACCTATTTGCAATTAGGAACCAAACAAAACACATGGCAAAAATTTTGACAGACTAAAACATTAAATTGTCAAATCATTTTGATCTCTGTATTGTTGTTAGAAAGTGCATTTTTGAAGCTTTTTGTATTTCTATCTCAACTCTGGCACACAATGTGGAGTTCCTGTGTGCATAGTTTTGAATAGCATCGATGTTTCCTTACTTGTGATACTACTAGCAATCCTAATGTGTACAAGAAGGTTGCTACTAACTTTCCCCATTTCTAACCATACCTTAGAAACCTTGCAACCCACTCAAAGTAATGTCTTAATGTATACCGATAGATTAGGAACTGGTTTTGGATCATTATTAAATAACCGTTCCCAACAACCAGTAGTAAATCATTGTCACCACAACCTGCACTTTAATCAGATTGTTCATAAAATTAAACACACACATTTTAATGAGGAGACCACTGTAGTAATTCTAATTGGAAATGGTCTTAGTATATCTAAAAGGGACTTAGTTAATGGTGTTGACACCCTACTTAAGTTAAGATTAGGCAAATTAATATTATGCGCATTGCCATATTCTGACAATCTACTTCAGCAAGAAAACAATTATATTTCTAGTTTAAATAACCTGATGCATATGTTATCATGTCGTCATAGTGACCGTTTATTCTTTTTTGATACTAACAGTTTTGTTAGAGATATTGTTTTGATTCGGGAGTACATGTATATTCCCAAAAAAAGTCAACATTTATTAGCTTCTTTATTAGCTTATAATATACACGCTGTTATTGATGGTTTAACTGAGACTAGGTTAAGTGATGCGACAGTATTGTCAAATTTTTCAAATGAAACTGTTTTAGATTCTTTAAACTATTAGAGCCGACAAAAGAGAAGCCTAACAATAGTATTTTACTTTATCATCAGAATATAAATCGCTTCTCCGGCAAAATTTTAGACGTGGAAATGTTAGTAGATAAATACCACATGGATATTTTATGTTTTTGTGAAACCTGGTTAAAACCCGATAGGATGCTATTTAATGTTAATAATTTTTCAGTTGCCAGTGCGTACAATAGATCCACAGTGGGTGGCGGTACCCTGATACTTTGTAATAGCTGTCTCAGTTATAAGGAAAGGAAGGATATTACCGCCCACTCTGTTGATCGCTTATGTGAGGTAGCATGTGCGGAGGTTGAAGGTCATACTTTCTTATGTGTCTATAGACCACCTGCATCAAACCTGTCATTGTTCTTAATCACTATGGAAGAAATTTTAAGTAAACTTTTTAGAGAAAATAAAATAGTTTTTGTTTGTGGTGACTTAAATATTGATCTGTTAGTTAATTCACCAGAAAAATGTAAGCTTATCTCATTGTTTAAATCATTCAATTTAAAATATTTATTTAATGAAGCGACTAGAATGACAGCTACTAGCGCTTCTTGCATAGATAATATATACACCAACTGTAAAGTAAAAGATTCGTTTTTGATTAGTGGTGTTAGGTCAGATCACATGGGTCAACTTGTATCTTTTGATTTAGAAAAAAAGTTAGACTTAGTTAAAACAATTCAATTAAGACATCTTAATAAAAATAAATTAGAGTCTTTTAATAATAATGTTCTTAGCAATCTTTCTAATGCTAGCTTTGATTCAGAAGACCCCAATATAAACTATGGCACATTATTTTCTACAGTCTGCCAAGAATTCAATAAAACGTGTCCTGTAAAAAATGTTGAAGTAAAATCTAAGTCTAAATTTAGTGAATGGGCCACCGCGGGAATAAGAAAAAGCAGAGATATTTTATATAATTTATATCACGAAAAATCTTTGACTTTGGACCAATCTTTTCACGCTTATGTTAGGAACTATTCAAAAATATTCAAAAGAGTCTGCGCTCAAGCAAAGTCTCAAGTAATAAGTAATAAAATTAGTGTTTCTAATAATAAAATAAAAACTGTTTGGCAGGTTATAAACAGAGAAACTGGAAAGACACAACGAGATCAGAATGAATGGTCCCTGAAAATAGATAATAAAACTATTTCTGATAAGCTAGAAGTCGCTGAGACACTAGAAAATTTCTTTACTAACATTCCGTTAGAGGTTACGAAATCTCTCCCCTCTTCCTCTAAATTAGCCGAAACTCTTCTTAAGGAAAACTTTACTAAGGATATACCTAACTTTAATTTTAATCCAATATGTATTGCTACAATTACAAATGCATTTAAAAGTCTAAACATAAAAAATACTGAAGACTTATGGGGGATATCCGTCAAGGTTCTTGCTAATATTATTGACTCAATTGCTCCTGTCTTAACAGGCATATTCAATCAGTGTTTGGATAGCGGCAAGTTTCCTGACTTAATGAAATATAGTAAAGTAGTACCAATTTTCAAATCGGGTTGCAAGAGTGATCCCTCTAACTATAGACCTATATCTGTGCTTCCAGCATTAAGTAAAATCTATGAAAAAATCATGCTGGACCAGATGCTGTCACACTTTAACTTAAACGGGATTCTGCATAGTCAACAGTTTGGCTTCACGAAGGGCAGGTCGACAACGGACGCGGGAGTAAAACTCATCAGTCACATTTTGGAATCCTGGGAGCAGTCCCAGGATGCCATTGGCATTTTCTGTGATCTCTCAAAAGCGTTCGACTGCGTCGACCACAACACACTGCTCTGTAAATTACACCACTACGGAATTCGTGGACGAGCTGCTGATCTTGTTTTATCATATTTATCAAACAGGCAGCAAAAAGTAAATGTTAATGGGGCGACGTCCTCTGGGTCTCTAGTCAAGATGGGCGTGCCCCAAGGTTCTATTCTCGGTCCCTTCCTGTTTCTTGTTTATATAAATGATCTTCCTTATATGATGGCCAAACTATCGGATATAATTTTATTTGCTGACGAAACTTCGCTAATTTTTAAAATAAATAGAAAAAATCCGGATGTTGATAATGTTAACAAAAGTCTAACCGTTCTATCGAAATGGTTCGCAGCTAACAATCTCTTACTGAATGCGAACAAAACCAAATGTCTAAAGTTTGCCTTACCAAATGTACCACAACGTGATCTAAATTTAAATCTTGGCGGCAAAAATCTTGATGTTATAGCAGAAACTGTATTCTTGGGGATGACTATTGATTCTAAGCTGCAATGGGGCGCGCACATAAGAACTCTTTCGGGTAGGCTCAGCTCAGCTGCATATGCAGTAAGGAAAATAAGGCAGTTAACTGATGTAGATACAGCTAGGTTAGTATACTATGCTTACTTTCACAGTATTATGTCCTATGGCGTTCTCCTGTGGGGATCAGCAGCAGACGTCGATTCAGTTTTTATATTACAAAAGAGGGCAGTCCGCGCGATCTATAAAATGGGTCCTCGCGAGTCCCTCAGAGAAAAAATTAAAGAGATCGATATACTGACTCTGCCCTCACTTTATATCTTAGAATGTTTATTGTATGTCCGTAAAAATCGGGGGCTTTTCAAAATTAGAAGCGACTACCACAATATTAATACACGCAGTAAACACGAAATTGTAATTCCTAAATTTAGATTAACAAAAACTAGCAAGTCATTTCTAATAAACAGTATACGCTTTTATAACAAGTTGCCAAAATCAGTTATAGAACTGACAGATGGAAAGTTTAAAAACTACATAAAACGTGTCCTTATTAAAAACGCATATTACAAAATCAAGGACTACGTTGAAGATAAAGAAGTTTGGCTATAGTTCCTTCTGCGCATGCGGCTTCCCTGGTAGCTATAATCAGCACAAATTTGTGGATGTCTCTAACTATTCTCAATCTTATTTATTTGTGTGATCTCTTTAATCATTTTGTTTTTTTTTTTGCAATAGTTGTCAAATCACATATTTATATCACCCTTGTTCTGAATAGTTACAGTACTGATAGCAACATCTGTGTGACTCGTCTTTTAGTTATTATTTTGTTTTTGCAATATTTTTTTATTTATTTTTTTACTTTTGTATAGATTCTTTTCTACCTATTAGTTGTGAATGAGTGGACATGGTTGGCCTTGTAGATTCTTAGACGCTTGTTAACTTTTGTTAACGTATTATTTTATTTTACTTTTTGTAAAGTAAGCAATGACTTATTGTCGGGCCTACGCTGTCCTCTCATACTTAAGTGCTAACGCTGTAACAACAACAACATTGTAAAACTAAATGATTTTAAAAGAGTAACCATGGAGTTTCTTGCCGGTTCTTCTCCATAGGAAACGACCAACCCGAACCGTGCATCTTTTCTCGACGTTTTATAAGTGCCCATGTAGGCCTATGTAAAATAAAAATATTTTGATTTTGATTTTGATCTTTTTTTTTATATAGTAACACTATTGTGGTAGTAATAATGGCAATATGATTACTTGTACAATAACACACAGCAAGGCTAAGTTATGGGTATTTGGTTGCTCCTAGCTTGATATTTAGGGTAGTTTCAGACCTGGTAAACCCATACAAAATGGACAGGTCATTAGTTTTCCTATAAGACCATGAAACATATGGGTGGAGAAACGCAATCCTCTTCACTCGGCTTCAAATACATTCCCTAACCATTTAAATGTATTATGTTTCCAGGTGCGGCTTAAGGACAAGTTCGTTCACCCTAAGTCACAGAAGCACAGTCTGTGTTACAGCATAGTCTACAGACATCTGGAGCGCACACTCACACAGGCAGAGGTTAACCAAATTCACAAGGAGATTGAGAAGGCCGTGGTCGACACCTTTGATGTAGCCATTAGATAAAACAACTTTAATTTTCAGTTAAAACATTTATTTATTATTAATATAATATGTTGAATTTAATGTGGATTGTTTTATTTCACAGAGCATTCAAGGTGTGAAGAACTTATTATAAAATATAATTTTGTGTTCAGTGCCCATTTTAATTAGTAATTAATTTGATTTAGTTTATAACTGCGTCGACGTAGAGGGTTCAAATTGACGCAGGTACTTTGTCTCATTCATTTCATCGCCGCTGCTCTCAAGACGTTAAAGCAAAGCACCTTGAGTCGGGATTAAACCTATCATAGAGCCAAATAATCGAAGACGTGACATTCACCAACCCACACTTGCTCCGCATGGTGGAAAATAGTCCGTTCGATCTTACAGAGGGACGCCTGCGTTCAGCGAGTACTATAGAAATATTTTGCGCTTACAACAAGAAAGTTACAGACCTCGCGCCATGTTGATAATGTCATAGTTGTTAACAATAACTTGGTTGTTTGATTGTTTTTAATTGCCATAAAAATTAATAAAAGAATTTAGAATGGCTTCAGGACGCGTTCCCTTGAATGTTGGCAAATTCACGACAAACTAAGTCAATTAAGAAGTGACAGTTGACAAATTAAGTCTCAATATGGCGCGAACTTAGTCACTTTCTCATTGTAATCGCCTTGTACAGACGCCTGCACATCAAGTTACCCGAAACTGTCAATTTTTCCCAATGAACCTTGAACCTAATACTTTAGAAATAAAGTCGAAAATCTATCAAAGAAATCTGACAGATTGCAGTAGCTTGATGTGCAGGCGTCTGTACATGGTAGAAGGGACACTGACGCACAAACGGTTACCAACGGTGTTCAAGGACGTTAAGTTAAACACATACATAGTCATTTCTATAATTATTTATTAACACATAAAATTAACACCAGCTTCAGAACACTAAATACATTGGTGGATTCAATTGTGATGTGCTGTTGAGATCAGGCCTGCCTGTCCTACTTAATTTATTTTTATAACAGTAAATATTGAATTTTATATGGATAAAATTCAATATGCAGCTGTTTGGTAACTTATATAACAGCAGTATTATATGGAAAAATAACTAGGAACTCATAAAATAAATTGCGAATGTATCGGTTTGTCGGACTAAAAATTGAGTTTCGCATTACAGTTTTACATTTAGAAGACATCAGCGCAGACAGCACAATGCGCTGTTTAATAATTAGTGCATCACAAACGTGTTTCTAGGATTTATAGGTCGTGCGTCATGTTAATCCACTTTTATAAGTAGCAACATTAAAGAGTATTTTTATGGCAAACTGCAACAGACAACATATCATTTACACGGGTGTTGTGTATGTTCTATGGCAATTATACCGGTACTACAATCAACGGTCCACGAAGGCAGTGGAGCAATCTACAGACCTACCGCTTCACTGAGACGGCAGAAAAGAGCAGAGCCACCAATTCGAAAAATAAAAATTATATTATTTGGAACTCTTACAGAACGTGAAGTAAACTTACACCCTGGAGTAATGTCAGTTATAGGTACCATAAAGATTTTTTTTCATTTCACTTCACTTAGGTACCTATTTATTTAATGGTGTTTGTGGAAGACTCCACAATTTTACATATATCGCGTAGGTACTATAGTAGACCATCAAATGCTGGAGATTATATCAGTAATTATCAATGTTGTTTAGAACACAGCAGAGAGAGGCGCTCGTAATTCAAAACAAGTTATAATACTTACTAGGTGTAATTGAAAAACTTAAAACCTTAAAAGTCATCATTATGATCAAGGTTTACTTTTAAATTGATGAATAAAATCAGTGAAATGATTGTAAGCAAATTGATTACAAACCACTGTCCTTATTTTCAAATCACAGCTGTCATTCTTTTTTAAGTGGAGTATGAACTAACTTTATGTAGGTAATAATAATGATGAAAAGGTGTACATAATTTGTTTATAAATTAATATCCCTGACGGTGCAGTAACTCTGTTTGATGTTTTCAGTCATTTCAATTACACCTTGTTTATCATTAGTAGTACAAATGCCTATCCTAAAATAATATCACAGAATATCCATGGATTACATCACACAGATCAAACATCAGGATAAAATACTTATCTAGACAATTATTTTTTGAATACACATAATATTCAATACTGTTTATGAATCCTGTCTTATTTGTATACCCTACAATCCAAAAAAAATACACCTTATTATATGGAACTAAATATCAATAGTTTTATGTACAAGAAAACACTTTAATATTAATAATATCTTATCCCGGATTCTGGAATTTCCGTGAACACAAAAAATAGGAAGCAAAATAATTGTCAAAATTAGTTGAACTGCTACAATTGGCTGTCTGAATAAAAATTATGCAGACATGGATTAACTTTAATTTAAGTAACCAGGTTAGAGTCAATCAACATAGGTACATAAAATAGTGCAAAAAAAAACTGAAAGTTTTTGCTCTTATAAATCGGGTATATTATTTATGTACACATTATTTGACTATTTGAGTCACATAGTACTAACATTTCAAACGATAAATTGTGATTGAAAAGGTTTTTCTCAACGAAGAGATAATACAATATTTTCATGGAAAATATGTACCAATTGGAATAGTACTAACATAAATATTAATATTTTAAATAATAACATACATAATCTACCGAAAACATTATGAACACCCCTCATTGTTACACCTATCAGAACCGTATGTACACTGTATTATATTTACACTTTGTTTTCTTTTTACTTTATTTATAAATGTAGTATGGAGCTGTTTCTTAAAATATAATAGGCGATAAGGTATTGGCGGATTATAAGAATTTAATTGATTAACAGAACTACGTTATATTTCTACGTAATATAAATGGGAGGTAGAAAAAAGTTCGTTCATAGAGCTAAGGCATGACGACAGTTTAAAAAAATCGCTGATTCAGTGATGACAGGGGAGAAGTCATATTAAAAAAAAGTAAACACAGGTTTAGTTTTATTTTAAAATAACAGATTATTAAGATTTTCAATAAAATAAAACATTAAAATACTGCAATCGGCCATTTTGACTGAAACACCGATCACAGCGTATGACGTCACGGTTATGTGATTTATAGGACGTTGTTATAGAAACAATGTCATTTTTATTTAACTGTGACGTCATGCCGAAACCATGACACATGCCAGCTGTTTTCGGGCACTATTGAAAATTTATGAGAAAAATGGCTTCAAACTTTGTTAAACTTAAGTTTATTACCGAAATAAAGGCATTTTTGTAAATAGTTAAAGTGTACCCACATTATGGAAGAGGATTTTAAAATCTTTCGTCACGCCTATTATGTAAGTCAAATTTAAAATGATAATAATATTTGGGTTGAATTGAATGTTTAAACTTGGAATGTGATTATAACGGTGAAACCAATGGCGCTAGTATAGCTGGTTCCAACCTAAATAGAAAATGACAGATTCAACCAACGAAGGACTTAGCTTTGGAGTATGGTCACACCATTTAAAATAAGCTATGTCGTCCATTAAAATAATTTTCGTTAAACTAACTTATTAACTTGAAAACAAACACTATGCTACAGACAAATAGTAAAATCACTAACCAAATAAATACGTCAGGTTATTTACATAATCATTAATTATTTATTTTTGTCAACATCTGTTTATATCCCTGTTGCCCAAGTTGCGAATGTCAAACACAATTGCCGTCACAGAACACAACAACAGAAATCGCGCAAGCAATGTTTACCCTAACCGCTCAGAATATTAGGTTCATAGAAAAGCTCAAAATGATAGGGACTTACCGCCCCAGGCAAGCCGCGGGATAAGAAATACTTCGCCCTATGTAGGTTAAAACATCTACCAATTACACGCCTAAAATACAGCGATCCTCATCCTCTTCATTACTCTCATTTACATCAAATCCAAATGGTGCTTCTGGGTCTATGGAATCATTGTCGCCATCACTTGGTAATTCATTCGCTTGTGAATCACTGTCATCGCCGCTCAAATAATAAATTTGCACGTCATTTGCTGGATCATTTTGCTTGTCAACAGGCGCTTCTTGGTCTATGTTGTTATCGTTATTTGTAGTTTCATATTCAATGTCAGGCACCGATAATTCTAATTCAATCTGCTCTGCAACTGGCGCTTCTTGTCTTATTAACTCTTTGTCACTATCAGAGACTGGTAAATTTGGTTCAATTTCCCGTGTAACCAACTTGGGTGCATTTATATTTTCATTCTTCTTTTTAGCTATTTTAGCTAGTGGTTCATCGTCTGAGGAATCATCGGATAAAACAGTAGTTGCATATTTCTTGTTAGAGTCCGTATGTGACGACGTTGCAATGGGCTCGTTCTCTGCTTTACCCTTACCTTTGTATGTTTGTCTCAAACCTCGCTTCGATCTAAAATTCTCCAAGAATGGCCGCATAAGCACAGGGTTATTGAGTTTTTCGCTGTTCAGAACAGCGCCTGAGCCAGCGTTCAAATTAATGTTTCTTAGAAATTGCTTTCGCTTCGTTTTGTGGTCTAACGCAGTACTATTCAAGTTCATACTTTTTAGATTAATTTTATTTAGGTTTAATCGTTGTAGAATATTGGGTTTCAGGGCTTTGAATAATTTCACCGGTCTAGCTGGGCCAGTAAAACCTGACGGTTTTGGCTTTGGCACAGCAGCTAAATCAGGCAAATTTGAAACTGGCCCAGGTACAGAATTGTCAGCAGACGAATTATTAACAAGTAAGAGTGACCTTTTGCCAGGTGAAGTCTCTGGCGACATATCTGTACATTGCTGTTTTGGGTTATCGTCATCTTCAGTTAAATCGATCACCGGTTTGGGTGCAATACTTCGTAGTGATGGCACCATTGGTGGTCGCATTTGTTTTATTGCTCCTTTCATGCAAACGTTTATAGGTACAAGGTATCCATTTTCCATATCTAATTTAAAGAATATTCCTTTATTTGCGCATGCGTATTTAAGTTCGTACAAGGAAGTGATTGCCGATAGCTCGCCAATAGCCGATTGTATTTTCGGAGCTATAGGATTTTGATTGAAGGCTGTGGGTATCAAAATTGGCCGTGATATAGTTGTCCCCTGGCAGATAAGTGGAATTGCAGGTGGTCTCACAACCTCAGGCGCAGGAACTTCAGTTACTTCATTTTCAGGTGTCATGTCTTCATCAAATATTCCTGACATTTCCATCAAATCCGAGAGTATATTTTTAGATTTAGGTTTACTAGACTCACTCGAGCTTTCTTCGGGTATCTCGGTACTTACTGCCTGTGTTGCTGGTTCAGGAAGGTTTTCAACTTCAATAGTAGTGGTTTGACCGGACCTCTCAGATTGCGCTTGTTTTTCTAAAACTTCGCGTACTTCAGAACTTTCAATCTGGTTTGATGTTTTAGCTAGATTTATTTCAGGACTTTGATGTTGACTTGATGGGTCAGGCAGATCTTGTGATTTTTCAGCTGATATACATGGTGATACACATGGATGGTATACATCAGTACTCACTTTATTTGATGGGTCATGTTGACTTTGTAATTGTTCTGTTGATGCTGAACGCATTTCATTTTGAGTTGACTCACGGATATTGTCTTGATTGTTAATAGTTGTATTTTGATCAACGTTCTCGTTTTGATTACTTTCGGTAGCCATACCATTAGTACTAATTCCAAAATCAGTGCCTTCTATTTTATTAGACGTATTCATTTGAGAATTATGACTTACATTAGGAGAACCGTCAATATTTATTGTTACATTTTCCTCAGTAGTTTGAACATTAGCAACTAGAGGAATTTCGTTATCATTTCCGTTTACATTAGGTGCAGAATCATCGTCATCGTCAACAAGATCAACAACTTCGCCTTCCGTGACAGTGGGTGTCAGAGGAACATTTAGTTTAATCAACGTTTGTTCCTGCGCGGCGCTTGTGTCCATGTGAGTGCGTACGGCTTTGATTTTCGCAGGCACTTCCTTCATGTCTGTAGCGTTCACTTCTACATTCGGGTCTATTTTGTACGAAACTGTCCCATCCGCGAGCAATATTATATGTACACCTGTCGGTAAATTAAGAGACGACTTTAAAGCGACTTTCGCCTCATGGAATAATTTCAAATTAGGTGGAAACTTGATCGTCGTGAGCAATATTTTGTTTTTTCCCAAATGTAATGGACTCGCTGTAGGCTTTTCAGAAATTTGTTTACTGTTTAAGAATATCATCTTTTCTCTGATATGTTTTGGTGGTTCGAAGGGTTTAACGAAGGGTTCCCGCAGAGACATATTTGTTTTAGGTGCCTTAGACTTTTTAACGGACAATAATTTTGTTAAACTAGGTGGAGGAATCGAGGTTATCGTTGTATTGGGTGTCGCATTGTGTATAAAACCTCCAGATTGACTGTCAGAACTAATACATGTGTATTGGTATGCTTGTGTGCCTGCCTCTGCAGTAACGCCAGAAATAAAGTTGCTATTTTTCAAAATTGGAACTGCCATAAATTTACGCTTAGCTTTGATAGGAGTATCTATGCTCGACATCGCGAGAGGTGGCACCGCTGAGGTAGTTGTAACGGATACTTCAAAACCCAGTGAAGGAACATCATTTTGTTGAATTACAGCTTGCTCGATAAAATCATTTTCATTAGTATTCACTTTAGTATTAGAGGCTTCTAAATCTATAACTGTTGTTTCGTCAGGTATTACGACAGTTTCCACACCAGAATCTTGAATTGTTTGTTTAAGAGGAGCCTGGACTGTTACTACATCAGGAGCATGACCCGAAATTTCCAGAATAGTTTGACAGGACTTTATTTCCATAGGATTTTCGACGTCAACAACAGTATTGTAGCTGACACGCGTACCTTCCTCTACAATAGTTAAGGCTGGATTATTTTCTGAAGTTCCTTGAATCGTTTCCAATTCGATGCTTTTCATTTTGTTTTCTTGCAAAATATAATCCTTCAACAAGTTGCGACAGCAACACTGGCATAGTCTGGAACAACCGTGATGCGGTATACTCTCCCTACGAAATAACAACTGTAACATTCTTTGGCGCGCCCAACAACAATATTGAATCTTCTTTTTAGGCTCTTCGAGTTCGGTATCTAAACTTTTTTCTTTATCAGGAGGATAGTTCGACGCGGATTTTATATTAATTTTAGGCTTCTGGCACTTAGTTTTTGGCTTTTCGGAAGTTGAAGGCTCTTCTTCATCTGCTATTATATTAGGAGGATTACCACGAATTAGCTTTGGCCGTCCACGTTGCGGATTCGTCTGTTGAGCGACGTTTTTGCGTTTTACTTTCGTTTTTGGATTTTTGGGTGGCACTACTACCGGATCTTTTTTATCAGTTAACAGAAATAACATTTTGTTAAGAGCATCTAAAGTTAAGAGTGTCTCGTCAAACTTTCTTGAATTAAGGGTTGTGTCGTTATTTCTTGTTAGCCAAGGGACTTGAGGTCTAAATGACCTCGGCTTCCATGCCACGGTTTTTGGCGGAATAACTCTTTTCCCATTTATCATTTTCGGTGGTCGGCCAGTAATTACTGGTTGCCGGGGTCTGAAGCCATTAATAAATCTGAAATCAGTATGTCTTCCAGTTGACGCAGTATCTTCAGTACTCGTTTTGGCTGGCGAATCGTCTATAATTTCAAGTATTTTAGTTGGGCCTGTAATGTCGGTTGATTCTGTTGCTGTCGCTCGTGAATCTTGGACTATTTCTGCGGTTGTTATAGTTTTTTGAGGAGTGTACATCGGTATGATAGGAGATGAGATAATAGAAACTGGTACTTGCGGCTGATTATTTTGAATTTGGATAGGAGTTACTTCCGCAGTCAGGAGTCGTTGGTTGATGCGTCGTATCTCAGTGATGTCTGGTAGATTGATTACTTTATTTCTCTCACTTGTTGGTGGTACGTCTACTGGCTGTTTCGAGGCTTCTAAACATTGGCGTAACATAGGAAGAATATCTGCTACTTTCGAGTTATCAATAAGACTCTGAGCAGGCATGGCCGAGGGCACTACTGAAACACTATGGCTTTCCGTATCATCTATAACTTTCGTTGTAACGTTGTGGTCAGCGGGTTTAAGATATAGCGTTCCGGAGATAAGTTTAGATTCGAAAGTTTTACTTACGTCAATAGTCAAGGGCTTGCACGATTTGATTAGTACCCGGTTACGCGGGGAGCTAAAGAATCCGACGCTTAGCCTCTTTAACCTAGTGTTAAAATCCGGGTTTTTACACAACTGTATAGGATTGTATCTGCGACTTCGCGGTTTTTGTAATAAGAAGCTAGTTGGTTTGACTTTAAGGGTCTCATCCATACTATCACTAAAGTCACTGTCGGAGTCACTGTCACTAGATGTTATAGTACCCTGATCTTGTGGGGCAATTGTTTCACTGTTAACATCAAGCGGTTCTTCTTTAACTATTAAACTATTATTATCAACATTATTTGGTTTTGGGACACATTCAATTGTAATTTTATCATCTTTTACACTTTCATTTTTTTCTTCACTATTATCAACATTTTCGATTGTTTCTTTTAATAATGGTTTGCTTTTTTTCGTAACGGCGTCTAATAATTGTTTGTCTTTAATGTGATCAAAGGGCTGTGTGTGAAACAGGTCCATGTTATCTAACCTGATTGTGTACACGACAGGGCACATCAGCAGCTTCAGATCTATTTTCGGAGTATCATCTTCTTCGTCTTCTTCTTTATATTTGATGTCTTCTGTAACGATGGTACAAGCTCATTAATATGATTGCAAAAGATGATAATGATTCCACAACAACAAACGAAATGGAAATGTAGAGAGAAGTCAATGGGACAGTGTGTCATGATTTACCAATAAATAAGACACGATGTCCAATGCAAACTAGTATATGTATCTGTTATTTCAGCTTGTCATCACTGATCGTGAAAACAGAGAACAATAAAGGAAGATAAAATACATTTACTTTGTATATTGCACAGATTTTTCACCCATCTATTGACCAACATAGGCAAGCGAGGTTTAGCCTATAGATATACCAAGAAGCTGGTAACAGAATATTAAAGAAGTTATCTTCCGGAACAGAATTTAAATAAATAAAAAGGGAAAGTCAATTTTGGCAAGGCAAGTTTGGCTGAGATGGAAATTCTTTGGACCACTGTTATACATGGCGAATTACGGCCAAACGCAAGCCTATTCAGTAGTAATATAAAAAAATTACTACTGAATAGGCTTGCGTTTGGCCGTAATTCACCTGATGTTAGTAATAATGCGGCTTAGGGTGCTCGCGCCTACAAGGAACCGATTCACTCGAACTTTGAAGAGATCCAGATTATAATGATCGAGGAATGGAGAAGCCGGCGATGAATTCCACAGACTGGCGGTGAGCACAATAAATGTGGAAGCATAGCGCTTTGTTCGGGTTCATGGAACTGCACCTATATAACGGTAACGTTTGCCGTATCTCTGTTCATCCGATGGTACAATGGGGATGGAGTAATTAGAAGCAAAAGCAAACTCCACGAAATTAAAAATTAATTGAGTTTAATTAATAAAAATCTACTCACCATTAGAAATATCTTCATCAAAGTAAGCCATCCCCTTGTCCACGAACTCAATCCCATCATCCGCAAAAACAATACCAGGTGGCAGCTCTCCGAACTTGAAATCCTTTACATCCGGTTTTACATCAATCTCTACTTCCGTCACAACATTATCTTCACTTACTATGGATGGCTTAGTTTTGGAAACGTCTAGAATTTCAGGTGTAGTATCAACCTCCATAGGTTGATCTATCGTAGTTTTGGCTAAGGGTACAACTTCTTCATTAGTTTTACGTAAGTCATTGATAGTGATAAGGTCATCTAAAATTTCCTCGTCTGAATCAATAACAACAACAGGCTGTGAAGGATTTTCTATGATTTCTACATCTTCAATTACGTCTACTGTTATGGTATCTGTAGAATTCTTCGTTTGATCATTGAGCCTTTCGTTTTCATTATTATCGGGTTCACTAGTTTCGTCTCTGCTGCCGACAGAATTGGTAACATCTACGGAAGCAATAATATTGGGAGCATTTACGCTAACAATAGCATTGTTAACACCTATGCTACCAAAAACATTGGTGGCATCTACAGTGTCGACAACACCGGCTTTGTCCACATTATCGCTTAAATTGGTCTCAATTACATTACCAACAATGCTTGTCTCGTCAATTCGACCCAAAAAATTACTAGAATCAGAGATATGATCATCTTCATCACTTATTTCATTCATTTCATCAAGTATTTCACCAGCGTCTGTATTAGGATCTCTAACAGTATTCTGGATATCTTCGATACAAACGTCGTCTTTATCGTCACTGCTAACTTCAACAACTTGATCATTATTTCGGGCTCTATTTTCCCCCATATTATCACATATATCATTGTCTTTTGAGCGACCGACACTATTATCACGATCACTCGCGTCTTTATCGTTACCGCAGACATTTTGTCCAGCATCCTCAAGTGTGATTGTTTCATGAATACCGGTACTTATATCGTTACAGACGTTATCGTTATCGTCCGCATTGACTATACTTGTACCGTTAACATTACCACTGTCACCTATATTTTCAATGTTAGCATAGACTCGATCGTCGTCTATATTAGCGAGTACACTGGTATCAGTGACATTGCCGAACACGGTGCCGATTTGCGGCATGACTGGTTCTTCTTCATCTCTAATAGTATTTTCTTCAATTTCTTCATTGTGTTCATGGTCATATTCTTCGGCAACCATACTGTCAATTTGTAAGTTTTCTAAATCTGTTGATTCTAGAACTACTTCGAATATGGATTTCTTTGGCGGTTCTGGAGGTGTTTCGTCAACTTCCATGTCTTCTAGTGGTTCCTGTTTTATCCTAACTAATGGTGGTACAGGTATTCCTTCTTCTTCTTCTTTATCCCGTTCTGTTGCGTTATCATCTGTTTCTAGTCTGAGATCTATAGTTTCTATTCGTGGTTCTATCATCACCAAATCTGGTACATCTGGGGATTAAAAGTGTAAAATTGAGTGATAATAAGATGAATTATATAGTAAGTGTATGAAAAATTACTCCTTATTATTAAAAGGTCTCATCTGTCTTTTACAAAATATAGGTATATCGTCAATGAAAATATTGTAAAAATGTTTAGAGTTTGGTTTCATTTTGTTTCATTACGTTACCGTATATTCGTTTTGATAAAGATTTGATTCCACTAACCTACAGATGGTTTTCGTACAGCTGGTCTCCTCCTTGCAGCTCGTTCTTTCATTTTCACTTCCTGAAATATGTTAACGTTGATTAAACATGTAAGCATTGATTAACCTGCAGTACAAGTTTCATAGTTGACATGGTGGAAAAAAGAAATGGAAAAGTTGACACAATTATAAGCCTTTAGTAGAACCTATTGTGAGCCTATTATATGAGCTCTGGTAGACCATTATACACCCACAGTAAGACCATTATGACCCCAGTTCAGGATCAAGGACAAGGACTGTTAAAATTGTTGTATGCTATGAGCTACTGTAGGATCATCTTATCTCATCACCTTATGGCCTTGACGAGTCAAGGCCATAAGGAAAAATTATCCGGAAACCTTTTAATTAGAAATAGTAGTATATTATATACCATCCTTTTTGCGCTTGTATAGTTGGTGCAAAATATCTCTTCACGTAGCCGTTTTACTAAATTATATATAATTATATTGTATAAAATTATAAAAGCGAAAGTGAGTTTGTTTGTGCATTTAGGCATAAAGACGTAACAAACAAACTCCCTTTCGCTTTTATAATATTAATAAGGATTTTAAGACTGAAATTGCCAAACCGTCTTGAGAAAGCATGGTGATCAATGTTGGTTCCTGCTCTGTATGAGAAGTGGCCTTTGCCCAGCAGTGAGACAGTTATAGGCTGGTATTATTAATAAATAATACTTACAAATTCATCAGGCATAGTGACCAGTCTCCGTTTTATCATTTCTTCCCACTCGTAGAATGGTTGAGTTATTAGTGATTTAAACCTGGAAAGTAATTAATTACAATATTAACTTAGTATACAATCTATATAAATATGTGAACATCATCTCACTAGGGAGTCGGATGGACATGTAACGAGGAGGGACGAAGCACATGTGACTAAAAGAGAGATGGTTCTGAATGTTGAAGGACGGAGAGCGAGACGAAAAGATGGATGGATTGTGTAACGAATGATATGAAGGAAAAAAGAGTAAATGATGCCGTGACGGCTGATAGGGGAGAATGGAAGAAGAAAACGTGTTGCGTCGACCCCAAATAGAATTGGACAAGGGCAGGAAAATGATGATGACACTAATATTTAACCTAGTATACAATCTATATAGTACTTATATGTATTGTATTGAACATCATCACACTAATATTATAAAGGCGGAACTGTGTATGCGTTTGTGTGTATGTTTGTGACTCCTTCACGCTCAAACGGCTAAACGGATTTGGAAGGGTATTAAAGTAGGTTATTATTTGGATAAACATATAAGTTACTTTTGATCCCGGAAAAATGCGGTGTTCCCGTGGGATGATCAAATAAGACAAATATGATTTTTCACCGCGGGGCAAGTAGTTTTAAAAATAGGGCTTATAGGACTTAACTTACACCTGCATTCTGAAAAGTATTTTTGTATTGATAACCTGTAAAAAAATCCTAAGGATACGTACACACTGGCAGAGGACTTGCTAAGAGTCAAGAGACTGTCATTAATTATCTGATTACTAGCTAACAAAGGCGACATAAGCGAAAATTTAAGGACGATTTTTTCCACACACAATTTTTTTCACAAAGCGACTCGCTAGATTCTGGGCTCTAAACCTCTCAGTGTGTCCGTAACAAGAGAATCGCGGTAACGAACATTTTGTGACAATTTGTTTGCATCATCTGGCGGTCTATAATGGCGGCTTAAGCAGAATCATAACAGGTTAATAATATGAATTACATTACCATTCGTAAAATGGTCACAAAGTGACAATTCACAACATTAACTGCGCCTGTGACCATTTAAAGATTTTTTAACGTAATTAATATTATTACCCCCAGAAATCAGTCTAGAATATTATAATTGACTATAAATTTATTTATAGTCGACTAGTTTTTGCCCGCGAAATTCGGTAGCGCCTTATTATAGCAACGCTAAGTTTTCCCTCTTTCTCCCTCATATCCCAATCTTTAAAAAAAATAAAAAACATCAAAATCGGTTTAGCCATTAAAGCGTGAAGAGGTAACAAACAAACAAACTCACTTTCGCTTTTATAATATTAGTAAGGATTAGGTAGACTATTTAAAATCAATAAGATCAACACTTGCAACCCATTCTTATAAAGGAGCCAGTAGCTGTAGTTCAGCATTAATCAGAAGCATAGGGTGTATATGCATTTACTATCATCATTGTTTTGTAGGGTTCCGTAGGAAAAAAACGATACCGTTATAGGATCGCTTTGTTGTCCATCTGTCTGTCTGTCTGTCAAGAGTAAATCAGGAATCAGTGGTCCCTTGGAGCTTTGAAAAAAACAACAACTCTCCAAGTCTAACCAGTCAAAAGACGGGCCTTTTGGTCTAGTGGTTAGTGGCCCTGACTGCGGAGCCGGAGGTCGTTGGTTCGATTCCCACCCAGGACAAACTTTGTGTGATGAGCATGATTGTTTGTTCTGTGTCTGGGTGTGATTTATCTAAAATATGTATGTATTTATAAATTATATAAGTATGTATATCAGTTGTCTGGTTACCATAACACAAGCTCTGCTTAGCTTGGGATCAGATAGCCGTGTGTGAGTTGTCCCAAGATATTTATTTATTATTTATTTATTAAAAGATATAGCCGTTTATGTCACAAAGTTTGTAGGGAACCCTAGATGCGCAATTCTAACTCGCACTTTTTAATTTTCTCTCCCTTTTCATCGATCAAGAATACGTACGTTTTAGCAATCTCAGTTTGCAATGGTGTTGGTCTAAACGGCTCGGCATGGTTGATTCTGGTAGTATTCCCTCGGTAGGCGTACCAGAAGTCGTAGAATTTGAACCTGGTGGCCTCTCGCAGTAGGTACCAACGGCGCTGAAGCAGCATCGGAGAGCATTGGTGACCTCTGTAAAAAGAAACAGAAAATATAATTCTCTCGCTGGTTTTTGAATCATTGACTGTCGTTTTTTTGTGTAAAACTTACTGGTTATTATAATACAAGGTAGCCAATGACCAAGCCTCAGCCAGCTGGTTGCCGGAGAGATTCTCCATGTTGAATAGTTTAACCACCCGGAACAACTCCACCAACACTGGGGAATCTTCTTTGGTTTCTTTAGGGTCGTCCTGAAATTAAAAAAATAAAAACAGTTGTCGACTGTTGAATATAAACGTTGATGGATAGAGAGGGAGAAGATGACCATAGACAATTTGGATAGTTTGTGTGAGGAATGATATATGAAATAATAAGGAGCCGTTTTTTTTTTCTTAAATAAACCATGTGCGGTGTTACAAACATTTAAACTCAGTAAACTCACATACACAAAGATCCAGACCCGGAATGAGTGCAGTAGGTATATTCTCTAATAAAACAGCGTCAAGTTAAGCGCTGCCGCAGCGTCAAGCGTCTGGGGTCGGCGGTGTATTCCTAGAGAATAGCCCTACAGGTCATACAAATATTTGTTTCGTGTGGATTCGAAATCCACAACCATATTTCTAGTGACAAGAGGAATGCTCTCAACAACTTCTTTCAATTGTTTTTTTTTTCCGCAGTTGTTGTTGCAACTCGTTTGTCGTTAGAGCTTGTAGCTCATGGTCAAGCATATAAGGACGCAAATATAATTGATGAATTGAAAGAGTAACCACGGAGTTGCTTGCCATTTCATCTCCACAGCAAACAATCAACCAGAACCGTGGACTATTTCTCGAGGTTTTTGCCCATGTAGATATATTTTAATAAAATAAAGTAATATTTTGATTTGATATCAGTCTTTATTTATAATTTGAATATCCATATCTTTTTCCGAAATGTGTGAAGATCTTACAATGGGTTTAAGTTAAGAAACAAATTACGTTCTCTGTAGGGCAAAACGAAAAGTATATAAAATGAATATTGTGAAGTAAAATGATTTTTCCAGTTAAGTAGCCGACAACCTCATAGGTTGGAGTGCGACTGCCATTAAAAAAAAACTATAAAAAATTAAAACATGTCATTTAAAAACTTTTGTATTTGCTCTGCCAAATAAAATACACTCTTCCACATTTCATCTTTTATTTTTTATTATAAATATTAATAAACATTATTACCTGGCCAATAAGGTCTATTTTCTGGTGGACGAGCACTAGGTCGAACATCAACCAGTCTGTGAGAGACATCCGGGCGGGTACAGGCACGGCATCCATGCAGTCGTTGGCTAAGAACAGTCGGTTCAACTTCTTCACTGTTAAGGCTCGCATTCGCGCCCTGGGTACAAAATATGTAGGTACAGGTACCTATAGTTTAGTCATGATAATAATATTTATGTAACCAAGGTTAGACTACTGAGAAACTGATGGAAGTACCTAACAACTTTAGGGAATCGAATCTAGGACTTTATTTAATTATTTACAAATATATTAAAAATACAAATAGCTTCTGTATAAAAACATTTTAAAATATAAAAAAATATATTGTATTGGGCTTATAGAGATGCCACTAATTATAACTTTTGTTTTGCACATAATATCCTAAATTATAATAATTTCAACGAGGCCGCGAGGGTGGGCGCTGATACCTACAATATGACACTTACAAGATATTAAGTTATCTTAGCTTAGGTATTGGCTGCAACTCTAATATTCAATATTATTTACCTTACCTTATAGAATACTTGTATTGTAAATTATATTTGTTTATTTTTTTGAAGGTGCAAATAAACTATTTTTATTTTACCTATATCAGGTTATCAGAACTTTTAAATTTAATATAAAAAAAAACAACACAAAATCCAATTTTGTAAGGGTATATAATATATTATATAACAGAAGATAAATAATAAAAATTGTAACAAAAAGCAATACAAATGAGATCGAAATTAAACTTTATAGAAAAAATCAATAAAAAGGAATTTGGGTACGCTAAAAAGATTATGCATGAGATGTGAGGTGAGGTAATACTGCAAATCCTTAGGAGGCTGATCTTTGAGACTGTAGTATTTGAGTCATAAATAAATTTAAGGAATCATGATGTATGTCAACATCAGGTCCGGATTCATAAGGGGGCGTCCCCCTATAAATTACGTGAGGTGTTTTTTTGAATTTTCTGTCCCTCCCTCCCCCCCTTATGAGATGTCGTGAGATTTTATTCAACCCCCATCCCCCAATCTCACGTGAGATTTTTAAAAATGTGGGTTTCTTACGTAAACGCGTTGGATTGTTATTGTAAAAAGAAAAAAAAAATTGCTTCGTGCTGTTATTTACGGCTAGTTAAGACTAGTAATCAATATTGCTGAGAGTTTAATTATAAGTGTAATAAAAATCAACAATCTGGATTAAATGGACCAAAATAGTACAATTTTTTTTTGTTTCAATCAGAAAATAAATTGCGTGATATTTGCCGAGACCCGCCCTCTCTCCAACGTAAGATTAGATGAGATTTGACTTGACCCCCTCCCCCCCTTAAACACCTCACGTAATTTATGGACGCCCCCTAAAACGATTCATCTCTCGACTGAGTTTATTTAGATATGAGTTTTTAAGACTCTATACCTACTAACAGGAGCGCTATCACCAATTACAGAATCAATGAGGTTGTTCTCTACCTAACTCTTCGAAATAACCCTGTGCTATTTATGTTTTACTATTTTCGCTGTAGCGTGGTGCGGGTGACATTAGATGTTTTTTTGTTTAAAGAAAAACGTTTGCTCCACACTAGGAATTTCTCCTGTATCGTGGGTGCGTTTACAAACATTTAAACTCACATACACAAACAGCCACACCCGTAACAACTATCTACAGGTCATACAAATATTTGTTCCGTGCAGGAATCGAACCCGCGACATACAGCCTGCCGTCAAAATATACTTATATGTTTAGTGCTTCTTAATAATACATCCCATCATTAAACATGTGTGTAGGTATACGGCTATGACATTAAGGGTAAGGCTTACCCACCACAACTGCAGAGTTTTTCTACCATATTACAATTTTCAGAAGTGCCAAGTTCACTAGCATATTAAATCTGACCTTGAACTATTTAATTATTGGAACGAAGTTCCTTGTCGCGCGTTGCGAAAGGGGACTAGACGGAAAAAATTAAGACCAAAAGTTGTAACGACACTTTTTGCTATAGTTGTAATCCGTGCAGCGTGCGCGTGTTTGTCTCTCTCTCTCTCTCTCTAATAGAAAGCAAGCCAGTTATTTTCGTTTCGTCTCTCTATTTCGCATTGAACAGTGTGGTATCGCGAAGGTTATTTTTGTTGAGGATATACAGGTTTTTTTGTACATAATAAATAATAACTTTGTTCCATCCGGTGTCCCTTGACAAGTTCTCAAGTTTTTTTTTCTATTTATTTAGTTTTGGCTAGGTAAGCAAAACATACCACAGTAATTCGCAGTCGCAACAAGTTTCCTTCTTCAATTCCTTCCATATTTCCTCCTCTGGCTTCTTCTCGCTAATCAGGAGACGAGCAACGGCGCGGATCAGGCGTCTCTTGAACTTGTCTAGCTCTAACGCAGCCTTCGTAACATGTGCAGGCTTATCTAGAAAGAATAAGGAAGCATGAGTAACTTAGTATTAGTAAAAGGGATATGAATATTATAATAAAAAAAATGATAGTAAATACCCAAGGCATTAAGTGCGCCTTTGTAAAAAAAAATACATGTTTTATGCACATGTAAAAAATTGTACAAAGGCGGACTTAATGCCTTGGGTATTTATTATCATTTTTTTATGTTTTAATTACTTAATAAATAATTAATCAATGGATGAAGTCTTTGTTTTTTTTTTTAATTGAACTTAGTACATATTATATACCGAGGTCCTAACATGAACGCGTGTTGTAACATATGTAGATAAGACCTTTTTTTTTATCAAAAAGACAATTTTAAAGACCTTTAGCATTTGTTTTGTTTTGCAAGCACAATTACTCACTAACCCCGACATTATCTTAATAAATTAAAACCACGATGTTCGTGCATGCAAATCTATGGAACCAACCAACCCATTTCAATAAAATTTTATGAATGTAACGTTTTGTTTTTGTACATACATACGATAGGGATAACAAGAATGGGAAAATGGTTTGTACGGAATCCTCGGTACGCGAGTCTTGACTCGTTCTTGGCGGGTTTTTAACCGTTAAGTAGAGCCTATGGACGACCTTTAGTGTTATCAGTAAGCCCCTAAAACGCACTGACCCAATTCGGGTTTTTTTTTCCTTTCGACACAATACGAAATCAGATTTGGCACTTGCCCTATTGGCAGCAATGTAGACGATTTTTGACGCCCTGTAATTGTTTTCCCCTTTTTGTTGCTTGTACATATTTTAATTAGTAACACTAAATTATTATTATAGATTGTCTATGTAAATCGGATTGGTAATTTTTCGACCGTTTGTCAATTCGCCGAAATCTATCCTAGCTCCTGATTGTATACTCTAGGAAAAGTCAACATAATTTATTTTCTTTTTGCATAAAATAGCAAGTGTATTGAAAAACGTCGTTTGATTCACGTGAGAATTTGTCACTGCTGTAGGCCTACCATGACGTCTTAAAGCAGAACTTATTCCACTGAGGGAAAAAGAAATGCTAGACACCCTGTGTAGCTCGGTCTCTTTCCCTCAGTGGAATTAGTTCTGCTTTAATACGTCATGGTAGGGTAGCTGTTCTCGGCTCTATAACACGCCCGAGCCGCCACTCGGCCGTAATGACAAAGTTTCCTCACTCGAATCACAGTATACATTTTTTTTAGGGAGGTGACAGGTGGGAATTTCCTAATGTTTGGAATGTGGTGATTTATTTGATTTACTCGTAGCTCAGGCTATCGACACACTAAGAAGATTTACTTTAATGCTGCAAATCTCACCAATACGTGGTAATATTATTAACTAGCTTTTGCCCGCAGCTTCGCTCGCGTTAAATTTGGGGTAACACAGTTCCCATATCCCGATTTGCAGGTATCTGCTACCTGCAGTTTTTGCCTATGCGCCTTATTGATTTTTAAAAGCAAAGCTAAGTTTTCCCTTTACTTCCCTCTTTGTCACTCATATCCCACTTTTCTTAAAAAAAATTGCCTATGTCCGTCTCCTGGGTCCCAACTATCTCTGTACCTACCTACCAAAATTCATCAAAATCGGTTTTTTGCAAGCAATTGGAGAAAACAATACGAATGCATGGTGTACGGTTAAGAACAATAATCTTGGGGCGGTTAAAGCCAGCGGTTATAGCGATATAGCACGTTGTTAGCCGATACTATATAAAGATAGTAGTCACAAACCGTGTCGACCTTTCGAATCTGCAAGCGTTCAAGTGTACGTTACTCCAGCAAGAAAGTATCTCCTAGAGTTATATGAGTAGAACGTATAGTTTGTGCCTTATCTGCTGTAAATGTGCCCCTACATAAAAAATGTGTGCCCCCTGTCGTTTTGAAAAAAAAACGGAAAAACGATTCTTGCTGGGGTAACGTTTTTCTAGCAGGAAAATTCTAAACGAGTGATCGGAGGGAAAAAAATTGTGCATGGCCAGAGAGCTTATATGTGTGCCAAAATGTGCCCCAAAAAATAAAATCTGTGCCCCTTCAGGTTTTCGAGTTATTGCGTTTCCTGCTGGAGTAACGTTTTGATGAATCGTATATCTCTAAAACCATTGCATGTGCCCCTGTAGAATAAACATACACGAGTAGCTCTTAATGTGTGCCCATTTGTGCCCCAATTAGATTTAAGGAATAATTTATAGTTTTTAAGTTATCGCGGTTTTATCAAAACCCGAAAAAACATCGCAGCGCCTAAATGAGGCAAGGCATAAGTTCACTGAAAACTGTATTCGGTCCTTCTTGGCGCTAATAATAACCATAGAAAGTTTCAAAACTGTTCATGCATGCGTTTTTGAGTAATCTTGCTAAAAGTCAAAACGATAGTGTCACAACTTTAACGGCAAAATACAAGGAACTGGCTCAATCTCAGATGTGTAGGTGTAAACCAAAATCATGTGCCTTTAGTCAAAAATATATGGTGAAAATATTAAGCTTGGCATGTTTCGCATTAAGTAAATATAAACAAAAAACCAAATTAAGTAAACAACGGCTGGTTATCCGACCAAATTAAAATGACTACTAAAAAGCGACGGATTCATACATTTCGATGACCTTCTTTACTTAACTCACTAACCGGTTCACACGTGTTGTGCCTGAGTACACTGAAGTAGAAAAGTAATAAATAATAAAATAAAGTTGTTATTGGATTATGTTCTACTAGCTGTTTCTATGACCCTACACATGATTAAGTACATTATAAATAGTAGCCTAAGTGCTATTCCAAGGTAAGCTATCTTCATCATTTTAAATTTCATTAAAATAGGTACATCCAGTAATTTATGTGTGAACGAAAGAAATACATCCAGATATTTGCCATTTGTCAGGTCTTTGACCCAAAATTTGATTGGTCCCAATGTTTAAAAAATATATAGTTCATGAAATGTATGATCTACTACTAAAAAGAGGTAGCTCTTTTTGGTAAATAAATAAAAAGCCCGTATTTGTCTTTAGAATATATATATTTATTGATAAGCCGTAGGTTAGGTAAATTAACAGTAAGTTTTTCATCATTAAGGGGAATGCCCCAACCAGCCCGCGAAATTGAAAATCTCTTGCGTTTTTTGCAATTTGCAGGCCAGTGCTAGCTAGGTTGTATGTTGATTAAAATATTATTCGCGGCTGTAAGACGTATGTAGTTATAGAATTATAATCATCAAAATCACCAATACGACGAGTTATAAGTTAGACTTAGATGAAGAACTGATCTGTGATTTAAATAATAATGATGACCACACAACGTGCAAATTATTTCTAATATTTATACGTAGGAAATTTGATCTGTGATTTGATGCAATAATTTCCACATAAACAAGCTGTTTCATTAATATGATAACAATATAACAAGGTGCATTTCATATATTTTTTAATTAGCCCCCAAAACTTTTGAACGCAACTGTACGGACAACAGCTTAGGTATAATACGTCCAATAAAGAAGGTCATCGATATGTATGAATCCGTCGCTTTTAGTAGTCATTTTAATTTGGTCGGATAACCAGCTGTTGTTTACTTAATTTGGTTTTTTGTTTATATTTACTTAATGCGAAATATTCCAAGCTTAATATTTTCACCATATATTTTTGACTAAAGGCACATGATTTTGGTTTACACCTACACATCTGAGATTGAGCCAGTTCCTTGTATTTTGCCGTCAAAGTTGTGACACCATCGTTTTGACTTTTAGCAAGATTACTCAAAAACGCATGCATGAACAGTTTTGAAACTTTCTATGGTTATTATTAGCGCCAAGAAGGACCGAATACAGTTTTCAATGAACTTATGCCTTGCCTCATTTAGGCGCTGCGGTGTTTTTTCGGGTTTTGATAAAACCGCGATAACTTAAAAACTATAAATTATTCCTTAAATCTAATTGGGGCACAAATGGGCACACATTAAGAGCTACTCGTGTATGTTTATTCTATAGGGGCACATGCAATGGTTTTAGAGATATACGATTCATCAAAACGTTACTCCAGCAGGAAACGCAATAACTCGAAAACCTGAAGGGGCACAGATTTTATTTTTTGGGGCACATTTTGGCACACATATAAGCTCTCTGGCCATGCACAATTTTTTTCCCTCCGATCACTCGTTTAGAATTTTCCTGCTAGAAAAACGTTACCCCAGCAAGAATCGTTTTTCCGTTTTTTTTTCAAAACGACAGGGGGCACACATTTTTTATGTAGGGGCACATTTACAGCAGATAAGGCACAAACTATACGTTCTACTCATATAACTCTAGGAGATACTTTCTTGCTGGAGTAACGTACACAGCGTTCAAAACCGTTATACATAAAGCCAAACTATCTAGGCAATTACTTCAGCCCCTGGCGGGAGGCCCTACACTCACGGCTTTTATAGTATAGTCCAGTTAAGGAAACGACAATCTCCATAACTATAATAATTAATAATCATTCAGAAAAAAAAAACTACACGGACAGCACGGACTGGCATTTCGTGGATTCGTAGCAACACCAACTGCAAACCTAAATTTAGTTTTTCATTGTATCCATTCACATAACAATGTTACTGCTGCAGTTTGACAGAAAGTCTCACATGTTTAAATCGGAATTTTAAGCAATTTTTCATTTTAAAAAAAAGTTTCGCAAGTACAGACGCCTGCACATCAAGCTACTACAATCTGTCAGATTTCTTTGATAGATTTTCGACTTTATTGCTAAAGTATTAGGTTCAAGGTTCATTGGGAAAAATTGACAGTTTCGGGTAGCTTGACTGCTGGCGTCTTCTGTACTACTAACCCATTTTTAGGGTTCCGTACCTCAAAAGGAGAAAAATACGGAACTCTCATTGGATCACTTTGGTGTCCGTCTATCTGTCCGTCAAGACACTTTATCTCGGGAACGCGTGAAGGTATCGAGTTGAAATTAAAACCATATACTCAAATCTGTGGTCCCTTAGTGCTGTAAAATAAGCAACCCGCTAAGCCTACGCAATCAAAACACAAGTTTGTACGGAACCTTCGATGCGCGAACCTGACTCGCTCGCAGAGGCAAATAACTCATCAACCACACTTAACACTTACTACTTTATACACTTATGAAAAATATTTTTTCAGGAACCTCTTTAAGGACTTCTTTAGGATATTTTTGGCCCTTAGTTACATGTTTGGAGAGCCAACCCTAATATATATTAATTATAACCCTAATTTCAACTGTGTTGTGCCAACAGTCTTGAGGTAAAATCAATGTGACATACGGGCGGACAAACAGACAGACGGATAAAGCAAATCTATAAGGCTTCCGGTTTAGCCTTTTTTTTTTTTAAACGTTGCCCTACACTAGGAATTTCTCCTGTATCGTGGGTGCGTTTACAAACATATAAACTCACATCCACAAACAGCCAGACCCGAAACAACTATCTGTAGGCCATACAAATATTTGTTCCGTGCGGGAATCGAACCCGCGACACGTAGCGCAGCAGTCGATCGCTCAGCCACTGCACCAACCGTGTCGTCAAATTCGTCGTATTTGATTAAGAAACCCTAAACACATTCACTGTGCCACTATCACTGGCCTAAAACATGCGTACGCACTAATTCGTCAAAATGCTCAAGCAGTTTTTAATGTTTAAATCGATAATAAACTAAATAAACCGCCCCAATATTGACCTTGAACTAACATTCTGATGAATATTAATGAATTCACCGATGTAAATGGGCCGCAAAACAGTTTTGTTTTACCTCTCATACCTGTTTGCCATTTTGTATTTTTTGATGTTTCACGTCACCAGAAACGTCACCGAAACATTTCACAATAGAATTTTGTGATATTATAATTATCTTTGGAATAATAAATAGTAGAGACATTGTCATTATTATTAAAACTAGCTTTTGCGCGCGGCTTCCCTTATCTGCCTACGCTTCGGTATTGTTATCCTACGGGAGTGTCCTAACGAGATAAAAGGTGTTTATAGAATGTTCAATAATTTTATTATTTTTGTTAAGAAGTTTGCCCAGTTAGTCTTGTCGTCGCAAGCGCAACTGCTGAGCATGAGAAAGGGGTTTGAAATCTTTATATTTTTTTTCGTTCAGCGCCATCTGTAGCGATCACAATATTTAACAACGAAATGTTACGTATTTTATTATAATTTATCTTTTACGAAAACCTAAAGCAAATATCTAGCTATAAAACTCGCCTGAATTTGAGGATCTTTTCAGTATGGTGGGGTCAAGATGGGTTAATCTAGAGCCCTCCCATGCAATTATAGCTGCCGTACTGCGTTAAAACATTTTAAATTAATTTCTAAAAATAGAGTAAATCTCTAACTATACGTGAAACGGAACGTAAATTCAGCAACATTTTTATTAAATGTTTTTGACGTTACATCTGCCAAAATCATCTTAAAATGCGTAAAATGATTCGCAAGGTTAATTTGTTTTTACATGAAAGTAATTTAAAAGTAAATATTTTGGTGTTATGTTGTGTGCAAGAGCGGGTGAAGGAAGCCTGGGTTTTGGGGTACCACCCCAACTCGGACAGTTTATGATCGTGGTTTTTTTTTTTAACCATATTTAGAAATAGGAGCCTCGCTCCGTGGTGCTCCGTCGACTTTGCCTTTTACTTTTTCTTGCAATCTTCCTAAGTAATTATTCCCTCAATTAAGCCGACTTTTAAAGAAACAAATAAAATTATGACCTGTAATTCATGAAAAAATCTTTGAACATCCGGTAGGTGGGGGCAGCCCTAAACGACCACCCCCACTACCCCTCCTCGATTTAAGCGACTCGATTCTAAACCTTACCGGCAAAGTGCGAGTTGGAGTCTAATATATATACCTATATAAATAAGATAATAAATATACCTCACACAGGTACCTATACAACGAAATATATTTTCAACGCTCTGTTATATTATGAAGAGCCGCCCATGCCTTTATTTTTAATTTCGCATCACTTTTGTGTTCAGATTCAGATCGATTCCCTTTTAGCCATTTAGCTACGGAACCCCAAACACGAATATTTTATATTAATCTTTCGATTGATAATTTAAAAAATTGGCAACCCAATACCTACGCGGTAAACATGTGGGATTATTGTGTTATTTGTGATTATTTAATAACATTTAAACGATGATCGTCGTATCTCATTCAAACAGAAAGTAATGTTTTTAACGGAAGCAGCACACACGTCCATACTAGTGCACAAACTCGGAAATACTCAAATAATTTTATTATTCAATTACCTATATTTTTTTAGTGTACAATTTGTTTGACTTGATTAGTATAAACCGAGAAATATATATAATATATTATTTTGATCACATATTATTATCATTTATTTTTGTTTTTAACGCATTTTCATGTCATATAATTTCATTCTCATTTATTTTCAAATACACAATAAACCGTACCTAACTAATTCACTATCGTTTAATTATTTAAAAAATAGTGTAATAGGAAGCAAAAGTATAATAAAACGACTTCAAGATATAAGCGACTGACACGTCTGCATACTTCTAGTGCGGCCTCGCAAATGAATTTCTTGATCGCACTAGACATGAGAAATATCAATATATAAATACCCATTGAGTACAGGAAACCCGGAACACGAGTTTTTTTATCACATTTAAATCTGCAATCACATTCACTAATACAATAACAATCTAAGATTATCTTACACAGTTTACATTTCCTTTACACTTGCGAACACATCAACGTTTCAAAACAAAATGGCGAAAACGTGTATCGTTCAATGAAGACCAACAGAACCGCGCGGCAGCGCCGAATCCACGGGAACGTGCGACACGAACAAGAATAGATTGTCGTTCCATCCTTGTCGCGCATCGTATAGCGGGATTCAGACAGTGGAGTTGCGTAAGCGAGATCAGATACCAACATTTAGAAATCACCAGCCATTTTGAACGTACACTTTACACAGGTCGGACGTATGCATGGCCGCGGAGCGACGGAATATTATTATATTGAACCGCGTTAATTTGAAACCAACATTAATGTTTTGTGTCCCTTATTCTTATTTGTTCTTACAGTGTAATTCTATTTACTCCGTCAGTAAACATGAGCGTGAAGAGTGTACGAACAAAGTAGGTTACGACGGACTAAATGTCATTATTAGAAAATGAATCGTTTCGAAGAAAGAAAATATGTCAAATAGCGAGTGTTTAGGGCATTAATTAATCATTGTTACTATGTGAGATTGTGAGAAAAATCTCATTTAATAATAATACATTGAACTTCAATTTGATCACAGAAATTCAAAAGTAAAACCAGAATTGCTTAGAAGGCGTATTATTTTTTCTCAAGCGTTTCAAAAGGCTCCGAATGCCAACACGAAACTAGTTATCATAGCAGATAAGAGCCTCTACCATTTATTTTCATTTATGCGTGAGTTCGTAAAAACTGCTCATTCAACGAAAGTTCTAACTTATTATTAGAAATTAAGACAAAAATATTAAAACACTATTGTCAATCACCAATTCAAGGAAAATATAATAGGATTACTTATATTAATCATACAATGCGATGTTACAATTAACTGAATACAAAACACAAACCTACGCACTTAGAGCAGTAATTCGTATCCGATCAACATCCGATTGACTTTACCATAGAGTTCGAGTACCGATCGACTTATCCTTCTTTGTGCACTTTAGTAGGGAACGAAATGAGCTCGTGGCAGAAAACAGCTTGTTTCCATTGTCAAGGCTGCGAACGTAATCGTGTAGTAGGTATCGTTTCGTATATTTTGATGAATAAAACTGGGAAAAATATTTCAATGTTTTTCATTTGAGTTCAAATTGAACGGGACCAGAACATAATGGCTTTATTTAAAAGACGAAAAAGGGTTTTAAAGTTAGAACAGCATAATATTATACTGACATACATATATTTATTATTTAAGGTATTTTTACCTATATTCAAATGAAGAATAACTTACAAAGTGGAATGTTCATAAATCGTGAATTTAAATTTGATAGCACCTGTGTATATTTATGTCTAGGTTCACGTAAGTTCTCGACAATAAATTGGATTTAAGTACAAAAAATACAGCAACATTAGGTAGATATAGGTATTAAGTAAAAGGAACTGTTTCTCTTTATAACGTTTCATTTAAAATCCAAAGATTGACTAAGGTGATAGATAATGTTTTGTATCCAATGTACCTCTATTATAGCAGCTGTTTTTTTTAAACGATGTCGTATCGCCCGAGTCTTGTTTATGAAACCGTGCCAGCCAGCTGGTAACTTGTTTATTGGTAATGTAGATAGCGTGTTTCTGTGCACACGATTATAAGCTTTATTTTCTCCGTAACCAGGTTTAATTTCATATGTACGAATGCTTTGGTAGTTATGTACCTTTAGTGAAGTATTTTTTTCCAACGAATTTGTGACGTAATGTCTTGTGTACCTACCTTAATACATAGATATGTATATTCTATTGTATGTTGATTCTTCAAGCACGTTTTTTTCAACGTATGTTGCCAAGGCAACCTACAACCAAAAACATTTAGGTACAAAAAATACAAAGTTTTCGACAACGGCAACATTCCATTTTCAGGGTTCCGTAGAGAAATGGCTAAAACGGAACCCGCAGTACGTCTTGTCTGAACATCTCAGGGACGCTTTGAAGATACCTACGAGGTAATTAATGAGGTTTATAAACAAACAAGATAGGCGCGAAAATATTAACAGGAAAATATTATAATATTTTAGCGTTACTTTCAAGTTCCAATTTAATAGATATTTTTAGCGTATTTGATGAAAATTTCGGACTTATCTAATTAATCTATACTTATAGGGAATAGATCTGTAGAGAGGTCAATTCTGTACATGAAATATATAATACTAGCTTTCGCCCGCGGCTTCGCTCGCGTTAAATTCGGTATAACACACCAAGCAGACCTGCAGTTTTTGCTCTTGCGCCTGATTGATTTGTAATAGCAACTCTAAGTTTTCCCTTTTTTTTCCTCTTTCTCCCTCACATCCCACTTTTTTAAAAAAAAAAGTTAGCCTATGTCCGTCTCCTGGTTCCCAACTATCTCTGTACCAAAATTCATCAAAATCGGTGTAGCCATTAAAGCGTGAAGAGGTAACAAACAAACAAACAAACTCACTTTCGCTTTTATAATATTAGTAAGTAAGGAAGTAAGTAAGGATGTATTTCCAAAAAAAAAAGGTGTGTGTGCGATTCACACACGATAGAAGTGAATCTTCAGTAAATCGACAAAATAATGTATATATGTATATATATAACAAGGTTAGGATAATTACAAAGTTTATTTGTTTAAAAATGAAAGTATTTTGATTAATTTTAAAATCAATTTTATACTTTATTTAACATTATGTTACAT
This sequence comes from Ochropleura plecta, assembly GCA_905475445.1. Classification (NCBI taxonomy): domain Eukaryota; kingdom Metazoa; phylum Arthropoda; class Insecta; order Lepidoptera; family Noctuidae; genus Ochropleura; species Ochropleura plecta. The sequence continues at coordinate 10,296,191 of FR997738.1, forward strand.
AATTTATTTCTCAAATAGAGGAGCTCATGGCTAAATAATAGCAACCGCTCGGGTCGATCTTTAGGTTAAGCCGCGCTTGCCTAGGTTGGTCTGTGGATGGGTGACCACCCGTTACATACCGAGTTTCCTCCGTGCCTCGGAAAGCACGTTAAGCCGTTGGTCCCGGCTGTCATTTGTAGATCTTTGACAGTCGTTACAGGTAGTCAGTGTCCCGAAAGCATAGTATTAAAGAGGGGAAGTAGGTTATCTCCGGCCCAATCCGCGATATAATTGCCTACTGTCATAGGGTTGTCACTTTTAGCTAAATTTTAATTCAGTACCTATAAATTGGCAAGGGTCGGGAAGTTGTATTTTTTACTTTTATTGTCTGGGTACAGGGTTTGTCAGGCCTCACTAATTTGTACTATCACAAATTCATTAGTTTAAAGCCCAGCCCTGTCAAAGATAACACATCTCTTATTAGTCAATAAAATTCAACAATGGTTTTCCTATCAAATAGAAATGTATTCAAGATACAGAGCAGCATTATTTATAACTAGCTTCCGGGATTCTGCCCGCGTGGTGTGTTGATAAAAAGCAGCCTATAGCAAAAATAACAAAATCGAAGTATAAATAAAATTTATAGGTACGTCTCATTTTTAAGGTTACGTCCCCAATGGGTAAAAACCCTATTACTAAGTCTTCGCTGTCCGTCCGTCCATAGGTAATGGTACGGATCTAACTAATAGGTATGTATTATAAAATTTCATAAAACCTATGTTTTATTATATTTAATGTAATTAGATTAAGATCTAATTACATAAAATTACTACTAATTTACAATAAGTTGTACCTATGTTCACAAATAAAGGATTTGAATTTAGTTTGTAAGGAACCCGTCAACTCAACGTACCTACTCTGTGCTCACGCGTCTGCCCGTGTTCGGGTCGCGCACTCAGCGATGAGCGACTTGTTTCCCATACCGCCCGCGCGGGCCAGCCTAGTCACGGCGACACGAAATTAATTTTGTTGGACATATGGCAACCCTAAGCATACTTTACACACAGGTATTAGACTCTACCCACTAGTTTTCGTCCGTAGCTTTACCTACTCGAGTTGAGGTCGGAAACTGTCCCCCGGGAATATTTGAAATTTTGTCTATGAAACTCAAAGATGCACAGAATAAATAATAGTACCTACTACGTATTATAGCTTCAGTAGTAAGAGATTTTTAGAATCGGAACACACTGAAGAATGTTACTAGGTATGCCAAATCTCTTGAAATATTGTCTCAGTAAAGCCTGTGTATGCAAACACTCTAGTTTTTGTTTTAGTCAAAAAATCCTAGTAGTTTTGATTTTATAGGCATTAAAAGTTTCGAAAAATATCGAGTCCCGCTAAGTTACGTGACCGCTTGTGACGTCTTTTCACAACGCGCCGCGCGGACCACGGCTCGCTTAGTATGAAGTCGCCACAGCGGTTATAGTAGGTGTAATAGCTTGCTCAGTGTTAAAATATTTAGAATTCAATGAAAAGGATCAAGAAGTCTTAACCTGCGAAGATTGTGCCGCCACCAGAGGTGGCTGTAAACATACTATAGCATTTTTAATGTGGCCACATCGTCGAAGCGAGGAGCCTCCAACGACTGCTACCAAGTGTTATTGGAAAAAATCTAAGCTCTCCGGTATTGGTACCACACTGAAAATGATTAAAGCTAAAGATTTTGGTACAAGTGGTAATAAAACACTTCATTTAGCTGGTCAGAATGGAAATATTTACTTGCACTCCCTTACTTTTTTTGATATTTCTAAACACTGATCATTATTTGCAAAACTTAATGGTTTTTCTATTACTTTTTCGTCTTCACAGCTAACAACAAATATCTCTTCAGGTTTTTCTAACATCGAAGTTTCATCTTTATTTAATAGTTTCTCAAAATATTCTATACGATTACGTTTTCGTACTGCAGATCTCTGAGGTTTATCTTCCTTTTCCTGTTGACATTTGAATTTGTGTGGAACTATACCCTGCTTTAGTTTAATTCTTCCCCCGATCAATTTATATTTAATATAGTTCTCCATATCATTTTCAATCTAAAACAAGAAAAATCTTATTAGCTAATCTATACACCTAGCCGACGCGAGCAGAGTAGTAGGCAACGCAAAACAGTTGCATTGTTCTTAAGTTATTATAATATGTAATACTATACAAAACATAACGGAAAGTTCTGACACCAAAGGTTTTGTATTCACGATCACTGTATTTTATAATGAAATTATTTTAACCGGATTAATCGCGTACTTATTGATTTTTCATTTTTCCTGCCAATGTAAAATCAATAAACACGCAATTAATCCAGTTAGAAATTGTTTTATTGTAAGATGAAAATAATTAGGTATTATTACTTATGTTTACCGACATAAAATACACTATACTTACGTCAAAATGGTCTTCACAACAATAAACTGTACTTTTATGTCCAAATGGATGTAACCTCTTCATAGCTTTTATCCATATTTTTCGTAGGTATTTTAACGTCCTTTGGAACTATAAAAAACAACTTTTCCAGCGAATTGGTAGTTGTATTTTTACATTTAGGCACAACACATGATTTCCTAGTATTTGGATTGGACATTTTCAAAAGTATTTAGGTATAATTTCAACGGCACGGGCGCGCGACCGCGAGCGGACTGAGTGAGCCAGACTGAGCGTGTTGTGCGATGACGTCACACCGTAACCGGCAGCCCGCGTCGTGCGTTACAACTTGTTTTACTTCTAAATCGGAAACTAATTGACATATTGAAATAAGTCTTTCACTAGTATTTTTTTTTATTTTTGACAGAGAATATGGAGTGCTAATGATTAAGTAAGGAAGAGAATAAATTCCTATATGGGCAGGAGAATGATGATGTGGACAAAACCAAAAGAGAAAAATACTACCTACATTTATTGAGAGTAAGAAACTAGGAAGTAGAGACTTTTCTATTATGCTTGCAAAGTAGCGGGAAGATAGAAGAAGAAGATAGGTACCGCGGGAAAGAAACAAAGGGAAAAAGAAGGAACATGATTTCCCATCCCCAAAGAAAACAAAAAAGTAGCGGGAAGAGAGATTTAGAACATTATCGATATCGCACAGCAGTTAGAATTGATGACGACGGAACTTACATGCTCCTTCTTACGTAGCAAGACCGACAGAGAGCGTAATGGCAGGCGCTTTAGGCTAATCAAATAGATTAGAACAAAGTGAAACGGTTGAACAAACTCCGGAGTCGCGGTGACTTTATTGTTGCGAAACTTTTTCACATTTTGCCACAGAAGTAAATAAAATGAAGCTATACATAACACAACAAAGTCTAAAATTACAAACCCAGTTGAGTTATCGTGTATTATTTTTATTCAATACTTTTTGCATAAAAAACAGACTTCTAACTGACACTGAAAAGGCGGGAAATAAATTTACATCCAGAAGCTTCGATCAATGTTGATCCAGAAGTCCAGAAGTAAAAAATCGACCAAAAGTCACCGACTTCCGGAACTAAACTTATTTTCCGTGTTTTTTGTTTTTGGAAAATATAAGTAGTCGAATTGACAACCTCCCATTTGAATTCGTTAAAAACTCAATGGACTCTTCGTTGCGCATGGTGGCGTCCCGTTGCTATCCCGCTCTAAGTAATCAATAAAACTGCGCCGATTCCTCTGCGCAGCTTTTATTCCACTTACGCTTTTATTTTTAGATCTACCTACATATACCTACTTACCATAATAAACACATCTAATAATTTATAATAATATTGAATTCCTTGAATTGATACTGCCCTCTTCACATCTCGATACTTATATTATGTACCTATATCTTTTACTATGGGATACCATCTACTTATGTAATACATAATGGAATGAAAAAGAAATTGGAGTATTGAATAGCTAAATTCGCAAATCATAAGCTGATTATAATTGTAGAATCATAATTGAAGGTGCTTTTAATTAATACCAGCCACGGTTAAATATTAGGTAGGATAGTGAACGCATCCCTAATTCCTCATCGAAGGTTTGATTACCGCCATCACCGAAAAAAACAGGGCCATTTATATAGAAATACCAATGTTTCACTGATATATAGGTACTAACAGCCATTTGTAAACATAGAGGAGCTCGTGGCTAAATAATAGCAGCCGCTCGGGTCGATCTTTAGGTTAAGCCGCGCTTGCCTAGGTTGGTCTGTGGATGGGTGACCACCCGTTACATACCGAGTTTCCTCCGTGCCTCGGAAAGCACGTTAAGCCGTTGGTCCCGGCTGTCATTTGTAGATCTTTGACAGTCGTTACAGGTAGTCAGTGTTCCAAAAGTCTGACAACCAGTCTTACCAAGGGGTATCGTATTACCCAGTATTAACTGGTTGTGGAGGTCAGATAGGCAGTCGCTCCATGTAAAATACTGATATTCAGCTGCATCCGGTTAGACTGGAAGCCGACCCCAACATAGTTGGGAAAAGGCTAGGCAGATGATGAGCCATTTGTAAACATGCTAAAGGAGAAGCTTAAAAAAAAACTTAGGGATTTAGTATAGTTTTTCTAAATAAAAACGCTGTCATGAACAGCATTTTCTGTGGTTCTACAAACTGTAACAAAGCGAGGCATCGCCCTTCCTTGGTGCATGCGCTGTCATCGACAAAGTGATGCAGTAGGTAGCGACAGTGGCGAGTCGATAGTTTTTTTATCGATAATTTTATAAGTACCTACTCGTTTCTTGATGTAAGTAGGTATTTACATATCTGTGTACGTAATTAGTTCATGTGGCTGTACAAACCTCGCCAGCCATAGGGAATGCAGTACCAACCAGGATAAAAGCCTATGTGCAGGTTATAAGTTTTCTGCGTGACAATCCGTTGTTTTTGCGTGAAACTGTAACTCATACCTACGTAATTCATATATCCTCTCAAATCTTATTCATCTAGTACATATTATAATCCACATAATATTATAAAACTGAAAACATTGTTTGGTTGAACGCGCTAATCTATGGAAGAACTCTAATTTAGAAAAAAAAATGTGTTAGATAGATAGCCCTTTTATCAAGATAGGCTATACCTACAACATTCTTCTTTCTAGTATTTTTTTGTCTAGTTTTTTTGGTTTAAGGCGCTGTACAAAGCAAACACTTCGTAAAACGTCTAGTTTTTCGTCGCAAAGTTAGCCGTATCTGTACAAAATTACCGTGTATAGTTCAATACATAAAGTAAAGAGTTAAACAAAACAAGTTTACAAAAGTGGTCTAGTACTACGTAAAAAAAATAATTAAAAAGACCAAGAAAAAAATTTTTTCAGCGACAACCATCATTTTTTTTATATCTATAACAAAGAAAATTGTATATACTAAAGAGATATCTAAAAATTTTCAAACATTGAGCTGTATTTTTTTTTAAACGAAACCAAATAATTTTACAGCAAGATGGTGCTCCAGCCCATAACAGCATAATCACTACTGCCTACATTAATAACCATTTTAATACCTGGATTGGTAAAAACGGCCACTGAGTGAAAGAGACAGAGCTATACAGGGTGTGTAACACCATATCTTTCTCACACAGGAATAAGAACTGCTATAAGATGTCATGGTAACCCTTCTGATCTCACCCATTTAGATTTTTTTTTGTGTATATATGTAAAAAATCAAATTTACATTAAATCTTATGAGAATGTAAACGATTTGAGAATTGAAGTTCAGAATACGATTTATAACATTCACCACAACACGTTATTAAAGGTTACTAGAAATGAATTCGTTAGAAGAATAAATTTGTGTATCCAAGAAAATGGAGCCCATTTCGAGCAATTAATTAGTTAGTTTACAATTTTTTGTAAATAATTAAATTAATCTAAGATTTTATTTATTTCTATTTAAGTACAGGGTGCAACTTTTACAGATTTTAGTCGGTTCGATTACAGTGTGCGGCAAGCGAATTTTTAAAAATCTTTATATGCTGTTTCTTTTCAAAAATAAAGGAATGTTTTCTTAAATAATTTCACCCTGTTTAACGAGTTGTCTTGTCACCCATTCACAGACCAACCTAGGTAAGCTCGTGCTTAACCTGAAGATGGAAGTGATTTGTTATTATTTGGCCACAAATGCCTTCTCCTGCTATACTAAATTAAGATTGAGTAAGAACTCAATGTTAGTCTTCCTTCTTTATCGCGTAGATAACTGCCTAAACTGGTGTCAGTTAACTGCTTTCCTCGCGATTTTTTCCTTCACCGAAGAAAGCGATAATTATAAATAACCTAGGACTTGACAGTACGAAGGTCACACAACAAGACTAGCATTTTTCATTGCTCAATAGTGGTTTGGTATAAAAAATCTGTAGATTTTAGATTAACATAACGAATATAGATGCTAAGTTGACTAAAAGCAAAGTAATCCTTACTAATATTATAAAAGCGAAAGTGAGTTTGTTTGTTTGTTTGTTTGTTACCTCTTCACGCTTTAATGGCTAAACCGATTTTGATGAAATTTGGTACAGAGATAGTTGGGAACCAGGAGACGGACATAGGCTAATATTTTTTTTAAAAAAGTGGGATGTGAGGGAGAAAGAGGGAAGAAACGGGAAAACTTAGCGTTGCTATTACAAATCAATAAGGCGCTACCGAATTTAACGCGAGCGAAGCCGCGGGCAAAAGCTAGTGAGTACATAAATCATTAGTTATAAGCAGTTTTACCTACTAGACATTATAAAATACCTTCTTTATGGTCAATGTTTTTTGTTAACTTCCTGTTTCTTTTCCTGATTTGCTTCATTAGTAGTTTTCGCATTTTAATAGTGTTGTGGATACCCCTCTGAGGCGGTTTCAAGATGTTTTGTGCGCAATGCAGTTGCTTTAGGAACTCATCATTACTGGGTGTTTCATTAGTAATCTGAAATATTACAGACCATATTAAATGTGCAAGATTACAAAAGAAAAAACGACAGAAACATATTTTGAATGATAAATATAATTCCTCCGGAGGACCACAGACCGTTTTCGGCCACGGCTGCCAATTTTGAGTGGAGATAAGCCACGCGGGAGATATTATAGTGCACAAGTGAGTGCATCACTCCCACTCTCATAGTTTGATGGCAACCCGAAACGGCCAGAAGGAGATCAGGCGCAGGACCAACGGCTTAACGTGCTTTCTGAGGCACGGGGGTATCATACCACCAACTTCCAAACTGCAGGCTGTCACTGAGGAATTCTAAATAAAAATCTCAACGAGCCCGTGCTCGGCGCTTGATATTGAATAATTATAATATAGTTAAACACCTCGGTCATCGGAGCGGCCTCTTCAATTTCACGAGTTGTTGGTTCTATATCAGGAGAGTTCTGTTTCATTATAGAAACTTCTGGTGCTATACCCGAAGCATTTTCATGATTTATACAAACTGCTGATGCTGGTTCTACAATATCTATGGCAGCAGAGTCCTCGTTATTTATATGATTGACGGTAGTATCAGTAGAGTCGATGTTTTGAATAAAAATAGCAGGTGTTAAATACGGAGAGTCGTTCTCTCCGACTGGTGCTGTATCAGGAGAGTACTTTTTCTTTCTACGTCTTACTGGTGGTAGATTAATATTGTTCTGAAAAGTAACATATTTTTTACCACAGTGCTAAACACAATGAACTCTCTGAAAAATGTTACTGAAACGAGATCAAAGTCAAAACACTACCTCGTCAACAGTAGGGAGTTTTAATGTTGGAATAGCAGTTATCTGCATACATGTTTTTATAGCGTGGTGCACGAAACTACAAGGCTCGAAATGTTCAGAGCACATTACGTCGTGTTTTTCAGGAACCCAGTTGCTTAGTCCCGTCGCTTTTATCCATATTTCTTTTATGGGAGGGTTTTTACGAGGAAACCTAAAAATAATAATTAGTAAGAAAACATAATAGTGGCTTCTTTCGAAATTATTGGTCTACGTTTTGTTAAAAGAAGATTAAAAATAATTTTACATAAGATTTTTGCATTATCGATACGATGCGACAAGACAAAACCATCGTGTCACCTCACTCTTCTATTACCTACGTTACAAGCAGCGGGTGATTTTTTTTAAAGATTTATTTACCTAAGTAGGTACTTACTTGTGGTATGTTATGCCAGCAATTTTTTTATTTGCTCTTCCACTTTGATTATTACACGAAGCCACAATGCAACGAGGCATTTTCGTACGTCGAATGCGTTTACTCTATGACAAAACGAACGACTAGAAACTGAATGACGGCTCGCACAAAATATATGATAGCACAAAGCGCAGAAGCCACAGCTAGGGTTGCCTCTAATTTCCTAGGTATTTGCCCTCTTACTCAAGTTTTACACTAAAACAGAATCTCAACAACCCTTGGCACTGGAGGCTGTTTAATAAAATAAAGTAGGCTCATAATTTTGTAGTTTGCTTTCCTCATATTTTCAGATCGTTGTTGAAGTTTCTAATATCACGTAGGTAGGTAGGTACCTTAACAAAAAATGGCGGGATTTGATATGTTGATGCCGTTTGCTAGTGAATCAAAATATATAGGTGGGTTTCCCGATCTATCGTCCACTGGCGGGTGCCCTAAGGGGTCCTAGGGCAGCAACAGGTCGCCAACACGCCTTCTCCGCCGCCCTGTCCTCTAGCTAGATTATAGCAAAGGCCTAAAACCCCAAAGCTTTCCAAGGGTCCTTTGCCACCGCGAACCAACCGTCGCAATGTATCAAAAGTTTTCATCACCGTTAATAAAATTGTCAACTAAATAAATGCCCAATTAAAAATGTTGTACTGTTGTAATTTCAACTATTAGTAGAATCATGACCCTCTAAATCCTCCGGCGCATTTAAAATCAAGTCAATTTAATTAAAAATATTAGCGTAGCCTTAGTAAAACAGGCATAAACAATATAATAACACTATCAACTAAATATACCGGTACAAACGATAACTATCTTTATCACTAAGCCACTACCCAACACTCGAAACCATCACCACATCCATACACACAGTTATAATTTCCCGTGAATCTATTAACTCCACATTAACCCAAAAACTGTTAACATTAACGCAAATCAATCTACAAGTGATAAAACAAGTACATAGGTACAGCGAGGTGCGAGAGACTGCCAGACAGGGAGAGAACTATGAACTCACGTAGATGTATTTATCTAGCGGATTCTGGCAATAGGGATGTGCCCTTTGCCGTGCGATTTTTAATGATCACTAGCTGTGCCGGCATGCGTTGCTATGCAATTTTCTACCTTTCTACCTACCCTTCACTTTCTTGCTATAAACCTCACGGAGCCCGAGACCTTTCCAACGAATGCAAAACCGTGGAAATCGGTTCGTGCGTTCTGGAGTTATAGCGTGAGGAAGGAAAACCCGACTTATTTTTATAATATAGTAGATAAATTGGTATTGAATTGATATTTTGTGACCTATTATGACTATTTTATTTGAGATTTTGTGAAAGTTCTCATAGTAGGTAATGCTTTTTTATTGTAATGTTTTTTTGACGTGACAACGTCTTAAATTAGGTTGCGGCTGGGAGTCACTTATGAAAAAGTGTAACGCTCGGTAACGTTACGATGAGTCACCGAACGAGAGAGAGGCCCGCCGAATGCCTTGCGTCTCTCTCCCACTCAACTATGATCGGTCTGCCGCGCGCGCAGCACATTCTACCGAGAAAAAGACGTTGTCACGTAAAATCTTCGCCCGTAAAACCGACTTTACAGGCAACCATTTTTTTTAAATTGGGGGGAGGGGCCCATCCGATGAATTTGCCACGGGCCTCGAACGGTATAGTTACGCCACTGACAGACGCTAAGCCTGCACTATAAAAAGTCATGAAAAACATGTACCTACTGCCCCATCGACATGAATAGGTTACGATAATAAAACTATTAGCATCATAGTCCTGAATACCCGATCACACTTCGATGATTAGTGTGGTTACTATTATTTAAATAAATTCGGAACATGGTATGTATTGTAGCTGTAGTAGAATTAATTTTCGTGCTAGTTTATCACCTTCTTCATATTGAGATACATTCGGTTATAATTAAAACTTCTTATTTTCATTCTAACACTTTAATATTTATAACTTTTCTAAATAAATGTTACAATATTATTTTATAAATGAAATCATTCCAAACAATATTCATATTACAAAAACTTTATAACAGTGACACCCAGACACCTATAGATTATAATAATATAGTGACACCCCACTTTGACACAATTTCGAGCCTCTACGGAATTCCAACCAGTAACCAACTCGGTTCTATTCTAGCTGCAGAAAATAAAAAAACAAGCGTATCCACTGACTATGTATAAATTGAGGAGTTTTTCCAAAGCGACTGAAAATGTCAATTATAAAACCTTTATACAAAAAAAGCTTCAAATCGGATATGAGTAACTATCGACCAATTACTTTAATCCCGATATTTTCAAAAATATTTGAGAAAGTTATGTGCAATAAAATAGAAAACTTTTTGTCATCATGTGATATCCTTAAAAAGGAACAGTTTGGATTTAGAAAGGGGAGCTCTACGGCTTCAGCATGTTTCTCCTTAATCAAGCAAATAACCGAAAGTCTGAACCAAAAATCAAAAATAGGCTGTGTCTTTCTAGACATGACAAAAGCCTTTGACTTCGTCTGCCATAAAACACTATATAAACTATCTCACTATGGAGTCCGCGGTACGGCCAATGATTGGATCAGAAGCTTTCTTACGGACCGGCAGCAATGCGTAGAAATAACAAGAACCTGTCAAAATGAACAAAAGCGATTTCGATCAACATGCAGACAAAACAACTTCGGAACACCACAAGGAGGAACTCTATCCCCTCTTTTATTTCTAGTATACATAAACGACCTACCAGAGGCAATTAATGAAGAGTGCGTACCATTTGCTGACGACACAACTTTGATTCTTAAAAGTAATGACAACAAGGACTTAGAGAAGCGGATTGTTAAAGCATTAGACAAGGCAACAAATGGCTAGATAAAAATAACTTAAAAATAAACATGACGAAAACAAATATAATACAATTTCAAGCACTTAACACAAACACAGATCGTCTAGACCAGGGGTCGGCAACCCGCGGCCCGCGGGCCGCATGCGGCCCGCGAACGTCTTTCTTGCGGCCCGTGAATGTTTTGTAAATAAGTTATAATTATCAAAATCAACGCATTAAGTAAGCGCGCCTTTTAACCTCTCTGCTCGGCAACACTTTGAAATGTGTCATTAGCTGATATTCTCAAAAGCTCCTTCTATGAATTCAATGATCTTGTTATATTTTATGGTAGCACTTATTTATGCGAACAAACATTTTCAATTGTCAATTATAGAAAAAATAAACATTTCGTCTCACAGATGAGCATTTGAGAGCTTTTTTTTCAATAAAACCTAACTGGATATCCTAGCTAATAAATAAAGGTACATATCCAAGCAAATTATCAAATATTTTTTCAAGTGTAAACGCTAATAAAACATTTATTTTTTGATGATAAGACTAGCTGTGCTCAACGGTTTAACCCGCAACTCCAGCTTCTGTAGCGTGACGACGACGAAGACGCCTAAAATGAAGGTAAATAATAACGGCGGGGGTCGGTAGGGGTCTATGCTGTAGTGTGATAAAAATGGGATATTAATAAAACCCGTTATTAGAGCAGTCAGTCAAGTCTGACATGCCCCCCCGCTCCGCCCAGAGCGGGGGAAGTCATTAGATGATTTCCCATCCGAAAAAATGAATACGATACTAGGTATAGAATTTTCTGACGATAAACGCAGATGTCTGTATGGGAATCGGGGCTGGGACACATTATCGCTATCCGAAATTATCGACCGATTTTTATCGGTAACGCACCTATGTGAGAGAGCCTTTTTTGTTCGCCGTGCGGATGTTGCCTGAAACGTCTTTGATTGTACAAAAATAGTAGGTAGGTTGTAAAAATAGTAGGCATTTTGATATAGTCGATAAACATGACTGCATCCGAGACGGAATTGACACCCGAGCGGAAGGCAAGGGTGTTTTAACAATATAGTAGAGCCTCGGCTCTATATTGTTAAAACTCGACGCTTTAGGCTCGTCACCATGTGTACCTACCAGACGAAGCTTTCAATACACTTACGAAGAGGTAAATAATAAAACGAAAAGTATTTGTTTCAATAAGAAATTGTCTTTTTCCATTTCGACATCGCCTTTCGAGTATCGATTCTACCTCGCCAGTATTTTGATGACTACAAGTGAGCAAACTTGGTCAAAATCAAAATTTCGGAAGCCGGTAATAGGTCCTTTCGTCATTAATTTCGGTACATTTCACGTCACTAAGATCTAAAAGCCGTCATTTCGATGTCGCTTGATGGTCTCTCGATCATTGAGCTCCTCAATAAACATTTACGGTTGACCCTTTTCTGTCGCACAGAACCGTAAGTTGCTAGAGCACAAAACAGCGGGAATGATATCCTACCCAGCAACATTGACGAGGTGTTCGGCAACATTCATCACATGATCCCCGTGCACTCCAAAAAATGTTGTTTACACGTAGGTTTCGATAAAACTTATACCATAAAAAAATTATTGCAATCCAATTTCCGATTTCTGTGAAATAGGTACACAAAACATAGAAACACTTAATTTCTTTTTTTTGCGCTTGTTTTGCAATTATAAGAATATAATAATATTATGTATTAAGTAGGTAGCTACATTAAAAGTTAATTTATCAAATATGGGTACTGTCAATGATATTCTAATAATTGCAATTTGAAAGAGAATAAGAACAAAGATTGAATAGGGTGCCTAGTCAGTTGAAAGTGAACTCACATTATAAGATAGATTGTTACTAAAATACTTCTAAAACCGAATAAATAAAACACAAATTCAGCGTTCAAGTGTATTCCGAAGATACATCATTTCTATTCTACTGCAGCAACTTAAAACTACAGTTTTTGACTAGAAAAAATACACACAAATATCTTATGATAAACCTAAGAAACTAAATGCTTTGGGAATGTTTACATAATAATAAGATACACATCACTCTTATAGCCCCCAGTCTATTAACTGTCCCTGTAACCTTGTTGTTATCACTTTAACATTTCTTTTAGAGATCAAGTCGAGGTATTACAATTACCGTTTTCTGCAATACTGAGGCGAGAAATGGAAAGAACTCGCAATTCTGTTGTCTAATGGACTCCATAATTCTCCAACAGCTTTGCTGCCACTCCGTTGACTAACCATATCACTCTTTCCTCTTAACTTTCAAATACATATTTAATACTAATAAATAGTAAATAGTCAGCATAAAAAAAATCAGTCCATTAAGAGATTACAAAGTATTAACTACAGAAGATAACTGTTTGAACAGTTGTAACTAACATTGATGGTTGATTAAATATTGACATTACAGCATTATTTTGATGATAATGGTAATATCTGGAAAGTGTTGATTTCATCAATTAATCAACTTGATTGTAGTACAAGTCTTTGGTATCCAGTTCTGAAACAAAAAAATATTCAGAGTTAGTATAATCAGCAAGGAAATGGATACTGAAAGGGTAAAATAAATTATAAGTTTTGTAACAAGAGGTTTTATTGTCAGTAATATCCTGATTAAGGATATTAGGTTGCCAGTAGCAACATTTAAGAATGCTAGAATTGCTAAAGGTCATTTCCCCAAGCTTTGGGATGGTATCCAAAATATCAAAAAATTTACATTTAGCAGCATGTTCCCTGTCTCTAAGTTATAAAGTCTATAATGGACATAGACACACTAACTGTTATGGATAACTCAGCCCTAATTTTGGGAACCCATACAAGGTATGTGGCTATATTTAAAACAGTTGTTCTTTACTTTTTAAGTGTCAGTATTGCACATTTATATCAAACAGCTGCTTTTTTATGACAAAAATTAATTACCTTTCTTGTCATTACCATTCTTCTTGTCCAATGCTTCTTTGAGCTTGATAATGGTCTCAGACAAGTTGTTCACCCCTGTCCACAGGTCCCATGCCTGCAGGCAACTCTGGCTGCCCTCTAGGAGAAAAACAAACACGTTGAAGACATCAAGAGGTACAGAACACACCTGCAATCCCCATAGGGTTTCCCTAGTACACCCACATTTTGCCAGTAATGTTTAAGTCACAATATGTGTCTAATCTAGACTCTGGAACTGCTACTGAGATTCTCTAAACCACCAACACTAGGCCCAGGACATAATGCTCAGCAGTATTGCTCGCAACCACACTGAGTTAAATTATTGTAAGTTTCAAAGGCATTTAGAATAAAAAAGAGCCAGTTTCACTAGCTTTTTATTAGATTCTACAGAATTTAATAATATATTGTTGTATAATTTGTAAAATATGTAAGAACGCAGTAAATTCTTATTCTATATATTTGAGAAATTAAGCACTAATGCAGAGTATGAAATGCGAGTTATGTAACGCGGGCAATAAAAAAGTAACAATAGGTTTTTAGTAAATTAGAATATAATAACGCACAGCTATGTATCTACCTAGTAATTTTAATAAATTTAAGACGAAACGAGTCAACAGCAATAATACTTACTGTCATGAAATAGATGTTCATGATAATTAGACGTCAACAGAGGGTTCAGGAGGGCCATTTTGTCCTGTCCAATGGATTCACGGTCACCTTCCTTCACAGTCATTTTTATTTAAGTAACAGCAAAAACGACTTTACTGACTGCGACGCACAAATCGAAAACAATGGCAAGATTGGCAAGAGAACAACAGACGTGAACTCAGAAAATTGACAATAATCAACCAGTGTTGCCAGGCATTACTATTATTGATTTTCTGTTTGGTAATATAAAAGTTAGGTGTTGATTTTCTGTTTGCAACCAAACAGAAAATCAACACCTAACTTTTATATTATCTTAATGGAGATTGTTAACTATTACGAATTGTACGAAACTTCGTGTAGTTTGGCCTTAACTACGTATTTACGTACGTAGCTTGAACTGTCCATTTCAAATCAAATCAAATCAAAAATCAAAAATCTTTATTTGTAAGAATATGGTACAATTAGATGTTATGTATTAGTTCCAGCATATCCTGCCATACTATGACGTACAAATATTTCCACAAAAATTAATAATCAAGACTTATATTATAAAACTATTAGTAATCATGAAATTTGAATTGAATAAATTAGAATATTGAAATTGTATATTAATAATATTGCATAACATTGAATATATAATTGCTGGATTTGGTGACTTATGGGATTTTTTTATGTTCCTAACGACTTATCCTCTAAATATTCTCTAACACTGTAATAATTTTTCGCTAATAGCAGTCTAGTCAATACCCTTTTAAACAACGATACATACTGGCAAATCTTGGATATTATTTGGCAAATGATTATAAATAATGATTGCCATGCAGTAAATATTTCTTTTAAATAGTATTAATTTAATTTGGGGTAATTTCAATTTGTCTTTGTGTCGTATTCTATTTATTTTGTAACTGCTTTTTTCAAATAAATTATAATTAAGTTTTACAAACATGCATGTTTCAAAGACATAAAGACATGGTAAAGACAGTATTTTATGTTTTTGGAATAATGGTTTACAACTATCTAAAAAGTGGACTCCACACATTGCACGAATACATTTTTTTTGTCCTTTAAAGACTCTTTCCACGTCTACTGAGTTGCCCCAAATTATAAGGCCATATCTAAGCAAAGATGCTACATAAGCATGGTAAGCAACCATTGCGGTATTTAAATTAACCGTTTGTCGTAAACGTTTCAGGAAATACACAAATCGATCTCTTTTTTTGAGTAACTTTTCTATGTGTTGTTTCCAGCTGCAATTATTGTCTACGGTTATACCCAAGAATACACATTCATTGACAGTGTTTAAGGTGAAAGCTCCAACCTACCCGCGAAATTCAAATTTTCTTACGTTTTTTGCAATTTTCAGGCCAGTGCTAGGTTGTATGTTGATTAAAATATTATTCGCGGCTGTAAGACGTATGTAATTATAGAATTATAATCATCAAAATCACCAATACAACCCTCCAAGTTCATAAAGGCGTAGGAACAAAAAAAAACAGAAAAAGTCTTTCCTACGCCTTTATGAACTTGGAGGGTTGTATTGGTGATTTTGATGATTATAATTCTATAATTACATACGTCTTACAGCCGCGAATAATATTTTAATCAACATACAACCTAGCACTGGCCTGAAAATTGCAAAAAACGTAAGAAAATTTGAATTTCGCGGGTAGGTTGGAGCTTTCACCTTAAGCAATAATTGTTATACTGAATGTCTAGACCAGCGGTCGGCAACCTCTTGGCAAGCAAGGGCCACATGGTGACAAATTAAACTAAAGGCGGGGGCCGCAGTCATTTTACTCGCATTAACCCAAGAAGCCCAATATACCGGTGCATAATAATTCGTCATATTCCATAAAAAAATGTCAGACTTGTACTGACTAAAACCCACCCATGTTCTTTCTATTGCCCTTTACGTTCCGGGGCTGCGGTATCTCTTTCGAACAACCCGCAACCCCGGCAGGCGGAGGCTCTGGCAAGCCCCTCTGCTTTGCTGATATCTCTTTGAGGCGCGCGTGAAACACGAACGCGCCGTCGACACGACCTGTCGTCATTGTTGTCTTGTAATGTCTGAGGTTGCATTTGAGAGGCGGTAGGACGGAGGAGGTTTTTCTGTATGTTAGCAGTCATTTGTCGTGACAATTCGTAGAATAGCTATTTCTTTTGCGGATGGGAAGTCATCAAATTACTTCCCCCGCTCTGGGTGGAGCGGGGGGGAGAGTCAGACTTGTACTGACTAAAACCCACCCATGTTCTTTTTACTGCCCTTTACGTTCCGGGGCCGCGGTATCTCTTTCGAACAACTCGCAACCCCGGCAGGCGGTGGCCCCGGCAGGCCCCTCTGCTTTGCTGACATCTCTTTGAGGCGCGCGTGGAAAACTAACGCGCCGTCGACACGACCTGTCGTCAATAGAGGGATGGACGGTGAGCTACCCATTGCTCACCGTCCACAGGCCCGCATTTACGGTGGCCGGGAGTCGTCTCGCGGCGCCCGGCGCCCGGGGCGTCTCCCGGGGCGGCTGGGTTGGTTTGAGGATTTCTCCCCAAACGCCCGGCCACCTCCTTCGCTAGCATGACCGCTTTCCATTCCCTCTCGTTCCGGACCATGGATTGAACCACGGCCGGATACGAGAGATCGCCGCCGCCGATCGCCTCTACGAGGGCACGGTGGTGCTCCGCCCAAGATGAGCAGACCACCACTGTGTGCTCCACCGTGTCCTCCGTGCGATCGTACCAATGGTGACACCCGGGCGTTTCCTCCCACCCGATTATGTGCAGGAACCTCCCAAAACTTCCGTATCCGGTGAGGACCTGGTTCAGGTGGTAGGTGAAGATGCCATGGCGGTTCTGCAGCCACTCCTCAAAGAAGGGACTTACCGCCACTATGCTGGCGTGCCCTGCACAGGATTGCGACAGTCGCTCTCTCCATGCCATCGCATCGGAGATCGCACCGGGGAGGTCTGTCCGCTGGGCGGCAATTGCCCCGGCAGCAGAGATTCCTGCCGGTGTAGTGCGTCGGCGCGCTAATCGTATAGGCGCGCGAGGACTATCGCTTCCAGATCCCACGGTGGCAATCCGACAAGAACGCTCGCCGCCTCACCGGATATCGTGCGTTAGCCCCGGATTAGCCTAATTGCTACCAACTTTTTGGGTGCGTTCAAGTAGTTGGTGGCGCGCCGCACTAAAGAACGCGCCCATACCGGGGCCCAGTAAACAGCCATGGACCGCACGACTCCGGCATTGAGCCTACGGCAGAAGGCGTTTGGCCCCCTCAGATTGGGCAGGAGCCGTTTGCAAGCAGCCCCGGCCCGTTGAGTTTGTTAGCTTGGGAGCCAAACGTCGGAAATGCTCCAGGAAATTCCACCAGCTGTAGATTGTAATTCCCAGGTACTTCATCGTCGACCCGACGCCGATGCGAACCCCTCCTACAGTCAGCTGTGATCCCGACGGTAGCGTATTCCCACGGCCATGAAAGACCATGGCCTCGGATTTGTGCAATGCCACCTCGAGACCCAGTAGCTGGATCCTTTCCGGCCGCCGCCTGCTGCGAACCCCCAGGACGCGTGGACTGTGCCAGGACGAGCGTGTCATCAGCGTAGCAACGCTGACGCCGTTAGGGAAGTCGGCGCGCGGCACCCAGTCGTAACCGATGTCCCACAGGAGCGGCCCCAAGATCGATCCCTCTGAGACACCGCACGTCATCTCTCGTCGGTTCCACGCTCCAGAGCGCCCGGGGTAGATGACGGCCCTGTCAGTCAGATATGCCCCGACCACACGACGAAAGTAGATTGGCATCCGGTGGCACCGGAGTGCCTCCCTGATGCAGTTCCAAGGCATGGTGTTGAACGCGTTGGCGATGTCGAGAGTCTCCAAGCATGCGCTTAGAAGCCCTAGTAGTCGGGGCCCAAGAGCCTCCAAAGCCAGGACCCAGGCTTTGCCGTGCAAGCCATCGGGTCCCAGGGCGGTAGTTTTGACTGCAGAAAAGCTCTCAAATGCTCATCTGTGAGACGAAATGTTTATTTTTTCTATAATTGACAATTGAAAATGTTTGTTCGCATAAATAAGTGCTACCATAAAATATAACAAGATCATTGAATTCATAGAAGGAGCTTTTGAGAATATCAGCTAATGACACATTTCAAAGTGTTGCCGAGCAGAGAGGTTAAAAGGCGCGCTTACTTAATGCGTTGATTTTGATAATTATAACTTATTTACAAAACATTCACGGGCCGCAAGAAAGACGTTCGCGGGCCGCATGCGGCCCGCGGGCCGCGGGTTGCCGACCCCTGGTCTAGACGATCTGTGTTTGTGTTAAGTGCTTGAAATTGTATTATATTTGTTTTCGTCATGTTTATTTTTAAGTTATTTTTATCTAGCCATTTGTTGCCTTGTCTAATGCTTTAACAATCCGCTTCTCTAAGTCCTTGTTGTCATTACTTTTAAGAATCAAAGTTGTGTCGTCAGCAAATGGTACGCACTCTTCATTAATTGCCTCTGGTAGGTCGTTTATGTATACTAGAAATAAAAGAGGGGATAGAGTTCCTCCTTGTGGTGTTCCGAAGTTGTTTTGTCTGCATGTTGATCGAAATCGCTTTTGTTCATTTTGACAGGTTCTTGTTATTTCTACGCATTGCTGCCGGTCCGTAAGAAAGCTTCTGATCCAATCATTGGCCGTACCGCGGACTCCATAGTGAGATAGTTTATATAGTGTTTTATGGCAGACGAAGTCAAAGGCTTTTGTCATGTCTAGAAAGACACAGCCTATTTTTGATTTTTGGTTCAGACTTTCGGTTATTTGCTTGATTAAGGAGAAACATGCTGAAGCCGTAGAGCTCCCCTTTCTAAATCCAAACTGTTCCTTTTTAAGGATATCACATGATGACAAAAAGTTTTCTATTTTATTGCACATAACTTTCTCAAATATTTTTGAAAATATCGGGATTAAAGTAATTGGTCGATAGTTACTCATATCCGATTTGAAGCTTTTTTTGTATAAAGGTTTTATAATTGACATTTTCAGTCGCTTTGGAAAAACTCCTCAATTTATACATAGTCAGTGGATACGCTTGTTTTTTTATTTTCTGCAGCTAGAATAGAACCGAGTTGGTTACTGGTTGGAATTCCGTAGAGGCTCGAAATTGTGTCAAAGTGGGGTGTCACTATATTATTATAATCTATAGGTGTCTGGGTGTCACTGTTATAAAGTTTTTGTAATATGAATATTGTTTGGAATGATTTCATTTATAAAATAATATTGTAACATTTATTTAGAAAAGTTATAAATATTAAAGTGTTAGAATGAAAATAAGAAGTTTTAATTATAACCGAATGTATCTCAATATGAAGAAGGTGATAAACTAGCACGAAAATTAATTCTACTACAGCTACAATACATACCATGTTCCGAATTTATTTAAATAATAGTAACCACACTAATCATCGAAGTGTGATCGGGTATTCAGGACTATGATGCTAATAGTTTTATTATCGTAACCTATTCATGTCGATGGGGCAGTAGGTACATGTTTTTCATGACTTTTTATAGTGCAGGCTTAGCGTCTGTCAGTGGCGTAACTATACCGTTCGAGGCCCGTGGCAAATTCATCGGATGGGCCCCTCCCCCCAATTTAAAAAAAATGGTTGCCTGTAAAGTCGGTTTTACGGGCGAAGATTTTACGTGACAACGTCTTTTTCTCGGTAGAATGTGCTGCGCGCGCGGCAGACCGATCATAGTTGAGTGGGAGAGAGACGCAAGGCATTCGGCGGGCCTCTCTCTCGTTCGGTGACTCATCGTAACGTTACCGAGCGTTACACTTTTTCATAAGTGACTCCCAGCCGCAACCTAATTTAAGACGTTGTCACGTCAAAAAAATGAACCAACAATAATAATATTTTTTTATTTTATAATACTTATTTATACACTTTTACTTGTAAGAGTACAATAATAAATCACTACGTTAAGTAGGTACATACAAACTTTATAATTATACTTAGGTACTTGATATTCTAATAATTCACTTTAAAATAAAAATACCTAATTATAACCCTGGGTGTTTCAAAAGTAACGTGAATAGGCATCTTCTGGGTAAGCTCGCTCCATCGTAGACCACATCATAGCTTAGACATGATTGTGGTCAAGAGCAAGCCCATTTCAAAAATGGTTGCCTGTAAAGTCGGTTTTACGGGCGAAGATTTTACGTGACAACGTCTTTTTCTCGGTAGAATGTGCTGCGCGCGCGGCAGACCGATCATAGTTGAGTGGGAGAGAGACGCAAGGCATTCGGCGGGCCTCTCTTTCGTTCGGTGACTCATCGTAACGTTACCGAGCGTTACACTTTTTCATAAGTGACTCCCAGCCGCAACCTAATTTAAGACGTTGTCACGTCAATAAAAAAAAGTACAGTCAGCATCTTATTGATATGGGCACATAGAGTAGTCAAAATGATTTGAACAACAAAAAAAGCAATTTGATATACGCAGTCCGAATAATCATATCGTTAAAAGCACACAAGTTGTTCAAAATATAAAATGTTAATTATTAAAATTCCTTCCTTCGGACTTTCTGTTCAGCAAAAGTGGTAATGATATCATCAAAGTTCAAATTTCGGGCCATAGAATTTTCGATGGATAGAATAGCTAAGTTGCTTAACCTGTCTTGTCCCATAGAATTTCTTAAATAAGTTTTTATCAATTTCAGTTTTGAAAACGATCGCTCGGCACTAGCCGTAGTCACAGGAATGGTGAGAAATAATAGAAATGCAGTGCACACTTCAGGAAAGCTTGAAGATATAAAATGATTTTTTATTATTAATAAGTCAGCAAGTTCTCTTATAGAAGATGATGTTTCTATTTCGTGTCTAAAAGAGGATCGAAAACTGAGAATTTCCTTGCAAAACGAGATGGATATATCTTCTTTATATAGATGGACAAATGCTAAAGCCTTCTCCAACAAATCAGTATCGTTCAAATTTTGTAAAGTGGCAGGTTGCAAGACACTGAAATTGGAAACAATTTCATTCATTCCAAGGAAACGCGATCTCAGTTGATTAATGATTATGTCTAATACACGATAGAATACGTTCACTTTAAACAAGCTTTCAGGATCTTGGAGACGTTCATCCTCACAAATTTCATCAAAATGACGTTTCACTTTTCTCTGACGAGTTTTAGGAAATTCAGGGTTTATAGACCATTTCGTTGCAATACTATTTGCCTCCATTTTTAAATCTTCAAATTCATTTCGATACTTTTCAAGTTGTTCTAGACATACTTGTAAACGCTTTGAAGCATTTGAAAGATCGATGGCTTTAGACTGAAGTGCTTTAGAAGCCGCGTCTATAGTTTGCAAGACTTTGCAATGGAAAACTAACAACATAATAAAATTGTAGTTTTCTATCTTCTTCTTCAGCAAGATAGCTTCATTTCTCTCATCTGTTTTGGAATTTAATAAAATAGTTTTTGTAAGCGCTTTTTGAACATCAACAAACCGAACTTTTAAAGCAAACATGGCATCGATGCGTCCTGCCCATCTAGTTGGATTCATTGTTTTTAATGTTACTGAATTTGATGATACCCGGGTCTCTCCTTTATTGTCAGATATAAAACTAGATAATATATTCCATCGTTTAATACTATGGCCAAAAAAATTATAAATTTGTTGCACAGTTTCGAATAATGTTTGTATTTCTATGACCTCTTTTACTGCATCATTTACCACCAAATTTAAATTATGAGCAGCACAATGGACATAAACTGCATTTGGCTCTACATCTCTTATGAGTTTTTGAACTCCGCCATAAGTGCCTTTCATGGTATTAGCTCCGTCGTACCCTTGTCCACGGCACTTATTGAGAGAAATACTTTTGTCATTTATGGATTTTATTATCTGCTTGGACATTGCTAAGGCAGTTTGATCCTTAACCTCATGAAATCCTAAAAATGACTCTTTAATTACAAGAGTCTTTGGAGTTCCATTTTCATCTTTCTCGATTATACAGTAACGGTAAAGTTCACACAATTGATCTGTTTTGGAAATATCTTGAGTAGTATCAAATAAAATGGAATAAAATGGTGCGGTTACTATTTCATTTACCAGAGCATTTTCCACTTTTTGAACCAGAACAGCAATGAGCTCATTTTGTATTTTTGGACTTAAGTATTTAATCTGGCCCTTAGGTTTGCTTAGCAACTCTTGTAAAATAGGATCGTATTTGGCTAATAACTCAACAATACTCAAAAAATTTCCTTTTGGACCTGAATCGTGGGCATATACCAGTTCTCTATGGCCACGAAAAGCTAAATTACAAGTTGAAAGTGTTAGAGTAACATCAAGGCGTCTAGTGAGTACCTGGCGCCAAAAATTTTTTTCTCTCTTGATAATGGACTCTTGCTCTTCATCTAGTGTTCCATGTAATTGCCACTGTCGATGTACAAAGCATGAATGCAAATGTTCTTTCGATGTCTCATGTCTTTCTATGGCTTCCACAATATGTTTCCAATCATCATAGCCTTCCATCCAAATATTTTGTATATTTTTAGATGCCCTACTTGTGAATAACCAACATGGTTCACAATATGCTTTTTGCAGCAATAGGGAATAGCACAGCCACGTACGTTCTAACTTTACGCCAGATTTAGAAATACTGTAATAATATCTATCCAAGAAAGATCTTTTGTTACTATCCCTTAAAAAGGAGCCTTTTGGTTTACAGGGTCCGTTTTCGATCACAAACCGTTTTACTTGATCATTGAGTTCTTTGAAGTTACCTTTATCAGTAACGTACGGTAAAGATTTTAATTTTTCTATATTTAAAAATGATTCGTTTGAAGATTTGCTCGTACCGGGTTGTGGTTGCTCTGAATCTAAATATTCACTGTTATCGGGCTCTGCGATATTACCACTTATGACGACATCATTTTCTGCCCTTCTGACGCACTGTTCATTTGATTGTTCTTCTATACTATCTTCATTCTTAAAGTAATGACTTATTTTAGGTAACTTTTTGTTTTGTTCTTCAGACTCCTTCTTTCGCTTTCGTTTTTCGCTTCCACTCTGATACTTTCTAAAACAACACCGTAAAAAGTTTGTAATAATACTATAGTTTTTATAAAATGAAAAATCTGATTGCTAAGAAATGCCAAAAAAGCGACCGTACAAATGTATGTAACGAAAGTCCACCAGTTTGTTCAATGCTTAATTCAAGCGTGCAATTTTATAATTATTGAAAGAACGATGAACATAGGTAAATAGTTTTGGTAGTTACGAAATATCAAAATAGTGATTTGTGCTTTTATAGGTAGATTAAAAATTAAAATGATTGTTATCTTATAAATTATTTTAAATATTAGAATAAAATTCTTACCGCGTAGACATAGTCAACCTATTTTCCCAATTGACTTATTAAATATATTCTCACTTGCAACAAACACCCAATTCTTACAATAATAAACAGCTAACTGCTTGAGAGCTTGCGTAATAATAGAATAGTGGACTCTTTCTTATATACAAACTTGAATCGGGGATTCCCCGAGAGCGTCAAATTGTCGGGACGCGTAGGTAAGTACCTATACTCAAAGCGCTGTTGACCGCAACTTACAGCGGGAATTCCCCGAACATCCGCAGTAATACCAACACGCGTGGCATCGGATACGTTCTAAAACTGGGTTACAACTTTTTTTTTACAAATCCTTTGAATTTTTAATACATTTTTGAACTTGCTTATGCAACTCAGTAGGTAAAAAAAAAATCAAAGACGAAACTTTTTTTACTAAACATGTATGATAAATAATAAATGCTGGGAGTTGGGGTTCTCCTCTGACCGGGGGCCCCTTCCAGCTGGGGGCCCGTGGCATTTTGCCGACTTGCCACCCTGTAGTTACGCCACTGGCGTCTGTACACCTTCTAGTCTCTCAACAAAATGCTGGCTGGTTTTAGCATTTATTCTAAACTGCTGGTTTTTTCATCTATAGATGTTTTCGTTTAGAGTTTCTATAAACCTACAAATGTCTCAATAGAGTACGGGTAAGGTAGACCTACATGGAGAAAGTGGTGTTAAAAAAACTACAAATTCCGCTGTTGTATGGAGCTATATCATTTTTAACAATTCACCAATAACATCTGCTTTCGTAGAAAGTGGGTTGCTACGTGTATACATAATAACCTCAATAACAAAACCATGCTCTTTCTTTATTTGGCCATGGGGTTTATCATCTCATTTTTAAGACGTGGTTGGAGAAAGCGCAGTCCGGGTGGGTATGTCTCAAGATGGACGAATAACGACCTGGTCAAGGTGATTATCTATGTTTAGTGGGTGCCAGAAGCGCATGAGTGGTTAAAAGCTTTGTAAGCGTTTTGCCGGTGACACCGTTAATTTCACTTCTTAGACAGACAACAGGATGCTGCATACTTAACACTAAAGCTTGGCGGGCTCTGGTCACGTATGTTAAATTCCCTTTCTGTTCAACTTTCCATTTCAACATTTCTTTTGCTTTTCATTTGCGTAATAGGCAGTATCTGCTCATTGATCCACGAACTAAAATTATCTACCATGGATACATTATACTTTTCAAGGTGGGCTCTTAAAGGAGGCAAGAAACGTTTGTTCCTTAAGTCTAATGCAATACTTAATTGATTATTTAATGATAATGGATATATTGTGCTACACGTACTGTTTGCCATCTTCTTCCGTTGACCTTTATAAAGTTTGTTTCTACTTTTAATTTGAGTATTTTTTTCTGCTGACACATTCTGCACTGCACGAAAAATCATATCCAACATTTTTAGTTCCTTTGTGGTAAAATTGTGTAGTGGTTGAGTACATTCAATTACAGTTTTGTGTGGTCTTAATTTTTCTACAAGTACCTGCACAGAACAGTTCCGGTTGGAATCATTTTTTGCGCTTGGTAAAAGATTTTCGCCTTTTGGTAGCATGTCAAACGCCGATAAGGAAACACTAAACGAAACCGTTTCATTTGTATTTCTGTCAGCTGGTTTAACAGGCTTCTCTACGACATCAGAAAATCTCACTTTGATATTAACTTTTTTGCTGACCAAATCATTCGTATGCCTGGCAACTTTGGGTAAAAATGTAATTCCAGTTTTCTTAGTATTTGAAGGCATGCAACAGTAACTGCAAGATGTTGGAGAACATGGGTAGACACCTCTTATATAGTTCACAGTATTGGGTAAAGCATGCAGTGCTAACAAGCGACTAGCAAATTCTTCGCGTTTGTACCAACAACAAATAACATCTACGATATTGTTTTCTGCTTTCGATCTATGGCTTAGTAATTTTAGTTCGTCTGTACAATTTTTTAAATGAAATTTAATATGACCATCTGCCCCGATTACAAAATATTCTCGTCCCAAATCAATATTTGTTGAATGTAAAAATGGTATTACGACTTTTATCACAGGATCACGGTTAATTTTTTCTGAGGGTTTCGAAACCACACTCAACGATTTTGAAAGCAGTGTATTTTTTGCCTTAGCTGAAATTGGCAGCGATATACGTTTTTTTGGCATTTTATTTAACCAATCGCTAAGTGATTCTGATGGCTTCAGTGAACTTGGACTTATCGGTGATGTGTCTTCTGAATTACATAAACCTTTGCTTCTACAACAACAATGGCAAAGATTAACTGCACATTTGTGTGGTTTCCTCATGAACCTTACTGTTTCATTAGGAGGGCGCGGAAACGCCCTTAAATACATTTCTCTGTTATACCAACAACAACAGGCAACTTCAAAAACATTTTCATCCATTTCCAATTCGTGGTAAATATCATCATTAATATTATCAACACGAAACTTGTTATATACCTGAACGAGACATTGTTGATCTAGAAAATACATGTCAGCTTCTCCAAGCTGCTGATCGTAAACCAATTTAACTTTGAGCTTACGTGATAAGTTGTGTGATGGAATTGGTTCATTCATTTTTGCATTCTTGCTTGTGCCACTTTGTTTACGTGAAGTATTTTTTAAGTCTATAAGCACAATTCTCACAGGTTTGCACATAGATAGCAGATGGTTGTTCTTTTTAGCAATTCGGGCTACTTTTTTATTGAAAGATGTTATATAACAAGATAAATCTTCGTAAGAATAATCAGAATGTATTTCTTGAGTCCAATTTCTTTTCAAATTATATTTTGGTTTACTCTCTTTGATAACGGAATTGATGATAGTGTCTACACACATGTCGGATGTATTTTTCTTGAAAATGTTCATGTCATCTAATTTAGTTGTATACACAACCGGGTGAGGAATTACGTACTTATATTCTATGTCAGATTCCTCTTCGGCAAAGTTTCTCGTAGAAGTTTCCACATCGTTCAAGTCCATAATTACCTAAAAAAAACAAAACAGAAAAGATGTGAGCATTATAGGTACAACAAATACGAAATATATGTATTACTAGCTTTTGCTCGCGGCTTCGCTCGCGTTAAATTCGGGGTAACACAGTTCCCCTTGCGCCTTATTGATTTGTAATAGCAACGCTAAGTTTTCCCTTTTCTTCCCTCTTTCTTCCTCACATCAGACTTTAAAAAAAATAGCCTATGTCCGTCTCCTGGTTCCCAACTATCTCTGTACCAAAATTCATCAAAATCGGTTTAGCCATTAAAGCGTGAAGACGTAACAAACAAACAAGTAATTGCAAAATAAATACACAAAAAATGGAATTTCCCGGGCTACCTTGGCGCTTCCATCTTAACTATGAAATTGAATAATTGAGCAACAGAAGAGCAAAGTTATTATTTGTGCGAGTGCTGATTTTGAGTGCCGAGCAAGCATGGATGCTATTATTGACACACGAACGTAGCGAGAGATTCTAAAGTAGAATTCCGAGTTGTTGCGAGGGTTTCAAAGAAATGACAGCAAAATAATTTATCTCGTGTCTTTGAATACATATTTAACTTTTCACTTCAGCACCGAGAACACATATTACTCTGATCTCATCCATCATACAACTGAGTCGTACAGTAGTACGTGAAATACATTCACGTTCCACAACGAAAACCATATAATAAGTATGATGTTCTTAAGCATAAGTTGATAAAATAATGAACAAGAATAGATTAAATATGACGTTTTCGTACCACTTGCTCAAAAAAGTGACATTCTATGCCACAAAAAGCGAACATAACAATAGTCATTTTTAATCTGTTAAAAACGGAAAGAAAATAGTACTGAATTTCATTCATCCTCTAGGTTTACACCATTGAGTTTGTATTTAAAGCATTATACATCTTTTTGAAAAAGGAATACGCATTCATTATGCAGTTATGATTATTAAATAAAATTAAGAAAACTGACGACGCCGTTACATGAGCTTGATGCCTTTGCTTTTCCGACAAAATATATTTTTGTTTTCTTCAAATACATAAATAAACGTTAAGTTTATTTTAATTTATTTTTATAAATAAGTTAATGTTCTAAAAATACGTTACGATGTCAAATCAAAGCGACAGTGACAGTGAATTGTCGGATCCAAATCAACTCATTAACAATAAATGTACCAAACAAAAATGTAACTCACTATCAATAATTGGACCAATGTTTCGAATGTTAATTTTTACTTTTAATTGTCATTATTTTTAATAAATGCTTATCTCATATTATTATTGTGTTCATTTTTTCGCAAATGGTACGAAAATTAGAGTATTTTCCTCGGTGATAAAGCTGTCTTAGTCTTGGGTGAACTTAAATCCCTCGCTACACTCAGGGCTGCGCTCGGGAGTAAATCTCGGGTCCTTCGTTACGCTCGAGATTTAAATCGTCACCTGCGACAGAAGACAATGCTTTATCCCCTTGGTTAATAATCTACTATTATAAGTGCGTTCTGAAACTGCACCAGTTTTATTTTAAAATGTAATATTGCTGAAAATATAAATAATAATTTATCAGGTGAAATATCAGTTAGATCTCCTGGAATAAATAATTATTTTCGTTTAAAAAATATTGAAATTTTCACGCGTTTCCGAACGTAATAATGAAAAAGCGCTTTTGTCTTGTAAAATAAAAAGTTACTCGTCTCTCGTTGTTTTCACGCAACAAAACCAAAAAAAATGCTGTCTAACTACCACGGTTCATGAGAAACATCATGGTGATAGACGGCGTTTTACCGTTTGGGTACGGAAAAAGAGTTAAATCACTGAAAGTTGGCAACATTTAATGAACGACTATAGCGCCACTAGCGGCTATGGAGGTACTTCTGCGGCAAATATATATTATACCGAGTGCACTGTACTGTGCGCTACCCTGGCTGGAGGTCTTAATTTTTAAGGCATCCACAGGATTCGCCCGGTTAAGCAGACGACAACCTCCTTGGTTGAACTGCGAGATGCCATTCACAAAAAAAAAAAAAATTTTTTTTTTTTTTTTATGAATGGCATCTCGCAGTTCAACCAAGGAGGTTGTCGTCTGCTTAACCGGGCGAATCCTGTGGGTGCCTTAAAAATTAAGACCTCCAGCCAGGGTATAAACTTATAAACTAAGCGACTACACGCTAAGGGCACCCCCTGTGGGGTACGAGCCTCGGCTTAGGGCGTCGCTGAGGGACAGCAAGGGACAGGCTGGATCTGAGTGATATTATTTATGGACTATTTTAACTTACTGGCTCAGCAGCGCGGGCTGGCTCTTGCAAGGGACGGGTGGGTAAAAAAAAAAAAAATACTGTGCGCTATGAAATAAGTACCTGTCGGTCGGCACACAATAAGCAGCCTCCCCCCACCCCGCCGCACCCTGCGTTCGTTGGTTCGCCACGTCCCCCTCCCCTCGATAACTACCAAGAATACGGAACGCATTTTATTATAATGATGGTTTTTTATGTTAGGTTTAATAAAATAAAACCCTAATAATATATGTCTAATAGTATATATGTCTTTTGCGTATTCTTTGCTTGTCAATTTACGTAGCTGTATAAATGTGAAAAAAAAAAATAGACCTAGCATTACCTGCCGTATTTATAAGACAAGATGTGCACTTTCCTGAGAGTTCGACAAACACACTACTTATAAAACGCTATTTTCAGAACATTAGCAAATTAGGAAAAAAGATTAGCAAAAATTCCACACTATTTCACAACATTCACAAGCAAACATACAGCTGGCGGGGGGCGGGGCCTATGTGTGCCGTTGTGTCACTGAGTTCCTTCCAAATTACCGAATCAGAGCTACCAACTCCTGGAAATAAATAGCCACAAGATCAAGGCTTTTTTGACGTGACAACGTCTTAAATTAGGTTGCGGCTGGGAGTCACTTATGAAAAAGTGTAACGCTCGGTAACGTTACGATGAGTCACCGAACGAGAGAGAGGCCCGCCGAATGCCTTGCGTCTCTCTCCCACTCAACTATGATCGGTCTGCCGCGCGCGCAGCACATTCTACCGAGAAAAAGACGTTGTCACGTAAAATCTTCGCCCGTAAAACCGACTTTACAGGCAACCATTTTTTTACAAATATGTATGTACTTTAATATTATTCTGCTCTTTGGTACAAGGACAAATCAAAAACCATGAAAATCGGTCCAACCGTTCTCGACTTACAAGGGTTCGAACAAACACGATATTGTTTTAAATATTAGCATTATAATATTACATACTATAGGCATATTACAAGATAGAACAGATTTATATTTGTCAATACAAAATTGTTTAGGGGCCCCCATTTCTCGGTTGCCCCAGAGGGCACCACACTTTTAAACCCGATCCTGCTTAAATAGTCCAAAAAATCTATCGGGTATAATAAGTGTTGATTAAATGAGTTACCTATTTTATTAAGGTAAATAAAAATATAACTTAGTTTTAATTCGTCCGTTACTCGTTGTATTAGAACTTTTTATTATTTGTGTAATTAAAGTTCAACCATTCAAGCCAGTTTGGGCGGGTAATTTAAACGGATTTAATTTGAAAAAATCCTAACATGGACTCTCAAAATAATTTTCATGTTTTGAGTTCCACATTTCCACAAATAAAATATTATCACTTTATTGTAAGGCCTCAGGAGTCAATATTTTGAAGCAGGCAACCATTCTGCCCGTTGCGATGACAACGGTGATTGTTTATTTCCTAGAAATTATTGTTCACGGGGATCTCGACCAATTTAAGTTGTTGTGGAGCTGTGTTTATTATTAAAACGATTTAAGACAGAAATTAAGCAAAACAATTTTACAGTAAATGACCAGATAATATTTTACTTACAAATAAGTGAATCAATTTAATAAAATACTCGTGATTATGGCTAACTGTGTCGTGTTGTGTACCTGTTTTGGTATTATTAAGAAAAATTACAAATTCTTAACTTTAATTAATTCATTGGTTCAAAATAAAAAATAGGTACTACCTACCTATTGAAACTGATTTCTAATAGGAAGCATTTAAATATTTTTGTTGAACCTTAAAAGTATTTGATTTGACCTAATTATACTGACCCCGCGGCCTCACTCGACCCTAAAAATGAGGTCAAATTTGGAATAAGATTGCAGCTAACATTATCAATAAAAGGCTGGGACATTTTTAACCGACTTAAAAAAGAAGGTTGCTGAATAATTCATTTAGGCATTATAATAAGTAGGTTTAATCAAGAAAATCTATGATGAATAATTATGTCGAAGATGGTGTTTGGTGACATAAATATTTAACTGAACTATGGTGAATTTACGGACAGCAAGTGCTAAAATGTTTAACTTTCAAGTTATGAAGAAATTGAGCAGAATATCTTCATTGTCTTTTCTACCCAGTAAGTACATAGGTACATAATAATTATTAACCACTAGACAATCACTTGACTAGACATTAGCGTCGACCAAAAAAAGATTGTTGACAGTTGCCTCCAAAATAGAACTTTTTTTAAGAGGAAAGAAGATAATTAAAATGCAATTAAGTTAAGTTATAATGGATATCTTTGTTAAGGGGCATACGCACGGGTGGCCCGCGAAATTCAAATTTTCCTTTTTTGGCAGAAGTGCACAAGGATTAAAAAATAAGTACAGTCATTCTAGAAATGGCGGATTCTTTACACTACCTCACTATTACACCTGACTAAATGTAACAATTTTTAACATGCCTTAACTTTTTCAGCGCCTTCTATCGACATGTCAAAATTAACTTAAGCATATAAGTAAAATGGGAGAAGCACTCAGTAAACTTATATCGGCGGGAGGGGTGCAGGCTGGGGGTTCGGTGCTTGACAGAGTAATATCCCAGCCCAGCAGTGAAGATCATACTGTGCTTTATAAACTTGCTGATTACAAAAAGGGTAAGTTTGAATCATTATAAACGCGTAAATAACTTTGTGAACTTATACTAGTAGTAGACTAGCCCTTTCTTTTTTTTTCTATTCCAATTACAAATTTCTAGCAACTCATAAATAATCTGTAGATATCTACAATGTTTTTTTTTCTATTAATGCTATTTGAGACATTACTTTGTCTATATGGTTTCATGACCAACATAAACGTGAAAGCGGCAAAATATAAATCTTAAATATATATACCAATTTTTAAATCATATCGTTGCATTTTTTAACACATAAATGGACACGCGAATACGTGACAGGCAGACTTTATGTAAATTCAAAAGATCAACGACCGTCCTACGAGCGTCAAACTAATGAATTTTAATTGGCCACTATATGTATTTCATTGCAATGTTCTACAGTTGGTGCACACTTTCATTGCTCGTCCGTTAAATACGGAAACTTTTTGTTCCTTTTATTATCAATCATCATTCCCAATGCATTTGGGGTCAGCGCAGCATACAAATTCTGGTTCGGTCCCCGCACGCAACAAATTGTTTGGGTCTGGCTGTTTTATTATGTGAGTTTATGTTTGTAAACGCACCCACGATACAGGAGAAATTCCTAGTGTGGGGCAACGTATTTTACAAAAAGAAAATAATGAAATAACCTAACGAAAGTCTGTTGTAGTGATGACGACTAGTATCGACAAAATAATGATCGATAGTCATGCTTTTTTTAAAATTGAGTATTTTTTTTTTCTTAAAATATTACTGTTTATAAGGTGCTTATTAACAAAAATACATTATATTATTAAATGAATGTATCTTTTTTTATCCAGGCGGTCTCCTTCTCGAAGCATACACGAAAGGCGGAATGTTGGCCGCCGAAAAGCTGATCAGGGACCAGTTCGCGGCGTACATGTACGCGAGGGGAAGGGGGAGGGTCATCAACCGCGCTGAGTACCTTAGGTGGAAGTTTCGGGATCAGGAACAGGTCAGTTGAGGGAAAGAAGGTGACGTTATTAGAGGAACGGGGAATATTTGATCCTAAATCTCGAAATTCTATTATGATGTGGGGTGGGTGACTTAACAAGTCGAATGGAATTAAAATCTGTCTGTACAAAATCGTAGAACTATATTCTGCCATAAGCAGTGTTCATTGAAAATATGTATAGTGCGCGTTGTGAATCACCCAACCGAACCGAATGCTTTCATTTTAGTAAAAAACAATTCGTTTCATAATAATAAAATATCATTCTCTTGTCTAGATGGCAAATGACAGCGTGTAATCATAAACTGATAATGGTAATATTTATGCAGTAAGCTTATCAACATTTTCAATTGAAACTTCAGATTGTAATAAAATATTCTGCGGAAATACCGATTTTGTTAACTGCGCTGCAGATCGAAAGTTCGCTTTTAGCTTTAATACACATGACCTTCAGCGAGGACGTGTTACTAAGTCATTGTGTTGCCCTACCTTAACCTGTGGGGTAACCATGACGTCGGATGCATGAAGCAGGATTGTATTAGGGGTCATCCTAGTTGGCAGAGATCGTACGATAGCGCTATGCGTTATTATTGTGCGATGAAAATAGTCAATGAAACATTGCCATTCAATTATCACACTGACGAAATCTGTATATTTAAATACTTTGAACTCATCGTGCAAAAAGAACGCATCGTGTCAACGTGCGATCGATATACACCACATAGGACGACACCTTAATGTCATTCTAGTGTTAATAAGAAACAGAGCTATACAAGGTATCTAGCGCCATCTCACGCTTTCTCACACTGGAATAGGATTTAAACTGTACTGCACTAAGACGTTATGGTAGATTCAGTGGAGTGACTACACTTTATCGACTTAGAACAGGGTTGACCTGATAACGACACGTGTTAGCATATCTGTGACGTTTAGTGCGGAGCGTGAGAGAGCATCTTCTGAACCGAATTTAGGTGAATATTGTTTTATTGCCTGGACACTGACAATGCAAGCTCTTTCTGATCTGTCCACGTCGATAACTGTGGTCACTCCCTTTCATGGTACAGAATCGCATGTTTTTTATCTAATGCATCGAACTCCCCAGGTGGTGCTACCAATAGAAGCCTCGCTGTCCCCTCACGACCCGCTCGCTAAGTGGGAGGACCACACCGCTTGCTGGCAGATGTGTTACCGAGGCGCTTTGGGGGAGTCGCTGCTTCATGTGCTTATCATTTGTGATACGAAGGTGAGACAGCTTTAACTGTCCATAAGGTACAATAGCTAAACAATCGGCCTTTGGTTCATGGGAGTGGGTTAATCTCTTTACGCACAACTTAGCGTTCATAAAGGAAGCCGCACAATCTAATCTGGGTTTTGATTGCCCGCCTTTCTTTTATCGTTACAGAACGAGAGGGAAAGAGATAGAGCTATACAGGGTGTCTAGCACCATCTCTTTCTCACACAGGAATAAGAACTGCTATAAGATGTCATGGTAACCCTTCTGGTCTCTCCTGTGATTGAACAAATCTCGCATGTAAGCTTTATGCTCCACTTGTTTCTGCTTTTGAGGATATCATAGATTAAGGCAGGTCACGTTGTAGCCTGATGACTAGATGTAAGTGGAGCTAAATGCTGCAATCCGGAGTTTTTTTTTTTATTGCAAAGAATATTGAGCATTGAAGATTGTTATTAAATTCCAGATTCACACAAGATTAGCAAGAACACTAGTGAAATGCTTTCCGAAATTGTCACTGGATGTCGTTGAAGGAGAGGAGTATTTAGGTAAGTGCATTACTAGTATTGGCAAGCGTCTATCTATTACTATACTATACAATTACTTTTGACCGCACGTTGCAAAGTAAAACGTACTTCAGTTTATTTGGTTAGCGTACGTTTTTTTCATGCACCTAACTAACGCGTAGGCTCCGGTACATTGCGCGCAACCATGTCTTTCCATGTCGCCATATGCTATGCAGTAGTGCGACGTCTACATAACATTCTTTATTTCTAGAATGAACCTTAGATTGTAACCAGTGAAATTTGTATATATTTATGTTTTAGGAGCCAGTTCTTTGCACCTGGCCATAGCGTATAGCAACAATGAGCTCGTTCAAGATTTAGTAGAAGCAGGCGCTGATGTCAACCAGAGAGCTATCGGTAAGATCTAATACAATAAGTAGGTAGAAGTAAAACTCTTGGGGTCAGCAAACGTCTTCAAAGTTTTTATTTTAAACCAAACTTGAAGATTTTCTGTCTAACAAAAATATTTTAATTTATCTTTACCTACATCAAAATGTGGGTTTATTTCCGCTGACAAATGTTAGGTAACTAGTCTATTAATTATCAACAGGCAGTTTCTTCCTTCCACGCGACCAACAACGCGTGCCTCCCGCTCGTCAGACTAACTACGAAGGTCTAGCGTACCTAGGCGAGTACCCCCTAGCGTGGGCAGCTTGCTGCGCCAACGAGGGGGTGTACAACCTCCTTTGTGACTCCGGAGCAGATCCGGATGCACAGGACTCGTTTGGGAACATGATACTGCATATGGTGGTCGTTTGTGATAAACTGGTGAGTATTACCGCTAAACGCCGTCTGCTTATTTCGTGTGTTCCAATCTATGAAATCCAGTGATTTTCAAATATAAAATGACTAACAGATTTTCAATCATGATCTCTATTCAATTTCAAAATTTTCCCTATTCCTTTTCATGATTTTTTCTATACTTAGTGAAAAATCTGCATTATATTACTCACTTTATCCTCAAACCAGGACATGTTCGGCTACGCACTCCGCCACCCGAAGGTGCCAGCTAGCAATGGTCGCATGAACCTGGCAGGATTCACGCCACTAACACTGGCATGCCAGCTGGGTCGAGCATCCGTTTTCAGGGAGATGTTGGAACTGTCCGCTAAAGAGTTCTGGCGGTACTCCAATATCACCTGCTCTGCTTACCCGTTGAATGCTTTGGATACCTTGCTTCCAGATGGAAGAACCAGTAAGTTTTTAATTAAGCAACTTAGTCGTTCAGTAATACAACAAATCAATTATCACTGTTCTACACGGATAACCTTCTGCCTCCTCTAGAGTCCGCATAAGAATCAGCTTTTGACTGCCAAAAACAATGCGATTGCACTAATGTAACTCCCTGCTCGTAAAATTTATTTCTTCAATTTGAACCAGTTATTAGACCCGTGACCCGACACTATCAATTTAAAGAATTAATTATTAATAAACAATTTATTTAAACGGTTTTTGTTTATGGCTACATATGGGGTAGAATCATCCAGGACCTCAAGATATAAAAATGAGGGCTTATTTTCAAATGAAGTAAATCATAATATCGACCATTTTACAAAGAGCTCCGTTTAAGGCGTCACCGTCGTTATAATGGCTATCGAGCGATCGTACGATGGCACGATGTATTCAAAAGATTTCTTCAGAGTGACCTAATTGAAGCTCGCAATCTCGCATCCATCGCGCGAGCACAGGAAATGTTTCTTTGACCATTTTTATCGCAGGTAGAGAACGCATGGCTCCCTCGTACCATCCCTGCCACTTGGAACGACGTTTAAGGCGCGTCGCCCATGCGATTAACAGTCGAGGTGCAGTTGAGGCGCGGGCGCATTACGCGAGTCGCCCACACGATTAACAGTCGAGGTGCAGTTGAGGCGCGGGCGCATTAGGCGTGTCGCCCACACGATTAACAGTCGAGGTGCAGTTGAGGCGCGGGCGCATTAGGCGCGTCGCCCACACGATCAACAGTCGAGGTGCAGTTGAGGCG
This sequence comes from Ochropleura plecta, assembly GCA_905475445.1. NCBI lineage: Eukaryota > Metazoa > Arthropoda > Insecta > Lepidoptera > Noctuidae > Ochropleura > Ochropleura plecta. The sequence goes on from FR997738.1 coordinate 10,332,759, forward strand.
CGGGCGCATTAGGCGTGTCGCCCACACGATTAACAGTCGAGGTGCAGTTGAGGCGCAGGCGCATAAGAGATTTTCTTGTGTGTCTCAAATGTCGTGTGGGCGACGCGCCTAATGCGCTCGCGCCTCGACTGCATCGCGACTTGTAGTGGGTAGTTATTCTAAACTGTATAAAGGTGCAGTGACTCACAGATTTATTTCCAATAAGTATCTTTCGCTCATTAGGTTAGGGTTGGCACGCGACACAATATTTTGGGTACTCCACCGATCAAAAACATTTGCGATTAGTTTGTTTCACTATGAAATAATACGAACAAACGTGAGCCTAATATATTATGATTTTGTTAGTAAGTAAAGAATTGTGAGTTGATAGTATTTACCCAAACATCAAAATTATTTAACGTCTATGGTCTTATAACGTTTCTTAAAAAATAGGTTCGTTATTCCGTAAAGGTTGTCCTTGCTGGTTGTCTGGTCGTACTATCGAATTCCTGTTTTTTTTTTCTCACAAAAGTAATAGTCGCGAATAATACGCATAATATTATTTTTTTTGGAAAAAATATTTCAATTAAAATGTGAATAATTGACGGTTTATTGTGTAATAATTAATCAGGCGAAAGGGTGTACTATTTTTAGTTACAGCTCTAACCAACTGTTAAGAGATTACAGGCGCGTTGGTTTGTTAATAATAATAATAAGGATTTCAATAGGTAAAGAATAAAGTTCCGTGCAGCAGTACTTAATCGTGAGTTTTTAAAAAAAGAAATATTAGCTCTGTTAGTTTTTACGTAAGGTGTGGTCTTACTCCAATATCTGAAAAATTATAATCTTTGATAGTCGAGTATGACAAATTACTTACCTATTGCAAAAAATCAACGCGTTTTTTTAAAGCGTTTGTTTTAATTTTTAATATTTCAAGTTAGTATTTATTTTGTTAAAATAGTATAAAGTTTACGTGTATTTATAAGAAAAAAGCGCACCTCGCCATTGTATAAAATACCTAGGTACACAAAAATTGTTTGAGAAATAAATTTAAAAAAAAAATGCAGCGGACCAAAAAAACGGATTTAAATTAACAGAATAGTAAAATATAGTTCGACATTCTTAATAACATATATTTGGAAATGAAATTGCTTCACAAAAAAACCTTTGGCGTTTAACTTTTTTGCTTTTCAGCAATAACTACATATTATTTTGAGAGTTATTCAAACAATTATTTAATTTGTTTATTTTAAATTTAAAGACAGAAATGTAAAAAGTGATTATTCGCAGCGTAACCACATCGTCAACAGAAATATATGTTTAAGTATTTTATTTCAATTTACAACCTTATTCCACGTTCCGTAATTATGACTAGATTAGTAGTCACACCGCGCCTTAAGCCTCATTCGCACGAGACTTAAAAAAACGTTGCGTTAAAACTCGGCGTTGGCGCTTAAATAACGTTTTCAATTTGATTGTTCATACGAACGCTATATAATCACTCTTGTTTCGTTTCTCGCTTTAGTAAGACGTGGAAATCGTTTCTGCTAAAGTACTAGCAATAGCGATTTGTGTTGCTAGAAGACGAAAAAAAAGCAAAAGGTATTCTGGGTTCATCCTCTGAATGAACTGAGATGCTTAAAAGGACAGTTTGTGACACTGTACGAAGAATTGAGGCAATACCCTGATAAGTTTTTTAGTTATTTTCGTATGTTTAATACAACATTCTGGCAATACTTTTGTACATAGAAGTGGACGAGACTCCATCTGCCTAGCCTTTTCCCAACTATGTTGGGGTCGGGGTCGTTCCAGTCTAACCGGATGCAGCTGAATATCAGTATTTAACATGGAACGACTGCCTATCTGACCTCCACAACCAGTTAATACTGGGTAATACGATACCACTTGGTAAGACTGGTTGTCAGACTTTTGGAACACTGACTACCTGTAACGACTGTCAAAGATCTACAAATGACAGCCGGGACCAACGGCTTAACGTGCTCTCCGAGGCACGGAGGAAACTCGGTATGTAACGGGTGGTCACCCATCCACAGACCAACCTAGACAAGCGCGGCTTAACCTAAAGATCGACCCGATCCTCGATCCTCGACCTCGATCGCGGCTGCTAATATTTAGCCACGAGCTCCTCGGACAAGACTCCACCTCTATAATTAAGACTTCGGGATCCACAACCCCCATCATAACGCCGCCCGCTATGGTAACGTAAACACAAAAGAAAGACGTCCGATCGCCGACCCAGCGCGCTTCGCACTGAGTGAAGGGCTGGCGCTTTTTTACCGCTCGTATGAATAATAATACGGAGTTTCATATGATCTATTCTCGGTAGCGCCCAACGCCCAGCGCTCAAAATGCAACACTGCTCGATAAAAAAGCGTCGCGTTTTAAAAGCACCGTCGTATGAATATGTACTTGGAAATGCATTTGTTCTATTTGAACGCTTTTTTAACGGGCGTTAAAAAAGCTCCCGTGCGAATAAGGCCTTAAGCACGTCAACTTCCCCCGCACCCCGCTCAAACCCCGCCTCCCCCGTTACCGACGACTGACCGACTGTAACGTTTCTACATAGGCTGTTATGTAGTAAACTAGTTACGTTAAAAACATTAGACCGTACCTACCTATATAACAATTTAACACTCACCAAGGTTTCAACAGTTAATCCAAAACAGTTCTTGCTTAAAACACAGCGTAATTATAATTATAACGTGATCGTGTGTGTGCACGATACAGTCACCACGCTTCGCAGTGTGGACGGGTGGACTGTGTGCGATGAAGAGCGGGAGCGGGAGGGGAAACACGACGACACAGAGGTAACGAGGGGAACGGGGAGCCGCATGCTTACCAAGGCTACCAACCTAACCGTTTCGTTTCGTTTCGGCGCCCGCTCTCCGTCTCCAGTCCATTTTCCCCGCGTCACCGCGTCGCGCTCTCTCCCCGCACCACGTGGTTTCACTAGTACTTACACTGTTTTGATGTTCTATATACAGAGTAGGTGCAACCACAGGAGTACAACGTACGTAACACACAACAGCAGGAGCTTTTTCTTAATTTAATTTAAAGCCAATTGGTTACAAGTATTACGTACTTGTGAACTTATCAAATGACAACATTCTAGATAAATATGTTCGTGTAGATAGGCAACATATTACTTATAACTACACATTAAAATACAACGCAATAATTGAAAATCAAAGCACCTCTATGGCATTGTCTGTATCACCTTTCTCCCTACCTGCGTCACGTCACGGGCCCGAGGGTGCAAGCACTATCTATGGATAAAAATATAGACTCGCTAACAAGCTCCAGATAAAATCAATATTTTGTTGAATGCCTGTCCGAGCTCGGATAATATTAATACACAACCAAGGTAACTTATCTTTAAAGTAAGTAAAACATCATTGTTATTCATTAATTTTTTTGCCTTTTTTTACCCAACTGCTGAAAGGAGGGTTATATTTTTCGAGCGAATGTGTATTTATGTTACCACAACCTAAACCGTTTAACGGGATTTCTACATATGGGGTGTTTTTGAATTCGTCTCAGTTTTGGGAGTGACATAGGGTACAAAAAAAAAACAAAAAAAATCCAGGCCAGCTCAAAACTTCCCAATAATGGGTCCCAATTGTTAAAATACTGTACTTGTTTTTTCTTTTACTTAAGTTAGTATGTGTTTTAGGCAGTCCAGTTTTTTTTTAAATTATTTTTATGAGACATAGGTAGTTGATTGGTTAACGTAGGTTTATCTTTTTTTTGTGGCACTAGTTGTGTCTTTGAGCCAATTTTAGGTTTATCTTATTTCTACGTTGTAAACTTGTATTGTATACATGTGCCACAGAATAAATAATAGTACGAGTACCTACTAGGCTACTACGTTCAATACCCGTGGATTCACCACATTCCAGATTGTGTAATTAAGTGGTTGGTACCTTACTTAAAATTAAATGAGATCAATATTGGACCCTCTTACAGATAGCGGTCAAGTTGTGTACTGTTTTCATTTATATTAGGTAGGTAGGTATATTAAAAGCAATAAAGTAGGTACTTAGGTATCTATTGGTTTCATAATTTTCATAAACATAACTTTTTGTAACTAGTTTTTAAGTGAATGCTGTGGTTTCCTATAATTGGAGGAGCACAGTAATCAGCTCCTATTTTTTTTTGGAATCATGTTTGTTGTGTATCGATATACTAAGCATAGTTATAAGACGTATTGTTATGTACCAGTGTACGAGACCGACTTCAGTCTCGCATTAAACGCCCTACACACCGCACACGCCTTTGATTCAACAGTGGCGACGAGGATAAAACAACAACAACAATAAAAAAAGTTTTTAAGTGTTTATGTGACTATTGAAGTGAAGTGTAACAAAATGTCGATCGGTAAAGTCCGTGAATTTTGCATAAAAGCGGGAAACTGGTCCGCGTATATTGAAAGACTCGATATGTATTTTTTAGTGAATAAAGTGGAGGAAGAATTAAAACTACCGACATTAATATCGTTCATGGGTGAAGAAGCGTATGAACTTTTATCGACTTTGGCCAGCCCGTTAAAACCTGCGGAACTGTCTTATAAAAGAGCAATAGAAATATTGGCAGCACATTTGCAGCCTAAACCTTCCATCATGGCTGAAAGATATAAATTTAGACAGCGACGGCAAATAAACGTCGAGTCAATAGCGGACTACGTCACGGAACTGAAAAAACTAGCGAAGCATTGCGATTTCAAAACAAACCTCGATGACAACCTCAGGGATCAGCTAGTTTGCGGCCTAAGTAGTGAAATGATACGTCAGAAGCTTTTCTCGGAAGAACAACTTTCATACAACAGAGCCGTAACTCTGGCGCTGTCCTTGGAGGCGGCTGAGCGTGACGCGCATGCGGTGAAGAACAATAGCACAGAAATATCCGAGGGAATCCACAAATTAAAAGTGTACGAGTGCTATAGATGCGGAGACGGAAAACATCAGCCTAACGACTGCTCATTTAAGGATTATGTGTGCAGTTGGTGCCGGGAAATAGGGCACCTTAGAAGGATGTGTCGAAACGCTCGGAACGAGCGGAACAAAACCATCGAAATGGAGCAGGAAGCGTCAGCGGAATCTGCCAGACGCGGTCGTGTTACAGGGCGCGGGAAATACCCCGGATATAGCGGGCGCAACACGACGAGAGGAACGCGGCGCGGTTCGGAACGAGGCGGACGCGGACGGGCTTCGATGAATTTATTACGTCAACACAACGACGGCGGAGCGGCCGGCAGCTTTGGTGATAACCGATACAATAATATGGATTCCGATGACAGAGAAAGCGACGACGAGCCTGTGTACCAAATGTCATTAAGTAATTATAAACCGGTGCGTATAAAACTTAAGGTTCATAATTGTATTCTCCCAATGGAGATTGACACAGGATCGGCCTTATCATGTATAAACAAAGCAGTGTATGATGATTTATTCAGCGACTTGCACTTAAACAAATGTTGTTTAAATTTAAAATTTTATGACGGCTCAAGTGTACAACCTTTGGGTTACATAGAAACCATTGTTAACTATAAGGGCATTGTTAAAACCTTGGACTTATATGTTTTAAGTAGGGGTACTACAAATTTATTGGGTCGGCAATGGTTAGCCGAACTTGATATTCCGATAAGAATCGACCGTACAATAAACTTACTGACTAGCCATGCAACCGATAAAGCGTTAAACAAAAATGAAATAATAAATAAACTTGTTTCTAGGCATGTCGATCAACTGAGGCAGAGGGTTACGCACGAGGTTGATGGTAACGTTCCAAACAAAATAATAGTACCAGAAATGTCGACAAAACTAGAAATCCAAACACGGTCACGCAAATCGTTGGCGGTTCCCATAACCAGAGGCGAGGAACAGGATCGCACAGGGAACTTGGGGGAGAGTAGTGTCGAAAAGTCTCCTACCCCGGAAAGTCCGCACTCTGATTCTGTACCAGCACAAAATGAATCTCCAATAGTACCATGTAGCCCTCAACTTAAATTACCTAATGTGTCGGTGAACGTTGAAGCAGGCCTAGCGGGAAATACTAACATCGACATAAACCCTGACAGGACTGTAAGACGCCGTAGGCCACCTATCCGTTATGGGTTTGAGGAAATAGATTAAGATTATTATCAAATAGTAAATAAGTTCTTGTAATTAAAAACTATTACACTTAAAGTTAATTAACCTAAGTACTTATTAAAATTATATTTAAGTTAGTTCTAGCATAGTTAGTTATTCATACTCGTAGTTTGTATGTAGTAAATAAGAGTGGAGGTGTTGTGTATCGATATACTAAGCATAGTTATAAGACGTATTGTTATGTACCAGTGTACGAGACCGACTTCAGTCTCGCATTAAACGCCCTACACACCGCACACGCCTTTGATTCAACAATGTTATTTGTGCATCCTCTGTTGGAAATCCAAATAAATAAATAAATACACAAACAAAACAGTAGGTACACTGCGAGGTAGCTTTGTGTTTATTCCATACAAAATAAACTTTGCGTAAAGCCAAACAAAATGACGTCTTTTGTTCCCCAAAAACACCACATGTGTAGTGGCACATTTACATGGATGAATCAAGAATGGTAGTGCATACGCACAGCGACCAATCAGCTACACACAACTAGTTTATGCGGATATCTCAATGTGCGGGAAATCAATACAAATTGAGGGGCACGTTATAAGGTCAACCGGGGCTTTTGCGTCTTTGGGGTAATTGCGTTTAATTGAAATAATTTAATACCTGCTTGAAAACCAACTTCTCCCGCCATCTGGTTTTGTTTATTCTGAACGAAATCAAATCGTACATTTTCAATAGATGGCGTTGTACCTGGCAAATTAAAAATATCGGCCATAATGAAATTCACATGATTTTTGTCAAGCGGTGCAGCGTTAGGTGAGTGATCAAAATCGCTAATAATCCAGAGTTTTTCTTGGTTTCCTGTTTTTATTATGAAATGTACATAAATATTATATTATAGCCTATCTATACCAATAGTTATTTTTACTGAAATCGTTTTATTTACGGAGAAATGATGATTGCAATTTTTTAAGTTAGGTCTGGATTATTGGGGTAAATGCATCTGTTGTTGTGGGGTCATTGCGTCTGTATGACGCATTTGCCCCAATACCAGAGATTTTAAACCTTTTTGGGGTTTACGTTTTTGTATTAAGCGATGAGCAGCTTTAACGATTAAGTAAAAATTTGTTTTTCTTAATATATTTTTTTAACTTTTTATGTTTTTTTTGTTATAGTGAAGTTATGAATTTGTTGTGTTGCAGGTAAATTGGCATACGAACATAATGGTTTTTCTGAGAGCCATTGATATCGATAAATACAGAAATGAACTTTCAATATTATATCGATCAGAAACTTACGTGGCCGTGGTTTCACTACACATTTCGGTGTAATGTTGAATAAAGGCTGTTTAAATTAAAGCATTTGATGCAGTACTGCACACGCTTCGCAAGCTTTAATCTTCAGTATTTGTTTTTTTTTAAAAAAAACCTTTTTTTTTATTTAAACTTTGTAATATTTGTCAATTATAACTTGAAATTGATTAAACTTATAAATTGTACATATTGCTTTTATGAGTTTCGATTAATTTTGCTTTAACAATTAAAATGTTTAGAACGTCTGGAATTGACAGGGAGGTAAATGCGTCTACAAAAAAAAAGTTTTTTTAGACGCATTTTCCCAGTTTTTATAAAATCGCTTCGGATGTAATGTACATTTAATATTTTTGTAATTTTTTGAAAGATTTGTATACAAAACTTAAACTGAAGCAAAACTTATTTATTTCAACCTTCAAGCGTCACAGGATTAAAACTTAATTTATGAAGACGCTTTTGCCCCAATAGGGGAAAAAGCGTCTAAAATTCCTCTTATTTAAAAAAAGTTAAGTTACTCGTACTTACTGTTACTAATAGAAAGAAAGAATTAACTGATGCTGCACACAGATAATTAATATACACATTCATATTTAAGATTTTTTGTTAAAAAATACAGTTATCGTGATATGATTTTTTAAAACTGTGTAGTCTATTTTTATAACGCAATTGCCCCGGTTGACCTTACTGGAAATGTATACCTAGCTTAATGTGTCGCCGTGTGTACCTACTTTGAAAGGAAAGCTATAAATGAACGGATCACACTAGTGACAAGTGTGACAACGATAAAATTGCCCCAAATAAAAGACCTAAGCATTTGAGCATAGCTACCTATTCTGCCTACGAGTTAGGCCGTGTTCACAAGGCAATAATGCAGTTTTCTTTCAGTGATTTTTTGGTATTGAATGAGGATATTTTGCGGAGATTCCGAACATACAAACATTCGGTCTTTATATTGTCAGGTCAGAGGGTTAAAATGGCCGCTTTAACAGGGTCATAATTGAATAAAACTTAATATGAATTACCTACGTTATAATTCTTAAAATGGTTTTAGACCACGAGGTAAATAGAAAAAGAGAAACCTAAAACTATTTCTTCATCTAGTTTCACTGTTACACAACAAGTCTTATTAAGTACCTACTTATATATATTTTTTAGATTGGAACTCCGCCTTATTCATAATCTTGAATGGTACGAAACAAGAGCATCTCAACATGTTGGACGGTGGCATCATTCAGAGGCTTCTTGAAGAAAAGTGGAAAACGTTTGCACGCGTACGTACCTACCTATCTTTTATCTTTTGTAAAGTAACATGGACATTTTTAATAAGACGATTTAATTGTTGCGAAGTAAGGAAACAAAACAAAATAATCCTTGGACTTCGAATGTTCGAAGGATTTTGATCCTAATCCTCTACGACTCTACTTCAATAATTACCTTTGTTGGAAAAAATCGTCTGCTCTCAAATGTATGCTATTTCCCTCATGCTTTCAATAACTGTAATTCAGACACGTGTCTTTACTGCTTATGTCGTTTGTTCATCAGGATCAAATAAGTAATTACGGCATATTCTCTATAGCCTACTTACTTATATTCATTAATAGAAACTAAACCTATTGATCTTGTCATTACAGAACAAATTCCTTAAACGCCTCCTAATCCTGATGCTCCACCTCCTTCTCCTATCCCTCTCAGTGTACCTGCGTCATAGCAGTGCCGAAGCGGATGCCCACCCCGACTGGGGACTCGAGATTGCTGATGCGAGGAGCGGTATCCGGTTGGCAAGTGAACTTGGGACTCTGGCTAGTACACTGTGCTATATTATTCTGCAACAGGGAGATGAGCTGAAGAATCAGGGCCTAGTGGCTTATTTTAAGCAGTTGGTAAGTCTTTTCAATTAATTGTTGTGCTTTTGTTAAAGCTCCGTTCATGACCTCTAGCGAATCGATTGCGTCAAGCGACAAGTGCAGGACTGCACGTGAATGTGTGTCTTGTTTACATCGTGATTGTCGGCGCTATTTTCAACTACCTGTGCCCCGCTGTTTCACCCGTGTAGGCAGGGATAACACTAGTCTTTGTGTTAATCCAGGGTATACGTTTGAGCGTAAAGGAGTACCAAACGTACGCACACATACAAACTTCCGCAGCTATAAATTTGCGTTTTTTTCCTCCCGCGTTCCTATCCAACTCTCTCGGCGTTTTGCCACATCTGGCCGACCCGGCAGAAATAAGTGCAGTCGTGCCTGAACACGGTCGTTGTCACCGTGGAAGGCTCAAAAAATACTGACGTGATGATTTCGATTTGTTCCTGCCAGACTGGCCAAAGGAGGCAAAACACCGAGATACCTAGTGTTTAATGTTTTCCCTAAAATCGTAATATCACAAGCATGATGCTTGGGTGTGTAGTTCATGTGCAAGCGGTTACCTCAATTTTAGAGAGATTATGTACTTATAATATTTTGACGGGCCTGTTGGTCTAGTGGTTAGTGGCCCTGACTGCTGAGCCGGAGGTCGTGGGTTCGATTCCCACCCAGGACAAACTTTGTGTGATGAGCATGATTGTTTGTTCTGTGTCTGGGTGTGATTTATCTATAATATGTATGCATTTATAAATTATATAAGTATGTATATCAGTTGTCTGGTTACCATAACACAAGCTCTGCTTAGCTTGGGATCAGATAGCCGTGTGTGAGTTGTCCCAAGATATTTATAATATGTTTGCCCATTCTCCAGATTCACGAACCGGCGAAGTTTATCTTCCTAATTTCGAACCTGCTGCTGTTAGCTTGCATACCAGCGCGATTGATGCGACAGCCGATGTTAGAAGAAGCGCTATTGATATTCCTACTGCCAGGTTTCTGGTTCCTACTTATGTTCTTCGCTGGGTAAGTCCTTTGTCTGCAGGCCACATGTTAAAATGCAATCTCGTCGCTTTTAACCTCTTGTAAATTCATGCATGAACTTTTGTGACTCAAATGCGCGGCAGCAAAGACATAGGTATGTACATATGTTATTTTTAGTTCCGTATCTTAAAAAGAAAAAAAGGATTCCTTTAATGGATCTCTTTATTTTTCCGTCTGTCTGTTGGACTGTCAATACTATCGAGTATTATGAAATTAAAACCATATAATCCTGTCTTCCTTGAAGCTGTAAAAAAACATATTTCTATTTCGACTCGTGTGAATTAAAATATATAGGGTAGGCTTACCGTTGACCTAGAATCATGAAATTTGGCAAGAAGCAATAGGAAACATCCGAAAATCGCAAATTTATAAGTTAAGTTTGTCCTTCATTAGAGCAATGTTCGGTACTTTCATTAGTTACCTACCTACAAGTTGGTACGGAATTATTGGTGCGCGAATCCGACTCGTACTTGGCCGGTTTTTTAACTAACTTAGTTCGTAGTTTCCTAAATGCTACGTATTTTGTCGACAGTGCGGTAAAGCTGACGGGTCCGTTTGTGACGATGATCTACAGCATGATCACGGGTGATATGTTTACCTTCGGCATCATCTACTCGATTGTGTTGTTCGGGTTCTCGCAGTCTTTCTATTTCTTGTACAAAGGTAAGGTTTTATTTATAGGTTGTTCATATTGGACAGTAATCACACTCACCGACCTGAATCGGCAGAACCCTGTCAGAAAAGACTTTAGATTTAGGTATGCAACAAAATTGGGATATAATAAAAATAAATGACGCCTTTTGCCACATTTCGGCACCTATAAAAAACGTTATTTGTGATCTGCGGGCCTAAAACGGCTGCTTTAGCAAAATCATAATAGGATATTATCATGAATTACGTTAAAATTCTTAAAATGGTCACAGACGCAGTTAATACAGGACCTTTGTGTCCATTTTACGAATGGTATGATATTGGATGATTCTGCTTAAACGGACATTTTAGATCCCCTAGTGCCCGTTACCTAGGTATTCTTAAATGCGTATTATTAATTGTATGAAATGTTACAACCCACAATTTGGTATTATCTTTTATTGTTTGTTTTCTTTGAAAAAAAAAATACTGATATTCAGCTGCATCCGGTTAGACTGGAAGCCGACCCCAACATAGTTGGGAAAAGGCTAGGCAGATGATGAGTTTGTTTTCTTTGATTTGTTCACAGTAATAATATTTCTGTGGGTCATTTATTTATGTACTTACCTACTTTTAATCTTTATTATTTACATCATTAGTCTTAGGCGAAGTACGCACTGGCAGGTTGTTCGCTAAGCGGCTTGAGCCTTTTCTATAGCTAAGGCGCCAATATCACAGTGCGGCCGAAAGCGAAAAATTTTTAGCTTTATAAATGTTTGCTAGTCGCTAGGCTCAAGGCGCTAAGTAGGTAACCCTGCCCGGTGTGCGTTCGCGCAGCGAAATGTTGTTGAATTTAAAGATTTTAGTTATGCAGATATTTAGTGTATGACGTCGTGTAATTGTGTATGGTAAAAAAAAAATTGTGCACGCAGCCATAGCGGAACTTTTTTTGAAATATAGACTTTAGAAGAAAAGAGGTGTGTCTAAAAATGAGTGTGTAATTGTGTAAGTGTATGAATAAAATTTGTGCATGCATAAACTTCGGAGAAATTCAAGTTTCCGCTGCGCGAACGTTTGGCCATTAGCTAGTTTTCATATAAAGCGCTTACATAAAGAGCTGTAGATTTTTACATACATTGTTTTGAATTTGTGTATATTTGTGTAAAAAAACAGATTTAGAAAAAATCGCAGGGTTTAAAAGATAAAAATATAAACGTAAAATACGCTTATTAGGTCTTAGTTCTTAAAGTATGCACTTTGGGGTCTAGATTTTCACCTTTATACAAACCTTGTAAGTGTCTGCAACATGTTGCCATGTATCAATGATGTTCCGTTAGTAATTAAAGAGTTATAGGACCATTTACCATGAATAGATCACTGTTTACAAAGCAGTCAAATATCACAACGTTCTAAAGGAATTGCATGGTAAAATGTATGCCAATAATTAGTGTATTCATTCAACTATTCACATGCAAAATTTCATGTAATTAAATTCAGTAATTAAAGAAAAACAATTAAAATACTGACGAAGCATCGAAAACCTACATAACCCGACCAAGTTGGGATGGCTACAAAAAAGCGGCCGTGCAATATATTTAGGTAACATCCCAAAATTTACAGTATAATACCGGTATTGAATTGGTATAAGTGATAACACAATTGTTGTTTTGATATAATTTATAGGTCATTTATTTTTGTACACCTACTTTTTTAAATGTATTTGACTATGACAGAAAGTAGGTACTATTTACGTAGGTACTTTATTTAAGTATGCGCTTGAGATTTGAGATATAATCTAGATATATTGTTTAAGACAAATAAAATTCATACAACTAATTTCTATTGAAGATTTCACGGATCAGTCTAGTTATGATGAATTCCTTTAGAACGTCGTGATATTAAACAGTGTTCACAGTGATCTATTCATGGTAAATGGTCCTATAACTCTTTAATTACTAACGGAACATCATTGATACTTGGCAACATGTTGCAGACACTTACAAGGTTTGTATAAACGTGAAAATCTAGACCCCAAAGTGCATACTTTAAGAACTAAGACCTAATTAGCGTATTTTACGTTTATATTTTTATCTTTTAAGCCCTACGATTTTTTCTTAATCTGTTTTTTACACAAATATACACAAATTCAAAACAACGTATGTAAAAATCTACAGCTCTCTATGTAAGCGCTCTAAATGAAAACTAGCTAATGGCCAAACGTTCGCGCAGCGGAAACTTGAATTTCTCCGAAGTTTATGCATGCACAAATTTTATTCATACACTAGCTTCCGCCCGCGACTTCGTCCGCGTGGCATAGTTACTTTGTTTCTGATATTCAATTTCCTGCCTACCCTCTTAGTCTATTGGCGTGATTATTGCAAGTGATGCTGAGTCAAATAAAAAAAGTCCCATTAAAATCGGCCCAGTAGTTTCCGAGATTCAATTTTCTGCCTACCCCCTTAGTCTATTGGCGTGATTATTTCTATCCTTCTTTACCTTCCAAGTAATGTTGAGTCAAATAAAAAAAAGTCCCATTAAAATCGGTTTAGTAGATTCTGAGATTCAATTTCCTGCCTGCCCCCTAAGTTCATCGGCGTGATTATTTATATCCCAGTTTACTCTCCAGGTGATACTGAGTCAAATAAAAAAAGTCCCGTCAAAATCGGTCCAGTAGATTCTGAGATTAGCCCGGACAAACAGACAGACAGACAGACAAAAATTTTAAAAATTGTTGTTTTGGCTTCTATTACGGTAATTAAGACCCCCTGTAACAATTTTTCATAAAAATCTTCAATGTACAGAAATCGATCTTTTACAGTCTTATTATATGTATAGATACACAATTACACACAAATACTTACACACTAATTTTTAGACACATCTCTTTTCTTCTAAAGTCTATATTTCAAAAAAAGTTCCGCTAGGACAACGTTCGCGCAGCGGAATCAGTTTTTGGTGAATTTCTCCACAATGGCTGCGTGCACAATTTTTTTTTTACCATACACAATTACACGACAGCATACACTAAATATCTGCATAGGTAATTAAAATCTTTAAATTCAACAACATTCCGCTGCGCGAACGCACACCCCTGCCCGTGCGCACGTACCCTGAAACTATTTATGTGATTAATGAAGGCTAGAATTTTCTATTTGGTTGCAGGGTTCCCAAACGTGCAGTCTACATTGTTTTCAAGCTATCCTACGACTTGGATGGCACTGTTCCAGATAACCCTAGGAGATTACAGTGTGAGTGAAATAGTCCACAGTTTTATTTACTTTTATGACGAGAGTACCGAGTAGGTAACATCTTGGTCCCGACGGCCATCTTTGATTGTCGTAATTGAAAGTCAACAGCTCCAAAGACTTAGTCTTGCCAAGGGTATCGTTTTAATCTTACGGAGGTCAGATAGGCAGTCGATCCATATGTAAAACACTGCTGCATCTGGTGAGACTAAAAGCCGGCTTTAATATAATTGTGAAAAGATTAAGTAGACATGGCTGTTTGTGTTGCAAGTATGTACGGAAGTCGGAACCCTCGGCCTCGGTGCGCGAGTCTGACTCACATCTTGCCGGTTTTTTTTTATTTAACGAAGAAAAATTGTTATTGTTTGTTTGCAATTTGCTGAATGATGTAGGTACTGTATTTTTATTTATTTAAACCTCATGTACAATAGTGGTACAATGTTTATTTTTGTGTAAATAGGCGGACTTTATGCCATAAGGCATTCTCTACCAGTCAACCTTTGGGTTAAATACGACAAAAATGTGAGAGTACAAACATTATATTTAAAAAAATATAATTATACTTAACTGCCTTTTTTCGAGATCATTATTATGTACTTCATTTATTAATTTTATTTTTAGTGAAACTTTTATTACATCGTCTCAAATATTTTCGTCTGTATGTTCCATGTCGCGTGACGGTCGGCCGCGGTGTAGGGACGTCTAAACTATAACGACGACTATAATGTGAAAAAAGTTTTACTTTTACCGTGGTTTCAAAAAACCACACAATTACTTATACAGATACTAATACACATACAAATTAAATTAACTATTACATACAATGACTACGTGGTACTCGTAGGTTACTGGTAGATTACCGTTACGCGTCCGTGTCTCTTCGACCCTGTACGCTTATGGTTTGATTATTATTCTGCGATATGGCCCTAACCACAACACCATTCTTTCAGTACACAGACCTCAGTTTGACCACGTACCCGAATCTATCGAAGACTGTATTCGCAATATTCATGGTGTTCGTTCCTATCCTCTTGCTCAACATGTTGATCGCCATGATGGGCAACACTTATGCACACGTCATCGAACAGTCCGAGAAGGAATGGGTGAAACAGGTAGGTTTTTTTACTTTTTTTTCACACATCAACCTATACATTTCTAGTTTAAAATGTCCACGCTTTGTATAGATTTTTCGTACAATGATAGATCCGTATAAACCGGTTTTGTGTAGCTTTATTGCATACCCACCTATCTAGAGAATCATTTTCCTGCCCTCATCTTATGTTCCACAAGGTCGGTGCCACCTGTGTTTTTGTTCCATAGTCCCCTGTCAATGGTCCTGGTAGATACTCCTCTTTTTTAGGGTTCCGTACCTCAAAAGGAATAAACGGATCCCTTATAGGCTTATAGGATCACTTTGTTGTCCGTCTATCTGTATGTTAAGACCCTTTATCAGGTATCGGGTTGAAATTAAAATCATATTATTATAGGTACCTAATCATGTTTGTGACCCCTTTGGAACTTGAAAAAATCAACCCTAATCCAAGTCTACGCTATTTTTTTTCTGAATGGCATCTCGCAGTTGAACCTAGGAGTTTGTCGTCTGCTTAACCGGGCGAATCTTGTGGATGCCTTAAAAATTAAGACCTCCAGCCAGGGTAAAAAACTTACAAACTAAGTGACTACACGCTAAGGGCACTCCCTGTGGGGTACGAGCCTCGGCTTAGGGCGTCGCTGCGTATATAAAATGTACTCTGTGGTCGCTGCAAAGGGACAGGCTGGATCTGAGTAATATTATTTTGGGACTGGTTTGAACTTACTGGCTCAGCAGCGCGGGCTGGCTCTAGCAAGGGACGGGTGGGGCAGGGACGTCGCGACGGGCTTCGTTGGCGAGGACGGAGTCTACGCAATCAAAAGATATGGGCATTTATAAATATGTGCGCGAGACCAACTTACACTTGGTCGATTTTTTTAAAATATTATTACCATTCTTCACACAATCCATCCTTTTGTTTGGTCCTCCTCTCCCTCTCCACGCATTAACGTTTATATTCAGCAGCTATCTAGATATCATTTATACTAAACAAATGGAACCCTGTTTTCGAATGAATTAAGTATAATCTATATTCTTTACACATGCATAAACCTGTCTCTTCCCCACATGCATAAACCTGTCTCTTCCCTACATTGTAAGTAAGCAGTCAAGTTGGTAGAAGAAATAAAATACCACTGTACAAGTACCTATTTCGTAATGAAATTGAAAAAATATCCGTAAAGGGCATTATAAGCGAAAGTGAGTTTGTTTCTTTGTTACGTCTTCACGCCTAAATGGCAAGACCGGTTTTGATGAATTTTGGTAGGTACAGAGATAGTTGGGACCCTGGAGACATAGGCATTTTTTTTTTTTAAAGTGAGTAATGAGGGAGAAAGAGGGAAGAAAAGCGAAAACTTAGCTTTGCTATTACAATAAAAAAAAAGGCGCAAGGGCAATAACTACAGGTAGCAGGTACCTGCAAATCAGGAAAGGGGAACTGTGTTACATCGAATTTTACGCGAGCGAAGCCGCGGGCAAAAGCTAGTTAAATTATATTTTCGCCGGTATACAAAGGAGGTGAACCTATTGCTAACAACTAGGCCCAAATCTCCGTGCTGTGCACTCTGCCTACCTTTCGGCAATTCAGGCATGATTTATTATGGACCTAATCTGATTATTTACTTTCAGTGGGCCAAAATAGTCGTATCACTAGAACGGTCAGTGGCCCAAGAAGACGCTCACAAGTACTTACAAGAGTACTCGATAGGTCTGGGACCTTCTGACGACCCTAGATACGAGGTGAGAGCTGTCATGGTCATCAAGAGTGCGGCCAAGACCAGGGCTAAGCAAAGGAAGGGCGCTTTGACCAATTGGAAGGTCTGTTTAGTGTATTTTATCTATGTCTATAGTACCTATATTTTTCTAGGAAGTGTTTAATTAATAATTAACAAAGACATTCGAATATTTACCAAAGATATTTATAGTCAGGCCTCTGCATTACCAGCAAAAAGTTGAATACTTACCCCAGATTACGAAGAATGCGATTTTATTAACAAGCATCATCAGTTTTTCCTGACAGTCTGATCTGTCGAAACGATCTCAATGTTTCAAATTTGTAAAATTAATAATGACTCCAAATTATGATTATGGCTGAATAGATATGATACTAGGTGTCAATCATTCCATATTTTTCGACAAATATTTATTTCGAATATTTATTTTATTTAGGTATGTCGAAAGATGTGAAATTTTGGGGTCCGGCTACATAAAACTTTCAATTCATAAGTATTCTGGAAGACCATAACTATTGACATTAATGTACTTCTTTACCTACTTTTGACAGCGCGTCGGCAAGGTGACAATAGCCGAACTGCGACGCCGTGGCATCAGCGGTGAAGAGTTACGTCGTTTGATGTGGGGCAGAGTGTCCATATCCACACCTACTAAGGCACCATTAGGGTAAGTATTAACACAACAATGGCTTATATCTGTAAACAAAGCATTTCCCAAATATTGCTCATTTGAGGGTAGATTTCTAAATTAAATTAGCAGTAGGTACCTTTGTGCTCTTATGTTTTTTTTCCATAATATGGGTTTTGTGTGTAGGTACATAAATAAATAGATAATAGACGGAAAATAAAAGGATCTCCCCATTAACAATTGGAACTTAAACTCACTCACTTAGTCATGAAATTGATTTGACTAAAGATTGCGTACAGTTGTATCTGACGGAAATATATCTATAATTCAGAATTGTGCTAGTCATCTTAGTCTTACTTTATAATCTTTCGTCAAATGTCCCAACAGTCGTCGTACCACTGCGCCACCTCCTGACTGCGTCACATCAGCAAGTGGGGCTTTAGTCCCGCAGGCTGGAGGCGAGGGAGGGGGAGTGGCTCCCGCGTTGTCTTCAGCCCTCAACGTTATGGCATTTACACAAGAAATGAACTTGGGTAATACAGGAACTGGTGCGTATACATTTTATCGTGGATGTCATCAAAAAGATTATATTTTATCAAAATTCCCGTAAATAAGACGGTTTTGTTATATTATGCAGGTCAAGAACATAAGCAACCGACTCCAGATTTGCTGGTCAATGGAAAATCTCCACTTATACCAACCACTGCGATCTCAACTCAGTCAATGATCCAAACACCGAACCAACTCAGTGTGCCTTCATCTTTTCCTCAAAACAAGAACAGTTTAGAAACTTCAGTAGTTGGGGCAATGCCGGTGATGCCAATCAGTGGAGTTCTAAGTACTGCCCAGATACCCGTTACTGGTTCCCAAATGCCAATAGGAACTCCAATATCTGGAGTACAATCGCATCTACCCGGTTCTCAGATGGCATTACCAGGTGCACAAATGCCTTACCCTGGTAACCAAATGCCACTACTAGGTTCGCAAATGCCGTACACTGGTAACCAAGTACCATTACCAGGAGGCCAAATGTCATATGCAGGTAGCCAAATAGCACCCTCAAGAGGCCAAATGTCTTACCCAGGTGCTCAAATACCACTATCAGGTGGTCAAATGCCATATCCAGGTTCTCAAATACCACTGCCAGGTGGTCAAATGCCACACCCAGGTTCTCAAATGCCACTACTAGGTGGCCACATGCCATACCCAGGTTCTCAAATGCCACAGCCAAGTGGCCAAATGCCACACCAAGTTCCTCAAATACCTTACGTTGGTACTCAAATGCAACTGCCAGATGGCTCAGTCTCATGTACTGGTGTTCAAATGCCACTTATGGGTACCCAAATGTCCAGTGGCCAAATGCAGCAATTTGGTGGACAAATGCAAGTTCCTGGTGGTCCAATACCAGTAACTTCAATGCAAGGACCGATGGCATACGGTCTGCCAGGAGCAATGTATCCGATGTATGGACAGATGTTTGGCCCAGGGATGCAGCAGATTGAGATACAAATTCAGAAGCCAGGTTAGTTTTTTGATAGCTCTCTTGACTACGATACCAAGTACTAAAACATCGAATACATCGCAAATACCTTGTTTTTAGTTTCCGATGAGGTTTTTCGTGACTATTTGTACGAGTTGATCAAGCTAGCTGAAGACACGACGCCTGACAAATCAGAAATCAAGGCTCTTGCAGAAAAAGCTGCTGACTTGGACAACGTGCCTGAAATTGACATCAATGTTTCTGTGAGTTTGTGAATGTTTGTTTTTTTCCGTCAACCAAATTTGGTAGGACGCCTGCACGCCCAGAAACCGTGACTCAGATAAAATAATAGTATTCATTTGCAACTGTTTTGATTGGAAGCCGACCTCAACATAAAAAGGCTAAACTAAAATCGTGACTTCTCACCTGTTACTCAGATTGATATAGTATCAGTAACTTCCATCAGTCCTCTGGCAGTCCGTTTCATTTCAGGCTTTAAGCACAGTTAAATGACTGACGGTAGTTACATGATATTACTGACTTGCACTGGGCCCACATCGTGGTTTATGGTCCACTCAGACTCACAAAAAGGCCGGTGAGCTGCTTACCAGCTGTAGAAACATTGTAGGCTGATTGTGCTACTTGTTGTCAGATGGCCGCTAGATCCGCGCGTCGCGTGGTTGCCGGCGCGGTATCGGGACTGTTCGGTGTGGCCGCCGACGCACCGGCTACCACTGACACTGCGTGGAAACGCGAGAGGAACGAGAACAGTGATAGCGACCCTATATCAGGTAGGTTCAACACAAAACATCAAACAATGTTAGGTAGGCAGGTGTTGAAATTGAAACGGATTTAATATTCAAACGAAATTGTCAAAGTGCCTGGCACCCAAATATTCAAGAAGTGGAACAAGGATCTTTTGGCGACTGACGTTGGCATTAGAGGCGCTGTGAAGTACAGCACGGCTGGATTATTTAATGAATCAATCCTTTTATCTCCAACATTCGGAATAAACTCAAAAATACTTGTTAATACTACAGAATCAGTGTTGCTGGGGCGTGCGTCACGAGCCCGGCGCGCACGATCTGCGTCACGCCGCGCCGCTCCACCACCGCCTCATCTTTACGTACCAGCCAGGTATCTACCCATAACTTGTAGCCGTCATTCTGTTCATGTCATTGGATGTTAAGCAAGCTAGCAAGTGGGAGGCAATTCATACCTGCAGTGGAACCTACGTGTTTAGATGAATGTATTCGTTGCACAACATGCCGAGAACTGAAAATCAAGTGTACAGTAAGAATTGCCCTTGCGAAAAGGGCTTAAAAAGCAATGAAGATTGCAATTAACGACTACAATAGAATAATATGGGACAACGAAACGAAACAGAAACGATAATGCAATACTACATTAACTACAATATTTCTGAAACAGAAACGATAATGCAATACTACATTAACTACAATATTTCTGAAATTGTATGTATCAAGGCTATCTTTTGTAGGTCTATGTACCTGGTGGCATCTGAAAGCAGTGCTGTGGAGAGTGATGTGGCCTTGGAAGATCAACCAAGCTCTGGGAATAACTCGTGAGTTTTGGCTAATGATTAGTTAGTCTAATCAGTAAACATAAAAAGTTACTAAACGGTACTTACCTATTATGTACCCTGTTTAAGAATTAAAAATCCATAGGTATATTTAAGTTTGTAACATTTGTGCTAATAATACTGCCTATAACAAAAAACATTTTCTATTAAAAAAAAACATAAATTAGCTTGCTCATTAAATAATTACTTTCATTACAATATCATGGTCTAAACACATCAGTCAAGTCTGTATCGTCAGACAAATTGTTCTTTAGGCCAATTATTAGAACTTTATTTATCAACAATTCCGCATGATATCTTTGCAGTGGATCCATTCTCTTCAGTTTACAAATTACATTCTCTCCAATAGCTTCTAG
The DNA here is from genome assembly GCA_905475445.1 of Ochropleura plecta. Lineage (NCBI taxonomy): Eukaryota > Metazoa > Arthropoda > Insecta > Lepidoptera > Noctuidae > Ochropleura > Ochropleura plecta. The sequence continues at coordinate 10,353,832 of FR997738.1, forward strand.
TTCCCTGTTCAACAAATGATTATTATGTTCATAATAATTATCCAATTCAACCTTCACTAATTTCTTCCTTATTTTGGCTTTAACTCTTTTTTTTGGTGGTTCATCTTCAGACATGGATGCTAGGACATCACCAGTGTGATTTAAAGGCTCACCATTTTCTGATGCTGATCCGACACTGCTTTCTTCCTGTAAAAATAAGTTTTATTACATCAGTTCTGATCTTGCTGTTATTTGTCACAATAAAGTATGTCCAATTTATTGACATGGTCATGTCAAGGCCAGCCAATAATTGGCCTTGACATCTTCATCATCATCATTGGCTTTGACACATGATAAATTATTTATCATGTGTTCAATGGACAAAACCATAAACGTACATCATAATTATTGTCATCCATATTGATTTGACTGATTTCAGCTAAGTTGTTGTTGTCACAGTTTTTATCAAGAAATTTCAGTGCGTGAAACTTCCAATTTTTAGGTTCATATTCATAAATTTCTTCACTTTTTGGTCCAACACATTTAGAAGCTAAATATTTTCGCTTATCTTTCCTATAAGTGGATCTTATTGTATTTATTTTCTGTCGAACGTGCATTCGAATTGCAGACGGATCCCATCTTTTTATTATTTTTAACAGGACGTCTAGCGCTTCATTTCGTTTGTATTTATTCGTGTAATGTTTATGGTCTGTGTCCCAAAGTAAAGGTAAATTCTTATATGTTTCTATAAAGTCTTCTTCTATGGCTCGGCTCTCACGGCTCAGGGATATATTAGCTGCTGATGTTGACCCATCTTCATTCATGATCACTTGATCAGTTTTGCTAAATTATGAACTGAACAGAAAAACTGATCTTGAGCGTGAAGAACCAAAAATGCTTGTTGGCGTGGCTTGACATCAGACCAGACTTTTGATCATGAACAACTTTTATATTATCACTGACTTATCAATGTATATTATTGACAGACTTTGACGTTGACAGTTGGGGTCTAAGTTTACTAGGGTTGCTAGTTGTAATTTAAATTAAGAGTTGAGTAAAGAATGGTTTTTATAGCTTCAGTTTATGAAGAAGTTTAATATGCTGTTTAATAATTTTATTTGTTGCTATTTTATTCCATCTATGTTCTTTCTTTTGCCCTTTGTATTCCGTGGCTGTGGTATATCTTTTGAACCATTCCGCAGCCCCAACAGGCAGTGGCCATAACGGGCCCCTTAAAAAAATCTTAATTTATTATTTAGGTATGTACTATTACCTACTACTTCATTCAAGTTGTAGCGACACAAAGATGCAAGTGGCAAAAAGTACTACAGCGCTATCTATCCAGCCACTGAAGAACTAAAACGGCAAGATTCCTACATCGCGCAAGCAAAGTTGTGCGCGAATTTAGCATATACATATACGAGCACCCGACAAGCAACTGTCGGGCAGTGGCCAGACACGACACCCGTCTGGTCGGAGGATCTTCCCTTTTCCATAGACGATGGAGAACTTTACACCCTGTTCTTTAGATTATTAAGATCGTTGACTTTGAAAGTCAACGATCTTAATAATCTATAAAACTATATACTCTAAGGCTTTAGAGTATATAGCTTCTAGAGAAAGGAGTGATTGAATCGCCGAATATAATTTTCTACCGGGAATTACTTTCACAGTAAGAGAATGCTATTGCTACACAATCTCATGCGAAATACAATGAAGAAACACATATTTACAAATTCTCACTGTGAATGATTGACTTTGATTTACGTAACGTCTAGGGATCGTTATAAGGCCAATCAATAAACTATGGCAGAGGAGCATGTTTAGCTGCACCATCTCTGTGAGAGTCAAGATTGCGGATGTACCATAGCGAATTAAATTATACTAATTACCCAAAAATTTACCTAAAATGTACTATTTAGCACCTAGGTCAAAAAATCTGTACCTCTTTCACAACGAAATTATTTAGAAAATAAGGTACACCCCCCATATTGACAAGATGGCGGGTGTACTATAATGTTTTATTATTAAAGCATTACTCATAAAATATAATTACACCAAAAAATTGGACCTAAAAAGTACCTACCTTAATTTAAAGAAAACATACACTTGAACAATTGAATAGTTTCTAAGAATTAAAACAACCGTGTCTTGTATAAAACTAAACACGATAATTATTATGATATTATTGATATTACAGTTATGGACGGATAATTTAAAAATATCCTTTAAATATAAATGTCATCATCTGCCTAGCCTTTTCCCAACTATATTAGGGTCGGCTTCCAGTCTAACCTGATGCAGCTGAACACCAGTTATTTACATGGAGCCAGACACCAGTTATTTATCTGACCTCCAAAAAACAGTTATTGGAAAACACGTGTACATTTAGATACCCCCATGGTAAGACCGGTTGTCAGACTTCGGGCAATAAAATAAATAAAACCATAACTGTAATATCAATAATATCATAATAATTATCGTGTTTAGTTTTATACAAGACACGGTTGTTTTAATTCTTAGAAACTATTCAATTGTTCAAGTGTATGTTTTCTTTTAATTGAGGTAGGTACTTTTTAGGTCCAATTTTTTGGTGTAATTATATTTTATGAGTAATGCTTTAATAATAAAACATTATAGTACACCCGCCATCTTGTCAATATGGGGGGTGTACCTTATTTTCTAAATAATTTCGTTGTGAAAGAGGTACAGATTTTTTGACCTAGGTGCTAAATAGTACATTTTAGGTAAATTTTTGGGTAATTAGTATAATTTAATTCGCTATGGTACATCCGCAATCTTGACTCTCACAGAGATGGTGCAGCTAAACATGCTCCTCTGCCATAGTTTATTGATTGGCCTTATAACGATCCCTAGACGTTACGTAAATCAAAGGCAATCATTCACAGTGAGAATTTGTAAATATGTGTTTCTTCATTGTATTTCGCATGAGATTGTGTAGCAATAGCATTCTCTTACTGTGAAAGTAATTCCCGGTAGAAAATTATATTCGGCGATTCAATCACTCCTTTCTCTAGAAGCTATACAGGGTGTCCCGTAAATAATGGATCAAACGTAACGGGTAGGTAGCTTACCTGATTGCCAACAACTAATTTGAATGGTTTTAAAAAAACCGTTACGGTAACAGAGATATTATTTTTTTTCGAATTTTTTAATTTTCTCTACCAGAGTTCAGTTTTTTTTATGCTGTTGCTGCAAATTATAACATTTTTATTTATAATTTTTGTTAAACATTTCTGAATAGCTTACTAATGTTATAAGATTTTTTTTTGTTTTCAAATCGTTTTATTTGCCTTAGAAAAAAATCTTGAATTGAAAAGATTTTTTTGTCACGATGAAAAGACCAAAATTAAAAAAAATCTCCTGTAAAAAAATTGTATGACACGAATGACCACCATTATTTCAAAAACTTGTCCATTTAATAAGGTTTGCAAATTGGTATAAAACTTACGTCTAGTCCTAGTCGTTACAAAGATATTGCTATGAACCTGAGAGAGGTGCTAAATCATCAAAATAAAAAAAAAACAATAAAAAGTGTGCACAATTAAACTTTTATCTTCAAAATGTGTAGCATTTCAAATAAAAGGCAATGTTCATTAAATTAATTAGGCATCTCAGCTTATTAAAGGAGTTACTAGAAAAAAAAAACAATAAGTTCAAATAAATCATTTATTTTGTTTTTACTATAAATGTTCGAACTGCCTTCCCCCTACGAGAATGCAAAGTCTACATCTCTTAAAGGAAGCTCTTATCCGTCGGACAAAATGGCTTTGATTTATTTCTGATACAGCAGATTGGATACTCTGACGTAACTCTTCTTCTGTCGTTATCGGTTGTTTGTAGACCTTGTCTTTTAAACATCCCCAGTAGAAAAAAACTAGGGGATTTAAATCCGGAGATCGCGGAGGCCACAAAATTGGTCCTAATCGCCCGATCCATCTTTCTTTCCGGATAACTTTCATCAAGGTGCGCCCTTACTGCTGTTGCATAGTGAGCGGGGCACCCATCATTTTGCAACCACATTACCTGCCGTACGTCTTCTGGGATATTTTCTAATAACGTTGGTAACTCATTTCTTAAGAAATGCAGATAGTATTGGGCGTTTAGAGTTTCTGGTAGTTCAAAGGGCCCTATTATTTGCCCATTAATTATTCCCGCCCATAAATTTATTTTAAATTGATGTTGGCTTTTGTCCTCTCGCATCAAATGTGGGTTCACCAGCTGCCAACGGTGCAAATTATGCAAATTCAAATATCCATCTCGGCGGCATGAAGACTCGTCACTCCATAAAATTTTGTTGAAAAACTGTGGGTCCGCCCGAATCATTCTAAGCATCCTTTGACAAAATTCAACTCTTTGCTGATAATCACGTGAGGTCAGCGTTTGAACACGTTGCACGTGATATGGGTGAAACCGGTACCTCTGCAGCACTCGATGCACAGTTGATCTTGGGATACCGATGCGTCGCGCTATGACGCGAACTGAGACCGACGGATCTTCCTCGATTTCTCGAAGAATGCTTTCGTCATTGACTTGTCGCGGTCGTCCTTCACTGGCACCACCAACTCCGGTGCGAAGAATTCTTCCCTCAAGAAGCGCGTTATGCACTCTAATGAATACGCGATAATCGGGGTAACGAACCAGGTTCGGGTATCTTTCACGGTACAATGTTGCGGCCGCCCTGGCATTGCCTCTTGCTTCTCCGTAGATAAAATGCATTTCGGCGTACTGCCGTGGCGTGTACTCGTAACGAGGCATTACACTGAGTAAGGTTTCAGCGCTACTGCACACACGTACAACCACACACAAACAATGTTTTCGAAGTCCGTCGGATTGCCAAGTCGTTTGTCCAATACACTAATAGTTCCAAATCGATAGGCAAAGCAAAATCCAAATACACAGCACAAGTCCAATTTCACAGAAGAAAACACCAAGCGGAAGCGAAAGTTGTCTGACGTACGTATCAACTCGAAGAGTGACTAGTCACAACTAAACTAATAAATTCAAAAAACAATGAAGCCCTGTACACGTGAAGGGCAAAGAAAAGAAAAAACTGCTCAACGACATACCGATTAACCAAAATACAAAATCGGCGTAATCTATCCCTTTCACACTGAGTAGGTGCGACTACGCCCCAGGTAGCGATCCCTGATTCCGGAAAGATGACGTCATCGGCTTGGAATCACGCTGGGCACTTATCTACCTGCTTAGATTAAAAGCATTCAAGCACGAGGCATTACAAGAGGGAAAAATTAGATAGTACTGATTTTAATTTTTTTCTGCTATCATCACATTTACAGCAATATCTTTGTAACGACTAGGACTAGACGTAAGTTTTATACCAATTTGCAAACCTTATTAAATGGACAAGTTTTTGAAATAATGGTGGTCATTCGTGTCATACAATTTTTTTACAGGAGATTTTTTTTAATTTTGGTCTTTTCATTGTGACAAAAAAATCTTTTCAATTCAAGATTTTTTTCTAAGGCAAATAAAACGATTTGAAAACAAAAAAAAATCTTATAACATTAGAAAGCTATTCAGAAATGTTTAACAAAAATTATAAATAAAAATGTTATAATTTGCAGTAACAGCATAAAAAAAACTGAACTCTGGTAGAGAAAATTAAAAAATTCGAAAAAAAAATAACGTAACGGTTTTTTTAAAACCATTCAAATTAGTTGTTGGCAATCAGGTAAGCTACCTACCCGTTACGTTTGATCCATTATTTACGGGACACCCTGTATACTCTAAAGCCTTAGAGTATATAGTTTTATAGATTATTAAGATCGTTGACTTTCAAAGTCCAATAACTGATTTTTGGAGGTCAGATAAATAACTGGTGTCTGGCTCCATGTAAATAACTGGTGTTCAGCTGCATCAGGTTAGACTGGAAGCCGACCCTAATATAGTTGGGAAAGGGCTAGGCAGATGATGACATTTATTTTTAAAGGATATTTTTAAATTATCAATTATATTATATGCACGACAATAATCCTTACTAATATTATAAAAGCAAAAGTGAGTTTATTTGTTTGTTTGTTACGTCTTCACGCCTAAAGGACTAAACCGACCTTGATGAATTTTTAGGTACAAAGATAGTTGGGACCCAAGGAGACAGATATAGGCGATTTTTTTAAAATAAGATTGAGATATGAAGGAGAAAAAGGGAAGAAAAGGGAAAACTTAGCTTTGCTATTACAATAAATGAGGCGCAAGGGCAAAAACTACAGGTAGCAAGTACCTATCAGGAAAGGGGAACTGTGTTACCCCAATTTTAACGCGAGCGAAGCGAGTTTGTTTGTTACCTCTTCACGCTTATTAAAGCGTGATTTTAAATTCATCAAAATCTGTTTAGCCATTAGGCTAAACCGATTTTGATGAATTTTGGTACAGAGATAGTTGGAAACCAGGAGACGGACATAGACTAACTTTTTTGAAAAAAAAACGTGGGATGTGAGGGAGAAAGAGGGAAAAAAAGGGAACACTTAGCGTTGCTATTACAAATCAATAAGGCGCAAGGGGAACTGTGTTACCCCGAATTTAACGCGAGCGAAGCCGCGGGCAAAAGCTAGTTATCTATATATTTTGGTTATTAACAACTTGCGTAACTAACAACTAGCTTAGTAAATGCACATTTATGATCAAGTATGATGCGGGTAGTTGATTAAAATTAGCAATTTGCACTCTGTTTCCTGATTAATCATACGAGTTTCATAGCTTGCAATACGCAAATAACTTTATTATCATTCTTATAATTTTCACTGCGATCATATAGAATAAATTAATGTGAAACGCGGAGCAAAATGTTGTTTATATTAGGTCCTTACATATGAAATTGGCGTTTTGTATGGAAGGAACAAAAAGTCGAATATTTTTTAATATAATATATTTAATTAATCAAAGTATGAACCATTGTTTTCAATGCACTTTTGCCATCTTATAGGTAGTTCATTGATCCCTTTACTAAAAAAACCAGTCGGACGGGAATCAATAAAATCTTTGAAGGCGATTTGGACTGCCCCATCGGAGTTGAATTTTTTCCCTTGCAAAAAGTTATCCAAATTGCGAAAAAAATGGTAATCTGTTGGAGCAAGGTCCGGGGAGTACGGAGGATGTCTAAGACATTCCAATTCAAGCTCTTCTAATTTGGTAGCCGTCTGTTGCGCAGTGTGTGGTCTGGCGTTGTCGTGAAGCAGCAGTGGCGTGGAGCGATTGACCAGCCTTGGTTGTTTAGCCGCTAGCTTTTCCATCATGGTTTGTAATTGCTGACAATAGACATCAGCTGTAATAGTCTGGCCAGATTTGAGAAAACTGTAATGAACAATACCGGCACTAGTCCACCAAACGCTTACAAGTAACTTTTTTGGGGTTAATTTTCGCTTGGGGCAGGATTTGGCTGGCTGGCCAGGATCCAACCATTGCGCTGAGCGCTTCCGATTATCGTAAAGAATCCATTTTTCATCACAGGTAATGATTCGGTTTAAAATACCTTCATTGTTGTGCCGGTTCAGTAATGTAACGCAGCAGTCGACGCGCGTTTGCCGGTTTGCTTCAGTCAATTCGTGAGGTACCCACCTTTCAAGCTTTTTAATCTTCCCAATTTGCTTCAAGTGAATTAAAACAGTTTTATCACTAACATCGAAGCCTGCAGCTAACTCGGACGTGGTTTGCGATGGGTCCGCTTCCACAATAGCCTTCAATTCTCCATTATCAACTTGGGTCTCAGGCCGTCCACGGGGCTTGTTCTGCAGGTCGAAATTTCCAGAACGAAAACGTTGGAACCAAAAACGAACTGTGTTTTCTTTTGCAACATGACCGCCATACACATCATTCACCCTTCGAGTCGTTTCCGCAGCACTAGTGCCACGGCGGAACTCGTACTCGTAAATAATGCGATATTTTAAATTTTCCATTTTGTAAAATGAGTGACGCAAACAGAAAAAACAGAAGAAAAAAAACAAATGAATGACGGTCATCGAAGCACAAATACATGAGTAAATAGCTGTACAAATTAGAATTTGGAATTCCTTACCAAAGAGGAGAAATTCGTGATTAAAGTGGCCAGTACGAAAAACGCCAATTTCATATGTAAGGACCTAATATAAACGAACAGAAGAGTAAATACGAAAAACATTTCCGATCGATAAATGATTTACCTTCTACGTGTAGTGAAATATTTCTTAAAAATATTTTTTCTTCGTTATTTTTTTTAATCCATGTTTTTTTAAATCCGCTTTAAATGATATTTTTGTTGAAGTTCACTTGAAAGTTTTGAAAATATTTCACTACACAGTGAAGGTAAATCATTAATCGATGGGAAATGTTGTTTCTATAACCTTTTAGTACCTAATGATGAATTTCCTGCCACAACTCAGAGTAGGTAGGTACCTAACTTACGATAACATTTTGTGGGTAGGTACCCGTTTCATCCAGTCGATTTTGTTGCGGTCAGGCACATTTCCTCAATAATTTGGGATTTTAGGCTTCATTCCCACTAAAGCGGATACATGGCAGGTCGGCAGCAACACTTCCTCGTATTTCTGCCATTCTATTTTGTTATGGAGGTGCTTACCATTCTATGAACTTATACTTTCAATACCCATTCACCCACCAGAGCGCTTGGAGACGTTGCTCGAATCAGAGCTGCACGGCCGTTATGCATCCTGTCTGCCACCGGGATACCGGCGCCAGGCCACGTGGAGCATTCAATGTTTGTAGTTGGTACGTACACCTGAATCCATCACACTTAGCAAGATCCTTGTCTTATACGCAAGTAGTTAATTCCTTACATTATAAACACATTTATAGGCCTTACAAATAAATTTATAGGCGTCTGCCTGATAAGGTCTGTCATACTGGAACAAACGTCGTTACCTATCCGAAAAGCTGTAAGCCGAGTTTGTCTTAAGACGCATACAGACGAACGACAAAGTGTTGACAGCAAATTCCAGCGATATTTTCAGTTGTAGCATCTTATTTGCTGCCCGACACGCCACACACCTCCAACCGTCGCCATCCGTTGTGTGCAGTTGTTTCTGGCAGTCGTTTTTCAGGTGAGATTTCCCTTCCTTCCACTTGACACCACCAAAACGACACCACCGGTGGTGTCGTATGGAATCTCTAGTCCATATGACACCACCCTAGTGATGTCCAGAAACGCGTGTTTTTGACAAACAGCTCCCAATTCATTATTTTAAGTTATCTATAGTTAAACGATAATTAATAAAACAGAGTTTATAAAATATTATTTTTAAATTTGGCACAGGTAGATGGAATAACACAAAGGATACTTTTTTATCGATATCGAATCTCAGTGTACGGAGTTACCGTCCGTGCAAGTACCATGCTTTGTTTACAGTGGATGCAATGGTTGGCCTTTCTTTCCACTTGACACCACCAAAACGAATTAATTAATTTATACGTTTGCCAGAGCAAAGCTGTTCCGCCATGAGTTTTTATGTACCTATTTTATGTCTTAGTATTAGTATCCTAAAAGATTAGGACGGAAAGACAATAATAATTATGCAAATTGCTTCAACTTCAACTCTTCATTAATGGCTTTTGTGGACGAGAGATACCACAATTTTGCCAATAACACGTGTACTGGAAATATGCTATCAAACGCTGGAGAACATTTAGCAAGTAATCACAGTAATTAAAAAATATAAAAACAATAAAAGTATTTCTTTGCAGATTTAGATTTTCATTTCATAGACAGAATGACAGAAAAGAAAAGAGACAATAAGTAAAAAAAAAAAAAAAAAAATTAACGATCCAAAAAGTTACAACTTAATTTTATTAATTTCGATGAATTTACATAGTTTGAAAACAAAACGAGAAAACACAAAAGCAAGAAGACATTTAACAGAAGTTGGACGAGGGATATGAGGAGGAATGATTTCATGAAAAGAGAACCGCAATTTGGGACAGGAGAAAAATAAATGGTCCACGTTTCCTTCATCCAAACCGCATTCACAAAGAGAGCTATCCCTAAACCTAAGTTTGGCCAAGAAAACAGGAGTACAACAATGATTTAACCGTAAACGACAGATAGTCGAAGTAGTTATTTTTTTTCCCAATTGATATTTGAAAAACCAAGGTTTGTGGGGTATCTCAGGTTGAATATCTCCATAAAATTTACCTTTTAAGGACTTAGAGATTTGCCATTGATTGGACCAAGACTTAAGCATAGATTGAGGTAATATCGTACAAATGTCATGTGAATAAATTTCAGAGTGGTCGAGAGAACCTGAGAGAACAGCATTTTTGGCGCATGAATCAGCTGATTCATTACCAAGAATACCGGCATGACCGGGAATCCAAGCTAAAACAACATTAATATGAAGTTCATGACATTGAAATAGCAAATCGCTAATTTTTAAAATTATAGGAAATCTTGACTTAGATCTGAAAGGGTTACATAAAATGGCTTGAAGGCAACTCTTTGAGTCAGAGAAAATAATGGAGTTATTCAACTTATGAGACAAAACAAATGAAATGGCTTCTAAAATGGCAATTGATTCACCTGTAAAAACTGATGTAACTGAAGGACACTTGTAATTTAAAATAATTTTTGTATGAGGAATCCAAACTGCAGCTCCAACAGGGCTATCATCAGAGACTTTGGAGGCGTCAGTAAATATAGTAGTCCAATTATTATAATGAGACGAAACTTTTTGAGCAAAAATCTTATTTGCTTCCAAAGTGTTTTTGTTAATTCCAAAGTCCAAGATGACAACAGGTTGGAACACCAACGCATTATAAGGAACTGTATATAGATATAAAATAGGGTTTTGAAAAAGTGGGCTAGAAAGACGAGAGAATTGAAGGTAGGCACGAAGAAGACAAGGAAGTTCTATATTAGAACGCCGACAAGAGTCAAAGATGGAAGATAATTGGTCCAGCTTACCAAGCAAGGGATGACCAGAATTTTGCACCAGTTTAAAAATAAATCTATTTGCAAGAAATTGTCTACGAATCGAAAGGGGAGGTTCAACACACTCAACTTGCATAGCATTAATAGGGGACGACTTCATCGCCCCAAGAATAATACGTAAACACTTTGATTGAATTTTATCAAGTTTTTGCAGGCCAGATTTATTACAAGGGTCTAATAAGAACATACCATAATCAAAGTGACTACGAACTATAGCATTGTAAATCAGTTTTTGTGTATATGGGTGGGCACCCCACCAAACACCAGAAAGAGAGCGAAGAACATTAATGTTTCTTTCGCATTTTTGAGCAACGTAGTCTGTATGAACAATTCCTGATAATTTAGAATCTAACCAATTCCTAAGAATTTAACATTGTTCACCTGGGAAATATTTTCTCCGTTAACTTTAATGTCAACAGGTGGAACAAGCCTTTTTCTTGTAAACACAACTACGGAGCTCTTGGAGGCTGATAATGACAAACCGTGTTGAAGGAGCCAAATAGATAGATATTCAAGAGCGGAATTTAAACGATCACTAGCCTCGACCAGAGATTTTCCGGAAAAGTACAATGCCAAATCATCAGCATACTGTAATATTTGACAAAAAGAATCAACAGAGAAATGTAAATCAAAAGTATAAAGGCTAAATAGAAGAGGACTTAAGACTGATCCTTGTGGTAAGCCTTTCCAGATAGTCCTAGGAGGAAGAGAGCAGTCTTGAGTTTTTATAGAGATGGTTCTCTCCATCAACAGATTACAAATGAAACGAACCAATCTTCTAGGTATATTTAATTGATGCAAAAGTTTATCCCTGAGCACCGGAAGTAAAACGTTATCATATGCAGCGGAAATGTCCAAAAAGGCTCCGATTAATAGTTGTTTACGTAGCAGAGAGATACGAATATCAGAAGTTAAGATGCTAAGACTATCCATAGTGCTCATACCTTTTCGGAATCCAAACTGGGATGCGGGCAACAAGTTCCTGTTTTCAACAAACCACTCAAGTCTGTGTTTAATCATATGTTCAGCCACCTTACACAAAACAGACGACAAAGCAATAGGCCTGTAGCTGTTTGGGTCTGACGGATTTTTGCCAGGTTTAATAACAGGAATAATAGTTTGTAGTTTCCACGGTTGAGGAACAAAACCAGACTCAAAGAAGTTATTCACAAGATCTAAATAGTATTGCTTTGTAGTTGTTGAGGCGTTTTTTAAAAATGAGTAAGGAATCCCATCTATACCAGGAGAGGAATCCACGAGACCGTCAAGTGCCATTCGAAGTTCAGAAAACGAAAATTTGTCATCAAAATTATTTTCGGAAGGAAGAAAACCCGGTAAAGAGGGAAAAGAGTTTAAACTTGGAACTGAAGGGGGAGAAAGTTTATCCGAGAAAGATTCAATCCAGGAAGAAGGATCGTTGGCTGAAATATCGACAATATTGCAGGAGCCTCTGTACCTTTTAATTTGCTTCCATACTAGGGAAGAAGGGGAACAAGGAGATAAACTTTGACAATAGCTGAGCCAACCTTTTTTTTTCTTTTTTGAAAGAAGTCTTATGGTAATGGCAGCTTTTCTTTGGTAAACTAAAAAATTTTGGGGAGTCATTGAATTCGAATAAATATCCTCTGCTATTTTTCTTTCCTTGACAGCGGAAGTACATTCTGAATCCCACCAAGGAGTAGAGACTTTAAACTTGTAGGGTTTCTTTTGGGGAAAATTGTCATCAGCACTAGAGATAATAGAATCTACAAATTTGGAATAACAATCAACAAGATTATTTCTATCGGGTGGGGGAAGAGAAGCTAACTTATTTTCAAGGGAATCAGAATATGAGGACCAGCTTGCATCCTTTAATCTGTACTTAAGAGAGGGATTAAAATTACGTATTGGAACAACTCTATCAGAGATAGAGACAAGGATAGGAAAGTGGTCACTACCATAAGAATGAGGCAAGATATTCCAGGAAAGAATTGAAGCAAGAGCGGCAGAGCATACTGTTATATCCACAGCCGAGTATGGGTTTTGAGAAGGACGAACCCTCCTAGTGGGAGAACCGTTATTAATGACGCATAGATCAACTTCATCAAAAATTTCAAGGAGGGCAAGACCAAAGTTGTCATCATGGCTCGAACCCCATGAGCGATGATGAGCATTTAAATCCCCCATAAAAATGATTGGAGAGGGAACTGAGGAAAATATACATAGAAGATCTGGAATTAACCTAGAATGAGGATGGGAAATGTATGCAGAGAGAAAAGTTATATTAAAAGCCCTAACAGCAACAATATTAATGTCAGGAGAAGAAGGGGGTAGAGAAATAAGAGAGAAGGGAAGGGAGCGCCTAACAAGAAGAGCACTACCTGCATACCCATCAGCCCTGTCATTCCGAAGACAAGAGTATCCTGGAACCCGAAAGTGAGAACCAGGCACTAACCAAGACTCCGAAATGGCAATGACTGAAGGGTGAAATTTATTTATTAAAAACAAAAGTTCAGGCTTCTTCGGCCGAACGCTTTGGCTGTTCCACTGAAGTGCGGAGACTGGATGATCCATTATTATGTGAGAGAATTTGAGAAAGTTTCTGGGCAACGTGGGACGGTAGAGGGGAGTTATCACGGGATACAAGACTAATAACTAATGATAATAGTAATTCTAAGAGGCTATCCTCTTGAGGAGACACTGGGGAGGAAGCAATTTGAGAAAGAAGAGAAAAGCCATTGGGCAAGGATGACGGATCCTCTGCAATAATAGCTCTATGAGCAGCTCTATCATAAGATTTACCTAGAGGAGCTCTAGGCTTGGGTGAGGAAAACACAGTTTTCCTGTAAGAGGAAGGAGGAGTAAGGATACCCGATTGGGAAGCAGAGAAAGAAGGCGACGGGAAATTTTGAGCGACTTCAGAATATGACTTTTTGACATTTGGAAGAGACCGAGATGCTTCATCGTAGGAAAGATTATCCTGAGACATTAATATTTTGATTGATTTTTGTCTCCCTTGTTCAGGACAGCCACCGTAGAAGGCAAAGTGACGGCCCAAACAATGAATACAGGTGGAATTGGACTCTACCACGTCACAAGTATCACCGGTGTGAGGTTGTGAGCACTTAAAACATCTTGGTTTGGACCGACACTGAGCCTTAATGTGACCAAAACGGCAACAATTTTGGCATTGAATGGTGGGGTATTGATACATCTCCACTGGAAGAGAAGTGTGATATAAAAAGACTCGTTGAGGGAGAATTTGCCCTTTGAATGTTACCACTATCGTCTGCGTAGGGATCCAGGAGGTCTTGCCCTCCTCTTTGTTTTTTCGGTTTAATCTACGCGCCTTCAATACGATTCCACACCCATCTGGTAGAATTAAAGCCTCGACAAACTCATCCATGGACATTTCGACCGGCACTTGACGGACGATACCCATTTTTGTAATGTTATACGACGGAATAGAAGAAGTATATTTATATGTCTCTAAAATCGGGTTAGACATAAACTTATTAGCCGCATCTCCAGAGGAGAATTCGACAGAGATTTTATTCCTGCCCACTTTTTTAACACCATCTCTATTAATTTTACCTATATGATTTTGATGTAAAAATTGGTCAAACTTAATAGGACGAATCGACGTCCCGGCAGAAGGATCTGGTTCGGATCTGGAAACATGGACAAGGAAAGGACCTTTGTCCGATAGGTCGTACGACCCAATCCCGGCTTCCAAAGAAGGGTGGACATAAATAGCTTGTATCGAAGCAACGGCCATGTCTCTATTAATTATCGTTTTTTTTGAAACCACCTCAATGGTTTCAGAGTCAACAATAAGACGTCGCTTACCGAACGTCTTGGAGGATGATGAAACGGCGTCAGGAGGGTCAGGAGGAGCTGGAGGGGGGAGAGGATGATCCATTTTTTACACTAAGTACTGAAAAAAACTAAGATCTGCAAAGAAATAAATAAAATAAAATGATTCAACTGTTCTAGGAAAAAAAAATCTCTCTGACACGTGTGACAGCTATCGCCTTCGAAAGTCGAATCTCTATGCAAATTGCAATGAACAATGTCAAGATGACCATTTGAGTGACAGATAAATATAAACTTTGTCAAATGACGTACCTACCTCTGAAACTGCTTGAACTTCATTGGAGTTTTCATATCAACAACTTTGTATGTAACCTCACTAATAGTCGGTGTACTAGACTACTAATAGTCGGTGTCGGTGTGTACGTTACTCCAGCAAGAAAGTATCTCCTAGAGTTATATGAGTAGAACGTATAGTTTGTGCCTTATCTGCTGTAAATGTGCCCCCACATAAAAAATGTGTGCCCCCTGTCGTTTTGGAAAAAAAAAATGTGCCCCAATTAGATTTAAGGAATAATTTATAGTTTTTAAGTTATCGCGGTTTTATCAAAACCCGAAAAAACATCGCAGCGCCTAAATGAGGCAAGGCATAAGTTCACTGAAAACTGTATTCGGTCCTTCTTGGCGCTAATAACAACCATAGAAAGTTTCAAAACTGTTTATGCATGCGTTTTTGAGTAATCTTGCTAAAAGTCAAAACGATGGTCTCACAACTTTGACGGCAAAATACAAGGAACTGGCTCAATCTCAGATGTGTAGGTGTAAACCAAAATCATGTGCCTTTAGTCAAAAATATATGGTGAAAATATTGAGCTTGAAATGTTTCGCATTAAGTAAATATAAACAAAAAACCAAATTAAGTAAACAACGGCTGGTTATCCGACCAAATTAAAATGACTACTAAAAAGCGACGGATTCATATTTGGGCACACATTTTTTATGTACATTTACAGCAGATAAGGCACAAACTATACGTTCTACTCATAAAACTCTAGGAGATACTTTCTTGCTGGAGTAACGTACACGGTGTCGGTGGACTAGAGATTCCATACGACACCACCGGTGCGGTGGTGTCAAGTGGAAGGAAGGGAGATTTCTAAAGCTGCACCTACAGCGAGCGGAGATTAATTTTACACTCCTTCGCCGCCTATTTTACTAGATTCGATTTCTGACATCAACACTACTATTGCACCTAATTCTGATAATGAAAGTTAATTAGGTATATTACTTTATCAGGAGCCGGCAGTGGAGTTGATGTTGAAAGTGCAGCGCCAGCTCAGACAACTAACAACCATGTGAAGATTCGTAGACCAAGAACCGCACGACACAGACGAAATAGGTAAGCTATCAGACTAAAATCAAGTAGGTAGTCCATTCTTCCGTTTTTAACCTCTTTCAGATCCTAACTTTAGATAGCCAGTGGGTTTTCACAAGTTTGTTACACCTGAAGGTATGTCTCCGGTGGCTGTTTTGCTACCACTCTCTCTCTCGAACTCAGTGGAAACCGTGGCAGCAAAACAGCCTAATCTTTTTACAGGATTTGCAGAGAAATCTGTGTCAGCAAATGTGATAAAACAGCAACAAAAGGTTTTCATTGCTGCTGTGATTTGCAGAAGAATTGTATACTGGCACCCTTATTATGCTCCGTCAGGATATTAGCCACTAGGCTAATGAGCCTAAGGAAACGGCCACACAGCAGTTACGTTTTAACGTTATCCGTTGCTATTGGATGCAATGTTTCCGCGCATCTTCGATCTGATAAAAAGAATCTGTGTTCATGTGTGTAGACTCCGTCATATTAAACATCCACCATCGCCGAATAAAAACGATAAAACAGGCCTGTAACGTCTGCTGTGTGTACGTTCAGAAAGCCTTTATATTTTCAGGTTTTTCGAATGTATTTCTAAAAACAGGTAGGAAGGGAAATCGACACTGAAATGGTTACCACAGATACGAATTCTATTCGGTCATCATCCTGAACACTTATTATTTAATAACCGGCGAGAATTTATATGTGCGCGGGAACCGCTTTAGCATTGGGGAATAAATTCGAAAAACCTGAACCAAACGAAGCTATCTGGACGTCACCTCAAAACTACTAATTCGCAGGGTATCTCCTTCGCCAGTCATCGAGGCAGGTAGTCCACTCCAACCTTGGGCCACAGCCCCACTATCCCGTCTCTCGCAGCTCATCAGGACATCGAGTGCGTCAACGGCATCGCTCAACTCGCGCACTTCAGATGATGATACTGACAGCAATCAGCGGCAGCGGTACTGACGGTTTTTAGAAGATGACGAACGATTGATACTTACACTGCCATCTTCAAGATTTTAGCATTGTATTATAGTTAAATAATAAGACAGAATAGTAGTAAATACTAACGGTCAAAGCAGCATTTATGAAGACTTATATAAGTATAGAATTTATGACGTGAGGTGTTTCTACTTAAAAGATATCTATCTAAGTTAAATTGCACTATTTAATAGCGTAAGTAATGTGATGTAATTATGTGTATTCGTAACTACTTAAAACTTAGTCGCGTACTATCTTATAGTTTAACAGTGATTGTAAGTATAAATAAAAGAATATTTATCATCTATGTAGAATCAGTATTGTAGTATTATAAGGCAGGTCGTTATCATAACTATGTTCTCTCATACTTATTGTGAAATAAAACAAAACATAGTTTAAATATAATTTATTGTATCGCCCCTAACTCGCCACTGTGAAAACCATTAAAACGTAATCAAATTCAAAATAAGTAAAAATGTAACATGAAAATAAAAGTAATTTGGAATAACTGTTCTTTTTTTACGATGTCTACGAAACTAATATGCAAAATAAAATGGTTGAACATAGATACAACTAATATAAAATAAAAAATCTTGAGGATGACTAGACACGATTTGTCCATAACGTAAAGCGGCGAGTGAACGCACTTTCATATCAACCAATAAAACTAGTGTTTCTATCTAATTTATATGGTATTCGTCTTTGGATTGTCTTTTTATAAAATGGCAAAATTTTAGTCGCATTGTTAAGTGCGTTCAAACGAACTTTATTAATTATTCAACTGCACACTAAATACCAGGTTTTTGAGGTCTTCAGATCAGCTTTTCAATAGCGATTGATTCTAACGTTTCAGATCTAAGCGAATTTTTCAGTGTTCAGAAACGCGATATTCGATATCGCGTTTCCAATATCGAATTCATTTAAAACTCTAGTTAAAATACCTCGAAAACCGAGCAATAGCAAGCTATCTAGTGTGCACAGTTTTATCAATTAATACACATAATTGCATGTATAAATACACCGTGTTGAAATGTTTGTGTAGAAAGAAATTCTGAAGCCCATTAGAAAATTTAGACAAAGATTTTTTTGTAGCCGAAAGTGACCCTAAGCCAATTTTTGATGTTACTTTTTACTTTCCTTAGAAATCGCATTAGCCAGACAGAACTAACCGTTTCAATGTATCCGAGATTTTAATATTTGTTATTATGACACTAAAACACGAATCAAAATACTTATGCAGTTTTCATAGTGGGTTACCCTCAGTACGTGATACTATAACATGGACCATAGCCGTCATGGATCTGCGGTGTATTAGTTTCAACATTTTGTCTACTCTAACTGTGCTTGGCATGACGTTTGAGAGTAACCGGATATTCAGTTAATTTCATCCTTTCATCTAGAGTAAAACTTACCAAGACAGTCTCAGTAATACCACCTTTATCTCAGCATTCGTTCTCGTTCCGCCATATTCCAACATTATTTGTATCATTTTTGTGTCAGTTTCAATGATATTAACGAGTGGCAGTACTTCTCCCACCTTTAACAGATCGACAACAATGAGGGCAGTGAGGCAATCACAAGATGAGATGCAAATATAGCATACACACAAGATAATAATCAAAATCAACATAGCAAGTACACAGCGATGTAAAAAATACAAGTATAAAGATAAAGGGCATAATAGAGAAAACATGGAAATGTTACAATATGTAACGTAAAACATTGTCAATGTTTAAAAATATTGGTTAGCATGTCAAAGATGTCCCGCCTTTGTGGTGAAGTATGCTCGTCAGTATTGGTAAGAAAAGTGGTGTCATATCTCTGGATATGCGATTCTGTGAAAAGCACATTTAAAATATGCAAACATCATAAAAACGAATACGATATAACAGTGACCGTGAGATTAGTATCTACGAGATGTCAACGTAAGATCTACACCTAATAAATAGGAAATAACATGATAAATTGATAACTCAAATACACGACTGAAGATCAATGTGCGATTTTTGACGTGTGGCAAAAAATCACCAAGGAATCTACTAAAATATTGAAACGACATACAATTGAAAATTACTCTGATCTGTGCAATATTTTCACCGCACGCCAAATATCATGTGACTGTAAATAGAGTAAATCAGGGATCCTACTATAATACAAAACACCATCACGCAAAATATGTCAGAAATGATAAAAATCATCAAATAAAACAATGTTAATCGACACATAAAACCTCAGAATACTGTGAGAAAGAGTAAAAAGCACAACGATGTATATTGTTAGAGTTAGGGTCACTTACCTCCAGGGACTGTGGACAGAAACCATGATTATAAATAAAATGAACACACTAGTGAATCAATATACACTTTATATGCTTAAAAATTAATACAAGTCTGAGGGGGCTTGCGCCCTCGGTGCCGTGTCGAGCGTGAGCCGCGTCGAACCATAAGTGAACAGTGTCGAGAGGAATGTAGATAGTATTACATTACCTTTATCTCATTTATTTCTCATATAGACTAACACCTAATTAAACCGAGGCTATATAACCGTACATCACTGATACCAGCATTACAACCTACGAGCTGATCAGAGAGATGTGGCGCCAAACATTAACCTAACTTATGCTAAACATAGTTTTCATTACATGAATTGGGAGTTCTATTCTCATGATTTCTTACTGATTTTGTGGAAAAATAAATTGGTGATCTCCAAATTCACGTGGATATTACACATGTATTTATAAGACGTATGCGTGTCAACTAGTCACTCAGCACAGTGCATTTACCTCGGCTCCTCGCGGCGTGGTGTCCGCTTTTCGTTCATTCTCTCTATAGCTCCGTGGTAGGTCGGATCATTCTGTTACATCTTTTATGGCAGTGTGGCTTTCTAACT
The DNA here is from genome assembly GCA_905475445.1 of Ochropleura plecta. Taxonomy (NCBI): domain Eukaryota; kingdom Metazoa; phylum Arthropoda; class Insecta; order Lepidoptera; family Noctuidae; genus Ochropleura; species Ochropleura plecta. Next base: position 10,373,805 of record FR997738.1, read on the forward strand.
TATACCTGGACAGACTGGCATGTCAAATGATCAATATTGGCACATAAACAATCATAACATTTCAGTATAAAAAGAACATGATATAACACAGTTCAAAGTATAAACCACACAGCCGTTTGTAAGTTTAAATAATATAGTGTTCGTAAAAAATAATCTCATCATATACGTTTGTTGACAATGTTCAAGTGTTAGTTACCCACAAGAAATAAATATGTGATATGTGCCTATGTACTGTCTGTTCTTGACGAGTCTAGATGTGAGTCGACGTCTCCAAGAGTGCCAAAGTGGGCTATTCATACATTTGCATTTAAAATGTTAAATAACAATTGAAAGCTTTAAAATAATAATCAGATCATACAGTTGTTTACATGTGCGTCGAGACCTGTTTGTGTGCGGTGGAGGTCGACTCAGATCTAGAGCCGGCGCTGACTGGAAGTTATTTATTGTGGGTCATCAGTAGCTAGGCGTTGCAGTAGTTGTATGATGCGTTCATTTTCCAAGTTATAAACTATTTCGTTAGAATGTACAACGGGGGAGTCAGGCGGCTGCAGGTCTCCTGGCCCTCCGTCGGCGCTCTGCAATCACACAAACAAACGAACATGGCAACACTTGCTACGTAACAAATTGTCGATTTTGCGCTCACGAGCAGGCAACCCCGGAACTGGCCTACATCTGCAACACTACACACACTAAATAGTCGGTGTTCAACACATCAGACAGATAACTACTAGACACGTCAATATAGCATATTATAAACTTTACATTACATTGTTTGTATGACATGCAAACTGAAATAGAATATACCATAAATTAAGACATGCATTTCGTCAATATGTTTGTGATATATAACGGAAAATGCCTGTAAAATAAAGATTAATTTGCAATGTAAAAATAAACCAATCACCTATGATAAAGTACACAAAATATATCATAACATGCTGGGAGTAATACTGTTCAATTAAAAATAACACATCAATAATAATATCATACATTTCAGTGATAGTGACAATTGGAATAACTCAAATTGCAAAAATATTGTTACAAGTGTCCTTAGTCCAGGGGTGAAAATGCCAATTGGGTAAAAAATTATAAACTACATAGAATGAATACATAGAACATAATTCTTTAAGTACATAACTTTTATTCATCATAAATATTGTTTATGTTTTGTCATTTGATTGAGTTATATAAGTGTATTGTAATTGATTATTAGGTTGTATTTACGGCATTTTCAGTGTTATTTAAAACGTTGGTTTTTGTAATAAATAAACAATACGTAATACGGCTTTACGGGAGATTTTTTTACATCAAATATCGCATCATGAAGATATATTTAAAACATTTGAGAGCATTCGACATGTCATAAAATAAACCAAAAATAATAATAAACAAAAACAGGCAAATATGAACATAATCACGTATCATGTAGTATCACAAAAAACTCCTAAGCATTCAACTTAAAATACACAACCAAATAATATACGAAAGAGTACTGTTCAACAGTAGTTGGCAACATACACATATAAGGGAAGCGACATACCGGGTGAAACTAAGCGGCAGAAACTAGTTCCATTCAAATTATGTGGCGTATCCATAAGCCGGTAAAGTTCTGTCTCGTAAAGTTGGCGCTGTTCGCCAATACAAAAAAAATCGTTACGTCGCATTCATGGCACTGTATTTAACACCAGTGCTAAGGATAGCTCGTACATTTAACTTTCCGTCGCGTAATTTCCCCAGATGTATCATTGGACTAAGCATGAGTCTGTATGCGTGTATGGAGGTGTGGGCTTGTACTCACGGCCTATTGCTGGTGGTGGTCGGCGTTGGGCTGGCCCGGGTAGGGGTAGGGCTGGTAGGCCGGGTACACCTGCGGCGCGTACACGCCGTACTGCTGGTACTGGCCGCCCGAGCCGCCCGCGCCTCCCGGCCCGGCCGGGCCCGGCGTCGACGCGCCGCCGCCGTTTCCGCCCGTCGTCTAAACGACATAATAACTCGCATTACAGAACGGCTTATGATTACATAAAGATCTTGTAATAAATACATTCAATGAAAGATATGAGTCGAAAGAGCTATAGATCGTTTCGCATGCGGTATGCGGGCGATAAAAAGGGAGATGAAGTCTGAATTCGTGATTTTCGTAATTGTTCGTCATAGGTAAAAAAAAAAACTACCTTGAGTTTGATCTGCGCCTCGATGGCCTCGGCCTCCTTGAGCTTGCCGATGCTGCGGTAGTACTCGGCCCACTGCGCGCTGTAGTCGGGCTGCGCGGCGCCGGGCGGGGGCGCGGGCGCGGCGCCGGGCGCGGGGGCGGGGGCTGCGCCCGCGGCGGGCGGGGTGCCGCCGCCGCCACCGCCGCCGCCACCACCGCTGTTACCTGTTACCACAGATTATACAAATATAACCTCTAGCTATTACAGTTAAGCACTGTCGCTGAATATCGACCCCTTGGACACATGACGGAGTGCAAAGAGAGGCTCATGCACTGGCAACATCAGGTTTTAACTAATTACTCCAATACTGATTTCATCGAAGTAAGTCACTTCGATGAAACCAAACTTTCCGACCGAATCGTTTATCTTCTAATGCGTCACGTTAGTATGTGCGAAAATACATGTGCTAAAGTGAAGATTGTGACTTTGATGGCTTATTACTTGGAATCCTAATGCTTACAGTTTTCTCTCATGGAATTCTCGTATGTATTGATGAACACTATTGATTGTGGACCACTTCAACTCATGTTGAATAACCAGGCAATGCTTTTAGTTACAAGTTTTTTTTAAATTATTTATTTGCTTATTAAAAATAGTTTATCAAACTTTAACAACGAATTTCACCATAAACGTGATCAGAGGCGTTCAGAAGCTGCCACAGCATCAGTATCAGTTGAGCTAGATTATTGACACAACTCTTGGATGCTGCACCATTTAGATGTGCTGTTCGATTTGTTGCATTGGTGAAATCCATTTTAAATCGTAGCAAAAGCAGAAAGATTGCTCACCATCCATGCCTTGCACCTGCACCTTGGCCTGTGCCTCAATGGCTTCGGCCTCGCGCATCAGTCCCAGTGAGCGATAGTAGTCGATCCATTGCTGCGAGTAGTCCGGTTGTCCGGTCGCCGGGTTGATCTGCACCTGTTGCTACGCAACGGAGGAATGAAGTTTGTTTTACAAAGAGTGCATAGCTAGAATTAAATTTTCATGGTTCATAGAATAAATTCTGAGTAAAGTGTATAATTGCGTGTAATTTTGGATACAAAAGAATTTATTTTATTGAAAATGTAAAAAGTTTTTTAGGTCTCAAGCTATGTTTTCCACTTTTACAGGTTGTTGTTAACGATATAGTTAGTTATCTCCAACAATAACACATCTTCTATCGGAAAACTAACAATTTTCATGACAACGAAGAATTATTTAGTTGCATCCACACTTCAGTTTTTCATGGAACAACATTAGTTGGCAACAACAGTAAACAAAGATCTACTAAATGTTGTCATGTTGCAAAATCTTGCTCTATAAACACCTTGACTAGACTTTCCGTTACTAGACTGTATATGAACCACGGATATATACCTGCGGGCCTTGCTGCTGCTGCGGCTGGTGCCAGTGCGGGTTGTAGCCCCAGGCCGGCGGGCCCCCGCCCCCCGCCCCGCCACCTCCGCCGCCGCCGCCGCCGTAGTACTCGCCGCCGTTGCCTCCGTTACCGTTCCCGTTTCCATTGCCACCATTACCGCCATTTCCTTCGTTGATGAAGTTAACAGGCTAGAGGGACGAGAGGTTTTGATGAGAATTAATTTCAAATCAGAAAATGTTTACCTATTTAGCATATTTTAAACGCAACCTGACCACTACTGATGTCATTTTTACATAATTCATATGTTTGTACTTTTAGTTTATCACTCATAACTTGCAATAAATGTATAACCTTATGGCCTGCGGTGACAAAATAAGTTCGAGCGTAATATATTATGTTAACGTTCAGTCGACCTAAGAAATTATGTGTGTATGTTATTACTTAGAACCATAATTATAAGAACATATATCGTTAAGTACAAAAGTGACCAACGTTTTTGTAAGGTAATCATACCATGCCAACTTTCTCCATGATGATCCGCTTGCAGTGCTCCACGGCCTCAGGGTGTCCGCGAATATAGAACGTGCGGTTGTTACGGTCCGAGCCCTGCGCGCGTCGGTCCAGCTCGCAGTGGGCGCCTGATGCCGCGTTGATCTGCTTTATTACCTCGCCGCCTGGACAAAGTAAGTAGTATTACATCTTTAGCTTCGAATATCGGCCGACCGTCAACCAAACTGAACGTATTATGTAAACTAGGTTGTGACATGGATCGTAAAAAGAAGTGCGTACTTCTATTATTGCTAATTATAAAATAAATATGCGAATCAACTTGAAAATTCCTGCGAAGCGTCGTGCGAGCTCGTTGATTTTTACGATGCGACGTTGCATCGCAGTTTTATGTACACTCCCGTGGACTACTTTAGAGGACAGGACTGCCATGCTTGCACAAGTAGTGTTCGCAACAAGAAATCTAACTTATACTGGTTATAACTTTTTAATTAAAATAAACTATGTAGAATGTCAATGTTTATCTGCAGGAGTACCAATACAAAGAGTTTTACTCTGACTTTGATTTTCAAAATATTCATCAATACCAGTGCCATTTTTAGTGTTCCCATACCTCAAAAGAAAAAAACGGAACCCTTATTGGATGACTATCTTGTCTTTCTGCCTGTGTATTTGTCACGACCATTTATCTCGGGAACTTATGAAGGTATCGAGTTAAAATTAAAACCATATACTGAAGTCTGTGGTCCGTAGGAGTTGTGGAAAAATCATACTATCTCTAAAGTCTAAGGCGCGTCGCCCACACGACCAACAGTCGAGGCGCAGTCGAGGCGCGGGCGCGTTAGGCGCGTCGCCCTCACGACATTTGTAAAGAAAATCTCACATAAGAGGCACGCCCCAACGAGATTTTCTTTCAGTCAAAAGATATGGCCGTTTATGTCGCAAGTTTGTAAGGAACCCCCTCGTTGTGCAAGTCCGACTCGCATTTGCTTGGTTTTTTTTGGACCTTCTCTTTTCCTAAAGACAAAGATGAGGTCGACAATGGAACAAGCTGACCCCTGACATGTAGTATAGTTGATGGCGTACCTCTGCCGATGATGAGTCCGCACTTGACGTTGGACACGGTGAAGGTGACGCGAATCTCCTGCGCGTCCTGCCACTGCGAGTAGTCCCCGCCGCCGCGCTCCCCGTTCCGTTGTCCCGCGCCGCCACGCCCGCGCCCCGTCCGCACTTCCTGCTCACGTCTCTGTACATTATCACAATAATTACGTGCGGACATTGTTAACACCGACCATTATTGGCCCAGTGATAACGGTCCTCACTTACTAATTGTCTAATTTATTTTATAACTAGTGGTCTTAACACGTTGAAGAACAACATCATGAGGAAATCAACATGTCCTAGAGTTAAAAAATGGAAGACATTGTCTAAACATTTTACAGCTATCAGCTGATATTCTAAATAATGTTACAACAGAAAATGAAGATAAGCTTTCAACCGATTTTTCTATTATTAGGAGCAAAATCATATCTGTGTGAGGTTCGATATGTGATTCGATTTCCAGGGCAGAGAAATTGCTAATGGGTTTTCATCAGTAATTTCTCACTTGCACCTACGATCTGGATTTGCGCCTGGTTAACAGTGAGTCTATTATCATTCACCTCATTATATAACTCACGAAATTTGGGTGTACTATTACGTAAACCTCTGCCCTACCCTTCGAGAATTAAAAGTGTGGTGTTATTAAAATCACATGTGTGTGTATACTCACATTTACACTTGAGATGAGGTCCTCAATCATTTGCCTGGCTTGATCCACCTGGTGCGGCTTGCCTTGCAGGTAACATCTGTATCACATTTGTAGATTTTAACTTGGTTTTTTTTGGCCAAATGTGGGCTTACAGTTGACTTATAATAGAACCATATTTGAAGCGAAATTGTGACATTGATAGGTATTATTTTTACAGTGGGTTTCCACTAACAAAACATTAGAATTTCTATTTTTCTACCTCTGTTGAAATATGTGTATTTTCTCATTATATGAAAGATTGCCAGTGGGGCCTTCACACTGACTTTCATATATGTACACACATGTAGTCTAGAAGTGATCAATGTTTTCCTATACATTTCTGCATACACCTAGGGGAATGCAGATGTTAAGCAAGTATAAATACCTCTTGTCCCCGGGTCCGTCGTCTCGCTCCTGATGGAACTGGACCCTGCATCCAGTCTCCGCCTGGATTTTCTTGATCATGTCCCCGCCGCGACCAATCACGATGCCCACCGCTACTTTTGGTACTAGTACCTGATAACAGTAGGATTAATATTTTTCTTTTGCTTATTTATAATAATGACTACCTCTTAAGGAAAAAGGGAACCCTAAAAGAATTACTTTGTTTTCCGTATGTCAAGACACTTTCATCTCGAGAACGTGTGTAGTAAGTATCGAGTTGTAATTATCTGTGGTCTCTTGGAGCTGTGAAAAAATCAACCCTCTAAGTTTACACAATCAAAAGATATGGCCGTTTATGTCGCAAGTTTGTATGGAACTCTGGGTGCGCGAATCCGATTGATTTTCTTTAAGTTGTTACTGTATGCAGATATACAATAAATTGGCATGAAATCCGAGCAGGATTACTAAGCAACTGAGCAGAATAATCACAATCTTTTATGTATTATGCACCTATGGTGTATAGGGAAGATTTTATAATTTATCCTTAGATCTCTTTTCAGGTGTTGCGTCCAGCAACTTCGCATGACGCCCAATGCCTAAGTAAGTAATTATGAATAGCATTTATTTGCAAATATGGGTTATACATAAGTAGGTACGTATGTAGTGGCTGTATTTTAAAAGAGTAAAAAGAGCAGAAATTAGAAAAATTTACATACAAAAATATTTAATTCATACATTTTTGATTCTGATACACGAATGCTACCAGACAAGCGGGCGTGTGTCACTAGACAGACCGACTTGTAAAGTATTTCTTCGTCTTGGGCCGTCTACCATAGCAATATGATATAGGCGAAAGTTTGCATAATGTGTATTTTTTTATTTCACGTTCAAAAGGATTTCGTATTGAGATAGTTTATACCCTGGATTAATACATAAGCTAATTTTAATCACGATACTATGTTCCCTTGCGATAAATTTCGACATCCACGCGGGCGAAGTCGCGTGCAACAACTTACCGTAAATGTTTTGTCTGTGACCAAAGCTCTGCAAGTGTCGCATCGCGGTGTATCGTGGCATGCTTACAGCAAGTTTTTTTTTCAATTATTTTCAAGATGCGTGCATCCTTACCTCAGTGGAGTTGGTAGCGAGTCCGTTCCCCTGGTCGTGCCCCTGGTACTGGTCGTCGTACTGCGGCTGGCGCTGCCCGCCGCCCTGCTGCATGTCCTTGTCGGCCAGTAGATCGTACACCAGCTGTTTGGCGTGCTCCACTTTAGCTGGGTCGCCTGATATGCGCAGCGGCTTCTCCTACACATTATTTTATGTTTATTAATTTTGTAATAGAAATTAACACAACAGTCGTCGCTGTTAGCGTTCAAATATTGATGCATGGTTGCATATTTCGTTGAAAATATCGTCGAGAACCACTTTGCAATATCCCAATTGTTATTTTAGTATTTAAAATTGATTGTTTTGTGCGTTCGTGGGGTGATCTTAGCTAGCGCGTACGGAGAGAAATGTTACACGGTAATCTTCGGATAATTCTTGACTGCATGCTGATCGTTACAAAGTTAGGTTGCGAGCGCGTGTATATTGGAAGGTGGTTTCGGACGAACTGGGCTCGGCGAGCACTACGCGTGCTAGGAATACAAAACTGATATGTCAGGGCCCCTACAGTTGGTTTGGATATTGGTAAGTTTTTAACTACAGATAACTAGCCAAATTAAATTGTTTCATTTATTGTTAATACTCAAAGAACAACACAATAATTTATGAAAATGGATAGTATTGACAATCAATAATTTTCACTGCAAAGGGTCATGTTTGACCTCTACCATACTTGATAACAATAATGTGAATACTCACATATTCTGTATTAGGTCCATCCTGGATAACCACCATCTTAGCTCCAGACTGTTCCTGCAGTTGTTTGATAGTCTTGCCGTTTTTGCCGATAATCAGGCCCACTTTGGGACCTGGCAGCATAATTTCCTCCTGCTATTAAAATAATAATAATATAAGTGCTTTTGCCAGTGTCATAATAGAACCTATCTAATAGAAACAACCGTAAGATTATCTGCTAGATATAAATAGATATGTATTAAGTTTTAGATGTGTATATGCAATTCAATCAATATGTACAAATGCTGGATTTACGAAACAGTGAATTAATTTAAAACTTAAAAATAATGTTGGAAATTGACTGCATTCGATTAGACTAAAAATCAACCTTAAAATGTTTATGGCCAAATCTCTTTATCTTAATTTGTTATTTCGTAATTATTAGATTTTCTTGTTGAAACAACACTTGCTAACAAAAAAAAAACTACTTACTACATTATTAAACCACAACAAGCACTTTTATACATATATTTGTGTAGATTATTAATACAACACATGCATATCATCATACTACAAAATTAAGGTGATAACTTGATTACTAAAGCTACAAATATTAATAAAATTAATATAGTTTACTTACGTCACAATTTTGCACCCAATCCGCCCGTCCGATAGGAAGGTTGCCCTGCGGATTCAGATAAGTTGGAATCACTACTTCCTATGGGGTGGAGCCTACTAGTGGACCACACAATTCACCATAAAGCCGGACATGCACCTTTACTTTTGCTTATGATTATATACATAAAAAACATGAACAAATACTGTTTTTTGCAAGAGTGGAGTTAGTGCTAATAAACAAAAAGTGTAAGAATCACTGAAAGTACCTACTTTATCCAAATTATTATTTGTTATTATAAATGTGAATACAATTCTGATTGCCTGCCTATTACCAGGATATAACAAGCATTTATATTCTGATATAAATGGTTTTTTACCCCATTAGTGTGGGATAATTTCAGTATTCCGCGCAGCAAACGACGCTATCAAAAGTAAGTTGCCAAAATTGTCGTATAGCAGATTTGAATAGGCTTCTAGAAATTGACACGAAGACGGGATTCTCTCAAGGTTATTAATAGTGAATAATTAATAAAAAGATGGCTGCATGTATAGTCGCGAATTGCCATGTACGGAGAAGGTACAATGACCGTTTGTACAGTATTCGACAGTATGGTCGACCCAGCAGATTGGGTGCGAAGTCGTGACAACTGTACAAGAATACATACATGAATCACGCTTTATATCGCCGACAGGTGTTATTATATATGCACCTGCTGAAAACCTTGTTAGTATAATTATGTTACTATTGATTAAGTTTAAAAAAATCTAGTTGTACCCATTTTCTTTTCTTTGAAATGTAAAATCTATAAAAGAATTAATTAATACAAGTATTGACCTCATCCAAAATGCGAAATAAATACCAAGTACCACACCTCCAATAAGTATGTATCTCAAACTCTACACTACATTGACTACTACGAGTCATTTTGCGTCTGCTGCTACCACGTGGCAACCATAACAACAAGATAAGCAGAATTATCCTTGAATGTATCATTAAGTTATGTCTGTAATAAAGTGGCGCAGACTGTACAAGCTAGCGGTACTTTTATCTACCCTGAACCGCAAGTTAGTATGTAAAGCGCTACATGCTACATACCGTAAGCATGGCGCCGGCCCCTCCGCCGCGCGGCATGGGCGGCATCCCGCCGCCGCCGCCCGGCCCGTCGGGGTGCTGCGGCGCGTTCTCGCGCCCGCGGTGGTTCACGATTTGGTTAACGAGCTCCCTGCGTCAAAAAGTTAGAGACCGTTCACAGTTATTTTACCTATAACAGTTAGTCTAGGGTTGATAGTCAAAGGATCAAATCTAAGTGTTATGTTTATGCAACAGCATCATCTGATGGTGGGATCGGGTCGTCCACAGTACGCAGCCGTTAAGAAGTCAAATTATTTGATAGAAATTCTCCCTCTCTTTAACTTACAGTGTTACGTCACATAGCCAAACTTTTACTAGTAGTTTAAGACTGCCTTCTTAAAGACCGCGTACTTTAGTATTAGTCCTTACTTGGCCCTCGAGATAGCCTCCCGCGATCCAGTGAGGGTGCACAGCCTGTCGGGTTGGCCACCTGAGTCCGGTGCCATCTGTATCTTGCAGCCCGACTCCGCTTGCAGACGCGTGATCTGCTCTCCACCGCGTCCTATTACTGCAGACAAAAGATGTAGAAGTTAATAGTGTAACGGTAACCTAAATAATTTCCAAGTGATTTATTTATTGTATGATCGCATGCATTTCTCAGTGTGAGGTACTGGGATCAATGCAGTGTCTTTGCACACCCTTTCGCCCTATCCATCTTCTGATGGCGGTAGGTCTGGTGTGATACTTAGTTGACATTGACCGCTAAGACTACTGGACTAGTCGGTACTGTTGATGGTGTCGATACTTACTTAGTCCGACCATCTTGTCTGGCACCCGGATGTACTCGTTGAGCGTCTGGTCGGGCATTAGGTTGGAAGGCGCGCTCGGCGGCGGGGGAGGCGCCGCAACTGCTGCGGGCGGAGCGGCGCGGCTCACGGCCGGGGCGGCACTTGGTGCACTTAGGACAAAAAAAAACTTAATTAATTTCCAACTATTTTTACCTCGGACATGTCATAGTGTCATCTTTAGTTTCGTAGCTATGGATTGCTGACACTGACAAAATATAGCAAAGTATTTTATTCCAGTTTCGAAGAAATTGTACACAAAAACTAAACTCGATAGTTTATAACAAAAGCAAATTTAGTTGCTATCAAATAGTAAGTGTTTTAAGTATAATTAGGTCACGCAAACCGAATTCCATTCATTTTATTAGAAAATACAACACCTTATAAAATAAATAAATTAGCAGAAGTACTCTACTTTATAACACTTAGATCACGTATGCGATACGAGCCCAACTTTTCACGAGTACCAGTGACAGTAAGCTTGACTCATTTCGCGCGCGAATCGTGTGTACAGCAAACACACTTTTTTTTATACGAGACTTGAAAAAAGAACAGTATTGGCAGTCAAGAAAAAAGTTTTAAATATAGACTGTCACATTATTAATAGATTAGACAAAACGAACATTTCGTTTGAACAAGTGTTATTTGTAATTGTAATTTCTTAAAGAATCATAACATGATATTTAGAAAAGAGATAATCACTGAGTCACTCAATACGAAATATCAGAAACCATAGGTTTTAGGGGCCTCAAATTTTCCAGGGGAGATCCTTTTAGGACGTAGGTACTCACTAAGACAGGATGTTGCAAAATTCAACCCGTAAGGGGGTGAGAAACAGGGTGGAAAAATGTGATCTCGCGATACCTTGGCCGAATTGACTTGAAATTTAGAATAGGAGCTGAGAGTAGCGGGTGAAACCACTGAGCACAGCTAGTAAGTTAATAAAATACTAATACTATTCTTGTTGGTTGTTGCAAAATATGGCGAAATATTAATTTTATCTCAAATGAAATAACTAAGCATTTTTCCTTTAAGAATGACAAGCATAAATCGAGAGGTAGTATTTTTACTGGGATTAATTTTATTATTCTCATTTGTAGAGGGAAAATTCGTGATTTTTATCGCTATCACACTAATTTAAAAACAGAACAGTAGTCATCAAATTTATACGCTGACTGTACTGTGCTGTGTGTGTGTTCTAGGATTAAGCCATTGAGAATCCTGATTGCAATTTATAAATAACTAGCTTTTACCCGCGGCTTCGCTCGCGTTAAATTCGGTATAACACAGTACCTGCTACATGCAGTTTTTGCCCTTGCGCCTTATTGATTTGTAATGGCAACGCTAAGTTTTCTCTTTTCTTTCCTCGTTCTCCCTTATATCCCACTTTTTTTAATAAAAAATTAGCCTATGTCCGTCTCCTGGTTCTCAACTATCTCTGTACCAAAATTCATCAAAATCGGTTTAGCCACTCACTTTCGCTTTTATAATAATAGGAAGGATTTCTTGTTTTATCTTGTTTTTAAGCATTTTTTAGGATTCCATAGCCAGATGGCAAAAAACGGAGGAATCTTCCAATAAGACACAAAAACTCTGCAAATTTCAAATATGCAACTAATGGTTTTTTGGAGTTACATAGCTGTGAGCCAACTACATCAATATGATGGGAAATTAAAAAGCATTTTTTTTTGTTTTAAAAACGTTGCCCCACACTAGGAATATCTCTGGGTGCGTTTACAAATATTTAAACCCACATACACAAACAGCCAGACCTGAAACAACTACCTGAAGGCCATACAAATATTTGTTCAGTGCGGGAATCGGACCCGCGACACGCAGCGCAGCTGCCAATTGCTCAGCCACTGCGCCAACCATGCCGTCAAATAGGATTGGCCTTTCATACATGCAAATGAGTGTTGAAAAAAAATCTATGTATATAATTGGGGGGTGTCTATAAAATTATATCATGGTTTGCTTTTTTTTTTCTCTGGTACATGATTATATTTGCTTCGAAAGTCGTAAAAAACGTCCCCCCTCCCCCTCTATTTTCTTAAGTAAAAGGATAATTCTAGAAAAAATCAGGTTTGTAATATATTTAAAAAACTTTCAACAGGTTTCAACAAGATTTGATATTTAGTTTATGAGATATGGAACTTTTTCATCAAACTGCAGCCATAACTTTGTTTATATATAGATACTATAAAGAATAATCTAATATATAAAATTTCCGTGTCACATGTTAGTTACCGTACTCCTCCGAAACGGCTCGACCGATTCTTATGAAATTTTGGGTACATATTGGGTAGGTCTGAGAATCGGCTAACATCTATTTTTCATACCCCTAAACCTCAGCAGGTGAAACCACTGGGCACAGCTAGTATTATTATAATATCCATTCAAGGTTTTCATTGCCAAGGACATCAATATCACTCAAAAAACACGTTGATTGTAGCAGCTATTATGGCCTAGTTGGCAGAAGTCAGTTTAAAATATTTAAATTTTCAACAAAAATTATTTGAATATGATTTGATTCTACAGGGACTTTTTCGCGAAACTGCAACTGCATTAATATACTATGAAAAACAAATTTAGTTTTGCTGTTGAGTGTAAATTGACCTGAATGAGCGTTAAAAGTATTGTAAGTTGCTACGGAACACACCATGCAAGAGAGCATGTTTTTTTTAAATCCTGTTTTTTGTTTCTTATCAAGATTTTCATCATACCTGTGACAAATAAGTAACTTACCTCATTTGTGGTTGTGGTTGTTGATACGGTACTTCTACTGAAGCTAGTTTTTTCGCATTCGGTTCTGGACCCTCCTCCAATGGCCTCTTGCTTCCACCTCCTTCGAGCTTAGCAGCAACCTGTATGGCATATTCATGAATATAACCTTTTAATGTCAGTTTATTGATGGACAAACTTTTCTTCCAATACCATGTGCATCAAATGGGAGCTATGGTTTCGAATATATTTTTAGTCATAAATTAAGAAAAAGAAAAGTAACTTTTCAAAATAATTTTGAACTTATCATTTAATTTTGACTAATGGTGTGAGTAGTTATCAAAATTTTATCAATTACTAAGTGATCATGAAATAGCAAAGAAACCAAGGACCACTTTGGGATAAACCCAAGACTACTTTTAAACAGTTTTATTATTCTTAGAAACTTTGATTTCTACTTATTAATAACCACATTGACAATAACATTTCACATTAATATGTTTTTGATTAGAGATCGGGATTTATCATTGACAAGATTGTTTAAACCAATACTTTATTTACTCCTTTTATGTATGAAATTTGGAATGGCTAAACATAAAAAAATACAATGAGAGTCAATACAAGAAGCAGTATGTCAAAGAAATTATGAAAGTTTCTTACTATAGTAACAACTTTTTGCATTCATTGAATCAATTCAACCGTTTCCCTCCAAAAGTGAAAAGTTCCTTGGGCAACTATGGTTTTTTTTAACTGACATTCTAATACATATCCTTTAAACTCCGACCAGCCTTGACTAAATTCTGCCCCATATCCTAATTGTTTATAAACATTAGCAGTCTCAGGTTATAATATTTTAGTTTAGTAAGGAAAATATTCATTAGCATCTAGAATGTTCCCATTGTTGTTATATGCATATCAGGGTAACAGTGTTACATTATTGATTTGTAATTGTCTTTGTTACTAAACCATATTGATCCAAACTACTCAAGACAATAATTTTAAGATTGTTTAATTCAACATTGATATTGCGAAAACATATGGGCAGAAGAACGTCTTAGGGGCGGATTTCTCTCACAGCATGGTCAGAAGTTCAGAACTCAAGTTTGTTGTCGATGCATAATTCGCGCCTATAATGTGCCACAACGCAGTATTGCCGCGACAGAACCGCTTGGCGTGTATGCCAGCCAAAATCATCAGAGACGCCAAGGCAGACATCGAAACTAAACAGCGGCATTTTATTTGCTAATAACACTCGTTTATCACCATGAAAAATTACAATCAATAAGTAGGTTAGGTAAAAGTATCTTACCAATGATCCTTCATGGAACATCAATAGTATGAAGAAAAAAGGGCGGGTTAGAATAAAAACTACTTCTAATGAATGATAATTTCCAGGTTGAAGGTATAAACATAAAATTTTAACGGTAAATAACACGCAAATGTCAATAGACGCGATTTTTGTAAAGAGAAGATGCGCTTACCAATCTAGCACGTTGTACAGCAGCCGCAAATCCCGCCGTTTGGCTATTGTTTTGAAGCGTAGCCATAGAAGAATAATCACTCATATTTGAACCCAATTTCACATTCAACCGCGTAATACCGCAGCCATTAAAAAGGATCAAAATGACCCAAAAACTTTATGAAAGGTTTCTCTCGCAACGCAAGTTCGTTGCGAGAAAGACGCGGACCATAGACAAAATGAGAGATGTTTTAAATGTCGCTTACCAATTTTATTTCTTTTTGTATTTATCTACCAACTTGAATGATCTAATGAGTTACCAATTAAAACTGAAACATAATGAGATAAAATAGAACAGCGATTGTGCTATTTTTCATCCTGAAATGTTACAGTTGAGTTTTTAGGAAAGTCAAAATTGTTGTCTTTGGCTGAAAATGAAAACGCGTTTGGTTATTGCTGTTTTGCTAAAATTTAAATAAAAAAGGACTTATTATTTTTTTTTAGTAAATAGTAAAGTAAATAGTTACTGCTAACATTCTCCCAAAACTACAGAAGTTACCTAAGTAAGTGTTTTTTTTAACTTTATTCATCAAGTACTTGCCTGGTCCAGTTAAAAGTAATTTTTGTTAAGCAATAGGGTTTTCCACTCACTTTTAATTTGTAACCTAACGGTTGTTAATTAAATGAAAAAAGTCCTTACATAAGAAAATTATTGATGTAATTTTAAAAGTCCAGTTAAGAGATAACTTTGTAATATTCATTACCTACTATTGTATTAATCACACAGGCAAACTTTGACGAAATATACAACAATTTTGTGTTCAGCTATTATTATTAATTTGTTTTTTAATATTTAGGAAACAATGTTTTCATTCAGTTTTATTTTAGTCAAAAAGTGGCAAATACGTAGCTATTTTGGGTTTTTAAAAAGAATAGGTCGATGCACCGAAAATAACAAAACGTTCTAACTTTTTTTTCTATGTTATGGGTGCGTGCATTTGTGTTGTCCGGTGTTTGAAGACGCTTGGAATTCGCTTTCAATTTCTTCGTAGGAAAAATGTCGGGTGATACCGATAAAGCGAAAATCAGTGACAATCAGGTATAGTTGTGAAATATGTATTTGTTTTAATTTTCTCTGTAACAGTGCGCGTCTATTAAGAAGGATTTGAGTTGTGTAGTGGTGTTATTTCCGTGTTATATCACTAATGTTTGCCTGCGTCTCAACATGGCTGACAGAACGATTGCTTCCCGCTAAAAGCGGGAACTACGCCACGGAGGGTTGTGATACCAGTCAATATTTCGCAATAAAAACTGTGAATGCCATCCTGATCAGTTATCGAAACTGATTCTAATGGGATATTTTTTAGGATTTCGCATATTTTGGCCACCCCCGCCCCTTTGCATTTCGTTGCAGGGCCTTTGTTAATGTGCACGATGTTATATGACATTGATATGAAATCCGCATGACCTTGATATTTGGTTTCTTGCGATTATTCAATTTTAGAGGCAGCGTGATATGTTGTTGTTCCACTGAACCGCGGCCTCGCGACTCATTATTTACGCTCGGAACTCGGCCGGCGATGTAAATAAAACATAAGTATCCTTTCGGGGGCCTTTATTGCTGACCTCTTTAGTTTTTTTTCCGGTACATTTTTTGTGATAGTATCCGATTATGGCGCGAACGCAAATAAATTGTCTTAAAATTCTTGAAATGTTCGGCTGTTTTGACTGGAGATATATAGAATATTCCCTAAAATGGTACTAATCCATACATATATATTGTATGTACACAGCTGTATACGTCTTACTGTAGTGCTAGACGAAAGGCATTGAATTTTGTGACTTGCGTCTATATAAATAAGGTTGATAATTGAGTGATGGCGCGCGGAAGTGACGCCGACCGACTTCACCAATAGAATGGTGTTCAACATGCAGATTTTGCAATGCATGGTTGCATTTATTTTATTTTTAATATAATATGCTGTCATTATAAACATTAAAACATGTTGGAATAAAAAATCGCCATATTATGTTCATTGATTTTGTGCAAATTGTCATGTAGTTTCACAATACAGAACCTGAAATGTTTCATTATCTTGGAATTAATTAGTTTCGTTAATAGAGCTATCTTAAGTTGCATGAATGTGTTGAAGTCATATTTACATTTGAAACAAGTAAGTAAGTAAGTATGGAAATGTTCACTGAAAATACTTGGTTGTTCATTGCTGTATCTACTCGGACTAACATATCAAACTGCTAGTCACATTAGTTAGAGGTCCATTGCATATTTTGTCAAATTTATGATGTATTCTGCCAGTAATGTAGTCAAAAATATCTATTTTGATTCAGCACTTGGTCAATTTGTACTGAAAATGTATGTATTTACTTGTTTTGTGAAGTAAATTATGTTTTACCATTGAATTGAACAGTATTGAATGAGATATTATTAATCTTATTAAGTAAGTGTATAGTAATAATTGATTATCTAAATTGCTGTTCACTGGGCCACTAAATAATACAGTCAATTGGTAACTAAGGAGGAATGAATTTATAACACAGGTCTTCTGAAAAAGAATCCAATATTTGACATTGATTATGTTAGTAGATTTTAAATTGGATCTAAATAGACTTTCTTATTAGCGATAGATAGAGTATAATTATAATTGTACAACAAAATCGTTACTCAGCTCTATTTTTAAATCTATGACTACATTGACTTATGTGTATATGACAGATGATAGCATATTAAAAATTAGTATATTGTTCTGTAAATGTAATAGTGCATATTTCCCCAAAATATATTTTAAAAATCGAGAAAAAAGTTTTCAATAGAACATATTTATGTGCAGGATGAAGACAAGAAGTCTGGAACAGGCGACGGTCAAACAACAGAAGATGAGTCCTCTCAGGACTCAAAGGGTGAGTCGCAGGCATCTTTCGACCCTGCCCATACCCAAGGTAAAGCCGATGTAGATCAACTAGACACCAAAGAGGAGGATAAGCCACCTAATATAGAAGGTCAGGTTCTTGCACCAGTTCACTAGTCTGGTCAATGTGTTTACAAGTCGGTGTTCATCTACATGGCAACTAACCTTTTGGGGCTGATTTTGTTATCTTATGCTTGGTAACTTTTCGAAAATTGTTTTAATTTTTTTTTAATCAGACCAAAAAAGTTATACAAATGGTATACCTAGTCATATCAGTACATAATAAAAATCGTTTGTAATGTAATTTTTTTTCGATCGCAAAGTTAATGCATGCATAAGATTGTGTTGTACATCACATATACATTCTATAATACTCAATAAATAATAATAAGAACTAAAACATATTATTATATAGAAACTAGTACTTATTCAAATAAAAACTTAGTTGCTTTAACTTAGAATAATTACTACAAAGCACTTACTTAATATGCACCCATAATTTTAAGCCCACTATCATTTAAAAAAAAAAGGTGCTTACACACTGCCCCATTTTTCGACTTATAATGTCGCTTTGAACCTGAGCAATGATGACAGAACTTGATCATGCTCAAAACGCTTTCATTAAACTAAAGAGATGATATTTTAACAGGTACTTCTAATATTTGCAAATTACTAATACAATATCAAAATACTGATCATTACCAATTTCATTTTTTGTCAACAATTAATTTTTCGGCGTCATTTATTGTAATTGTATATCGCGGCATTCGTAATTCGCTTATCATAAATCCCTGGAGAGCGACGAAGTAAGTTTTTGTTTTTATAATTAATAAAAATAACTACTGTTCGTTGAGAACACGACACTATTTTTACTGTAATTCTACTCAAACCGTAAAAAAATAATCTTAAAGCGCAGGGCAGCGCGCGAAACTCAAAATTTATGTTGTTAGCAATTTGCAGGCCAGTGACAGGTTGCATATGAATTTTAATATAAATTGCTACGTTAACGTTACGTTAATATGACTTTAAAGAGTTGTAATTATTATCATACATGAAAAAAAAGGAAATATACGTGTCGAATTGAGAACCTCCTCCTATTTTCGTTGGTTAAAAATCATCAACAACCGTACGCGCTCATTCCACACCAATAAATGACTATTTCCTGAAAATACATATAATGAGGTCAAACGCACTTGTAAGGGGTGCATTGGTGATTTAAGTCATTATAATTCAGTAAACCCATATTATAAACTACGACCGTTTATAATATGGGTTTACTGAATTATAATCACTTAAATCACATTCATATTTTAATAAAAATACCACCCGACACCAAGAAACGTTAAAAAAATCAGTATTTCGCGAGCCACCCTCTCGCTTTCACCTTAATACAGAAATCTACAAGTAAAACGAGTAAGGCTTTTAGTCTTCTGCTGACGGGTAGAGACACCAATTGGATCACAGGGAGCTTCGAAAGAAAATAACAGTTAAAATCATCCTATAAATATCAGCAAATAGTAAGCTTATCGAAACGACAATCAACATGTTGTAGCTCGCCTTATGCACGAATAATTTACTGTTATTACGAAAATCGTAAAGTGTTGACTCCTTGTAAGTTTGTGTCCCAGTTTGAGATACAAGGAACAAGAGAGCCGCCATGGAAGCTTTCCCAGCGCAAGGTATTTTCACTGAAATAAGCCAAGTGCCGAAAACAAACAAGCTCGTTGGTGCAGGCAGACCCTAACAATTATTTGCCAAAACAGAGACGAAATCAGACGATTACAAATCCTACGAAATCAGAGAAGATAATTAAGAACAAAATAAATTGTCAAAAGCGTTGCTAGTAAACTTGCAACCATGCCACTCGTCATTATCGATTTCCCTGCATAGGACTTACTATGGCTCAAATGGCGCCATTCCTTGTGCGTACATCACCTAGATAGAGTTTTCGCTAAGTATTTGAGGCATATTGAACAGTTATTAAATGGATTCTATGGCAAATAAGACTAAATACATCTATCAATACATGCGCTAATTAGTTCTGCTCACATTTTACGACGCAAAGCTCAAAAGCTATTAGAATATTCGTCAGTGAAAAGGATCTCTGCTTGTTCTGAAACTGGTTTCAATAAATAAATCTAGGTACTACTATTTGAATTCCTGGCGTGTCTGTATGTTTATTTATGAAATAAACATGGCTTTCCCGCGCAGTGTAAACCTGTTGTATAATGGCTCTCCTAGACATTTTTTCCATACAAATGTATTTTTAGTACCTGCGTACTCAATACTGGGATAAAAAAACTTAATTATCAGTGAGGAATCTATTGGTTTCGGTAGTCAAATATAGAAATGTTAATAGCTTAGCCAACTTATCAATCAAAGCATGTAGGTACTTGAAGAGATAGTTTGAATTACAAAATACCGTATCCTTTTTTGCGGATGGGAAATCATCAAATAACTTCAGAGTGTCAGACTTGTACTGATTAAAACCCACTCATGTTCCTTCTATTGCCCTTTTTTTTTTTCTCTTTTAAAAATGTTGCCCCACACTAGGAATTTCTCCTGTATCGTGGGTGCATTTACAAACATATAAAATCACATGCACAAACAACCAGACCCGAAACAACTATTTGCAGGTCATACAAATATTTGTTCCGTGCGGGAATCGAACCGGCGACACGCAGCGCAGCAGTCGATCCCTCAGCCACTGCGCCAACCGTGCCGTCCTTTATGTTCCGGAGCCCCGGTATCTCTTTCGAACAACCCGCAAGCCCGGAAATACCGTATCTTCATAATGTAATTTCTTCACAAACCTACTCGAGACCAGAGAGACTCCGTCATGCAAATAAAATTTTAACATTTCCGAAACAATGAGAAGCCAATGAAACAATTAAAGTATTTCTCTAACTGCGGAGTTCTCGCAAATACATCCATACTTATTTTAAAAAAGTAAGATTAATAAAGGTTTATCTTATACTTTAAGTATGGGTTTTACAAATAGTCTTGGACTAACACAGTCGCCAATTCTGGTCACCCAGCATTCACAAAAATAAGTGATAAAATAGAAATGTAAAATCTAAACGAGTGGCTCTATAAATGACAAAAAGAACAAATAAAACGAATATAAATATACAATACATAGATATTGTTGAAACCGGAACCTGGTAGTATAAGTAAAATTCTGCGCTATTATATGTATTAGACCAGAGTAGCCGATGTTATTTGTAATTACGGATTCAGCCTGGTTGGATAAGTCTGAGTCACTCTCGCCTATAAATTATGTTGACCTCCTTAGCAGTTATGACGTTTAGAAATCAGAGGTCTACTAAAATCTGTCTTGTGATTATTCCGGACAGATTTTTCATGCATACCGGTTTAGAACAAAATTGTTTGTAGTGTGTCGTTACAAGTTTTTGACGTTGATAATTTAAGTCGTCTGTGACTAATGTCTTTTTAGTCTTGTTGCGAAATCAATGCCCATTTCACACGATATCCCTAGGAATTAGCATTCCTTTTAAGTGTTTAAGTCCAAGATAATTATTTTCCTTATTTTTCTGACCAATAATCCCCAAAAGAAAGCACAAAGTTATGAGTTGAAATTTCCTAGCTCATGGCCACAACTAGTTCTGCGAGTACGATAAATTCCTAATAAAATTACAAGGTAAATAGATCTCCCATTGACTGCCATTATATTAAACAATTTCAGCATCTCAATAATGACCACAGCTCACGAGTATTTCGTTTATTTGTAACTAACAATATCTCGACATCAAGTTGGTATTCACCGCTTACTTTTATCCGGCGAGATTCAGTTAGCATCCAGAGCAATTTAGCCAATCGTGTGGGAGCAGAGAGGCGGTCAATAAGTGCACTTTCATGATGTTAACTTGCAATTCGAAGAATACACTTGATTTCAAGTGAGCTTAAACGTTGATAGATTTGACGGGCCTGTTGGTCTAGTGGTTAGTGGCCCTGACTGCTGAGCCGGAGGTCGTGGGTTCGATTCCCACCCAGGACAAACTTTGTGTGATGAGCATGATTGTTTGTTCTGTGTCTGGGTGTGATTTATCTATAATATGTATGTATTTATAAATTATATAAGTATGTATTTCAGTTGTCTGGTTACCATAACACAAGCTCTGCTTAGCTTGGGATCAGATAGCCGTGTGTGAGTTGTCCCAAGATATTTATTTTATTTTTATTTATTTGGGGATGGAATTAAGGAGAACAGGATTTAGACCTGGGGCCTAAGTCTGCTATTACAATAGTGTCAGAATGGTCGATCACTGATCGCATAATGGTTGATTTTGACAAGTTTAGTATGTAGTAGATTAACAAACTTGTCAAAATTAACCATTATGCGATCAGTGATCGACCATTCTGACACTATTGTAATAGCAGACTAAGGCCCCTGGTTACTGCAGAAGTCAGTAACGAAGAAAAACAAAAGAGTTGCTCAACTCTTGTTTCTTCTTCGTTCTTTCCACTGCAAAAGGAATAGGAGACGTTTACTCTGCAATTGACGACACTGGGTGATTATTATATTAATGCAGTTGGAATTCAACTTGTAATCTGAGAATAATTCTGGCCAATATACCTTCTTGCTGTTGGTTAAAACCATCTTCAAACAGATTTCCGGGATTTCTCGTATTAAAATATTATTAACGAGCGATAAATTCAGTGGTGGTTGAGGTCTAAAGGCACTAGTTATGATGAATTGCGCAATTCACTCTGCAAACTGGTCGTTACAGTTGATGGTTAGATAAAAGCATGACAGATCGAAGAAAACCGATTAATCTTTAGCAAAGTGTATAATAGACATGTTGTTAAATAATTCATTCGTGTCTTCTTATTAATGTTTTCCTAAATAATTGAAAAATGTCTAAATTCTAAGACTTGGATGCGCCTTTAGAAATTGACGAAAGGTCATATATTAAATACTTGCCGTATTTCATAAGACGGCGATACGTACGTACGAATACGCTTACATCTAGACGCAACAGTGTGGCCTCTACCGATTACGCATAAGAGGAATGGATCACTCATTCATAATTCAATGACCGCTAGGATCGGTTTGCAGTCAAATCGATTTGTTGTAACTTTAGAACCAAAGGGCATTGACACGACTGTTAAGTTCTTGATACAGAACTGAGATTTATCTTATTAATTCTACCTAAATGATAAATATCGGTGCCAATCAACATTACAAGTTTACCTTATACAATGATTAGTAAATGAGGACTTAAGTGTCGAACTTCATGCAACCATCATCAACCCATCCCACCCACGAATATAAATATACAATACATAGATATTGTTGAAACCGGAACCTGGTAGTATAAGTAAAATTCTGCGCTATTATATGTATTAGACCAGAGTAGCCGATGTTATTTGTAATTACGGATTCAGCCTGGTTGGATAAGTCTGAGTCACTCTCGCCTATAAATTATGTTGACCTCCTTAGCAGTTATGACGTTTAGAAATCAGAGGTCTACTAAAATCTGTCTTGTGATTATTCCGGACAGATTTTTCATGCATACCGGTTTAGAACAAAATTGTTTGTAGTGTGTCGTTACAAGTTTTTGACGTTGATAATTTAAGTCGTCTGTGACTAATGTCTTTTTAGTCTTGTTGCGAAATCAATGCCCATTTCACACGATATCCCTAGGAATTAGCATTCCTTTTAAGTGTTTAAGTCCAAGATAATTATTTTCCTTATTTTTCTGACCAATAATCCCCAAAAGAAAGCACAAAGTTATGAGTTGAAATTTCCTAGCTCATGGCCACAACTAGTTCTGCGAGTACGATAAATTCCTAATAAAATTACAAGGTAAATAGATCTCCCATTGACTGCCATTATATTAAACAATTTCAGCATCTCAATAATGACCACAGCTCACGAGTATTTCGTTTATTTGTAACTAACAATATCTCGACATCAAGTTGGTATTCACCGCTTACTTTTATCCGGCGAGATTCAGTTAGCATCCAGAGCAATTTAGCCAATCGTGTGGGAGCAGAGAGGCGGTCAATAAGTGCACTTTCATGATGTTAACTTGCAATTCGAAGAATACACTTGATTTCAAGTGAGCTTAAACGTTGATAGATTTGACGGGCCTGTTGGTCTAGTGGTTAGTGGCCCTGACTGCTGAGCCGGAGGTCGTGGGTTCGATTCCCACCCAGGACAAACTTTGTGTGATGAGCATGATTGTTTGTTCTGTGTCTGGGTGTGATTTATCTATAATATGTATGTATTTATAAATTATATAAGTATGTATTTCAGTTGTCTGGTTACCATAACACAAGCTCTGCTTAGCTTGGGATCAGATAGCCGTGTGTGAGTTGTCCCAAGATATTTATTTTATTTTTATTTATTTGGGGATGGAATTAAGGAGAACAGGATTTAGACCTGGGGCCTAAGTCTGCTATTACAATAGTGTCAGAATGGTCGATCACTGATCGCATAATGGTTGATTTTGACAAGTTTAGTATGTAGTAGATTAACAAACTTGTCAAAATTAACCATTATGCGATCAGTGATCGACCATTCTGACACTATTGTAATAGCAGACTAAGGCCCCTGGTTACTGCAGAAGTCAGTAACGAAGAAAAACAAAAGAGTTGCTCAACTCTTGTTTCTTCTTCGTTCTTTCCACTGCAAAAGGAATAGGAGACGTTTACTCTGCAATTGACGACACTGGGTGATTATTATATTAATGCAGTTGGAATTCAACTTGTAATCTGAGAATAATTCTGGCCAATATACCTTCTTGCTGTTGGTTAAAACCATCTTCAAACAGATTTCCGGGATTTCTCGTATTAAAATATTATTAACGAGCGATAAATTCAGTGGTGGTTGAGGTCTAAAGGCACTAGTTATGATGAATTGCGCAATTCACTCTGCAAACTGGTCGTTACAGTTGATGGTTAGATAAAAGCATGACAGATCGAAGAAAACCGATTAATCTTTAGCAAAGTGTATAATAGACATGTTGTTAAATAATTCATTCGTGTCTTCTTATTAATGTTTTCCTAAATAATTGAAAAATGTCTAAATTCTAAGACTTGGATGCGCCTTTAGAAATTGACGAAAGGTCATATATTAAATACTTGCCGTATTTCATAAGACGGCGATACGTACGTACGAATACGCTTACATCTAGACGCAACAGTGTGGCCTCTACCGATTACGCATAAGAGGAATGGATCACTCATTCATAATTCAATGACCGCTAGGATCGGTTTGCAGTCAAATCGATTTGTTGTAACTTTAGAACCAAAGGGCATTGACACGACTGTTAAGTTCTTGATACAGAACTGAGATTTATCTTATTAATTCTACCTAAATGATAAATATCGGTGCCAATCAACATTACAAGTTTACCTTATACAATGATTAGTAAATGAGGACTTAAGTGTCGAACTTCATGCAACCATCATCAACCCATCCCTTTACAAACAATGACGTATAGTATATGTATACAAGAAATCGATAATAATTAATAATACCAAGTCAAGTCGCCTCAAACGGCCACTATGTTGCATTGAGTGAAACCTTGGAAATAAACTTTCTTTTACAATCACTGAAACAATGATAACACCATGTTTGCTAAGCGGTGAAATTGTGGAGATGATTGTTATTCATTTATACCTTGCTCATTGTAATCGTTTATTAAGGGGAAGACTGCTGGTTACTGGCGAGCGAGTTCATCACTACCCCGTTAAATTCCTTGTGGACTTTATCTTTGTGTGTGCAACAGGCGAACAATGTAAAGCTAGGTATCCACTATTCGCGCACCAACTGTGCTCCGCGCAGGTTTTGTGCAAACACAAAGGACATGTGCGCTGCACCATTGATGCGCTAAAATGGATACCAAGCTTAAGAAGCTACAGTTTCTACGGCTCGTTAAATTGACAAACTCATTATCTAAACTTACCGTGTAGAGTATATCTAGTATAATGTATATCTAGTATATTGTATATTATAAATTAAATCGATAGCGTTTATCGTCGACACTTTATCACATTTTGCAAATCATTGGTCTCTATTTGAATTTGGGCTCTAAATTTATTGGGACAAAGTGCATTTTAAATTGGAATATTATCTTTTAATGGAGTTGCTAGGTAAATTAAACTGGATGGGATTCTTGAGTCTGTCGATTGTGGCTCATTCAAACGGAATCACGATAAGACTTTAAACAAAATTGTAGCTGAGTGGTTCGCGTCGTTAGGAGCTACCTACGCAAATCCATGGTCTAGTGGTTTGTCATAGTTCCCTAAGTATCTGTTTCATTCCATTTGAGTTTTTTTCACGAATGAAGTTCATTTCACAAGCTCGAGTAGTAAAATACATTGGGGAGAAATTGGAAACCTATCTTGGACTAAACTATCTTTCTTTTTCTTATTTCTTTTTATCCTTATTTTTTGACTGTCCTAGCTTAAGACGCTAGGCTTACTAACTCTCTAATCTAAAAATAAAGCTAGTATACACGAAGACAAAGTAACTCCATGCTAGTTTATTCGTCAGTTGGGTGGAGTGAGGGTAATTATCAACTAATAGTGTAGTCTCATAAGATAATGTCCCACTATCATGACTCTAATAATCGCTCAGTAAAAATCTACAACATCGTCACAATGTCACTGAACGATATCGTTTTATTATCATATTTTTATCAATTTTTTTGATGTCTCTGGAGTTAGTGCCGATGAACTTTTTTTTTTTTTATAAACTGATCTTTGGAAGAAAACCAATTTTGATTAAAAATGTATTACACGAACCACGAACAGCTACCTCCGCTGAGTCGCCTCATGCCGCTTTCCCTAAACTTAAGCAAAGATCGTAAACTCAGGAACATACATACATACGTAGATTACAGAAAACAAATTAGAAATCGTTTCTAGTGGCTCAAAAATATAAATTGATTTTTCTGTGAACAGGTGACTCAAAATCGACAACGGCTAACGGCAAGGATGATGAAGGAGTAGGAGATGACTCTAAGGACGACAAGAGGGATGTGAAGGCTGATGCAGATTCTAAAAAGGTCAGTAAAATAAATAAATACTAAGATTTAGTAGGATACGTTATTATAAAGTATGGTTGGCAACCCTACACTACACCCATATTGAAGTTCACCTAATTTGAGTTTCGAGCATATTTTATGCGAAATTGTGGTTTTTGGAACCAAAGTATGAGAAGTCATAAAGCTTTGAATTATTTGGCTGGCCGAACTTTCGCCATTTTTTGCATTAAACTGGTATTAAGCAATACAAACAAGTTTTTTTGTAAAGGAAAACCTAAAGCGTCATATTTCCTAGAGGATTTCATTACAGTTACAATCTTTGACCTAGGACAAATTTGATAGCTTATACCTCGAAAACGTGACGCTTCGGATGATTTTGCCACATACAATACTTATTTATGTAGATACCAAGTAATGCAGATTCTAAACGTGGCCGCAATTTTTCAAATAACATGGCAAAAGTGATAGTAGGCCACGTTTCATACAAAAATCTTCTAACCCTTTGTCCATTCATCGTCAGTTGGAGGGTAAACAAACAACGCGCCGATATCGTTTGTCCATTGCATGGAAAACGTCAACTACAAAGTATCACAACAACAAACACGGCAAAAAAGCACTGAATAAAACCGAGGTTAGGTCAAGGTCTCAAGTGCATTAATGTATGCAGATAGGGTTGTCTCACTCTCTTACTGTACGAGTCTGAATTTGAAATGCGTAACCATTGTTGACAAGGGTCGAAGGGACATCGATGATTAAAATAAACTGCTCTTTTTTACAAGAGTACCTACACGGTCAAAATGTGCGCAGCAACAGTGAACATTTTTAGGGGGTTCGGAATGATGTACTCACGACAGCCAATCAAGCTATACAAAACCAGTGAAAATCTGTTATTGTACGGGAAATCTATACAAAGGTTTTTTTCTTGTTTTGGTGTTGTTCGTCGTGCAGGTGAGCTTCTTGAGCTATGAGTCGAGCTACACACAAAAACAGACAAATGCTTGCACTGACTGGACGACAGGTCCACCCAAATGTGTGTTGTTCTTTCTTAAAAAGACGATCTCAGACACTAATGTGCGTAGTCGTCATGTAATTTGACCAAGATTATTGTCTGGACCTTAAAAAGACTATGTACTATTTAATATACCTCTGAGTTTGTTTCGGCTGTTTCGTACCGACCCCATCTAGTTTAAAAAAAACACGTCGTGTAAAAGTGTTTGTGAAAACCTACTCGCAAAGTAAACATAATTTGTCAATAAAACCACCATGTTGTACTGGAATTGTATAGCTTGATTTGTTGCCATGTGTATTGAACACCGAGGTAAACGTTAGTGCTGTAATGTGGCTTCCACCCTGTATGAGCGCGTTTAGATCTCCATCTCATAGGTATTCTTTGGTTGTAGCGTCCTCTAAGTTTATAATCAAGAGCCGCTTATTGGTACACGTCTTAATTTCGCCGACGCAGAGCTCACTTTGACTGCTTTTATTGTTCAGAAGACTAGCAGATGGAAAATAGTATTTGACACATTTCGATTTGTTAGAATTTTTCGAGCAAGTTGTCGTTCATTATAATAGCTGTCATGCATGACGTGATTCGGTAAATAATAACTCTTGCGATTTGGCCACATCCAAATATGAATTAGTGCTGAGACTACTTTTCGATGGACATTTCTATTTACTTCCAAGTTTGAAGACTTAAACAAGTTGATATAATGACTATATAGATAGACGCATCTCGCACGCTGCTTACCCAGTTACCGACGAGAGCGTGACGAACACGAATGCCGTGATTCAATAACGTTAATTAACTTCAATTCTAATAACGTGACAATGTAATTAATATAAAGATGACCTAATAAAATTAAATACTTTACGGCCTTGAAATTTGAATATTTCCGAAATAAACGCCAGACGATATGCTAACCTGACGAGTTTAGCAAGTTCGCACATTGTAGATAAATTGCGTCTTTAATTTGAAACCACGTGCTTTAATAGTTCCAAATATACCGTGTTCCTTTTAGATCTTTAACCAATTATAGGTAATTCGCGAACCTATCGCTATGTTTGAACTATTTCTTGGCCAAAAGCGTGGTCAAAAGTTCAGAACTACCGGAATATAATAATAGCAACAAAAAGTGTACATAATTTGTAATACCGTATTAAAATAAGTCTTATACCATCATGTGAAGAGTGATGTAGCGCCAACTTGAGCCTATAAATAAGATTTACATGAATACCTAAATATTCACTCTCGTTTAAACCGTTATCTTTTCGTTTTATATTTAATGTATAAAGAAAAATCATGCATAACAAAAATACATAACATATTGTGTTTTACAGAATACAATGTTCCACGCAGGGACAAAATGGACAGGCGCTCCATTCTTTACAGTGGCAAATAAACTAATAGCCTGACTTAATATGAAATGCCTTGTTTGTGACATTTAGTCTAAGTACCACTGTTGTACATGAAGTTTAAAAAAAATACCACCAACTTCCGAAAGTAATTTTATTTTCCTTATTTTTGTGTTTTTTAAGGCGGGTTTTTTTTGGCAATTTTTTTTATTTTTTGTTGTGGTATGGTGGTATCACACACAATCTTTTATTGACGATTATTTTTTCATGGCTACTAAGACATTAGCAAATCGTCCATATGACATTAGAAGATAAAAAAAATACTATAGAAGATAACTCATAAATTACTTCGGGACTACCCTTTAGGTTATAAAAAGAATTTTGAAAATCGACCCACAAACGACAAAAAAATCGCGTAACTAACATACAAAAAAAAATACAGGCGAATTGAGAAGCTTTTTTGAAGTCGGTTAATAAATAATAATAAAGTTTTTTTACGGTGATTATTTTTCCGACCCAAATATCGACCAATAGAATTGCACCATTCGACGTCACGTGGTACAACCTACATGGTATTATACTGATTATTTTTCCGACCCAAATATCGACCAATAGAATTGCACCATTCGACGTCACGTGGTACAACCTACATGGTATTATACTGATAATTTTTTGAAAATTTTCTCTGGTCGTTGCTATGCATAAAAAAACAAAACATGGTGCAATTCTATTGGCCGACATTTGGGACGGAAAAATAATCCCCCGAATACCACACGAGCTTCAAAATTATCTGGCATTTCCCGATAGGTTCCTGCAAACAAATAAAATCGTCAAGTTTTTCAGGAAAAATCACTCGCGCTTCGCGCTCGTGATTTTTTAACCTGAAAAGAAAAACTTGACTCCTTCATTTGTTTGCAACGAACCTATCGGAAAATACCCGATAATTTTGAAGCTCTTGTGGTATTATAAGTGATAATTTTTTGAAAATTTTCTCTGGTCGTTGCTATGCATAAAAAACAAAACATGATCCAGTCAAATTAACCACACGTCAAACTGACAGGTTGAATTCAATTGTGAAAATTGGAGATTTTGCATGAAAATGAGTCGATTTGGAGTTTGTGCAATTCTATTGGCCGACATTTGGGACGGAAAAATAATCCCCCGAATACCACACGAGCTTCAAAATTATCTGGCATTTCCCGATAGGTTCCCTGCAAACAAATAAAATCGTCAAGTTTTTCAGGAAAAATCACTCGCGCTTCGCGCTCCTGATTTTTTAACCTGAAAAACTTGACTCCTTCACTTGTTTGCAACGAACCTATCGGGAAATACCCGATAATAGGCATGACGACAGTATAAAAAAATCGCTGATTCAGTGATGACAGGGGAGAAGTCATATTAAAAAAAAAGTAAACACAGGTTTAGTTTTATTTAAAAACTAGCTTTCGCCCGCGGCTTCGCTCGCGTTAAATTCGGTATAACACACCAAGCAGACCTGCAGTTTTTGCTCTTGCGCCTGATTGATTTGTAATAGCAACGCTAAGTTTTCCCTTTTCTTCCATCGTTCTCCCTCATATCCCACTTTTTTTAAATAAAAATTAGCCTATGTCCGTCTCCTGGTTCCCAACTATCTCTGTACCAAAATTCATCAAAATCGGTTTAGCCATTAAAGCGTGAAGAGGTAACAAACAAACAAACAAATAAACAAACAAACAAACTCACTTTCGCTTTTATAATATTAGTAAGGATAACAGATTATTAAGATATTCAATAAAATAAAACATTAAAATACTGCAATCGGCCATTTTGACTGAAACACCGATCACAGCGTATGACGTCACGGTTATGTGATTTATGGGACGTTGTTATAGAAACAATGTCATTTTTATTTAACTGTGACGTCATGCCGACGCCATGACACATGCGAGCTGTTTTCGGGCACTATTGAAAAATTTTGAGAAAAATGGCTTCAAACTTTGTTAAACTTAAGTTTATTACCGAAATAAAGGCTTTTTTGTAAATAGTAAAAGTGTACACATTATGGAAGAGGATTTTAAAATCTTTCGTCACGCCTATTTTGAAGCTCTTGTGGTTATTATAAGTGATAAAATACGAGAAAAACTGGTTTTGCTTGATGAATTCATTCATTCACGTTCCTTGGTTTTATTAATGAGAATACTTCTGCTAATTTTACCAAAAAGTGTAATTAGTTACTTACTTTTATTTTGGTTAGGTACTTAGTGAGTAGTTTATATTTTGTAATTATTTGAACAATCACTCTGAATTTAATCAATACAGTAATATTAACAAGTTCGCTAAAATAATTGCCTCATTGGTCTTATGGTCGTAGGCGCTACTGTTGAGCATGTGGCGTTCGGCTTGATTCCTAGATCAAGCAGTGACATTGGGATGGTTTTTTTTTTCATCAAAAATTTCTCTCACTGGGCTTTTGTCTATTACTTGAGACTCAATCTTAAAGGGAAAAATGTAGTACTAAACATCTTATGTCTGTCTATCCTTTCGGAAACTACAAGCGTGATGTTATGATTCTTAAAAAAAAGTCAAAACATATGGCATCGCATCGGCGAGGTTGAAAATAGCTCGAACTCAAAAGTCAAGGACGCGCCCTTCACACAAAGGTTTATTTTGAGATAAATTCATCGATTTTCATTAGTCGCGAAAGGTGATAATTGTAGGAATCATTCAGAGCGGATTTGTCCTCCGTGTTTTTAGATTCCTTTTAATATTGATTTTGTATCGAAGGTGTGAAACTTACTAAGATTTTCATATAGCTTTAAAATAGAATATGTATTTGTAATCATAATCACAACGTACTTGTCAGGGTTTCCGCTGTGTAAAGCGATTCAAAGAAGAACATGGTTTTGTAGACCTCATAGATCCTTACCCAGGAAGGCCAAAGAAAAGATGCATAGTTTGTGTGTGAGGAATTATGTGAAACTAGCTTTTGCCTGCGGCTTCGCTCGCGTCCACCCCCCATTTTCGGGAAGTGAGGGGTTAGAAAGAGACAAAAAGTAGCCTATGTCACTCTCCCTCCCTTCAACTTAAAAATCACGTCAATTCGTCGCTCCGTTTTGCCGCAAAGACGGACAAACAGACACACACATCACTTTCCCATTTATAATATTTTATATGAAATATAACTACTACTACTACTACTGCCTATATTTAACCATGAAAGATAAATATATATATTTTATGACGGTTGTCAGGAGCGAAAAACAAGTTGCGCAGACCCTTAATAATACCGGACAAGGGCAGGAAGCTCTGACTCCATGCTTGTTTGTAAGTGAACAGTTTTTCAAATAGAATACTCAGTATGCACGTTTGGTTTTAGGAAGAAAATGGCGAGGCTCATGAGGAAGATGAAAAGGATGACATAAAGACCAACGACAAAGGTGCTAAGAAGGCCGCACCTAAGAAGAAGCCTAAGAAAGAGGTAAGAACACACATATATAACGCAATTTTCCCATGGGCTAAACTGCCGATACATTCATCTTTTCCTTCGTCCACATTCATACATGTCATCTGGCCACAAACAAGATGTATTAAACGATGTTGCGATTTGAAAATAGTCTACACACATATATACTACTCAAAACAAAATAAGGGCCACGAGGTATTTTGTCTTTACCATGAAAATAATAAAACCAATATATATTTTTTTGTCTCCATAACGAAAACTAATGTTGTTTTTACCATGTAGACCAATAAATTTATTCAAATAATAATGATTAAAAAGTTGAAAAAACACATTTTAGGTTAAAAATAAAAACAATGTAAAGTTACTGAAAACAAAAGAAAATACTCCATGCTCATCTTTTAGTAACATGCCCCCCTCGTTTAGCTACGCACTCCTGAAGCCTGGAGTGCATGCTCTCAATCAAATGCCTGACATTTTCCATTGGAATCTCTTCCCAGGCCCTTTTAACAGCGTTGATGAGTTGCTGTTGGTTGTGGATTTCCTGATCACCGTCTCTAACTCTTCGTTTCAACTGATCCCACATGTGCTCTATTGGATTTAAGTCCGGACTGTTCGCCGGCCACGGCAAGATTTGAATTTGAGAGGCTTCCAGTACAAACCGCAGTCGCTTGAGCCGTGTGTGCACGAGCATTGTCTTGCATCAAGATGAATCCAGGACCCGCTCGCTGTGCAAATGGGATCACATGTGTTCTGACAACTTCCTCAATATACCGCTGAGCAGTAACAGTACCCTTATTTAAAATAGCGAGCTCAGTTTTGCCGTGTAAGCTTATCCCGCCCCAAATTCTTCGATCGTTTTGGTGGTCCAAATGTAATGTAATGTACATTACATTTGGACCACCAAAACGATCGACTTCATGAATGCAGGCTTCTGAAAATCTCTCGCCGCGTCTTCTCCATACTCTAATACGCCGATCGTCGTTAAAAAAATTAACTTTGCATTCGTCTGTGAAGAGCACCATGCCCCATTTGCATTGGTTTATGCCCCAGTCCAAATGTTGACGGGAAAATCTTAAACGATTTGCACGATGATTTCTGGTTAATGGAACACGGACAACTCACCTTATTGATGCCTGCTAGTCTTCATGCAATCGATTACGAATAGTTTGGTCACTGACACGAGTACCCGTTGTCAGCCGTAAACGATTTTGCAGCTTGCTGGCCGTCGTTGTGCGATCTCGGCGCGCACTTAATCGAATGTAACGATCCTCTTGAGCTGTTGTAATGCGAACTCTGCCCGAACCAGGTCTTCTTCTAACACTGCCGGTCTCTTTAAGCGATTCCATAGATTTTGAATAGCTCTTCGAGAAAATCCCAATTGCAAATCCACAGATCGCTGCGTGACCTTCTTCAATCATTGTAACGGCTCTGGTTGCTGTCAGTGAGTCCATATGACGCCTGCGTGCTTGTGGCATATTGCAAAAAATGTTTCTGACTCAAGATATCAATGAACTCTGATAATTTCTAATAAACCAAGAAGCTAAGGAAAGCAA
The DNA here is from genome assembly GCA_905475445.1 of Ochropleura plecta. Classification (NCBI taxonomy): domain Eukaryota; kingdom Metazoa; phylum Arthropoda; class Insecta; order Lepidoptera; family Noctuidae; genus Ochropleura; species Ochropleura plecta. The sequence continues at coordinate 10,407,903 of FR997738.1, forward strand.
AACGTCAAAGAAAATGGAATCAAAATTTTCAAAAAGAATTTTAAATCAAATTTTATTTAAAATTGTTGCCAGCTTTAGATGCATACTACAATATTAAAAAGTTTAGGTTTCAAAGAGTTTGTATACTCAATATTTTACTACTTTCAATATGTAAATGTTTAATAAATTACACCAAAATGAAAAAATACCTCGTGGCCCTTATTTTGTTTTGAGTAGTATATATAGTAAGGACTATGTTGGATAAATGCGACCAGTCTATTACTTTAATTAACGTCTCTGGGACTGTATAGGGAATTTTCAGATTGTTGCAATGTGGAAAAGAGACAAAGTAATACTGAAAGTATAACACTATCTCTTTTCCATACTTCCCTTTATGGCATTTACCGATTTATTTTCGTTTAATTTCTCTAAGCCTGTTCGTTTTTACGTATTGTTTGAGACATTAAAGAAAATACTTGTTACTTCTTCTACAAATTTCTTATGTATAGGACACTGAAGAAGAGGATGAGGAGGACGAAGATGAGGAAGAAGAGGAGGAGGAGGAAGAAGGAGAAGAAGGTGACGAGGAGGAACCCAAGAAGCCTTCTAAAGAAAAGTAAGTTATAATTTAATGTACAGCGAGTATCAGAAATGTGGAGCCTATATAGTTGTGGTAGACATGGAGCAAAACTTCAACATTTGCTTAACCGATTCCGTTTCAGGAACCCATAACCGTCAAATTATTTTCTAAGTCGGGGCCGTCATGTATAATCGACCACTAATTCCTCATTTAAGACACAATGAACAAATGTTAGAAGTTTTCTAGTCGGCAACTCGTATTGCAAAACCAGGCTTTAACATATTTCAGAATAGTTATCGTATTTATCTTTATAGAGTAAAGAAGCCAGCAAAGAAAGCTAAGGACGACGACGAGGGCGACGACGAGGAAGAGGGTGAAGATGAAGAGGAGGAGGAGGAAGAAGAGGAAGAGGAGGAGGCGCCCAAACCTAAGCCTAAAAAAGAGGTATCTTTTTAAATGTTAACTAGCTTTTACCCGCCAGCATAGATGTCAGATGTTAACCCACGGGAATGGACCACTGGGATGTCTCATGTGCTGACCCAGGTCATAGTCTGTCTATTGGCCTGGGGTTCTCGCACCGATCGAATTGTGATGCCGAAAACTGTGCTATTTCTGGCTTAGGCAAAACATTTTTAGAATGCATTTTCATTTTCCTTCAAAAACAAAGGCTTTTTTGCCAACTTTGCTCCCATACCAATATACAATATTTCGTTATTCATGTTATATTGTATACTAGCTTTTGCCCGCGTCTTCGCTCGCGTTAAATTCGTGGTAACACAGTTCCCCTTTCCTGATTTACAGGTACCTGCTACCTGTAGTTTTTATCCTTGCGCCTTATTTATTGTAATAGCAAAGCTGTTTTCCCTTTTCTTCTCTCTTTCTCCCTCATATCCCAATCTTTTTTTTTTAAAATAGACTATGTCCGTCTCCAGGGTCCCATCTATCTCTGTACCAAAATTCATCAAAATCGGTTTAGCCATTTAGGCGTGAAGACGTAAAAAACAAAGAAACAAACTTACTTTCGCTTTTATAGTATTAGTAAGGATTCAATTTACCTGAATTGCTGCCAAGAAAAAAAGTTTTTGAATGTAGACTATGTTATAGACCAATATGTAGGACACTTGCACTTGACCACTTTTCATTCTTATGCACTGAAGCTGAACAATAAGAAAAAGTTGTCAGGCGTCGGTGTCCTCATTGGTACTTAGGAATAGGTACATTTTTTTGATAATCCAATAAAAAGCCATTATGAAAAGTGAACAGTTAAAAATATTAAAAACATTACCTTACGCTAGTCGTATAAAAATAGTTGGGATCCAAGCCACCGGCAGTTCTAACAAAACGCGCCACATCAAAGAGGACCACTTCTTTTATCAGTTTCTTGATCCATCTGCTCAACGAGAGCCTTCTCGGGTTGTTTGACCGAGGCTTCTTGTAATTAGCCCATTGGTTGCCACGACTAACGAAACTGATGGCTGATTCTAATATACGTATGTTACTTAAAATGGAATATGATTGCAGCCAACAGAGCCGCCCGTGCCTCTGCCGGCCGGCAAGGGTATCCCACTAGGCCACATCAGCAACGTGGAGGTGTCGTTGTCGCGCTTCAAAACGCAGGACCAAAAGCTGCTGCATCAGTACTTATATGGGGTGAGTTATATACATTATTACTCTCAAATGAAACTTCAACACTTCAAAGTTCAACCAGACATGAAGAATATATAAGTCTTACGTGAAATATCGTTTATTGGTTCAATTAATGCGTGATTAGCAGATTCACAGTTATCCTCATGTGACATGCCCCAGTCGATTTTATTTAATAGTGCTAGTCTCACCAATGGTATTATATTACCTGGTAACAAGCTTGAGAAGGTAATCTAAATGTCGTTCCAAGTAAAATAGGAGCTGATGGAATCTGGCAGATGATAAATTATAAATTAATGTCTTGGGACAACTCACACACGGCTATCTGATCCCAAGCTAAGCAGAGCTTGTGTTATGGTAACCAAACAACTGATATACATACTTATATAATTTATAAATACATACATATTATAGATAAATCACACCCAGACACAGAACAAATAAAAAAATAGATGATGATACTAATGTTCATGTTTGTCTATCAGCAACTATGTCTGGACCGCAACGTGAAGCGCAACGTTAAGAAGTTCAAGGGCTACGAGTGGTCTATCGGCTCGTCGGAGTACAAGGCCAAGCTTGAGGAGACTACAAAGATGGAACCTAAGCAACTGAGGACCATGTGCGAGATGCTCGACCTAGACAAGAAAGGTAGACTATTGACATCGCGACTGCTTTTTATTAAGACGTACAATTAGGTGTATGAGTAATGGAAGAAGAATGTAGGAGTGTATGACTGTTTTCACCTGTTGTTTTCTCTATAGATATGTACATTTAGAGATACAAGTGGTATCGTGTATATGTCGTGGACGCTCACGTGGTGGTGTCGCAGGTGCTGCGTCGGAGCTGTCGGCGCGGCTGGTGGGCTTCCTGCAGCAGCCGGGCCCCAACAGCCCGCACGCGCGCGGCGTGGCCCGCCCGGCCGCCGCGCCGCCCACGCCCGGCGGCCGCCCGCGCCGCTCGGCCGCCGTCAAGGTGCACAACAGAGGTACGAACACGGCACGACCGAACACTTCTAAAACCCCTTCATAATATATTAACACCATACGTGAAACATACTAAGCATGTCCACGTAGTTCGAATCGCATGAAAATGAGTTCTGCTTTACAAGTTTTTTTTTCCGAACTTATGATTCTCGAAAGTAACTCACTTAAAGCCAGTCCACACGCGACGTGCTTTGATAATTTGCGACGCCGCACCACAAAATTTCGCTACTCTGGCGGATACACGAAAGGTGAGGCACGGCAAAGTTGGCACACCGCGGCGGCGAGATGTAATGCAGTCTGTTAATAAAATGGGTAGGGAAAGACGTGTATTGTGCAAGTGAGCGGTGCCGCTCCGGCATCGTAACACTTGCCGTACAGCCCTCAGCCTACAGTCTCACGGGGTTCTAGTCCGCTGTATGGTACAGATATCTGTACGGAAAACTTCGGAGCGACACCTCTCACTTAGTACTTTTTGAACAATACAACAAAAAATTAGTACTTAAGAACAAAAAAAAAATACCAACTAAAATTATTTTAATTTTTTAGGCTACTCTGAAGAAGAATATGAAACTGACCAAGAAACAAAAGTGAAAGGCCCCAAGCCACCCAAAGATGGCTCGGAAGATTCAGATGTAAGTACAAACAAACATTTCATCAGGCATCATTATCAGTTTTTATTTAAAATCGTTTTTTTCTGTTAATTATTTTAGTAACTTATACATACTGATAAAACAGAATAATAACTAGCCATTTTAGCAAACGGCAAATGTCTGAGTACTATCAAGGGCACAACCAAACCCCATTTATAAGTTGTCAATTGTTATAATTGAATGATACTCATAGTTTAAATGTGCTGATCGTGATTATTTGCATTGGTGTTATCTGCTATAACTTGCTAGTTTCTACTTCTAAACGTATCTCACTAGTTTATGGTCCTCAGCTAGACTTGTAAGGACTAATGTCATATGCATTGCTTAGGGGTCGTTCAATCCGAGCGGGTCGGAAGAGGCGGACTCTGACTTCGACCCGGAGGCAGGCGAGGGCGTGGCCGGGCCGGGCCGCAAGCGCAAGTCGTCCGGCCGCCGCCGCTCGTCCGGCAAGCCGGCCGCCGGCAAGCGCGGCCGCAAGCCCAAGGGCAAGAAGGGACGGGTACGTACACATATACTTGTAACCCCAGATAAAATATTAACAAGTGGTGGGCGCCGGTTTGGACCTCTGTTTTTCTGTCATTTACAGACGTTCAAAAAGGGCTGTTTCAATTAAATACTTTTGACATTCAAAAATCATTCATGTATGTATTCAATATTGAATCCAAAAGGTTTATTAGACAAAGGGATTTAAATCAAAATGTAATTTAATTGAAATTTTGTGATTGTAATCACGGCTTTAAATGGATTCATTGAACTTCCTCAAATTTTTCAAAGTGGGTTTTTCATTTTAGAAAATTTAAGGAAGATCAATGAATCCATTTAAAGCCTTGAATGAAGTTCTATTACAATTGCAAAAGTGCCTCGCCAATTATAACCTTCAATGTATTTTTCGGCTACTTCATAAGGTCCTCTTGAATATTTATGATTATATTTTTTTGTGCAGCCAAGTAAACCAAGTCGCGGCCGACGGGCAAAGTCTGACAGTGAAGAGGAAAGTGAAAAGTCGGAGAGTGAGAGTGAGAACGAGTCCGGAAGTGAGGGAGAAGAGTCTGATGTAAGTAATAACAATTTGTCTATTTTATATATTTTTTACAACTTTTGACATCTTGCTGTTATTTTGGATTCCCCCACTTCTAGAGCTGCTAACGTTTAGAAACCTGCTGTACTGTGGTAAAATTATTATTTGATAAGATTTTCAGCCCTTACAAAAATACTTCATCACATGACATAATTATTACTTCCCATACTAAAGAGCTAGACTGCCGATGATTTATCATGAGCAGATTTTTTGTTTTCCACATAGTTTTCCTTCACTGTATCACCAATTTTGCATCATCTACATCGCCAACCCTCTAACAGTGTGTCAGGATCCGGCCCGAAAAATATATGTACTAACGCCGCTTCTGTGTGTTTGCCGTTCTGACTGTTGTCAAGAAAAAAAAAACATAAAAGCAATACACTCGTTTTTACTATCCAAATAACAACTAAAATTTCGTTTGAAAATCAGTCTGTTATCCTGGTATCCGGTTTGCAAAATGGTAACATTAGTCCTGTATTGTTTGACAGCTGTCAATATAAAAAAAGAGTTGTGTAATTTTGGTGTCTTTTTCCACAAACGCCATTAAATAAATAAGTGAAGTGAATTTATGATTGCCTTGAGTCATAACAATGATTTTAATAATTTGATTGCCTTGAGAGTAAAACAATGTCAATTGAAAGCTGTAATTTGAGCATCTGTTTTGTTATGGCAGGAGCCCAAGTCCAAGCGTGGCAGGCCAGCGGCGCCGGTAGCTAAGGGTCGCAAGGGAGCCGTGACTAAGAACGTCGCCGCTAAGGCCACGCCCGTCAAGCGGAAAGCACCCACACCACCCGGTATGTTACTCACACTATTGCATTTTTTACTTTTCGTTACTAAAATATTAATTATCTCAACCTGACCTGACCTGAGAATGCTCTGGTTAGGCAGCTTGATTCGGATGGTTGTACTCCTGGACATAACTCAAGCCCCTTAAAACCTTTTCTATTCTGAATTTATTGACACAGCTAAGAAGAAGGCACCCGCCGGAAAGGCGGCAGGCCGGCCGGCCAAGAAGGGCAAGAAGGCGTCATCAGACGAGGAGTCCGGCGAGGGCAGCGAGGAGGAGGACGAGGATGAGGCAAGCGACGAGGAGGAGGAGAGCGGCGACGAGTCCGACACACCCGCGGACAAGAAGGCCAAGCGGCCGCCCACTGTAAGTCTACACAAGCCTTTATGATGTTGTATATCAGGCTGGTGTCTGCAACTCCACGCTAAATTGATATTAGATCCATCCCAACTACCCAACATAGGCCCGTAACACCTCGGTGTTACTGCCGATCTAGCAGAGTAACCTCGAGAAACCTAGCAGTCTCATCATTATCAGCCTGTGTCAGTCCACTGTTGGACATAGGCCTGTACAAAAGCGTGTCACATAGCCCGATCTTCGGCTACATGCATCCAGCTGCCATGCCCAGATTACGCTTGCCTAATCGAAACTCCAGGGGTTATCAGTTCTGCGACAAATGTGAACGGCACACTGCCACTTCAGTTTGCTGATTCTAGGGACTATGTCGGTAACTTTTTCTCACGGATAACTGAAACAGACTAACCACATTAAAAATGGTAAAAAACATATTATCATCTTATTTTTGTTAAAGGACGATGAGATCAAGAAGTACGTGAAGCAGATCCTGGAGGGTGCCAACCTGGAGCAGATCACGATGAAGACAGTGTGCAAGCAGGTGTACAGCCACTATCCAGACTTCGACCTCGCGCACAAGAAGGACTTCATCAAGGCCACAGTCAAGTCGGTTAGTACTTTTATTTGCTTTCTTTTCTTCATCATCGATCCAATGCCGATCCGTACTGCCAGCATCATCGCAGCGTGATCAACCTTTGATCTTTACACTTATTGGTAGTTGAGTACAAGTTTGTAAACCTGGCTTCCAAAGCCGCGCGGTGTCGCATTGTTGCACTCTTTTCTTGTACAGAGGAATTACCACTATATTGTTTGCATCACTTAGATCTTTTCACCTCCAGATCCTTCTATTTTACCTGTTCACAATACCGTGATAAGCCGCTTGTTCAATGAGCGTGTTTGGTATAAAATCCCGCGCCTTGGCAAGCAACCATAGCCGTTTACAGAATTTCCAAAACGAAGGAATGTTCATAGATTTTCGAAAATTTCCTGAGTACGATATAATTTCATTGGTATTCCTCATGTGGTATGTTGTTGACGAAGGCTTCGATTCATTCTATGTCAAAGAAATATTTTAGAACTGAGTTACGTTTTGACACTTTTATCATATTTTTCTTTGTCTGCAGGGGTTGAAATTGTTCGCATACTTCATAGTTTTTTTTTAATTGGATACTGCATGATCTAAATATTTTATGTACGCTTTATTTCCGAATGCATGACATCAAGATTATTTTTTAATTTATTTATATAATTTTCTTTTGTTCCAGTGTATTTAAGATGTAGGAGTTAAGAGCGGAGTGTAGATGTCTACATAGTATACCTATAGATTATAAAAGGACATAGCTATATATTATTACAATAATAATATATTATGAATAATAAAAAATAATATGACGAAGTGGAACGGATAAACACCCGCTTTACTTCACAAGGTAGATGTTTTGCTTGTTTTTATTTTTGCATGAGGTTATTTTACGTTTGATTGCATGTAACATGGTTAAAAATAAATATTATTCCTGCTCAAACATTCACCAAAAGTTTATACAAGTAAATCAATCTTAGTAGATTTGCTCTGACCTCTGTTATAGACATGTCAATGTTTATTACTAATTTGTGAAACGTGTACATGCATTTGAGCGCCGACATTGTTTTTCGTATGTTTTATTTGCTAATTTTATTTAAAAATCACCATTTTCTTTCAATATTTGTGCATTTTGGTCTTCTCAACTTCAAATAAAAATATATAATTTTTACATGGGATTTGTTTCTGGGCGACTTCTTAAGTGTCGCCTGAGCGTAAAATTACTGTTCACCGTTTGTTAGGTAAGTTAGGACTAAGTTCGTGAAGGAAGTGATGGTTTACACTCATACCTTGTGTTTGCGCAAACGCTTGTGCCCTATAATGCCTACAGCGTCGATGGCCTCGACTTAGATTGGCTGCTTTGAAAGAAAATGAGGCCCAAAGACTATTTAGTAGACATGATAGTCATGTCTCCATGGTTTTCAGGATATCAGCTTCCACTTGGTACATACCATGTTACTAATCTGCACACTTTTTTTACAGCTCATATCATCGTGAGCAGGTGACTATTCGGCCGCAAACACATACATAGTCGAGTAAGCACCACTTAAACATACTTAGGACTAATGCCCCCGGCCCGCTCGGCTCTACACCGCACCCCGCAGACACCCTTATATTATCCCAAGTAGATACATTCGTTTGTTTCGCCGGCGACGCTGCGTGGGCCTATGTAATTTTATGTTGTAGGTATAATTCCCATTAGAGTAAGGATAACCCAAGTAAAACAGCTCTAGGATTTGTAAGTCGTTTTATTTTAACTGTGCCTGTATTAGTAATTACGATCACGTTTGTTGGTTATGTTATTATAAAGGATGCGGCTCGGTGTTAGTTAGTAACTGATGTATTTCCATTATTAGCTAGAGTTATTTCTATGTTATAAGTTATATTTGATAATAAAATGCATATTTTTTTCTCATAATCAGTTACATAACGAATGATTTTGTAATGTAACATCAAGCTGTAGCACGACCGTTAGCATTTCAATGAATATTTTTTTTATATTTTAATACGTTGTTTTATTTTTCATATTGTGACTTGTGTTAATATTCGCTTTGACGCGATGCAGCTGACAGTCGGACAACAGCTTTATGTTTAGTTCGAATATAAAGCGAACGGCGATTTATATAAGCACAGGTTTTTTAAAGTTCTAGGTTTTAAAGTACATTTATGTAAGTGTATTCCTAACGCTCGAGCCGTATTCGAGGCTGAGAAGTCACATTTATCCCTTTTATAATGATATGTACAAAGTTCAGGAACATTGGCACCATGTGTTGATTGATTTATGTTTGACAAAATCCAAAATTAATTCACTATAGTGATATCACTTGTAATAATCCGCATATTTATAATAAGGATTTATAAACTAGTGTTGGAAAATCCAAAATTATTTTTTTATTGGGATCGGGGACGACATTGCCTTTCGCGTTAATTAACTTGAGTTAGTACTGTATTGGTACAATGTCGCAAATAAATTAAGTACGCAAAAATGACGAGGTAAATATGAATTAATGTCATTGTATTATGTTTCCTAATTTTTTTAATCGTTAACTATTTGTTTCACAAGGTGTTTCGGGAAGCCAGTTTATATTTTTTGACGCGGACTTAGTGGGAGAATTCCGCATTTTGGCACTATCGCAAATAAAACTATTCGATTTAGGGTCGGTTAAGTGTACTTTAAGAAGTGTAAATATTACACAGAATTTTGGGGATGAAATGTTTGACATGCTATTATAATGACATGCGAGTTATATTAGCCGCGTTGCTCTATGATTCTCATATATTAATTAAAGAAACAACGTGTACTGATATAACTCCATGTAAGAGCGTAGTCTAAATGTATGCGTGTGTGCACGCGCGTCCCGCGTTGTATATTAATTTGTTCCAATAAGTTAGCGTAACGCTAACGCTCAGTACATAATGTGTTCATGTACGCGGCCAAGTGCAGTTGTTTGGCGCGATAATGACGACGCATGCCCCGCTGTTGTGTCCCGGCACGCAACCCTCCCAACCCGGTATGATCCCCTCAGTGCAATAAAAGTAACGCGTAACAAATATAATAATCATTATTTTTCAAATCATATCAGTGTTCTTGTATCAATCCGAGCTTAGCTTACATGTGTAGACAGGCATTTCTCTCGTTACACGGAAATAGTGTATAAGTTAATGTTTTGTTGTCGAAGGATCAACCGCTTCTTATAAGTTTAGGTGCTGCTATAGCATTTGGTATTGTTTGAATGTAACTTGTGGCCGATGTCGCGATGTCCCGTGGGTGAAGCTAACGTAGGTGTGGGTTCGAGCGATCGGCGACGCGGCGCAATGCGTTCACTCATAGAGGTGACCTGTTTTTGTCTATATTCGATAATCTCTATTCGTGAACCGCATTGGTGATGAGCAACCCTAGACCTTAAATAGCATTTTATTGCTTAGGGTTGTGCGATGTCCTATGTTCAATTCCCTTCGGTTGATCGCTGTCTCCCTGCGCGCTCGAGCCTCTTACTTCTAAGATAGTTTTAATCAACATTAAATGTGTATTTGTGAATTTTTAACCTTATTTCGGTTGATGTTTCTTTATAAATGTGTAAATGGCTGAGATCTGTAGAGACGTAGTGACATGGAGTGATAGCGAGTGACTGGTTCCCCTTTTACAATTGGATAATAGATAATAAAGTAAATAAAAGTTTGACATGTCTTGTTTTATTGCCACTTTCCCATTCCCGCAGTCTTAACACAAATAATTATTCGCCATTACTACAGAAATCACCACACAATGACGGTCTTGCGAAAGAATAGACAAGAGATGAATTTAAAAAGGGTAATTTCAGACAACGGAAGTGTCATACTCCGCAGCAGAACCACTTTGACTACATTTTTTAAAAATTACCGGATAAAATGTAGATAATGTCTATATTTTTGTAGCTTAATATCAAAAAATGTATATTGTTAGTTTCTCAGAAAATATCAATTCAAAGTGGTCATGCCACAGAGCATACTCACCAGCAGAACCACTTTAAAATAACAGCTATTTCACGCTGATTATGCACAGGTTATAATATAAACAAATGTATATTTATTGTATATCAAGATAACATCTACAATTTTAGATAAATTCTTACTGATTTTTAGTAACATGTAGGTAAATATTTTATCGGAAAGCGCCTGTCATGAATTTCTTAGCAAATAATGACATTATAACATATATTTCTTAACGAAAAAAATAAATTGTATATCAAGGAAATGGATTCATAAGCTCTAAAGATTAAGAAAAAAAATACAAAAATGTAAATATAATTTGCTTTATTTTGTCTGAAAGAAAAAATAGTGTCTGAACGAAATTGTCCAATTTTACCAGTTGATATTGTTACATTAGCAGATGAATATATGGACTGGTTTAGCAAAATCGGCAAACTCAATGTTATCTAGTAAGACTCGCTTATGCCGTCAGTGTAACACAGAAAATGGCACGATTATAGACTCTTACGAGTTATCTGAAATTATAGTTTTTGAATATGATGATTATTTATATATAACCGATGTATACCAGTAACAATAGTTTTGAAACAAAGATCGTACTCTTATCGTTTCTGTTGTGGAGTATATTTCAGGCTTACCTGGTGATGTAGGACATTATAAGTCACACTGCAAAAGTGGTTCAGACTGGTACTGTTATGATGACAATTTAAGCAAAGTAACCAAAACTAAATTAAAAATAAATATTAAATCACATATCATAATATACCTACGCTAAAAAAATATTAAATGTTTTGTATTTATGTATGTATGTACATAAAAATAAAACAAATTATATTTACATTTTTGTATTTTTTTCTTAATCTTTAGAGCTTATAAATCCATTTCCTTGATATACAATTTATTTATCGTAAAGAAATGTATGTATTAATCTCATTATTTGCTAAGAAATTCATGACAGGCGCTTTCCGATAAAATATTTACCTACATGTTACTAAAAATCAGTAAGAATTTATCTAAAACTAGCTTTTGCCCGCGGCTTCACTCGCGTTAAATTCGGGTTAACACATTTCTCCTTTCCTGATTTTCAGGTACCTGCTACCTGTAGTTTTTGCCCTTGCGCCTTATTGATTGTAATAGCAAAGCTAAGTTTTCCCTTTTCTTCCCTCTTTCTCGCTCATTTACAACTTAAAAAAAAATTTGCCTATTTCCGTCTCTAGGGTCCATCTATCTCTGTACCAAAATTTATCAAAATCAGTTTAGCCATTAAGGCGTGAAGACGTAACTAACAAACAAACTCCCTTTCGCTTTTATAATATTATTCCGCCCGCGGCTTCGCCCGCGTGGTGTGTTGATAAAAAGCAGCCTGTAGCAAAAATAACAAAATCGAAGTATAAATAAAATTAGGTACGTCTCATTTTTAAGGTTACGTCCCCAATGGGTAAAAACTAAAAACTCTAATAATAAGTCTTCGCTGTCCGTCCGTCCATAGGTAATGGTACGAATCTAACTAATAGGTATGTATTATGAAACTTCATAAAACCTATGTTTTATTACATTTTATGTAATTAGATCTTATTGTACCTATATGTTCACAAATAAAGGATTTGAATTTAGTTTGTAAGGAACGTGTCAACTCAACGAACTCTGTGCTCACGCGTCTGCCCGTGTTCGGGTCGCGCACTCAGCGATGAGCGACTTGTTCCCTACACCCTACACCGCGCCCGAGCGGGCCAGCCTAGTCACGGCGACATGAAATTAATTTTGTTGCGCGTTATTTTGATTTTGCTATATCTCCTAAAGTATTTATTTAATTTGCATAATGTAAAAGGAAAAAATAATCTTCATGAGATGTTCATGCCAACCAACCTATTTAAAATGATAAGGATTAATACTGTATTTGTGTAAATAGCTTTCCAAGTTAGCGCTTTATAATTGCCCATTTGTTAAAGTATTAAAATGGATGTAGTATGTTATCCTTAAGATATAGACATATGTCATCGCTGACTTTTCTGTGGACCTATATAAGATACACAATTACACCATACATTATTTTGTTATATCTTAAAGGGTTTAGGCAGCGTTTTCGTTGAAAGCTCCCAGACAGCATACTTTTTGCCGACATCTTCAACAAATATAGTTAATGTACACAGAAATAAATACAAAAACTTAACAAATTATATACTAAAACCTTCCTTAAGAATTCTATCTATTACTAAAAACCGCATCAAAATCCGTTGCGTAGTTTTAAAGATTTAAGCATACAAAGGGACATAGGGACAGAGAAAGCGACTTTGTTTTATACTATGTAGTGATTGTAGATGTTATCTTGATATACAATAAATATACATTTGTTTATATTATGACCTGTGCATAATCAGCGTGAAATAGCTGTTATTTTAAAGTGGTTCTGCTGGAGAGTATGCTCTGTGGCATGACCACTTGAATTGATATTTTCTAAGAAACTAACAATATACAATTTTTGATGCAAAAATACAGACATTATCTACATTTTATCCTGTAATATTTAAAAAATGTAGTCAAAGTGGTTCTGCTGCGGAGTATGACACGAACGGAAAGTCCTCTCGTCTATTCGCCATTATTTCAAGTACAAAATGTATGAATATCGACGTAAACATCAAACATCAAGGGACTCCAGGACTCCCGAACATGCTTGAGCATGTTAGGGAGTCCTAGAGTCCCAATACCACTGTAGTGTAACAGTCTCTAATTAGTTAAAACTTGGTCCCTAAATATGTTCACTGGTTCAAAATTAGGTGCTGCGTGCCGATCTGTGGTGTTGATCTGGTGGAACAATTATTTGAATCTCAAAAGCTGGGCACTAGCGAAGATCTGTTTTCTCGCAAATGTCGGAATCAGTTCAGATCGGCTACCTATAAACCCTTGGAACTTTAGAACCACTGATCGTTTTGCTCTGTGACATTTTCAGTCACAGATAATTATTTTGTTAATTCACAAAGCAGTCAAAACACTATCAATAAGAAGTCACATTTCCTATTGTTTCCTACAAAAGCACATTCTGCGCAGCTTTTTCTACAACCCTTTTTTATAATAGGTAGGTACGTGATTTATTGAGTGTCCTTTTGTGATTCATTTCATCTAGGCCCCGCATTTTTCTGTAATATTGAATAGTTCTAATCGATATTTAATATGTATTTTTGTTAGAGGTGGCGATTTTGTGAGTAAAATAAATAAAACATAGACATTATAGATTGTATTGTTTTATTTCCTCTCCCCTTGCAGTCTATTAATTTAATATACACTATCATACAATAATACAAGGTATGTTACATTTAAATTAAACTTAACATACAATGTTTACAGTTTCGTGAGAATTATTAACTTATCAACTAACATCGAGATCCAATAACGGACGGATTATTACAAGAGTTAGTATGTACAATATTTGACTAATTGAATATACAAAATATTAATTTTCTTGTTAGTAAACTATTTTATATTTTTACCTGGTTTAGGCTTATGCACTGCAGGTGCAATCCGTATCCGTGATCCGAAAACTATTGATTATTTTTCAAAACGCCAGCACAATGTTAAAATAGGCGCACATTTACATTGACTAATTATTATTCGTAGAACTCGATTTATTCTTCGAAAGATTAGGATGGTGCTGGGGTAACGCATATAATTATGAAAACGGATCTGTCAATATTACCATTACAGAAGCGTGTTCTTTTAAGTTCCGGTTTTGCGGTAATTGTACCCTTACCATGTTTTAGGCGCATTTCAAAACGGCTGCGTACAATAATATCAAGTGTCAATGAGATTTCTCAATGCAGTCACAAAGTGTGAATAAATAGGGCGGCTTCGATGGTTAGTCGTAGATTAGCTCCTGTCAGGAGAAATGGCATTGTTATTACTATTATCTACTTATTGTATTTTCACAGTTTGCGACATAAATTCTAATATATCCCTCGTACAATACAGTACCTACTATTCCCCCTGACTACAGAACAACTTATTGCTTTACCATCTAGACTACCAAAACCATGTTCAGTTTCCTACGGTACCTGTGTATACAGTGTTATTAGTGACGAAAGTGAATAACAAGGAATTCTCTGTTTTGACTTTTGAGAAATTATGCCAAAAACAAGACAGTTGTTTGGTGAAAATTAATGATCACCTTGTATGGGGCTTTTTGCGACGCTTGTGTAGAGGGACTAACTCCACTTATTCCGCTCAATTCAACTTTTGTCCATAGAAAATACCTGTTTTGTATGGCGATACGCATCTGTTCAGTTTGCCGGAATAAATGTAGATAGTTGATGACTTTGATAACATTGCCGTGAGCTGTTAGTTGCTTGGCTACACAAGCTACAGCTTGGTCTCGGGCTTGGCGGGCTGCTTGCGCGCGGGCTGGCGTCGCCTGCGGTCGCACACGTAGTCGGGCGGGTAGTACGCCTCGTGCGCCGCGCTCGCCAGCTGCGACGCCGCCGAGCAGTTGCTGCGGTGCGAGCTGTCGTTGTCGTCCGCGCTGTCTACGTCACCTGGAATATGGAGTGAACTTATGCAAGTTGTAAATGGACGCCGACAGTAGCAACTAAGGTTTGCTACTGCTATTAAATTCAATGTTTTTATTTTAAACTACCTTCCGACCGCGGTTTTGTCCGCGTGGCATATTTATTTTAAACCGCGTGATGATCGAAAAAAAATATTTCTCTCCCCTTTTCTCACTTTTTTTTTAAATAAAGTTAGTCTAAGTCTGTCTCCAGGGTCCCAACTATCTCTGTACAAAAATTCATCATAATCGGTTTGGCCATTTAGGCGTGAATACGTAACAAACAAACAAACTCACTTTCGCAAACTTTCGCACTTTCGTAAGAACAAGGATACCACTACAATACCCGAGAGTCGTGAAAGGCCAGTCATAGGCAAAATAACTGAATGGACTGTGGTCGGCTATTTCAGAGCATAGGTCTAATGGTCTTTCAAAGAATACTACACAGTTCTTATTACAAATTAAGAGTATAAAGTGTGAGTTAGTGGCTATGAAGGCACACTCACCATCGCTGCTGTTATTGCTGGGCACATGCGCGTCGCGTAGCCGCGGTCGTCGGCGCCAGTACCGGAACTCGCGAGGCAGGGTGTACGAGCGGGGCAGCGATATCTGTGGGGCGTAATAGTATGTTACAAGATAAAACGCATATCGACCTGTAAACAGTTGGACCTTAAAACCCATAAGTTTTATTAAACACTAGTTGGCGGCGCGCGCGCGCTGGCCCGCGTGATATCGAAAAAAAAGTATCCTATGTGTTATTTCAGACTATAATCTTCATCAAGATCCGTTCAGCCGTTTTGACGTGAAAGAAACATTCGCATTTATTATATTAATTTTTGTCTAAATCAGTTATTTAAGCCTGATTAATCCTAAATAACTTTTACTCTATGGTTTTTTTTAAAACGTTGCCCTACACTAGGAATTTCTCCTGTATTGTGGGTGCGTTTACAAACATTTAAACTCACATACACAAACACCCAGACCTGAAACAACTATCTGCAGGTCATACAAATATCTTCGTTCCATAATTCATAATTAGTTCCGTGCGGGAATCGAACCCGCGACACGCAGCGCAGCAGTCGATCGCTCAGCCACTGCGCCAACCGTGCCGTCAAATGGTTATTCATCTAACTAACGTAAAATGTTCGCGCACTGCACACTTTGCACCTTCGCAACTAGGCGCTAAACAAGCCGTCAGTGTGTACAGAGCTTTAGAGTTAGGTAAAAAACCACAATAAAGGTTTACCCATATCATAGCGTTAATCACCATTTAAACCCGATTCACGCACAGAGGCATTTTTGTACCTACATGAAAATTTTTGCGATTGAAAAAATGTAACGGAAAGTTGTGCTTTGTC
Source organism: Ochropleura plecta (assembly GCA_905475445.1). NCBI lineage: Eukaryota > Metazoa > Arthropoda > Insecta > Lepidoptera > Noctuidae > Ochropleura > Ochropleura plecta. The sequence goes on from FR997738.1 coordinate 10,424,399, forward strand.
TATTTAATTCCGGTTATTATATTCTATAGCTAGCCCAGATTGTCCCACTGATGGGAAAAAGCTTTCCTCCATTCATTTCAACGATCCTGTGCTATTTCTTTCCAATTTTCTACTTTCAATATAAATAAAAAAAGGGTTATTTCAATTACATAGTACTTTAAGATACATGTTTTGGAGATCACCTTTTAAGCAAGGAGATGCTTGTGTTATGTGACTCCGCTCTTTCGACTTCACATTAAGCAGTACATGCAATTGAAAAATAATGCAAAGTTCAAGAAAAATATCAATTTTGAACTATTACAAACTTAGGTTAACATGGTTAACCCATGCAATGGTTTATCAAACATGGGCTAAAGGTCTAAGCGGTTAACCTTTTAACTCGATTTATCAGTCCTATCAAAAACACTTTGTCATTTACCTGGCTATCAATATCGCTGGGCGGTCTGGGCGTCTCCCGCGCCGGTCCGTCGGGACTAGACTCTTCTCCGCTGCTGGCACCGCCTTCCTCCTTCTTTCTGTTGCTACAATATCAATTGCATAGGTATATAATTATAATAATTATTTATAGATTACAAAATATTTATTTACATTTCAAACTTCAATACTGTTAAGATTTAGGTACTTATTCTTTTTTTTCGTAATGTGTAACCTGTTGTCAGAGTTTTCATGCCGCGCCATCTTTCTCAAGAATTGGACAATGAAATGCAAAAAGTTAACTTTCATACATATTTTTCAGTTTTATTTTGTATGTAAATGATACTCACGCATAAGGCGCTCCCCAATGGCAGCACACCTGTCTATTACACCCCTCTAGGTAATGCGGCGCCAGCAGTATCTCTGGTGTCCTGCATCGCTGCATTTTCCTCATGTTATCCTTCTTTCCCATCGGATACTGAAACCTCTCGCAATTTTGGTTGTACCCACAGCCCACTTCGTTGTAGTTATTCCTAATATTTTCTATACTCTGAACATTTAAAGCATTGTGTACATTATGCAACGCAGAAACATATTCGTCTTTGCTCTCGTATTTAGGATATTGACCTCCTTCGCAATAACCGGAATACTCCCCTATTTGTCTATGGTCTTCTGAATATATAGAGTTTTGAGCTATCCTAGGCTTGTCTAGCCCAGTTTCGTAGTTATTACTAACATCTGGCATATAAGTCCTTGGACTATTATTGAGTACATTCCTAGGACTGCCACAGTTTGCTTCATAGTTTCTATTTTCTAAGTAATTCGGTGATCGTAAAGGCGTTCTTGAAACGTCGTTTCTTATGTTCGCCGGGTTCTCGTAAAACGTTCGTGTATTGTCGTATCTGTTCGGGAGTCTTCGTATTTTTAACGGATCGTTTAAATCTGTGGGGTTGTTGGAATCATTATTTTGGAAAGTTATATTGATATTGAAGTCTGGTTTGATTTCTGTGTAAGTGGGGTAGATGTTGCATATGGGGTAGTTTTGGTAGGAGTGCGTCATCTCAATGCTGGGCCAGGCGGGGGGCTCCGCGTGAGTCTTGGCGCGCGGGATGGGCTGACGCTGCAGGCTGCTGTAGATCTCTTCGGCCGCCACAGGGGTCGTCTTGGCAAGCTTGCCTTGTTTGATCTCTTCTTCTATGACGCGGAGCTCCGCGAGTTGTTTTTGTTTCTTCTCTTGTAGTTTCTGTTGGATGTTGACGCGGGAACCGACGCTTGAGCCTTCGTTTTCTGATGAGCCGCCCTGAAAGAAAATTGTGATGTAAACACAAAAATCTAGAGGTGAGGAGGGAGATGAGTAGATGTACAATAACTGACTGTGTTTGGGTGAGGTTTGAATATAAAGTGTTATTACATGGTGGTTGTGTGCGGCAGGCAGCGGGCGGCGCCAGAAGGCGGCGGCAGGCGCGGCGGGCGGCGGGACGAATGACGTCGGCTTCTTCTTCTTGCGACCGTTTGCCGCGCTGCGGGGACAGAAGATTTGTACAGTTAGCATACTAACATCATGTTCATACCTTTATAATGAAACCGAAAGGCAGTTGTTTTTTCTTTACTTTAAAAATCAATAAACATTGAAATGTTTGAGTGCGTCATATTCCTACCAGTGATTTACACCCCATAAATATCAGTACTGTTTTATTTTATGTTTTTGTAAAGAAATATTCAAATATGTAAACTTATATGTAAATAAATCAATAAATGACAAAAAATTGAAGGAATATTTTTTGCTACTGCTGATTCCTCCAAAATTGTAATACATACACGGTCAATAAGCTGTTCTTTTTTACTTTTGCTTGCTTTAAATTAGGTTAAATTCAGGTCTCACTTAATGTTGCTGAAAACTGGCTTAGATTTAAACTTAAACTATGGGATCAAAGACGAAGGAAAATCGAAGTTGCATATTTACCTGTTACTAACTGGATTGGAGAACCGACAGTTGAACACCCCCGGTATCGTTGGGTTGTCTGCTGGATTCGACTGCTTGCCTACAAACAAAATATACATACCAGTTAACCTTATCACTGGCTAAACACAGGGTTTCTGTTTACTTCAATAGCACGCTTATTTTGTGTAGCTTAATGTGCAGTCGCTTGATAACTGTTTGATGATAACGTCGACAACAGCACACAATTCTGCAGGTTATGTTGTAGATGTAAAGAGGTATGCAAGATAGGTACCTATTGAAAATGCTACCCGTGTAAGGGCTTAAAGGATTTTTTTAAAGGTTTAAACAAGAGTAAAGGTTAACTCGTATTAGGGTTAATCAGCCTATAATAACCGGTTCACGGACAAAGTACATTTTTGAACAAATAATAATAAAGAAAGTAGTCCTTGGTTTGGGCAATATTGAAATGGTTAACCTACATGCTAATGGTTAACCCGTATATTTGTTAATCAAACATATGACTAACTGGTTTAATAGGTCTAACCGGTTAAAATGGGCAGGCCTCTCTGCAATTAATCGGTCTTGATGTTAAATTGACAACACGGTTGGCGCAGTGGCTGAGCGATCGGCTGCTGCGCTGCGTGTCGCGGGTTCGATCCCCGCACGGAACATTTGTTCCGTGCGGGGATTTGTATGTCCCACAGATAGTTGTTCCGGATCTAGCTGTTTGTGTATGTGAGTTTAAATGTTTGTAAACGCACCCACGATACAGGAGAAATTCCTAATGTGGCTACGACGTTTAAAAAAAAAATATTGACATACCATCCTTATTTTGTGACGATGTGTTCGTGCTATTTGTTCCTTGTTGGTGTTCGCCCAACATGTAACCCAGTCTTCTTACATGGAAATATCTGTGGACAATATATTATATTAGCTTTTGCCCGCGGCTTCGCTCGCGTTAAATTCGGGGTAACACAGTTCCCCTTGCGCCTTATTGATTTGTAATAGCAACGCTAACTTTTCCCTTTTCTTCCCTCTTTCTCCCTCACATCCCACTTTTTTTTAATAAAAAAATAGCCTATGTCCGTCTCCTGGTTCGCAACTATCTCTGTACCAAAATTCATCAAAATCGGTTTAGCCATTAAAGCGTGAAGAGGTAACAAACAAACAAACAATCTCGCTTTTGCTTTTATAATATTAGTAAGGATTGAACTGGGATGTCTGGGTCAGATAGGCAGTTGCTCTACGAAACATATTGGCGCTCAAATGTATCCGGTTGGACTGGAAGATGGCCTCAACATAGTTGGGCATTAAATTTCAGAAAAGTCTGTTATGAAAAAAAAAAATGGGAACAGCCAGTTTGATTTTAACGCAATAAAGAAACTAATTGAAGTGACCTACAAGTTAAAACAAATGAGTTTTGTGTTTAATAAAAACAAGTATTTGGTGTTTAACGGAACCTTTATTGGTTTAGTCACTTTGTTGTCCGCCTGCCTGTTTGTCAAGACACTTTATCTCGGGAACGTGTGAAGGTATCGAGTTGAAATTAAAACCATATAAGTACTCAACTCTGTGATCTCTTTGTGCTGTGAAAATAGACCCTCTCAAGTCTACGCAGTCAATGGCTGTTTATGTCGCGAATCTGACTCGCTCTTTTACAGTACTGACCGGTAGTAGATGAGCATGAAGGCGATGCCGGCGGCGAAGGCGGCGGCGGCGGCGGCCCCGAGCGCGGCCGGCCGCACCGCGCGACCCGACCAGCACCACGCCGACACCAGCAGCCAGTTCTCCACGCACATCACGCAGTAGAACGTTACCTGCCAGTACGGAAACACTCTAATAACTTGCTTCATTATTGCCTTGTAGAAGATGGCGGGACGAGATGGACAAAACCAGCGATCAATAGTCACCCTCAAACATTCATGTTTAGTTATAGTTTAATGAGGTTTTACTTTATAGCGGCACAAATTTAGATTCAAAAGACTAAATTAAATTTATGCATGAAAAGGAAACGGATGTCTTAATTAATGAACAATGCAAATAAATTAAAAAGCAAATCAAAAACTTTTTTTTCAAATCATACACTCAAAAACATACTAGTCAGCCATCATTTGATTCTTTCGATGATAGATGGGAAAGTATGTTCAGTATATTGTATGTTAAGTATGTTCATTCGGAAAATAAATCCTGTCAGAGAGGCTATATTTGCAGAGCAACATGGAAAGAGATGAACTCTCCTACAGACCATTATAATTGACAGTCTTGTAATTCTGCTTTCAATATATTTTTATGTATATCTAAAATTATCTCACTAATTTTAGATTTGAATATTATTTGCATGCTTATGCAATGATAGAATATGAAGAAATATAAGTAGTATGTAAGTTATCCGTAGGAGATAAACATTGCTATCGCAGACTTTTTTTTTACTGATATTATATAATATTTATATATAATTTTTATGTTCTTTAATATTGTAGTACATTGTTTTGTTCTATCCTCAATAGTTTTCGCAGCGCAAGCGATGAAAGCATTTTTAAGCTATTGCATAGCTTCTATCGCGGGCCTTGAGCGCGGGGACCGAATCCAGAAATTCCGTAACGAAAAAAAACCTGACGCTCCCCACTCCGACGGGCACGGAGGTGTGGCTTGAAGGCCGTGCATTGTCTAACGTCGTTTACAGAATACGGTCAGTTATTTCAATCTCGATTCTAATGTTCTAATACTTAGCGTGTTTGCTAGAGAATCGGATAGTCAATCGACATTACGCTGGATCAAACCCAAGGTCTTGTTTTTCTTTTTGCGACTTCTTTTCATTGGAAGTACTTTTTAAATATTATATTTAGTTTTTTATTTTTTTATTTATTGTCTAAGTTGATAAAAAATGTTTCTTTTTGCGACTTCTTTTCATTGGAAGTACTTTTTAAATATTTTATTTAGATTATTTTTATTTATTGCATAAGTTGATAAAAAATGCTATGCAATAGCTTTACCGCGGCAGTCCCCGACACGTATTTTTTTTTAAACTTGGATTACATAATTCAAGTTTGTAAAGATGCTTTATTCATTTTGGAAATTATTATAGCCTATGACACTCCACAATAACGTAGCTTTCTATTGGTGAAATAGTTTTGAAAATTTGTTCAGTAGATCCAGAGATTACCCCTTACAACTTCACAAACCTCAACATTACCTCTTTATAATATTAGTATCTATAGATGAAAACATCTATGTCCAAATTACCCATGTTTGCAAAGAATAAATGATTTGATTTAGCTAAATATAAGGATTTTAAAAGAGTAACCTTGAAGTTTCTTGCCAGTTCTTCTCCACAGGAAACGACCAACCCGAACCGTGCACCTTTTATCGACATTTTATAAGTGCCCCATGTAGGCCTATGTGAAATAAAAATATTATGATTTTTATACCATCTTCTGCCTATGGTTAAGCTCCTGTAGGTTGACGTACGCAAAGACGTATACAAAGGCGATGAGCGCGGACAGGTACGCCTTGCGCGGCCGGCTGATGCGCTCGCCGTGGAACACGTTCTTAGGAGATATCAACCACAGGAACATTGACAGCCAGTGGAGACCTGCGGAACAGATTTAAACAAATTTAATAATTTGTCATGATCTGATAACAAATGAAATGTTGATGGATGGAGAAGAAGAGGAAGACCAATAAAAGATGCATGGGTAAGGAATGATATGAAGGAAAAAGGAGTAAATGATAGCGTGACTATTTCCAGATCAGAATGCACGAAGAAAACTTGTTGCGCAGACCCCCAACATGATACAAAGGCAAGAAGATGATAATGATATGAATACAAATTGATACAAGTCGGGCGAAACCGAACACTTTTTGTCCCCGTCATTGTGATATTTATTTTGCTCTGGTCCACTTTGGAACCTTCTAGAAGGTTTTACGGACATTTTGGAGGTTTTTTAAAACTTTTAATTACTTTTATGACCCCTGAATTAATCCTGCGTTGAGAGTGATTTTTAAAGACAAAAATGACCCATTTTCCCAGTTTTATTTTTTTGGGTTAAATTACCTAGTTTGATGTGCATAATCCTTACTAATATTATAAAAGCGAAAGTGAGTTTGTTCGTTTGTTACGTCTTCAAGCCTTAACGGTTAAACTGATTTTGATGAATTTTGGTACAGAGATAGTTGGGACCCTAGAGACGAACTGACATAGGCCAAAGAAAAGGGAAAACTTAGCTTTGTATTACAATAAATAAGGCGCAAGGGCAAAAGCTACAGGTAGCAGGTACCTGTAAATCAGGAAAGGGGAACTGTGTTACCCGGAATTTAACGAGAGAGAAGCCGCGGGCAAAAGCTTGTGCTTAGAAAGGGCCCATTTACATTTTGTACAATTATTTTTATGTTCTAACATACAGTTTATGATTCAAGACAATTTTATTTTGCTATAAACATTTATACAGTAACAGTAACATTACTGTTAATACTTACCTATAACTAAGAAGACCCAGTACTCGTAGACTAGAGCGTACACAGTTAGTGCGCAGATCCGCGCCGATATCGTGCCCAGTCGCCACAGGAACTATATACGAACACAACATAATATTACTTAGCTACATACAGCTCTCTTTATGTGATTTAATTAATTTATTTATTTATGTACACACAAAACACATATTATGGAAAAACACACAGACAAAAGAGCACAAAGTTACAGCTTATTTCATTTAGAAATATCTTCCAGCAGACCTGCGATAGGACAGATTGATAAGAGATGTGGACAATGGGTGTAAAATTAATAAATTAAGCACTTAATTAAACAAACATAATTAGAATTAACATACAATACTAATAAAATGAAAATAATTAATGTTTATTTACATAAGTACACTGAAATGTGTTTCTAATATCAAATTAGCACACTAATCGATATCACATGTTTGTTTAACTATTAAACGGGTTAACCGTTAAAATATATAGAAGGGAAGTAAAAAAAAAACTTTTTGGGAAAAAATACCGACTTCCATAAACGAATTCCACAACATTCGGTGACTTTTGTTTGATTGAATAGCATTTTTGCCAAAGACTTCCGGAACTAATAGATACAATTTATATGGGACCCCTTCGACAATCGACGGATAAATCGCGTAACATGTTTGTTACAAAAAAAGACGGATTGAGAACCTCCTTTTTTGAAGTCGGTTAGAATTAACAATAAATTGTAAGTCGATAATTTTGCAATTTTTTATCTATATTTAAAAGTCTGTCATGTAGTCGTGACCGTGGCGTTTTAGCTACATTCCTTTATCACGATATATCACGTAAGTACCTAAATAAGACGTCATGGTGGGTAGATACAATGAAGTCTTATGTTGTGCTGTTAATCATTGTTACCTGAAAGATAACTCCGAGCCAAGTCAGCACTAGCCGATGCACGTTCTGTAGCCGCACATTCTTGCTGAAGCTGGCGAGCGCCCAGCACACGGAGAACAAAGAGAGGGACGCCGATATCACGTTCAACTCCGCGAACGCTTTGTTTTCTGAAAACGGGATAAATTGGTCGTATAATTACGTCGGACTAGAATATGGTTTATTTTTTTTACAAATGATATTATTTTTAGGTTTAAAAACGGAACTCTTCTAGGATCACTTTGTTGTCCGTCTGTGTGTTTTCCAAGACCTTTTTCTCGGGAACGCGTGGAGATGTCGAGTGAAATATTAAAACCGTATAAATCTGTTGTCCCTTGGATCGAAAAAAAAAAGCCAAATCAATCCTCTAAGTCTATGCAATCGGAAAATATTGTCGTTTATTTCGTACAAGGACCCTCGGTGCGACGACTCCGACTTGCACTTGGCCGGATTTTTCTATTATAATCTTATCCATTTTAGCCAACTGATATGAACTGTGTGTGGCTGTGACTGAATGGCTTAAGAGTAAAACCTACGACGACATTGAAACTATGTTATCGTAGTTTACATAATCTGTCCAAAAGCTACTAGGACTGCGGTCGTGTATTCGTTAGTGGAGGAAGTTGTTACAGGCTTCTTCCGATCCCAAGACATTGTCGCAGGGCTACGAAACTCAATCGTGAACTTTAATGGAACTTTAAACTGTACCTACACGCGGGCTATCTACATAAACTGTATAATCAATCCTAAACGTAATACAATACTTACCATACATTCACACCTTATTATTACACACACTCACGTACACACACTCACGCACACACACTCACGCAAACACACACACTCATAAACATACTCGCATACGTCACACAAGTGCGCTACTTTTGGTATTTTAATTTTGTTTTTATTGTTATTTTATCTTCATATTTTACTTTATTTTTTTCTTTTGCATATTTTTCTTAGTAAATTTGCTTTGTTTTTCAATTGCATACACTGCCTAATGTGAAGTCGGAAGAGCGGAGTTCACCTAACACAAGCATCTCCTTGCTTAAAAGGTGATCTCCAAAACATGTATCTTAATGTACTATGTAATTGAAATAAACTTTTTTTTTTTTGATAATAAATGTCGAATTTAGTGAGGAGTTATTTCTGGATGTTTGTGACTCTTTCACGCAAAAGCTGCTGAACGGATAAGGTTTTTTGACAACACATAGTTTATAATCCGGATTAAAACATAGGATACTTTTATCCCGGTAGTAAGCTCCCGTGAAACATTTATCAAACTCCATGCGGCCGCATCTGCGGGCATGAGCTAGCTTCGAGTATTTGTGTTTCGGCACTTTTATAAGAGGTAAATTGTTTTGCTTACCGGAGGGCTCGTCTATACTCGGTTCCGGTGTGACAGCGAGGTCGCTGGCTGGTTCCCTGTTGGTATCCTTGAACAGTATGTGTAACTGTAGCAGTAACATCGGCGCCGCCTCGCAGAATGCGTGCACTAGCCGGAGCATGCCTGTGGTATGGAAGATATGATTTACTTCCCGAACTCTCTAGTTCTATCAAATGAATCAGCTTGATATCTTGATAATATATTACAACGAGTTATGGGTCTTCTCGTCGTCGTCTCCTGACTTTCAGCGTGCCCAATAGGTTATGATGTAGCGGTATGGGAGTGAGAGAATACAATTTTCACCTCTATCTGCAACGTGCGTTTCAGACACCATAGGGCGTGTTCTGCGGGCAGACTAAGGGTCTTTGTCGCCTGAACCAGAACATACCCAAGACGTCCCGTGTCTCGCACGTACCGGTCAACAGTAACTTAATTTAATCAGCTAGAATATTCTTCCAAAAACTGTTGGGAGGGGCCTTAGTTTATTTATTCTCACTATACAGCTGGACTAAAAGTTGCGCCTGTTACAGAAAAATTGAAAGGGAGTCGTTTGTCTTGGTATGGACATGTAATGAGGAGGGATGAAGCACAAGTGACTAAAAGAGTGATGGATCTGAATGTTGATGGACGGAGAGCGAGAGTAAGGCCAAAGAAAAGACGGATGGATTGTGTAAGGAATGATATGAAGGAGAAAGGATTGAATGATGCTGTGACTTTTGATAGGGGAGAATGGAAGAAGAAAACGTGTTGCGTCGACCTCAAATAGAATGGGACAAGGGCAGGAAAATGATGATACAGCTGGACTGAAGGGTTCACTCTAAATAACATGTACTCACACAAATCCCGCACTTGATGCTTCACCCTCCTCAGCTCCACGGGCACCAATAGTCTCGCATAGCGCCACAGTACCCCGAGCTGCAGACAGTGCAGCAGTATCGGCAGCCATGGCGGCCGGCCTTTGCGCCCCTCCCCCGCCCACCACACGTGCAGGTACCAGCGGAGGGATAGTACCTGGAGACATAGGACCACAAACTTATGGTGAAACTAGCTTTTTCTCTAAGCATTATGGTCGGAAATCATTCCAGAGAGATTAAATTAATATGGCTTGAGACACCTGAGGATAATGTAACTAAGTACTAATTTGTAAAAGATTTTTCGAAATCGGATCAGTAGTTCCGATTACCTGCTATATCCAAACCAAAGCTGTTTTTTTAGAAAGGTCAGGAGCGTAGTAGATGTATACGCAACAAGCATACGTAGTAGGAGGTAGGGATCGAACCACGTAGCGTTTTGTAATTTCTGCCTAACCCCATTGGAAAAGGGCGTGAGCATTTATATGCATACAAATAAGCTTGATAAGATCTTGCTCATAGTTTTACTACAAACGTATGGTCAAAAGAAAGCCATATGCAGGGCCCATGGTCCTTTAAATTGTTTCAAAGGCTGAAAAGACAAGGTTCCAAATAAAAAATATCAACTACGTTCCGTTAAAAATAGAAGTTACAAATTAAATATTGCATACCTGTGAAATTAGCAACGAAGTGATAACAATAGATATGGCGGCTGCGAAAGTGCCTTTATATCCTCGTTCTAGCAATGCGTAGCCCATGACGACGTCGAACACCACGTCGCAGAAGTACCCAGCGAGCGAGATCACGTTGAACAGCACGTCGCACAGCGGCAGGAACTCCGCCATTTCCGTACATTTCTTTCAACTCCTTATTTTTGATGAAACGTTTTTAATTGGTACTTGAATTTTCGTCATTTGCTGCGATAAAAAAAGGCTTTTATTTGTTATTTGATATGGGAAAACGGAATGTTGAATAATATCGTAAAACGAAACGTTCCACGTTACGTTTCGTTTCACGTCAAAGTGGGATTGTTTAAGGTTATTTTTTATCCACATTTAAAATATTAACTAAAAAAACTAAACTTATATGAAATTATTGCATATAGATTTTATCCGTAGATCCTACATGTTATTAATAGTGTTTATATATTTGACTTAGAGGTATTTTTCAATTTAAGTGAAGTGACGCATTCTACGGCTCCGGTAAAACAAAATGTGGAAACGGAACGGTATTGTCTGTTGACGTTTCACGTCTCGTCTCGTGTTTACGAATATTGTATAGTATTTCTTGTTCTAGTATTTTCTTCGCGTTTTGAACACAATTATGTCGAACTATACAGATTTAGTGAATAAATTCGGCAAGGAGACGTCTCGGGCGGCGTGTAAAAAGTGTGGCTACGCTGGACATCTTACGTTTCAATGTAGAAACTTTATCAAGGTAAATGAACTTTATTTTAACTTCAGTGTTCTTGTTGCGATGTTATTTATTCATGAGAACTTTTTTCAGAAAATAAGTCTTACGAAAATGAAAAGTTTACATAGGGTTATTATACTGTTGTGTATAAACGATAAGCATGTTTATTGCCTGTCACAGATCAGGCTGCTATTGAGGTACCTATTCCCATTTTGTCACAATATATACAATTAACATATGGTACGGTTTTGCTTTCAGGTGGACCCTAACAAAGAGATAGTTCTGGATGTGAGCAGTACAAGCAGTGACACTGAAGAGGAGTATGCCACTCCTCTACAGAGGCTCCGAGAGGCAGAGCTGAGGCAGAAACTGCAGGAGAAACTACAGAAGGCCAAGGAGAAAAAGAAGAGTTCAAAGAGAAAGAGGTCTAGGTAGGTGTAGAGGATTAAGGCACACTATTCAGTAATACCCAAGTTCAAAGTTACAATGTTTTACACTAATTATATTGTAGACTCCTATTGTTTAAAATATAATAATGTACTTAATTATCCAAATACTATTTATTACCTTTGAGACAATAAATAGATTTGAAAAAGTAATTTTTGTTTTCTGTCTTGATTATATCAGTAAGATTTATCAGCAGACAATTATTCTAACTGTGATTGCCTAAGTATAACAAGCAGTGTGTTGTGAATGGGACTTGACAACTATTATTTACCTTCTTCACAGATCATCAAGTACATCATCAACAAGCAGTACCTCATCATCATCATCATCCAGCAGTGAATCAGACAGAGACAAGAAGAAAAAACATAAGAAGAAATCAAAGAAGTCTAAATCTAAGAAGTCTCATAGTGATAAGAAAAAACATAGGAAATAACATAAGGGTGATATTTGTATTTTATATTCTGGTTTCCGAGATGATATGAGTAGGCGCAGTCAGACAGTAAATTTCTACATGTAACATACACAACACAACAACATGTATAGTAGTATTTTGCAAGGCCTAGTATTATGAGTCTCATATCAAAGTAGAATATGTTATTTTATGAGAAAATTGCTTTTAATTTTTGCAAAATGTATACATTTTTTAAAATTATCAATGAATAACTTTTATGTGGGTACTTACTAATAACTTGTATGTATTGTTGATGAACATGTTTTTGTCCCAACCACATAGACAGTAATTGCATGTATTTTAAAACAAAATATGGATACTAAATGTTTCCGAAAACAGTGTTATGTATAATTGATATAAATACAGAAATCATAGGAAAATTATTATCATCTATTTTTGAACTTTCAACTGGACTGATTGAATATCCTTTTATTGAAGTAACACTACAATGTTTTATAAAATAAGTTAAATATTACCTGATTATACTTCCATAGTTATATAGTAGTTGCGGGTTGTTCGAAAGAGATACCGCGGCCCCGGAACGTAAAGGGCAATAGAAGGAACATGGGTGGGTTTTAGTCAGTATAAGTCTGACATGCCCCCCCGCTCCACCCAGAGCGGGGGAAGTCATTGGATGATTTCCCACCCGAAAAAAAAAAAAAAGAATAGTTATATAGTAAGTAAGTAATACTTACAATTAATCCTTCGCGCGACAAAGTGTGCAGACGGGTGCAAAGTTTACATACATTGTTACCCTACATTTTTGTAAACAATCGTGCAACGGGTTAAACTAAGGCTGATTATTGTAATTTTAAAACAATTTAGACTAAATTTTAATTAGTGCTAATGTTATTATTAATTATAGCTATGGATTGTAACTTTGATTCTAATAAAGAACTTATTTTTACAGTTGCATTGTAAAAAGAATCTTTTATTTGAATTACATATTATTTTTTACAAGCCAAAACCATGCTGTAAAGTTAAGATGCACTGGTGTTGCAGCTTGTACTGGAGTTGCTGGTTGTTTTGTGTTAGATACCGCGGCCCCAGAACACAAAGGGCAAAAGAAGGAACATGGATGTGTTTGAGACAGTAAAAGTCTGACACTCCTTTATCACATATTTGATGATTTCTCATCCAAAAAAATAAGAAGCAAGGCATACAATTATTTCTATCTCGTTTATCAAAACAGGCACACTTTATGTATGTACATACATTTGATACTCTACCTATTTTCTCAGACACCTTGGTTTACTCAACATTCTTCCTACTTTGAAACTGCATTCAACTGACAACTGACCTCTACGGATATTTTGGTACTGTATCAAATTTATTCATTAGTACATTTATAATGTCACTTACAGAATATCTTCCATAAATTTGGATTATTGTGAGCTTCCGATATTTCGACATTCTTCGCAAGTTCCATAATAGAGTCATTCCATGATCATAGTGCTTACTGGTTATAAACCGTGAAGGTTCAGGTCATATATAAAGAAAAAAAAAAACAAGAATAAACATTATTCTAAGCTTCCATGGCCTTATAAAAAATAAGTTTGTCACTTATGCCAACTTTATTTACATCTTCATTTACAAGATAAATGTGGCCCACTTTGTCATATGGCAATATGGCCTACTTCTGCCATGGTACCATCTTAGAAAGCAATGTTAGAATTCTGATAGGCATGTTTTGCTATTTGCTCTGGTTGTCAGAAACTTTCAATCTCACAGGGAAAGAGATAAATTCAAATCTTAGTCTCGGAATGCCAATCATTCAGTTTTAGCTTTAAGATGGACATAATATTAATAACCTGGTACCAGTGCATAGAGATCCTGTGTATATGCCAGACCGAAGAAACAATACAAATATTAACATCTTTGTAGCATATATTTCCCCATCCTACAAATTATTTACAAGCTAGTGAGGGTCTTTCCACATTGTCTGCATTGGTCTACAAGTTGGGAAGATATAACACCAGCAAATGAAAGAGGAGTCTTTAGCAAATAAGTTATAATACAAGCAAAGTGGCCAAGCAGATGTGCAACAAAATCACAGACTATAAAATATTGGTAGCACTCACTCACACTAAACTTTTATAACATGAGATTTTCTGTTACAGAAAATTAGCAAAATTTGATAAATACCTGAGATTATACTTGTTTGTTGTATAAATAGGTTATAAACTAAATATTTAATTATCAAACGGGTAGGTAAGTTATGTATAAGTTAATCCTAAAAAGTTTCATAAAACTTGGAATTAAAATGATTTAGTTACTAATTTAGATGTGGCAAAATTTGATATCAGATTGTATCACTACATGGGGATGTAACACTTGCAGGTTTTATGATGTAGTTCACTTGAGGAAACTGATCGTATCAATGTGTAATTACTAACTTGATACGCGCGTGAAAGTGGGCTAATATGACTTTCGCCAACTCAAAAATTGATAAAATTAACTGTATGCGTACAGTTACTGATAATATTTAAGTTGAATTTAATCCGCTTCCCTTACAGACAATGCTAAATCTACTAGTAAATAACACAACATACCTTTTCTTAAGAATTTGTTCAAAGTTTTAGATGGTGGAACCAGGATGTATTATTCTACGATTTAAAACACACATGTGCATTTCTCACGCATTGTAATATAAATGTTGATATTTGTACATTTATTCTCACGGTTATCACTATTCACATCACATAAAAAGCTTAGAATATTTTGGATAAGTTATTCTAAGTTTCAATCAAGTTCACGTCAAAAGTTCATTGATACTAGCGACATCTAGCGTATGGCACGCGGAGTACGACAAAGCTCGATCGATCGTAGTGGGTGCGTTCATTGGCGATGAATGCTAGGAATGCATCCAGTTTACCAGTACTGCATTCTTTTATCCTTGCACATTCGTCTTATCCTTTAAAAGTTGGAAGTAATTTTTGTTTGTAAGGAAATGTCTTACAACTAGTTCTTGATCTGTCATTTGACGTAGCCTTGGACGGTGGTCAGGCGCAGCCGGTCTGCAAAATTACCGTTATGTTTAAAATAATATATAGAAATTAGGTATCGTGTGAATATTCACGTAGCGACAACAACTGCGTACTTACGTATTGCAAAGAACGGTACATCCACCGAGTAATCTTAAAAAGGCTGGCAATGCGAAGACCAACGCAGCTTCGTCCATGGCTAATATTTTAATTAGCTGTATGGGATTTGTCTTCATGGATGTTAAGTTGCATATTTTACCCTGAAAAGTAAGAATTAATTTACAGAACAGAGCTGATAGAACAGGCGCTTAAGGATAAGGAACTGCATCTCACAGCTTTAGCAATATTATTTAAGACAATTTTTCAACTACTTTCAGTAATTGTTTTTTGATTGTGTGTAAACTTATTTTAGTGTGGGAATAAGATGGAAGCTCAATGGTAGGTCCCAAGGCTTAAAATGAAATAACGGTACTAAAATGTAAAACATAATAAATGTAGGTTGTACATTTATTATGTTTTACATTTTAGTGCATAGAAATACCTCTGTTAAAGCAATGACTTCCGCCTCCTGACCTTCAAGCGTCTTCACTAACTCCTTGGTGACGGTAACAAACTTCTTATTTACTTGTTTCACACATTGCTTGTACATCAATCCTTTTCCAGTGCCATGGCACTTCTTTTCCACCGCTGCCGTTGCCTTTGTAGCCTGTAAACGGTTTTCAAATAAGAAAACAGGAGATACAGCCTCTTGCTCTATTGTTCGCAAGCGCTGAGCATGGCAAAACTCGAGCATATTATTATTATAAGAGCCAAAAAAAGGTTTAACAAAAGAAGGGCCCGTGTTAAAATCAACATGTAGTGTAGGTACAATAAAGGATATAGTCTCATTTACCGTTGGTGGTAAAAAATAATGACCTTATGGTTTTGAACGCGATTGACCACGTAAATTGCAAAACGGTCGCGTGGTTGAAACGCCATCGACAACTAAAGTTGTCTAAATTATAATAAACCAATTATTAATCGAAAATGTCCCATCATTAGCAAAAATGCCTAGCACATAGTATAAATGATTAATAAAAATTTGGCTTGGCGTCGGGGGAGAAGAAACGTAAACAAGCGCTGGCGTGCAATGGTTAAAGTACAGAAGGGTTACCATGACATCTTATGGCAGTTTTTATTCCTGTGTGAGAAAGAGATGGCGCTAGACACCCTGTATAGCTCTGTCTCTTTCCCTCAGTGGAATAAGTTCTGTTTATAGACATCATGGTAGGGTAGCAGGTTAAAGTTACGCACCTCTTTTATATCTTTAAGTAACAGCAGTGTCTTCTCATGGTAACTGTTGAACATTTTCAGTAGCGTTTTCTGCGTAAAAAGCACTAGGTCTCGCTGCGTTGGGATCTCATAGGTCCCGAGGCTTGATGGCTGCTCATTCTCCGGGCATTTCACCATGAATTCCGTCATATTAAACGTTGGTTTCTTTCGCTCCACTTCTGTTGTGGTCGGATACTTTTGAAAACAAAAATAATTTCTTAATGTTTTTTTTTTGTTTACATTATACATATAAATACGTCAGTCATATAAGTATAATTCAGGTAACGAAAACAGGAGAACTCTGAACTACGGGTCAGCAGAAGGACCAACGTGCGGTTGAACTGTACCATATCGTTTGATGTAGCGTGGGCCGATAAAATGTATATCTAATAGTTTACGGGAAGGCAATGCGGGGGACTGATATGAAAAACTATTCAACTAAGAGATTTGGAATGAGAGACTTCCCAAAAAAAGAAGAAGTATTTTCTCTTCTTCTAGAGTTCTTTAATTACAGAAGGTTGGGCAACAACTCCAATACTTACATAATCATTTGCAGTCATAAAATTAATTTCTCTTCTTTTAATGGTGAGTGGAGTAGGAACCGTCGAGTGGGTGACTGGAATGGGAACTGTGGAGCTATCCTCATTATTCACCGCACTGGCATATTTAGAGTTGTTGTCTCGCTTTCGATGCCACCTGAACGTTTTAAGAGTTGCTGTGGACTCTGTTGTTTGTTTAAATCCTTCAAACATGTCATAGTTTACGTAACAGACACTGCAAACCAGGTTTACTGAGAGCACAGCCAGATCTGTGGATTAAAATATAATGTGAAGAAAATTATAGCTAGCGTCGCTAGCGAGGCGACAGATGACCTAGGAAAACCGAACTTATCATCATTCAGCCTTTTCCCGAATGTGTTACCCAGTAGGTATAACTGGATTCAGTTGAATACAAGTATTTTACATCGAGACCTGACCCTTACAACCTATTTTTTGGGAAATGCTTTACCCACAGGCTTTAACGATTTTAATGAGCAAACAATAATGCAGAAAAAATACCCACATAAATATTTGTTTCCGAACATTGTAAAATATTGAGAAGATTTCTTATTAGTCACACTTAGAAAAACGCAACCTCTCAGTTCACTTAAATTCCAAAGCACATTATGGCCCAGAGCTGAATGCTTAGACTACTGTATCGTCCCAAGGTATAATAGGCACTGAATGGTCGTAGAACAGTAGGTTGTGTTTTATCGGACATGTTTATAAAATGCCGTGTGATCGTGATTGTGTTTTGTCTTGATATTGTTTATGTTAGCCACTGGTGCCGAAACTAGCTCAGGTTTATACAAGTACTCGCGCCAAAAAACAACTTGGCCTTGCTTATCAAATAAATATATTAATATGCATTGTTCTCCGGGAGGATTTGACAAAACCTAATTTTGTTTAATAAACAAGTCAAATCTGGACCTATTGTTGACAAGGGCAGTCTTCTCGAGGTTGTGAGGTGTTGAGGCAGACAGTCATTTGTTAAAAACAAATATAAAAAGGAGGCTAACAGAAGAATTCAGCAGGGTTGGGCAGCGTTTGGGAAGTTTCGTCGACTCTTCTCTTCACGTATACCCCAGAGCTTAAAGAGTAAGATCGTCAGTACAAGCGTCAGAACAGGCAGGGCGCTGTTAAAACTTACGCCAAGGTCAAACGAGGTACGGCTGATACACATTATTAAGGTTAGGGTTGCTTCGGGTTATTTAAAAGATTCCACGTCTCTCTGAGGGATCCAATTGAGGAAGGAACAAGGTGATACGAATGAATCAAAGCTGAAGTTGACGTAGCTCACAGAACAAAGAAGCTAGAGCAATGGACCGGCCATAGTAGCAAAACCGATGGCCGTTGGGGTAGACTTGTTCCTGAGTGGATATCAACAATTGGTATTGGTAAGGTCGATATCCACTCAAGAACCAAGCCTGAGGGGCCCTAACGGTGGGACCCCCGCAGGCATGGTGGAGCGAGACGCAAGAGAGTTGCTGAGAATCAAGCTAACTGGAGTGCAATTAAAAAGGCCGGAGCACGAGGTCTTGGGTTAGATTCCCGGTACGAGCAAGTTGTTAGTGAGTTTTTCCATCAATTTTTCAGTCGCAGATCTGCGCCCGGTTGATGGCAATAAAATCAATATGAAAAAAGTCATTTATTCAAATTAGGCTGATAATCAGTACTTTTTGAACGTATAATTACAAGACAGTAGGTATCCCAAAATGCCCGCCCTTTGCCACTTCCTAATGTTTCAGCTGGGAAGAAGGAGGGTCGAAACAAACTCCTCAAGCTTGCTCATGAGACTTAAACATAAGTGAAATGTTGCTGTACTATAAGGTACACTTCTACCTAAACCTTCGGGGATTTCGTCAAAGGTTCGTTCACACCTTGTATTAGAGGCTGATTATATTCCATCACCATTGCCTGCGGCACAGTACAGAGGTAATGCATCGACAACTTTTTTTCTTTTTAAAAAACAGAATAGTTTAAAAACTTTTTCGAAAAAAAAAAAACAAACGATAATAGACGTGTAGACTACAGTAGAGTGTGTAGTGTGGTGAAGTGTATAGTGTTACTATAGTGGATGTGTATAGTGTGTTGTTACATTATTATAAAGTTATGATTGTGTTATTAAAGCATAGTAACGTCCAGGCACGTCGCGTCGCGCGCCTCAATCCGCCGTTTGATTTCTTCGTCACGTGTTGGTTTGTAAGTCGGTTACTTTATTTCCAACACCCGATGTTTTAGGAAGAGAGGAATAAATGTAGTACCTATATATTTTTATTACAGAAGAGGCATGTGAAATTCAACTGCAGCATACAATCAAATCACCAAAACGACAAATTAGGCGTATCTTCTGATAGGGTGATGACTTTTGCGCCACCTAGTAGTAACAAGTTCGAATGATTAGGCCCCTTTTTTCAAATAGGGAGCGGGGAAGTGTCAGACTTTTACTGACTAAAACCCACGCATGTTCCTTCTTTTGCCCTTTATGTTCCGGGGCCGCGGTATCTCTTTCGAACAACCCGCAACCCCGGCAGGCGGTGGCCCTGGCAGGCCCCTCTGCTATGATTAGGCCCCTGGGTTTGATATCCATAACATTGTATTATTGGGTTCAAACCATCAAACATTTCTCCGCTTTAGTAGATCTAGGGCCGATTTTCAATCATTAAATATTTTTTTATCTAAAGAGTAAATATGACGTATTGACAGAATGTCCATAGACAAACTCTCAAAATGACAAACTTATTCGTCGGATATAATTTGATTGGCAATTGAAAAACCGGTCCTTACCGGTTTGTTAAATGGTCACCAAGTGGCAGTTCATGATATTAACAACGTCCTGTTAAGGGTATTAGCGTGATTCATAAACTATCCTTAGTTTAGGCTCCCCTAGCGACATGAAAAAGGTGGCAGGTCTTGAATAAACTAGAAACCTTATCAGGTTTCAACGACCACGCCGGGTGTCCAAAGTTAAACGACCGTGTTACACCATGAGACGTGTATGTTTGTAAAACATCCCGTTACAAACAGTTAGTCCACACTTTATCGAGCTAGTGCATTTTGTTTGCACTTTTAACCGACTACGTTTTTAAGGTTCATTTTCGTCCAAAATACTGCACCGGAGGTCTTGTGTTTATTATACACACCAGTTATGCCTTATTATTATACCTTGTTTATGTATTTGGATGGTTTTTTGATGAACTGGTTCTCTGATGAGTTTTATGATTGCTGATGATGTTGAATACCAAACAACAGCTGCGTATTGATATATAGTTAGATCATTTATTTGATGCAACAAAGGACAATACATGAATCAACACTAAAAAAATCAAGCTAAAACCATAGATTAAAAAAATACTGTGATGACAATGATCCAATTCACCTTTAGCCCTAGATAGCGTCATCGCGTTTTGCTTTTGCATCTAAAATTGCACCAGTATGCGTATTGCGTAGCCTACTTTCTTTTAGTTTCCATGGAGTTCAGATATTTACAAATCGAAGTAAGATTGAACTAAGAATGCCGGTTGCCACAGCATTGTAAACATAAAGTGTTTCCATGGAAACCATCTGTTATTACGTCAATATTACTGACATCGACATTGTGCAAAAAGGTATTCTACCACCACATGAGGCATGAGGGCCTTGACCATATCTTCACCATAACCAATATCAATATCATCACCATGTTACCTTTCATAATTGTCAATCAAGTAGTCCAATCATCAATCATTCTTTCACGCCGTCCCAAACCTTACCAACTTTACTACGAAATAATACTCCAATACAATTTTATAAATCCTTTCGAGGCGCTACTAACTATACCGACTAATCTCCAGCTTTCAAAATGGATAAGCCCCTGAGTGCAGACGACTTTGCAGCCATCGAGGGCCAGTTGAGAGATTCCGTGGAACAGGACCGGCGTTACTGGAAGGTGAACGAAGTGAAGTGCGATGCCATCCACTCTGCCAAGACATATGAGGAATTTGCGTAAGTAGATTTTCATAAGTTTTTGTATTTTTAGGAATCTCAAATCTAACTAGAAATAAGTACTGCTGTACTGTACGGTACGGTAGTCATCATTTTCCTGTCCTTGTCCCATTCTATTTGGGGTCGGCGTAACACGTTTTCTTCTTCCATTCTCCCCTATCAGACGTCACGGCATCATTTATTTGTTAGACACCTCTCAAGTTTTTTAGAACAATTTTTTTCTTCTCCGGTGGTAATGCTATTAAGTGTTTTCATTAATTTTCAGTGACCGCGTGGCAGCAGCACACTTAAATCCGCTACACAACGCTGATTACAAGAAGAAATGTCCCCGCAATTGGAATCAGTATGCAACCGACAAGAAATCGGATGAATAAATAAACATTAGCTTTAGAAATTTTACTGCGTTTCTTTTTACTGAAATCACTAGACTTCTCGTAACGCAGAACAATTTTGTTCTAGGACTTTCTTTGGAAATTACTTTTTCGTACCACTTGCTCAAAAAAGTGACATTCTATGCCACAAACAGCGAACATAACAATAGTCATTTTGAATCTGTTAAAAACAGGGAAAGAAAATTGTACTGAATTTCATTCATCCTCTAGCGGGAGAATGTGATTTAAATTTGGAATACCTCCCGACATTTATACTGAACTATATCTGTGTTTACACCATTGAGTTTATATATAAAGTAATATAAATCTTTTTGATAAAGGAATACGCATTTATTACATATGCAGTGTGATTATTAAATAAAATTATGAAAACCGACGAGGACGTATGAGCTTGATGCCTTTGCTTTTCCGACAAAAAATATTAGTCTAGGAATTTGCCGCGTTTTTGTTTACTTCAAATACATAAATAAACGTTAGTTTATTTTAATTTATTTTTATAAATAAGTTAATGTTCTAAAAATACGTTACGATGTTAAATCAAAGCGACAGTGACAGTGAGTTGTCGGATTCAAATCAACAATAAAAGTACCAAACAAAAATGTAACTCACTCTATCAATAAATTGGACCAATGTTTCGAATGTTAATTTTTACTTTTAATTATCATTATTTTTAATAAATGCTTATCTCATGATTTAAGTTTTTAACCCCCTCGCTACGCTCGGGAGTAAATCTCGAGTCCTTCGTTACGCTCGAGATTTAAATCGTCACCCGCGACAGAAGACACTGCTTTATCCCCTTGGTTAATAATCTACTATTTTCTTTTGTTTTATCATAAGTTTTATATAAGGTACCTACATTTTGATTTGATCCTACTAGATAATATTATAAATGCGAATGTTGCGGGGCACAGCTAGTATGTCATATCTGGGCTAGCACCAATGTGATTTTTCAATTCATATGTACTCTTTCTAAAGTTTGTCTAAGATATCACAGACCTCAGTGAAGGAAAACGTCGTGAGGAAATCTAAGTCTGAAATCAACAACCCGTCTTGAGCCAGCGCGAGCGTGGTGAATGTGGTGATCAAAGCTCGTGCCTTCTCTGTGTGAGATGAGACTTTTGCCCAGCCTTGGGACAGTTTTAGGATGGTATTATTATTACTATTTACTACATATGTTCCAAAGATTTTGAAGTGTAGGTTGTAGGTTCTGCACTTTTGTAGAAAACTGCAGGTTTATTTTTTACCGACGAAAAATTTGTATTGAGTAGGGTTTAGAATGATTTACTGAATGTGAATACGCGGTAACCGTTTCCGCGCCGGTATCAAATTCAACTCTTCATTAATGGCTTTTGTGGACGAGATATACCACAATTTAGCCAATAGTACTTGTAAACTGTTAATAATCTATCAAACGCTGGAGAATATAAAGCAAGTAATAACAGTATTAAAAAAAAATAGAAACAATAAAAGTATTTCTTTGCAGATTTAGATTAACAATTCTTGCGCACCGGTGTCAGTTTACCCTCTGTATGACTAAGGTATGACTACTGACTTTTTATGCATTTGTCACTATTTCTATATCCGATAGACAGTGATATAAATCGTGGTATTCCAGAACCAAGCATATTTAGCGTGAAAACTTTATACCTGAGTAGGTAGGATGTGATGAAAGAACACCAAAACTGCACTTCAAAAGTTTCAGGTAGGGTCAGGGGCCCTGCTGACTGGGGAAACTGTTTTGAAATAGGACGGGATGTTCACCGACCGACGTTAATTTTGCACTTTATATCATGCGGGGCCAGAACCAAGAGTTTTACGAAGAACAAAACATAACTTGACGAACATATTGTGGGTACCGACAGGTGCCTTGCTTAGTGCCTGGAGCCTCTTTTCCTTGATTTAACATCTGCTTACTTGCTTTCGAAAGAGCTAAATGCGCCTTACGGCCTGATGAAAAAAATCTTGAAACGTTGTTGCACTTTCCTTCTCTTTAGAATTAGGCGCTAAGCAAGGCGCCTCTCAGTGCGTAGGTACACTTAATCTAATCAGCTTTAAAATATGCTGAAAATGCAGATATTACGGAGAAGCGTTTTTGCGCGCGTTCGCTTGAAATGCAGCGTTACTTGCGGCAGTGCTCGTAGATGACATTACAGTGTATAGTGTAGTGAATACCCGCTACAAAGCGCGTGACGCAGAACGTGACGAAGCACGTGACGCAGCACGCGGCGTCACACGTGACACTTCACGCCCCGTTTCTCTGTAAACTACATTGAATATTGTCATAGGTTTGTTGTTGCGCGGGTGATAAAATATGCGACCCGCTGCACGCGTCGCTCCTCCGCAATAAGCTCTCAGTATTAGTGACATTACACTCTCTTTTAACTCTAATATGATTTTGACTTTATTTAAGTCGAGAGTTATCAGACTTTTTTGAGCTAGTTCGTCCCATTGCCGATTTCATCTAACCTTTTTTTTGCGGATGGGAAATCATCAATAACTTCAGTGTCAGACTTGTACTGACTAAAACCCACCCATGCTCCTTCTATTGCCCTTTATGTTCTGGGATCGCGGTATCTCTTTCGAATAACCCGCAACCCCGGCAAGCGATGACCTTGGAAGACCCCCCTGCTTTGCTGACATCTCTTTAAGACGCGCGTGAAACACTAACGCACCGTCGACACGGCCTGTCATCACTGGACGGTCGGACGGTGAGCTACCTATTGCTTATCTGGCCTTAGACAAGTTAAAGAACAAAAGTGAGCAAGTATTTTCAAAAACAGACTTCGATTGTAAAATTCAATTTATTTGTTACGTTTCTGCGTTGATGTCTTTGATACAAAAATAAAGGGTTATTATAGAAAAATAAAATTTCACATCAAAATTAAATCAGGTCTTCTCAGAGACCTTACTCCCAAGAATTTGTAGTGGATTTTGAAGTAATCTATTGGTCGGGGGAAGAATTGTCTGTGTGACAGGCTATATGGGTCGATAACTGGTAAATTTGGTCGCATGACTGGTCGTCCTACCAGTTTGGCTTAAGATGTCGGTCATGCGACATGTCGGAGTTGTGGTCGTATAGGCCGCGAGAGCCAAAAGCTGCTCAATGCCATTTCGTGTATTCTTGTTTGTCAATATTTGACTCACACTTAGTTTAGGCTGCTTTTAAATTGGGTTAATCTATTGCGCAGTGTGATCGCCATCTAGGATTTGAAATTGCTGTGCTCTATGCAATTTCTTTCTTCCACGCTATTTCAGTTCCTATTAAAAGCACCCTAAGGTCAATGATCCTTTTTATTCCTGGGATTGGACATGAGAATGACAATTTCAATCTTCGTGTGTTTGCTTTCGCGCTGAGGGTAGTAGAACCGATTGTCGTTGCGATCCATGGGAACCAGTGGCTTGTCATACCAGCCATAACTGAAACAAGTTGACAAATCCTTACTTAATATTATAAAAGCGAAAGTAAGTTTGTTTGTTACGTCTTCACGCCTAAATGGCTAAACCGATTTTGATGAATTTTGGTACAGAGATAGTTGGGACCCTGGAGACGGACCCCATAGGCTAACTTTTTTAAAAAGATGTGTGAGAAAGAGGGAAGAAAAGGGAAAACTTAGCATTGCTATTATAATAAATAAGGCGCAAGGGCAAAAACTACAGGTAGCAGGTACCTGCAAATCAGGAAAGAGGAACTGTGTTACCCCGAATTTAACGCGAGCAGAGCCGCGGGCAAAAGCTAATTTATTTAATAAAACTGAATATTTAGTGCAACGTGTTATCGGGTCGTGTAGTAAAAGCCAAAGCGATGCAAAAGACTTGATTTTAATTTTTTTGTATAGATATTAAAGTCGTTTATCTTCGTATCAAGTCGGGTATGCTTTTAAACTAGTCACTCTCATAAAACAGTATCTTACACTTGGTTCTCGGTGGCAGGCGCCGTGTACTTGCTGTGCGGCCCTTTGGCTCTGGTCTGCGCCACATTCTGGTGGTAGTCGTCTACTTTCTTCGTCTCCGCCTTACTCTCCGCCTTCAGCTGATCGTGGGCAGCGTAGAACTTGCCGGTCACAGGGATGGCTGCACAAGTCAATTACATTTATAGTATTTGTGTATATAAAAAAGAAAGGAAGAAAATAAATTTATTTATTTTTGACGACACGGTTGGCGCAGTGGCTGAGCGATCGACTACTGCGCTGCGTGTCGTGGGTTCGATTCCGGCACGGAACAAATATTTGTATGGCCTGCAGATAGTTGTTTCGGGTCTGGCTGTTTGTATATGTGAGTGTAAATGTTTGTAAACGCACCCACGATACAGAAGAATAGAGTTGGGAATTGTTCTTAAAAATAATTGGCAAGATTAGTTAAGTTTGTTTTTTTTAAGATTAGTTTAAGGAATATGAAAAACCGTCCAAATGTGAGTCAGCCTCGCGCACCGAGGGTTTCGTACAAACTTGCGACATAAATGCCCACATCTTTTGACTGCGTAGACTTAGAGGGTTGAGTTTTTCACAGCTTGGGACCACATACTTGAGTTTATGGTTAATTTCAACTCTATACTTCTACGTGCTCCCGATATAAAGGGTCTTGACAGACAGACAGACCGACAATAAAGTGATCTACTCACATCCAAAGTTAGGCCTGTAGATCTTGTAGTTCCTGAAATGCTTCACTTCCCTGTAGATGATGGCATTGAGCATATTTATGTCGATGGGGGCCCGCGTGCCGAACGTGCACTTGCCTTCGGTCATCCTGGCTAAAATAAAGTAAAAACTTTTTAAAAGATGGATGGATTGTGTAAGGAATAATATGAAGGAGAATGGAGTAAATGATGCCGTGCCGTCTGATACGGAGAATGGAAGAAGAAAACGTGTTGCGCCGACCCCAAATAGAATGGGACAAGGGCAGGAAAATGATGATGATATCATTTTCATTCTAACAGTGAGGCGACCCTCATTATAGTTGGGAAAAGGCTTTGAAGATGATGACTAGAATGATACCAAAAAGAAATGATAAAAAAAGCCGGTTTTATGTCCAAATCATACGTTATTTCAACAATAAAGCTTTGGAACGCGCTACCCTTTGGCATTAAAAAAGCTGAAAGTAAATTTATTTTTAAAAGAAAAGTTCGTAACCACTATTTAGGTCCGTCTACCAATTAAAAGTCATTGTAATTACTGTTAAAGTTCTCGTTTTTATTTATTTTTTTAAATGTATTTATTAGTTTATTTGATATGTATATGTGTATTAGTATCCGTATAAAAATATACTTTTTTCGTTAACAAATAGTTTTAGATATATATTTATTATATATTTTATATATTTTTTGTACCCTATCACAATGTTGTCGTATTTTACCCAAAGGTTGACTGGTAGAGAATGCCTTATGGCATTAAGTCCGCCTATGTACCACTATTGTACATGAAGTTTAAATAAATAAATAAATAAAAAAGGAAAATAAAAAACTTTTTTTGCCAAAAAATTAGACATCCAAAAAACATTAAGAAGTCGGAAAATAAATATTCTTCCGGAAGTTGGTGTCTTTTGTTTGATTCATAGATTTTTTTGCCAACGACTTCCGGAAGTAAATTTATTTCCCATAATTTATATCAACTGCCTGACAGTAGCTGGCAAGTTTCTTCAATTGTTTTTTTTTAGATACCTGATGTTAACATTCTTAATAGGAACTGGTTAGACTGGAAGCCAACCCCGGGAAAAGGTTAGGAAAATGATGATTTGTGTTATAGATGTCCCTAGTGTTCGTTTTTGTAAACTTGAGTAAATGCCTGTTATATGTAGTTGGACGTATAGTGATTGTTTATTTTTATTCAATTTTGAACTGTCGAAACATTGACAACAATAAAATGAAGCTACAGTCCCAGTCACAAGCCATAATAACTGTGAAAGTACTGTAGTTGCCCCTTCCAAAGTGTAGATCTCTATGGAGAAGAATGGTCACGAAACTCCATGGACACTCTTTTAAATCAGAATACTGTTACAAAACCTTACAATATATGGGATAGACCTTTGGCTGTCAGTTTATACGGTAACCCATTGTAAAAGTGGATGTATGTACAAGAGTCTGTAAACATTGTTTCCTGAAAGCTTCAACACAGCACACCTCTACCCCTATCTAGGGGTAGAGGTTCACTTGACTGCGATTAGGAAAAACAGGTAATTTTAATAAATAAACTCCTATTATCTATAGTGAAATGTTATGATGGATATTTAAAGAGTTTTGAGGAAAGAATTAAATTTATTGCTATATTTGCATTTTTGTGAATTAAGGCTGAGAATGCACAGAAATACGTATGTGGTACCATACCTGTTTTTTTTGTAAACACTAAAATATAAAAAAAACACCACTTTTTGTGGTTTGTAAAGGACTCGAAATCGAAAGTTTTGAATGACAATGTCAGTTAGGTGGCAGTTGTGTTAGTTAGTCATGGATTTAATTCTATAAAGAGGATTTCCATTAGAGTTTGTATGTGGAAATAACATGATTTTTGAGCACTGCGTAGAGTGGAATGTCCATGTCCAGATTATAAGCGCATTTAAGAATTTTACAATTTTTATTTCCGAGCGTTCTGAGCAAAGTTGCGGCATAAACGCTCATATCTTTTGACTGCGTAGATTTCGAGGCATGATAGTAGATTTGATTTTTTCACAATACAAAGGGACCACAAACTTGAGTATATGGTTTTAATTTCAACTCGGTATCGAGTACAAACACTCTAAAAAATAATCTTGAAAACTAAGTAAAACAATTCAAAATATAAAAAAAAACAGTCGCCTACTGGTATCGGTAATAGGCGGTCAGGGTTCCAGAGAGAGGAACCTCCTAACAATACGAGCCGTGTCTAGAGAAGTACCGCTTTCCGAATCACATCATTATATCATTCTAACACCACCAACTTGTTTTTTCAATACATTTTACTCAATCGGTCACCGAAAGTGGCGCTCTTTCAACGTCTTTTTGAGCGCTAAAAGAGCCTTATAGCACTGTTAGTAGGTAATTGAGCGATGTTTCGTTGTGCGTAAGATAAAGATAACCTGCCAGGGTTGCGGGTTGTTCGTAAGAGATACCGCGGCCCCGGAACATAAAGGGCAATAGAAGGAACATGGGTGGGTTTTAGTCAGTACAAGTCTGTGTCGATAAGTGCATA
This sequence comes from Ochropleura plecta, assembly GCA_905475445.1. Taxonomy (NCBI): domain Eukaryota; kingdom Metazoa; phylum Arthropoda; class Insecta; order Lepidoptera; family Noctuidae; genus Ochropleura; species Ochropleura plecta. Next base: position 10,453,065 of record FR997738.1, read on the forward strand.
AGCCAGGTCAAGATACTTGATTTAAAATTTGATACGGGATATTAAACATGTTAATTATTTTAACTGAGTTCCCGATCTTTCAGTGCAGTTGCAAATATGATCACGGAAAAAGTGAAGTTATTGCGGGTGGGTATTCATAACTACGGTAAATATCCCATTTCGAATGTTAATTTTATTATTAGTCTGGATTTGGGCCGTGAAGAGGGCAATAGGGCTGCCCCCTATTACATGGGACTTTAAACATAACTATCGAAATGTTGATGTACTATTAGATACACCTCTGCATTACCCTTCGGGGATTACAGTCGTAATCTTACGTTAGGTTAAGTAATTATGTTCTGTTTTCACCACTACTTAAACAGAGGATTAAGAACTAAACCTCAGCTAGTGTTTGTAATCAACAGGTGGGGATGTTAATTTTAATGGGTCGGTTAACGATGTTAGCTCCGGCTCCCAGGCTTAATCTTAAACCGGATAGATTGCTACCGGCGGCGGTGGTGGCACCGGCCGTCGTGTATTTGGTACTACACCAGTATATGGAGGATTTCTGGTTGGGTTTAGGTTAAATTAAATTGAGGATGCAATCATGATCTCATGATTTTAGACGTGATTTAAATGATGCGGGTATGTAAATGTCACTACAGCATGTACGGTCCGCAAATGAGGTAGTTAACCAGACACGCCAGATGTAGAAAATCAACTACACACCGAGCATAAGGTTTATTTTTTTTAGTTTCATATTTCATATTTTTTTTGGTAGTGTCCAATTTATAATGAGTTTAAAATGTCAAATTTATATTTGTCTAATTTATCATATTTAATAATTATATCACATTTTTAAAACTGTCTAAAATATATTTTTTGCAAATTTGTCGTTTGTTTAATCATTATGTTCTCATTTATATTGTATAGATCAGTAATGTACTACTTGTCCTTTTATAATTATTAATTCTGCAAGTGCTGTGCACTTCTATAAGTGACGAACTCATCATAACTCATGTAAGTGAGTAAGTAGTTCAAAATCAAAAGTCATTTATTCAAATAAGGCTGATAATCAGCGCTTTTTGAACGTCAAATTACAAGCAACAGTCGCCACTTCGTTTGTGTGTTTAGTGTTTTAGCTGGGACGAAGAAGTGGCGGAACAAAGTCCCTAGCAACACATCTGTCTGTCAGGTTTTACTAGATTTTAAACAATTTCGTTTATCACAAGGTGAATTTAGGAAATGATTCGTTGAAGTGCACAAACCCCCGGTTCGAACCGGGCGTAAATAAATAAATAAGGTCCTGGGTTCGATTCCAAGATCGGCATAGTGTTATTGGGATTTTTTCATAAGGGAAGTCTTAATAGCAACCACGGAGTCTGCATTTGTGTCCGAGCAATAGGGATGCTCCTTACTAAATGGGGCTTCAGCATAACTGGCGGAATGTGGGTGTACTATTAGATACACCGCCGAAGAAGAAAACCAGGGTAATCAAGCAACCAGGCTCGACAGATGTAGTATAATTTTTCTCAGAAACCGATCTATCTATCTATCTATCTATCTAAAGATGTATCTAAAGATCCCGTTAACTTATCTTTTTAGCTAACTGTACCTAGTGTATCATTATCGTGTGCCTAGCTATTTCGCAATTACAATAAGTATAAAAAAACCCTTATCGAATCCGGAAGACATTTGTTCTCTCCGTCATGGTGATATATTTGTTGTTCTATATAATACTTGGGTACCTTATTAAAGAGATATTGGGGGTCGAAGTTCCAACACACACAAAAGTAGACTTTAAAAAAAAATACAATTTTTTATGTTTTAAATATTTTGATGAAAGTGTTGTTTTAGTAGTATATATAGTCATGGAGGTTTATGTAGCCTGTACAGCACATTTTTTTGAGTACGTTACATTGAATCCTATCGAAGACCGAGATTTTAACACAAACTAGTCGTTTCAATCATCCACCCACACTCACAAGTAGTAAAATATTGATATCTTACTGCATTCTTCATCTGACGATGGCAGTAACCTCAAAACATTATCCGAGTTTCAGGGGGTCTTCTTCCTGCCGGGGTTGCGGGTTGTTCGAAAGAGATACCGCGGCCCCGGAACGTAAAGGGCAATAGAAGGAACATGGGTGGGTTTTAGTCAGTAAAAGTCTGACACGCCCCCCCGGTCCACCCAGAGCGGGGGAAGTTATTTGATGATTTCCCACCCCAAAAAAAAAGGGGGTCTTCTTAAAACGTTAACCTTACCGACCTAATTTAATCTTCAAAACGTCCGCAGGCATCCAAGTAATCCCCAATCAATAGGAGACATAATTTTCAAAAGGAATACCAATAAGAAATGAAAAATTCTAATAAATGAGTCGTCCTTCCGCTTGGCGTCCATGGACTGAATTTAAAAAGCTGTTCGTCCCGCTATATCTCTCATTCTTCGCGGTGTCGAGCGCGTGAGGTGCCTTCGGGGGCTGGTACGGTGATAAGCGGTAGCGACAGCGGGTAATAGTAAAGCAGGAGTAGCTAACAACAGTTGCTCGGATTAATTTAGGCTTCATGTTAAGCCACGCTTGTCTAGGTTAGTCTGTAAAAGGCTTTACGGGTAAAGTTCTCAAATTTTGTCAAACCAGTGTGCAGTAAGGTGCTGTTCGTTGTGAAGGATGGGCAGGCAAAGAGGTGGGGCATATCCTGCAAAAGGGTTCAATGAGACTTTGAGCTACAGTCATTATATGCCCAGCCTTTGCCCAGGTATGTTGGGGTCTAACTAGATATAATAAAATACCAATATTTTAGATGGGGACACTGCCTACCTAATCTCCACAACCCAGTACTGGGTAATACGATACTCACTGGTGACACTGGTTGTCAGGTTTTCAGGACGCTGACTACTTGTGAGGATGTTAACGATCTACAAATGACAGCTAAAACCAACGGCTTAAAGTGCTTTCTGAGGGACAGAGGAATCTCAGTGTGTATTTACTTATGCGCTTATATTTGAAGATGGACCCGTGCGGCTTACATAATTTAGCCACAAATATATTCCTAATAGCCCGCTCCGCTCATAACACATTGCAAATTCCAATGAAAAAATTCCAATCGGCCATCACATCGGTGCGATATTGCGGGGATAGACGAAAGAGACACCGTTCGCCGCTATTTCATAAGACGTATAATTGGAATAGCCGCAAAATACCCGCGCGCCGCGGTCGCACCCGTCGCCCTAAGGTGCGCGCCTGGCTGGTGGTTGCCAAGCCGCGTTTAACTTTTATTGGCAGTGTGAAATGGCAGATTTTGATTTGAAGCAGTTTCATTCGTGTGGATATCTGTTGCTCCTTCCAAATCAGGGTATGTTCACACAGCAATCCGTTTTATAGGATCGTTTTAACAGATCCGTTGATACTGGGTTCGCGCACTTGCGGACTCGCAGAAACTTGCGGTGTGGTCATAACTTCGACCCATTTAGTTCGAAAGTGGACGAAGAGCCAGGGTTGCGGGTTGTTGCCGGGGTTGCGTGTTGTTCGAAAGAGATACCGCGGCCCCGGAGTATAAAGGGCTAAAGAAGGAACATGGGTGGGTTTTAGTCAGTACAACACTCTCCGCGCCCGCGTCAAGCGGGGTTTGTTATTTGATGAATTCCCATCCGCAAAAAAAGGTGGACGAAACCAAAGCTACATTCGGACAAAACTTCTCACCATTTCCGAAATTGGTCGGACTCGGGACTATTAGATAGACTACTGACCAGCTCAGCATTGGTCTTGTAGATATTTTATATGCATTATTAAACCAACAAACGCAGCTTTCAAGCCGCTCGCTGGTAGACGCACTCAAGGCCGCGGATGAATTCCCGGGATGTCTGCGGCGCGTGACAATAGTCCCGGTGTAATGACTGCCTCCGACGGGAGCCGCTGTGGCGCCGCAATCTGACAACTTATTGTCAACTTTATATAACAACAGAACTCACTGTATTTGTAGACTTAATAGATTAGCAGCTGCCTAGCAATTTCCATGAAGTGATTCAAGAGATATTTCCTCCACTACCGAGTAAAAGATAACACTTGGGACAATACTGGTAAACAAAAATGGCTTTAGAGTTATAAGTCAGCGATTTTCTCGTGAAAAAGCGGTTTCTACTTTGAAATTAGACTATTTTGTTTAATAGTATGGCTTCCAAAATACGATGTTCATGAAAATGTTAACACGTTAATCAGTACTGTAGGGCTAAATCTCTTTTGTATGATGGTATATTATAAATGATATTGTTCGTGATTGTACCTAACTCTACGATCATAATAATAATATAATAAGCCAATGGCTTAATAGCCAATAGCCTTGACCAACATCTGAGGAAGCTATCGCTTGGCAGCTTCAATGGCTTGATGTAGAAAGTACTTCTGGACACGGCGCGTATTATTAGGAGGTTCCTCTCTCAAGAGGCCTGACCACCGGTGGCTCGGACCCTGTTCCCGATGCTGGTGGACAACTAAATTTTTATATATATATATTTTAATGTATTTATTTGTTTTTATTTTACGACTTATGTACACTATACAGAATACAGTAAAAAATACTGGAACAGAGAATAGGTATGTACAAAAGTAATGCTTATTTCTTAAGAAATCTCTTCCAAAACACCTCCGAAAGAAGAGCTGTTAGTAAAAAGAGATGTCGACACAGTGTGTAAAAAAAAGAGAAAAGAGAATACATAAAAACATTAAGCAAATAATAACAATAAAACAATATACTTTCATTTATACAAATACAAAGTTTTTTGTTAAAATAAATATGTAAAATATAAAAAAAATATGTACAAAATAAACGAAATATAATAATAAGTAAGTAAATTATCATCGAACGTTTGTGAGGGTGTTTGAATGGATGCTTGTTACTTTTTCGCTCACAAACTAGTAAATGTCTTTTGATTAAAATCTCATTACCACCGATAGAGTTTAACCTGGATTAACACAAAGGCTACTTTGAATTCCCACACATTTCTATGAACTAAAGGTACCTAGTTGCTAATACTTTGCCTGATTGTGTATAATATGAGATCAAATGTTTGTAAACGCACCCACGGTGTACAAGAAATTTCTACGAGTACCCCCACGCGGGGAAAGTCGCGGGAAACCGCTGGAATTATCATTATAAACCTCCCTTTAGTTAATCTGATATCTATAGTTAATACCATAGAAACACAAATAGAACACATTTTACTAAGTTGCTTTTAAAATCACAAATACTTTCCATCCATTCCATATTCATTAAGTTTTAGCTGGCACAGCTAGTTAATAAAATCATAAACACGAACTCGGGGTCCTGAGTTCGTTTCCCGCGTCGGCCAAAAAGTTGTATTGAGATTTTCTGTTAGGTAATCCTACGCGGGGGGAGTACTTACCTTGCAAAGCACGTTAAGCCGTTGTTGGTCCTGCGCCGACTTCTCTCCGCTGAGATTGGCCACCGTGACCGAAAACGGCCAGAAGAACTACACTACTGGAAAAAATTAAGGGATAAAAAAAAACCCCTACAAAAAACCAAATTAATCCAGCCAGCCGTTTTTTTTGTTTCATCCGAATCGAATTTTTGAAAAAAATTAAAGGATCATAATTTTTGCTCTGAAAAGCTACGGAATGACTTACACCTATCTGGAGAGTCACTTACCGAGCAACTTCCACCTCCGATAAATGTCGTCTAACCATGATTGAAAATTCAAAAACCAGACACTTGGAGAATCAATTTCCTGTTTTCTTTATTTCCCGTACAACCATTTCTCTCGAAGTTACCGCCTGTTGAGTAATTACCAAAAATTTGGATATTTTTTTTGATCCCTTAGTTTTTTCCAGTATTGTATTTATTATTATCCAGAATCATCTCGGCCACAGTAATCAACCGCTTAATTACATTGCACAAAACGCAGCAGGATTGAAAATAAATCCAGAACACGCAGTTCTCCTAATGGATTTCAGATTAATCCGGTCTGTTCAATTGAGAATACTTTCGTTTTGTATTGGAACTAACTAAATAAAGCTCAGGATTGCAGCCGAAGCATCTGGACACCTGTAATTATTGAAGGTGTAACCGTGTAACAAAGATCTACAAAAAGGACTGGCTGCGAAATCATTTGGTGTTGATACTTACATTACTATGTTCTGGTGTTAACTATGTACATAAAATTTTTCCTAAATCTTTAATATCCTTACTAATATTATAAAAGCGAAAGTGAGTTTGTTTGTTTGTTTGTTACCTCTTCACGCTTTAATGGCTAAACCGATTTTGATGAATTTTGGTACATAGATAGTTGGGAACCAGGAGACGAACATAGGCAATTTTTTCATAAAAGAGTGGGATATGAGGGAGAAAGAGGGAAGAAACGGGAAAACTTAGCGTTGCTATTACACAAATCAATAAAGCGCTACCGAATTTAATGCAAGCGAAGCGGCGGGCAAAAGCTAGTAATATTATAAAAGCGAAAGTGAGTTTGTTTGTTACGTTTTCACACCTAAATGGCTAACATTGTGTAAGGAATTTTAATTTAATTTAATGTTTGTATGCTGAATGAATTCAGCGAAATATGTCAAACCATTTGATCTATAAGACCATAATGTACCATATTTCATGCAAATAAAGAATATTATATTATCTTTATTTATTTAACACTTCTAGCACAGAGTACAGAGGCGGACATAATGCCATAAGCATTTTTACCAGTCAACCTTTGGGTGATGCAGAGACAACAATGTGTTCTTCATAAGCTGTTTTAGTACAAAATATTTTAGACTTTAATATGTTCTTGATTATGTTTTCTCAGGTATGGCTCTCGAGGGCTGCATCAGGCCCTCGCGAGATACCGCGGCCTCGGAACGTAAAGGGCAATAAAAGGAACATGGGTGGGTTTTAGTCAGTACAAGTCTGACATGCCCCCCCGCTCCACCCAGAGCGGGGGAAGTCATTGGATGATTTCCCACCCGAAAAAAAAAAAAAAAAAGGCCCTAACCCCGTGTTTCTTAAGGATGGGAAATCATTGAATAACTTCCCGTTCTTTGGGCGGAGTAGGGGGCAGTGTCAGACTTTTACTGACTAAATCCAGCCGTGTTCCTGCTTTTCCTCTTTATATTTCTGTGCCGAGGTATCCTTTTTGAACAACCCGCCACCTCGGAGGTGTTAACCCCCGTGTTGCCAACAGGCTGTGCTCAGCTGAGGCGGTATTTGCGATAATAGTTTGCTTTATTAATTGTGTTTAATTTTTAGGTGTTTCTGTTTATTTTATGTCAGAGAACATAATTTTCTTTCTTTAAGTCGAGGTTGGGTTATAATATTTTAGCTAAAGGCAAAGGATCTAATAATCGGGTTGCTTGCCGCCCTCATGCAGCTGCTTCCACCCACGTTTATCATGCGATTGCCGATTAAAGAGAATGTAATAGTAGAAAAACTCATCTACATCTGTCCAATCTAACCAATTGCAACTGATTACCATATTATTGTAGAGCATTCTTTGCAAATATTATAAGCAAGACTGAAAACAAATACAAGTAAAAAAGTAATTGCATAAAACTGAAATTATGATTCAAATATGGTGATTAAGAACGGTGATTATCGCGAAAGACGCTGGCTCTCAGCGGACATTCCTCTAGAGATGCGCATTAATCGCGCACCTCTATTGTCTCTGGTAATCGGCTATCCAAGGAGAATCGTCGCGATTTATGGTCAGACTGTTCAAGCTTTAAATGTACGGCTTTTGAAATGTTTTATTAATTATTACTTGAAAACCAAGATATTGAAATGTTTGGAAAGGTTTCTTAATGGGAATGCCTACCTATGGGTTCTACAAATAGAGCTTCAATGACGCCAGAGCTGGCTGGAATAAACGACTCGAATAACACATTTTGAAACAAGGGGGGAAACTTTGCCATTGCAGCCGTGGAGGAATTGTGTTTGTAAACTGCAGTGCGAAATGCCCACGTGCATCAAATGACGTTTTTCAATACATTGTGAAGAAATAATAATATACGAAAAGTATTTATGTCATTACTTATTATTAATTATGATGCTGAGTCTGATTCAAAAAAAAATTGCCCTGCACTAGGAAATTTTCCTGCATCGTGGGTGCGTTTACAAACATTTAAACTTACATACACAAACAGCCTTTTAAAACAATTTTTAATATGTTGTTAAACCATTCGCAATGGACTTTCGGAAAATAAAATAAAACATCAGTAGAATATTAAAGCTTTGGCAGCCATTTTATTATTCCCTTTGGCGCAAAAATCAGTGTCCCGTAAAGGGTTATAACATATTGTTTTAATTTCATGCGTCTTGCTTGTGAGGCACAATTATTTGTAAGTAATATCCCATATACATAATCCAATTTAATAATCATTCGATTTTTATTTAACACAATTTGCAATGTTGCAGTTGTTGCAGCTTTCCCCATTCATAGCAATACAAATGATTTTTTTTAAATAAAATTATAGAGATTTTAAATAGAACTTTTAACTTTTAACGAAGCTGGAAGGTACTTGTTCTTCTCGTCATTGTTATCATTCGTTCTGGATCATGTAATTTTTAGGGTTCCGTACCTCAAAAAGAATAAAGCGGAACCCTTATATCACTTTGTAGTTCGTCTGTCTGTTTGTCTGCCAAGACCCTTTTTTTTGCGGATGGGAAATTATCAAATAACTTCCCCCGCTCTGGGCGGAGCGGGAGGGAGTGTCAGACTTGTACTGACTAAAACCCACACATGTTCCTTCTATTGCCCTTTACGTTCCGGGGCCGCGGAATCTCTTTCGAACAACCCGCAACCCCGGTGCCAAGACCCAAGACGCGTCCCCGAGATTAACTCGGGGACGCGTGGAGGTATAGAGCTGAAATTAAAACCTTATACTCAACTCCACCAGAGTTGAGTATAAGGTTTTAATTTCAGCAGCAACAGTAGTCAATTTGTCCTGCGACCTTCTAACTCTACGCAGTCAAAAGATATGGCTGTTTATGTCGCAAGCTTGTACGGAACTCTCGGTGCTCGAGTCTGACTCGTTTTTGGCTGGTAATTATTAGTCTTAGTACATTACATGGTGGCGTACAGGTTTTATCCTATAACCAATTGTTTCTCAGCACAAATCTTTGGGTAAGACTAATAATTTAGATGTAAAAAAAAACAAACTTGGTTTACAGTTTTGTGAACCTACGGGTACCCTATCACAGTAAGTGATAACTGTAACATGATCGCCGGCGCCTCTTGACAGCTGAGCGTGATGTATCGCAGTTCGATCGTAACACGGCCGTCGTTGGTTCACACTATGTTAGAAACATACCAGCTAAAATATCACCAACATTTGACTTTACCTAACTGCAGCTGTTAATTCCAGTATTTTACATGAAACAACTGCCTATCTAAATTCCCCAACCCAGTTAGTACTGGGAAATACGATACTCTTTTTTACAGATGAGTAATCATCAAATAACTACCAGTGTGTCAGACTTTTATTGACTAAAACCCACCCATGTTCCTGCTTTTGTCCTTTATTGCGCCACACATTGGATATATTGGCTCCAAGTCTTGGATCCAATACACCAATAGGTGGATCGGTCTTGGCCCGATACAGGCCATAAACTTAACATTGCGTCCAATAGCCAATGTCGACCCGTGATGTGTCGGTTTTTTATACACCAAAAAGGCGAGGGGAGTGAAGGGGGTAGGCGGGCGGGCAACTTGGATCCAACGTCACTCCCCGGTCCCCACATTGTTTGTATCAGTGCGCGCTATGCCGAGTGTGAATCGACTGATTGAATTGACTGCAGCTGGTACATACTCGCAAGAAAATGACGAGTTGAGCTACGGTCCAACCATCCAATGCTCTTGGCTAGTAAGTTTGCCAAAAGGTATTGGAGTTAATGTGTGGCCGCATTAACTTGGATACAATAATTAGCCATAAATTCGTAGCCAAGTTTGGACCCAATTTAAATCCAATGTGTGGCGCCGGCATTATGTTCCGGGGCCGCGGTATCTCTTGCGAACAACCCGCAACCCCGGTAGGCGGTGGCTCTGGCCCCTCTGCTTTGCTGACATCTCCAAGAGGCGCGCGAGGAACACTAACGCGCCGTCGACACAGCCATACGATCCTTCGGCACTTGGTTAAAATATGGGATATTTTCTTTAAATAAAAAAATACTAACAGTGCGTAATTATGTTCATTGTGATGGCATTCGGATAGGTTCAACTTTCAGCTCTCATTTTCCTCATCCACGCTTCCATTTTCTAAGCAAACAGCTTCTTTCCCAGTCTTAATATCCACGATAATCTTCCACAGCTGCCTATAGAGTATGTTTGTCTTTATAATTTCTAATTAGCTGACTAAAACGGAGGAATTGCGCGCAGATGGCGCATCCTTAATTTGAACTTTGACGTAAGAACTATTGAGGCGCCAAAACCATGCACTATAGTCAACTAATTGAGCCAACTAGTTCGATTAAGTGCCTCGGACTGGCTGCCACAGAGTAGCTATGAACAGCAATATAAAGGGATGGGAGCAACGGACTAAAAACAGATCTTTCTAAAATCCAGATATTAGAATGTAGTAAATCACTAAAAACAGTAAGTCATTATTTCAGTACCTATTTGATTCTATAGCCCTACCTCGACGTTTTTTTGGCAGAAATCAAAACAGACTGTTCTTCTACATTTTGACCATGATGTAATTTCTTTAGTACTTTTCTACGAAACAGATTTTCAGAGTCGGTTGTCTTTTATTATGGTGAGTTACATTGTTAAACACGCTTTTAATAATTTCACCTGAAAGTTTGTAAAACAATCTTAAAGTTAAATTTCACCCACTAGACTTAGACATGACATGTCTAGTTTAAATAAAACAAATGGACAACTCTAAAAGATGGCGGGCTAGTTATTGTTTATGCATTTCCATATTACGTGAAAATGTAGAGCTGACAAGAACGAGAACGCGTGTTTTTTACATTGGGTTCTGTACCTTGAAAGGAAAAAACCGGAACCCTTATTGGATCACTTTGTTATCCAGCTGTCTATCTATCTGTCTGTCAAGACCCTTCGAGACCTTCTCGGGAAAGCGTGAAGATATCGAGTTGAAATATACTCAAGTTGGTGATCCCTTGGAGTTCTGGAAAAATCATATCTCAAAGTCTACGCAGTCAAAACATAAGGTCGTTTATGTTGCAAATTTGTCCGGAACCCTTAATGTACGAGACCGACTTGCGCTTGTTTTTGACTATTAAATATTTATTATTGGTAAAGTTTATAATTTATGGAGACAATTCGTATTTCTCGCCATGCATATGAGTAGTAATTTAGAATATATGTGTCATCCGCAAAGTGAAAAAGTGCGCATCCTTCAACTTTTACTTCTGGCTGATTTTCCTATAATATTATGGGAATCAATCTGTTCCATCTCATCATACCTTTATCAAAAATCTTTATTCAAAAGCTTCTTAAACGACTTTTGAAAAGGAAGATGTTCTTAATTCGACTGTTCTTTTATATTTTTGTTACATGATAACTTCGGTGTAACTGGTCCGATTTACGATTTTCTATATTTGAGACCTAGTTTGCTCAAAATAGGCATCAAAACTTTCACGCAATTTTTTTCTTATGTATTTGGCTGATTTGTTATACCTTTTAGTGAAAATACCACCATTCTACAACGAAAAAATAAAAAGTCTGTTTTATTTTATGAAAAGCCTAACCAATTTCCAGAAAAAAAAAACTCAAAAAGGGTGAAAATAAATTTACTTCTTAAAACTTTACGGAACAAACAAAAGTCAAAGAATGAAAGTCGATAATCTTTTTTAATACACTTATTTATTGTTAACATAATAAACTACTTTTTATGATAAATAAACATAAATAAAATAAGTTATAATCATAATACCTATAATGTAGTGAATTTTAATTCAGATTCAGGTATTGATAGAAACAAATCTATACTAATATTATAAAGCTGAAGAGTTTGTTTGTTTGTTTGTTTGAACGCGCTAATCTCAGGAACTACTGGTTCGAATTGAAAAATTCTTTTTGTGTTGAATAGACCATTTATCGAGGAAGGCTTTAGGCTATATAACATCACGCTGCGACTAATAGGAGCGAAGAAACAATGGAAAATGTGAAAAAAACGGGGAAAATTATTCATCTTTGAGGGCTTCCGTTGCGTGCGCTGCGAAAACGGTTCAAGGTATCAAAAAAATATGTAGAAAAGAATTATTCCTCTTGAAATGATCTAAAAAAATGTCCGTGACGGTATATGTCTATCTTTTAAGATTAAGTCACTAGAACCGTTTTTATGGTAATCAAATTTGGTCAAAATTAATGCATGATTACCAATTATTTGTTAGAGTTGTTTCAACATAATAATATTAATCTTTATCCAAATAAATGTGATGTTGATTAACAGTATTTAATTGTGAACAAAATTGTCTTTGACATCACTTAATTTCAATGAACATCTTAAAAGATATTACAATTTTAAAATAACTCCGATATAAAATTCACACGCGCCGCATGATGTGCAAAACATGACGCTGGGCATGGGCGAGGAGAGGCGTTGCTTGCGGGCGACGCGGAGGGGGGGTATAGCTCTACGATTGTCAAGGATAATATTTTGGTTCTAATAATTTCACAATTATTCATCATCTGCCTAGCCTTTTCCCAACTATGTTGGGGTCGGTTTCCAGTCTAACCGGATGCAGCTGAATATCAGTATTTTACATGGAGCGACTGCCTATCTGACCTCCACAACCAGTTAATACTGGGTAATACGATACCCCTTGGTAAGACTGGTTGTCAGACTTTTGGAACACTGACTACCTGTTACGACTGTCAAAGATCTACAAATGACAGCCGGGACCAACGGCTTAACGTGCTTTCCGAGGCACGGAGGAAACTCGGTATGTAACGGGTGGTCACTATTAGTTTAAGTACACAGTTAGTTAACCTTATATTTTACGTAAGTACCAAATACAGGTAACAATAATTAGGATCCTAATTATTAACCTACGTTCGTTTTTTCTTGATTACGAGTTACGGTTTGGTTAAGTTTTCATTTCCTATTTTCTTTCTTCGTCACTATAATGCCTAGAAAAAGAACTCAGCTTTCTCGGCAGACTGTTACCGCAAAGCGGCTGCGAGCTTTGCGCAGCAGTGAAACAGAGAATGAAAATATGCATAGGTTGGCTACTCAACGAGGAATCAGTGAACAAAACCGTGCTAATGAATCGATCGTTGAACGTTCGCAGTATCTAGCCTCACAAAATTTCCGAACTTCGGCAAACCGTCAACGGGAAGCAAGCGCTGAACGTTTATCCTTACAAAATTTCCGAACTTCGGCAAACCGTCAACGGGAATCAAGCGCTGAACGTTTATCCTTACAAAATTTCCGAACTTTGATAAACCGAGAACGGGAATCAAGCGCTGAACGTTCTCAACGTTTAGCCTCACAGAGTTCTCGAACTTTGGTAAACCGACTACGGGAATCAAGCGCTGAACGTTCTCAACGTTTATCCTCACAGAATTCCGGAACTTGGGCTAAGACGCGGACAAAGTCGTGGGTAACAATTATAATTTATAAAGCTGAGGAGGTTGTTTGCAAAAATAAATATGATGCCCAAAATACTATTCCACGCGGACGAAGTCGCGGGCACAGCTAGTTCTATTATGTAATAAAAGATATGTTTAAAGATATTATGGAATAAGGCTTTTTTAAAACTAGCAAATGATCGCATGTTCACGCTAACAAAACCAGTACTAGCTGGGCTCTTTTTCTATTGAAACTTCATGCTTCGCCAGGCCAGCTCAAGATCGAACAATGGCTACGTACTGATGTGCAGCCGAGTGCGCCTAATCGAAAAACAATTTTTTTTTAGTGCAACTTTGACAACATCATATTTAGTTTTTTGCGGATGTGAAACCATCAAAGTCTTTCCCTGCTTTGGGGGGAGTGACACACTTTTACTGACTAAAACCAACCTATGCTCCTTTTTTTACCCTTTATTTTCCGGGGCTGTGGTATCTCAACCCACAACCCCGGCAGAACAAAATCTTATTTACCAGTTGATCTACTGCATTGTCTTTAACAACGCCAGAGCATTCCCGGTCTTGAAGTAAATTAATTGAACACTTATGTTTTTTCCTCCTTCCTCAAACAATGAATAAACTCGCTTTTTAATCAAACACCCGTTTTACATCTAATTAAAAACGGGTTAGAAGAAAAACCACAAAATAAGATCATAGTCATGTGCATAGTTCTTAAATTGGCAAATGTATTGTTATGGTAGGACACTCCCAAGTGCTTCATTGGTCTTGTTGGGTCGGGCTGGGTTCGATTCCTTGGTAAGCCAAAGTGTTATCAGAGGAGCCTGCCAGGGCCACTGCCTGATTAGAAATCATCAAAAATTTTTGATTTTGAGGGCAGACTTTTACTGACTAAAACCCACCAATGTTCATCATGTTCTTCTTTTGCACTTTTTGTGCTGGGTCCGCGGTATACCTTTCGATCAACCCGCAACCCCAGCAGTTATTGGCCCTGGCAGACCCCGCGGCGGCTGGGTTGGTTTGGGGTTCATGACTGCTTCTCAGAAGGCAGTAGTTTAACCTCCTTAGGGTAGGTTTAACTTTGCAAAATCCCGTCTTAGTGAGCATCTACGTCCTAAAAGGATACCCTAGGTATGTAAAATTTGAGACTCCTAACACTTGTAGTTTTTGAGATTTTGTGATGAGTGAGCGATGTTTTCTTTTATATTATATATTTAGATGACTAGCTTCCACCCGCGACTTCGTCCGCGTGGCATAGTTACTTTGGGAAAACGCTGACTTTTACGCGCGATGATCGTCAACACTCTCACTTTAAAAAAAAAATAGCCTATGTCCGTTTCCACGGTCTCCAAATATCTCTGTACCAAAATTCATCGAAATCGGTGTGGCCATTTAGGCGTGAAGACGTAACAAACAAACTCACTCACTTTTATAATATTAGTAAGGATTCCATGTGAAATATCGCGCTGCATTTAGTGAGACTGGAAGTCACCACAAAAAGTAAGACAGGTAGGTTGACATGTCCTACTTTTTACAAAGGCAAGGTAAACAATTCAACAATAACATCACTGGCAAAGCGATTCAACAATAAACACCAACGTCTAACAAATAATTATTTACTTTAACTTGTACAAAATAGAATTCAAATTTAGTTGTTGCTAGCCTCATAACATTTAATACTGCAATAGAAAATCTTGGTTATTTGCCAGTAAGACCGTAAGCCGATTAATGGGGAATCAATAATATTGAGAAATGGTTGAAATAACTTTTAATTGTTTACCTAAGAGTACTGAGAACCAACTGATATTGAGGGTTGTGAAGAGAGCCGATTTTTAGAAAGAAAGTCGAAGAAATAAACCAACAACGAACAATTTAATATTAATATCTTATACGTCTTATATTGTTGTTTTCCTACTACTTTCCTACTGCAAAAATCTCTTGCTTGGCTAAGCAGTTATTGATAAAAGTATTTGTAGAGATCTGTATTTACAAACAGCACATACGTATTTGCAACTGTACATTTGTACAAGTTTCGAAATAGGACAAAAAAAACACAAAACAATCATCGTGGTTAAGAGATGCTCAGAAGGCTGGCAATATTGCCACGTTGGATGGCAAGCTGATTCTTTGACCAAAAAAAGGCCAGCCTATTTCTTGCGAATGGGAAATCATTAAATAAGCGTCAGATTTTTACTGACTAAAACCCACCCATGTTCCTTCTTTTACCCTTTATGTTCCAGGGTCGCGGTATCTTTTTCGAGCAATCTACAACCTCGGTCCTGGCAGGCGGTGGCCCTGACAGACCCCTCAAGGCCAGACTTTTGGTCAAAAGTGTCGATCAACCGCTTAGCGATATCCTGAAATAGTAGAAGGGCACGCGAGGTCCATGGCCTACCCCAAAACAACCCCAACAGTCTTAAACACGTAACTTCCTTTTAAGTTTGCACTGTTTAAGGTTTTTTTACAAATACTGAAAGAAACAAAAAATCATTCACCTATTATCCCTGAAGGGTGAAGCAGAAGTGTACCCAATTATAGTACACTCAGATTTCGATAATTATGTTTAAGTACCATGTAATAAGTGACGAGCATATTGGCAGACTTAGACACCGTGATTGCTTTTAAGAAAATTCCTAATGGAAGAATTTTATAACACTGCAAGGCCCGGCAACCGATTCCAGGACCGCATGTTCAGCAGTCACGCTTGCGGCCGTTCATCAACGTTACAGTCCGAGTCAGACCGAAAAAGATTAGGACACTATCAATTTAAACACTATCAAGTATACAACGGTTTGTGTAGTAAGTTCTGATAGGCAGTGTAGTACACCTATATTTCGAAAAGAAAGAAAATTCCCATTACAACTTCCATAACGGTTTTACCCATCTGGGATCTAACACAAGACACCACGTTTAATAGTAGCGTGGCAACCAGACCAACGAAATAGTTCCAACATTATCTAAAAATCTCTTTGAAATTTTTCGATATTCGACAAAGATCCCCAAACTCTCGAACTCGATCGTAAGATACACCATTACCGTTCATACGGTCACAAAACCCCTGATATTATATTACAATACCTACCTTTACAATGTACTAAACGATAATACCTAATAAAATGTGGTGCCTTTCGCATAAAACATTATTATTATTATTCGTTCCGATACTGCGCTTAACTTTAACTACGGCGTAGCCGTCGTAGCGGTTTCGTAGACGACTTACTACGCCGTAGCAAGTGTGTGTTTGAATGGACTTTTTTAAGAGATCGTTGTTTTGGTTGTAGATGATATAACATTACACCTGTTTTTTTCCCATTCCCAGGAAGGTTAGGCACAGGTGTACCTTATAGTACACCCAGATTCCGCCAGATAGATTTAGGCCACATGTAATAGGAGGCGAGCCTGTTGCCATCAACCGGGTACAAATTCAGACTTTGTGACTGTTATTGAGAAATTCCTGATACCCTTTTAAAACCCAATAACACTTTGCTCGACCCGGGAATCCAACCCATGATCAGGACCAACGAGGCAGTATTTCAGAAATATCTTAAAAATAACTAAATATTTATATCAAAAATATAGCAGACTTATTAGAAGTAGCAAGTCATTAAATAGAAGTCTCGTTTGATTAAATTTTTTTTTTCATTCGTGCTTTCAAAATTAAATAATTCATCAGTAAGACAGGTGCAGTTTAACTAAAATCTACGTAGAAATTCAGGTAAAAGAACATTGAACAGAATTTAATTCCTAATCAAAAGCTCAATAAAGCCGCGAACGGAACACCACACTTACAATACCTCAAACCATAGAGCATTATATTTTTTAATAATGACATCGAAACACCTGTCCTTGCCAGCCAGTACACGGAGTATAGCAGCCAGAATCCAGTTGTGATCGGGCGGTCGAGCAAGACGCACGTCTCGTGTCGGGCTCCGCAAAACTTCGTCGTAAGTTGTTCGAGTGAATAAACACTTTTCATTGAGTGCCCTTTTACTTCTGAAACCAATAAATTGGAACTTATCAAAGATTTATAGCAGGTAAGTCCTTTTTGAGTACTTTAGAATTTTGTATCTCGGTTTTCCTGGAAGACTTGGAACTTCGAAAATGTTTAATAGTATTTATTGTGTATTATAGCATTTATAGCACAGAGCGTATTGGCCATTTTCATGGACTAATTTTAATGGATTAAAACCTAATATTTAGATAAGTGTTTTTTTTTCTTTTGAAAGAAGTTGAATATACTTAATTTTTAATAGTCTAATTTTAATGAATTGCCTACCTATAAAACATTGTGTTGTAATCATTAATATCCCGTTAATTTTTAGGGAATATTTAATCCCGTCAGTGACTAATAGTAATAGTCTATTTACTATTAGTCACTGACGGGATTAAATATTCCCTCAAAATGATTATTTCTTCCAATCTGGAAGAAATAAACATTTTGAGGCAATTCCAAGAAACATCAGAAAAAGCAGTTGGAAACTTAGGAGATGGGGACTAGATCATTCAATCATCAATGTGTTTGAGACATTTATTTTATTAGGGTTGCCAACATTTTAGTAAAAAGTATATTTTAGTAAAAGGTCTGGCAAGGAAAATAAACAATATATTGTTTTTTTTTTAACGTTGTGAGAACATCTTATATTGTGATTTTCGCACAAATTAAGAAGTTGGTACTTTTTGGGATAGCATATTTTATTTTTGTTCAAGTACAACGTAGTGAAAAACAGTATAATACTGATTTTTTGAAGAATAGTTTGCAACTCTAACTATGTGCTATATTACGACCAAAGGCACACGAAATAGGTACGTTTGAAGTTATCCAAAAGGGAGTTTTCATCATCTGCCTAGACAGACTCCTATAAGTATGTTTACTTCTATTCCAAGAATTAATTCCAGTATTTTACATGAAGATGTGACGGAATTGAACAACAAGATAATAGTGGAATAAGCATAAAAAAATTAGTTTCAGTACAAAACGTAAACCAATAAAAAAATCTACTAGACAAACACACATCAGACTTATAATTATTCCTAACTGGCGCCCGCAGCTTAGCCCGCGTGATATCGAAAAAAAAGTATTCTATGAGTTATTTCAGACCATAATCTACCTCTGTGCCTAATTTTATCAAGATCCGTTCGGCCGTTAAGACGTGAAAGAGTTACATTCGCACACACACAAACGCGTAAATTCGCATTTATAATATTAGTAGGATTCTCCTGCCCATATCCCAAGTTATTTGGGGTTGCACAGCATGTTTGCTTCTACCATACTCCTCTATTATTTGTCCTTTCATCGGACACCTCCTTTCTTGCCACATAATTCTTCGCACAATCCATCCACCCATTTTTTGGCCTTCCTCTTCTCTTAAAACTTTCTTCGCGACATTTTGCTCACATTTGTATGCAAGAAGAAAATCTAGTGGAGGAACAATAGGATACAGACAGCTATCAGTTGTTTCAAGTGTTTGCCAAATAATATTAAACAAATAGGATACAACGAATTAGAACCTGTTAATGTCATCTTTTTGTAAATTTCGCAAAAAAAAATGAGAGTTTTGCTCATTAAAAAATAATGACCGTCATCAGTTCATCCATCTAAGTTACGCGTTATGGTTTTCCAAGTAAAAATATATATTATGATTATAAGACTATTTGAGTTTAATGAGTTGTATTGATAATTTTAATGTAAATAATTCTGTGTGAAAGATAAGCAAATCAAGTGTATTGACTGGGCTCGCGAGGTTGTCGACATGTGGGATGTGGACTCAGCGATCAATGTGCCGATAGTCATATCTGCCAATGATTAATTTTATTGCCAAGAGCCTCGACCAATACCTAAGAAGGCTCTCGTTAGGCAGCTGGATCAAGGGCTTGATACAGAAAGCGGTACTCCTGGACACGGCTCGTATTGTTAGGAGGTTCCTTTCTCTGGAGCCCTGACTGCCGGTAGCTTGGACTCTGTTCCCGATACCGGTGGGCTACTAATTTTTGTATTTTTAAATGTTTGTTTTTGTTTATAAGAAATATCTAAAAATATATAAATTTTAAATTCTTTTTTTAGCTGTGAAAAAACCGTTAACCGTCTAAGTTTACTAAATCAAAATATATGGCTGTTTATGTCGCAAGTTTGTACGGAATTCTCAGTGCGCGAGTCCGACATTATTTGTGTTTTGGACAAAACCTTTTAGTTAGTTATTTTGGTTGCGTTTGTGTCTCACGCGCGCCTCATAGAGATGTCAGCAAAGCAGAGGGGCCTGCCAGGGCCACCGCCTGCCGGGGTTGCGGGTTGTTCGAAAGAGATACCTCGGCCCCGGAACGTAAAGGGCAATAGAAGGAACATGGGTGGGTTTTAGACAGTGCAAGTCTGACACTCCCCCTGTCCGTCTCTGAGGAGCTCGTGGCTAAATAATAGCAGCCACTCGGGTCGATCTTTAGGTTAAGCCGCGCTTGCCTAGGTTGGTCTGTGGATGGGTGACCACTCGTTACATACCGAGTTTCCTCCGTGCCTCGGAAAGCACGTTAAGCTGTTGGTCCCGGCTGTCATTTGTAGATCTTTGACAGTCGTTACATGCAGTCAGTGTCCCGAAATTCTGACATTCAGTCTTACCATGGGGTAACGTAATACCCAGTCGTATCTGGGTTGTTTAGGTCAGATAGGCAGTCGCTCCATGTAAAATACTGTATTCAGCTGCATCCGGTAAGACTGGAAGCCGACCCCAACATAGTTGGGAAAAGGCTAGGCAGAAGAAGTCTGGCACTCCCCCCGCTCCCCGCCCAGAGCGGGGGAAGTTATTTGATGATTTCCCACCCGAAAAAAAAAGCCTTACAATATTACGAGATGGATGTCTTATGATGGTTCTTTGGCCATTGTATGCTATGCATGGCATGAAGAGTCGACCAACCGCTTGGCGATATCGAAACACACTGCACAATGCACTGTTTCAACGGCAAACGGCTCAAACACTAAACTACCAATAAAATTGTGATATTTGCGCCGTTCGAGGCTTTTAGTACCTGTGGCACCCGCCCCAGCGCCGCCAAACTAGTAAGATGGAATATATTTTAATTTCGCGGCTTATCCTGGTGCTTTTCACCTCCTCCGCCGCACAATAGAACTTTGAAGGAGTAAATTAATCAAAGAGGCCTGCCAGGGCCACCGCCTGCTGGGGTTGTGGGTTGTTCGAAAGAGATACCGCGGCCCCCCAATAAAGGGCCATAGAAGGAACATGGGCGGGTTGTAGTCAGTACAAGTCTGACACTCACGGGAAATTATTTGATGATTTCCCATCCGCAAAAAAAGAAGTAAAATAATTGACCTTACGCCTTAGTAAACACAATAATCAACAAATATCCAATTTGTACCTAATTATTCAAAAATGTCACTCAACTCACCAACTAGGAGTGGGCGATTAGCCATTAACACTTCATAATTCATTGTCAAGGGACTACTAATCCGTCCCTAAACTGTTGTGTTAGCATATTACTTTAATACGTCGTATCGCTATATCTTTATACATCTATAAACATTAGAAGTCAAAGATGTTTTCGTGTGTGTTTGAGTGTTTGTGTTATAGTAGAAACGCTAGCTACTCAAAACAATTGAATTGAACTTGTAACTAAAAAAACACGTTAAGAGATATGCTAGATTCGTCATTGTTCCTACTCGTGATCGAAAAACAAGATCACGATTCATTCCCAACGACGTCACTGGAAAAATTGATACATATTATATATTTTACTACGATTTTTTTTAACGTCTTTGAGCTACAAGTGAAATTATTGTTTTTTAGATTAGTAATTTCTGTCTTACTTAGAGAAAGTACTAGGATTACATTTTAATAATACGTAATTTAATAGGATGAAAAAATATATATTAAACGATAGCTATTGTAACGAAAGCTCGTGTCTCAGTCATAACAGCTGCTCGGGTTGAACTTAGGTTAAGCCACGCTTGCCTAGGTTGATCTGTGGATGGGTGACCACCCGTTACGTACCATCTTTCCTCCGTGCCTCGAAAGGCACGTTAAGCTGTTAATCCCGGCTGTCATGTGTAGATCTTTGACTATCGTTATAGATATTCTGACAACCAATCTTACAAAGGGGTATCGTATTACTCAGTTAGGGTTGTAGAGGTCAGATAGGCAGTTGCTCCATGAAAAATACTGGTATTCAGTTGCATCCGGTAAGACTAGACAGATGTTGATGAAACGATAGCTATGGTTACGCGTCAAATACATTAGGTAATGTTTTTGTTTAACTTAGCTACACCATAAAAATCAGGATATTTTGGCTTGTCGATATAAAGCGTGTGCGAGGTAGGGGCGGATTGCTAGTTATTATATTTGCACGTCATTCTACAATACTACTAAGTATATAATAAAATAATTACAATATCTATCTTTACTATAATATTATAAAAGCGAAAGTATGTTTGTTTGTTACCTCTTCACGCTTTAATGGCTAAACCGATTTTGATGAATTTTGGTACTGAGATAGTTGGGAACCAGGAGACGGACATAGGCTATTACTTTTTTAAAAAGAGTGGGATATGAGGGAGAAAGAGGAAAGAAACGGGAAAACTTAGCGTTGCTATTACAAATCAATAAGGCGCTACCGAATATAACGCGAGCGAAGCCGCGGGCAAAAGCTAGTGATATTATAAAAGCGAAAGTATGTTTGTTTGTTTGTTACGTCTTCACGCCTAAATAGCTAAACCGATTTTGATGAATTTTGGTACTGAGATAGTTGGGAACCAGGAGACGGACATAGGCTATTACTTTTTTAAAAAGAGTGGGATATGAGGGAGAAAGAGGAAAGAAACGGGAAAACTTAGCGTTGCTATTACAAATCAATAAGGCGCTACCGAATATAACGCGAGCGAAGCCGCGGGCAAAAGCTAGTGATATTATAAAAGCGAAAGTATGTTTGTTTGTTTGTTACGTCTTCACGCCTAAATAGCTAAACCGATTTTGATGAATTTTGGTACAGAGATAGTTGGGACCCTGGAGACGGACATAGGCTAATTAAAAAAGAAGTGAGAAAGAGGGAAGAAAAGGGGAAAGAAAGTTTTTTTTTTGATCATCACGCAGATTAAAGTTAGCGTTAGCCCAAGCGGACAAGTCGCGAGCGGAAGCTAGTATATAAATATACTACGGTACTTTCACACGTATGGGATCATACCACAAGATTAAAAAAGTTCTTTGTGTTAATCCAGGCTATAAATCCTTATCCTTACTAATATTAGAAAATCGAAAGTGAGTTTGTTTGTTTGTTACGTCTTTACTATAAATAAGGCGCAATGGCAAAAACAACAGGTAGCAGGTACCTGCAAATCAAAAAAAGGGGAACTGTGTTACCCCGAATTTAACGAGAGCGAAGCCGCGGGCAAAAGCTAGTTAAAAATAATGACATGCCAAAAATGGTTAGACATGAAAAATACAATATCGGCGACACGGTTGGCGCAGTTGCTGAGCGATCGACTGCTGTGCTGCTTGTTGCGGGTTCAATCCCCACACAGAAAAAATATTTGTTTAACCAACAGATAGTTGTTCCGACTCTGGCTGTTTGTGTATGCGCCCACGATACAGAAAAAAATCTAGTGAGGAGCAACGTTTTAAAAAAAATAATAAAAAAAACTTTGTCCAACCTAGATATTGACCCCAGAACTAAACATGACGTGTTTATACTTTTTACATATAGAACTCCAAGAGTAGGGTTGCGAGTTGTTCGAAATAGATACCTCAGGCCCAGAACATAAAGGGTAAAAGAAGGAACATGGGTGGATTTTAGTCACTAAAGGTGATTTCTCCCTCAGAGTGGTCATGGTCAGGTGGTCCCTCCGCCCAGAGCGGGGAAAGTTATTTGATGATTTCCATCCGCAAAAAAAAGAGTAGACGGTTTCATGAAATTAACTTTGTTTTCTGGTGAATACGTATTTGTTCTGAATTAAACATGTGTTTTTAGATAAGACACAGTGACAAATGATCTACCAATTCAACCAAACTGCTGGCCATGTATGTGTTTACTTACGCACTTGTGCCCAATAGCAGTTGTATCCTGAAACGAAGACACAGGAAAATAATCTTATTTAATACATTATTACTAAAATGAGTGAAAATTATAATATTGTTTTTTTCCCTCAATTATGACTGCGGAATATGTAAGTTTATCTGTTCCCTTATTATAAGTACTAGCATTCGTTTTTTAAGTTGTGTGTTGTACTTACCAAATGGACCTTTCTGTAATAAAAACAATATATATTTTATTTATTTATTATTTCGAATAATAAATATAATATTTAAAGACGTTTATAGTGTTATCTAAATTGGCGAATAATGATTTATTCGACAATTTTGAAAACACTAGAAGCGTCTTAGTATGTCCGCTGGTTACATTCATGTCATGGAGATAAGCTAGAGCTTATCACACATTGTAGAAAACTTGCAGCTTATCACACAAGTGATAAGCTCAATGCTAGCTCATGAAAATGTAAAGAATACCAACGTCCCAGTGCATCATACTTTCCATTTTACATTGCTATCATAACCACTGAAATACGAGTAGATGACTGAATTATACATCGGAGCACTGAATACGATTACTCAATTTGATACATCGGAGCACTGAATACGATTACTCAATTTTATACATCGGAGCACTGAATACGATTACTCAATTTTATACATCGGAGCACTGAATACGATTACTCAATTATACATCAGAGCACTTTAAGATTATCGACACTGAAGAAGGTTACTTAGTTATACATCAGAGCAGTGAAGAAGAACACTCAGTAATACATCAAAGCACTGAAGAAGAACACTCAGTTATATATCGGAGTACTGAAGAAGATTACTCAGTTATATATCAGAGCAGTGAAGGAGAACACTCAATTAAAGGTCAGAACAATGAAGAAAAACACTCAGTTATAAATCAGAGCAGTGAAGAAGAACACTCAGTAATACATCAAAGCACTGAAGAAGAACACTCAGTTATATATCGGAGTACTGAAGAAGATTACTCAGTTATACATCAGAGCAGTGAAGGAGAACACTCAATTAAAGGTCAGAACAATGAAGAAAAACACTCAGTTATAAATCAGAGCAGTGAAGAAGATTAATCAATTATAGATTAGGGCACTGAAGAAGATTCCTCAATTATAGATCAGGGCACTGAAGAAGATTACTCAATTATAGATCAGGGCACTGAAGAAGATTACTCAATTATACATCAGAGCACTGAAGGAAGAAGATTACTCAGTTATACATCAGAACACTGAAGAAATTCACTCAGCTATACATCAAAGCACTGAAGAAGATTACACAATTATACATCAGAACATTGAAGACGATTCCTCAGTTATACACGAGAGCACTGAAGAAAATTACTCAATTCTCTTTTGGCTATGATCAGTCAGTATCTCATTACTGATGGTTCAATTTATCTTACTTTTATTTCTCACTAAGTGCAGGACCTAATCGACAATCTTGTCAATGGTACTTGATATATTAACTTGTTTGCATTGTACTGTGAGTGCAATCTCAACAAAGATACAGCCAAGCGAGGAGATGCGTAAGTACCACGCGATTTAGTTCGTATCTTCAAACTAGATGGCGCTGTACAATTACGTCACATTCCTGAATCGCGGTGTTAAGATTCTCCGCGGTGGAACGACCCTCGCGCGGTCTTGTAGCAAGATCATACTTACCTGGCATAGGGGACACCGTGATCAAGAAGGCGGTTCCCCCAGGGCGAGGCCTGTCCATTGCACTGCGGTTAGGTTGACCCTTGCGATTATCCCTAATGTGGATAACTCGGATGCGTAATTTTTGGTAGTGGGGACTGCGTTCGCGCTGTCCCCCCAGAATTCATACTAGTCTTTTCGTAGATACCTACCGGCCGGGTTAGCATGCTAAGAGTATGAAACTCGTAAATGAACCAAATACAAATGGTTGCTGAATTTTAGCCGACTTCATAAAAAGGTGGAGGTTCTCAATTCATCGGAATCTTTTTTATTTTTTTATGTACGTTCACCGATTATACAAAGACACCGGAACCGATTTGCAAAATTCTTTTTTGACGTGATAACGTCTTTAAAATCGTTTTAGTCGGGTGACATGTTCAGAAACTTGTGTCACACCAAAACCTCACAAGCGACATTTCATAAAGATGGTAGCGCCATCTGTTACTTGGCTCGAAAAAAAAACTTTAAATTAGTACTTAATTTCATTTTAGATGTCACTACTGGTGATAACTTATATCACCAATAAGACGTTATCACGTAAACATCTCGATCGTAAACCTACTTTACAAACAACCAATTTTTTATTTGATAGGGTGGGTATACTTCCCAGGTGGTTTCATATCAACTTTATTTATATTGTTTAAGTAGTATAAAAGTTATTGTCCATAAATTATTTTTTCTCTATGTAAATATGGATAATCTGCTAATCTTTAAGTAACAATGGAAAATAAATACTTGATAAAAATTATGTGATATACATGTACATAATAATGCTGAAATAAAAAACTTTATTGTGAAAAATAAAACCGAAAGCCTAAAAAACAAATAAGAAGAAGAAAATAACTTTACTTCCGGAAGTCGGTGGCTTTTCAGTTTTTAGTTACGGTATAATGATGTACTTATCACTTAATTTTTATCGAGTATTCATTACTCAATTCATTTATTGCATTCCACAATGTATTTGCTTAGGTTTAGGTGGCAAGTAATACTTGTTCTAACAATCGTGGACCCTGTCGGGCACAGCAATTTCTGAAAGCATTTTATGAAGTGGTTATTAGATTGCAATCATTATTATAAAGTAAATGATAATAAGCTATATACCTACTCGTAATATGTAAATGATTTTTATTTCCCAAGTTCCCACTAAATAAAACAGAGCTACAATTATTAGGACCAGACAAAAACTAATTTATGTTAAAACGCGGTTATACCAACAGCAGCAGTTGTATTTGAGACGAGAGATAACGCGGGGAACAAATACACCGAACAGGTGCACTCCGTTGCATTACGGCGGCAAATCTAATAGCAGCCAGGCCAGGCACAGCTTTATTAAATATTTCATTATAATGATATTGTGGTTAGACATCTTTGTTGTTCTGCTTTTAAAATATTAAAGCTGTTATGTAAATGGCGATAATATGGAGTTATAGTGGAAGTTTTTTGACTTCTACGTCTCATTGGTCTTTTAGTCGCTAGCGCCACTGTTACAGATGAGGTCTTTTGAGGGTTTTACACCTAGGTCAAGCAAAGTGCTATTTAGTTTTTCCGTCACAAATTTCTGAGTCGTTACGGCCTTTTTTTGCTGATGGAAAATTAACAAAGAACTCCTCCCGCAGTGGGTGGAGCAACCTGTTCTAAAACCGACTTCCTTCTATTGCCTTTCACGTCCCGGGGCCACGGTATCTCTTTCGAACAACCCGCAACCCTGGCAGGCGGTGGCCCTGGCTGGCC
The DNA here is from genome assembly GCA_905475445.1 of Ochropleura plecta. NCBI lineage: Eukaryota > Metazoa > Arthropoda > Insecta > Lepidoptera > Noctuidae > Ochropleura > Ochropleura plecta. Next base: position 10,480,070 of record FR997738.1, read on the forward strand.
CCTCTGCTTTACTGACATCTCTTAGAGGCGCGCGTGAAACACTAACGCGCCGTCGACACGGCCTGTCGTCAATAGACGGACGGACGATGAGCTACCCATTGCTCACCGTCCACAGGCTCGGTCGTTACGGCCTTGTGTCTGGATTTATGCCTGGTTGGTTATGATAGGCTCTCTCTATATCATATGGGACTTAAACAAAACTGGCGAAATGTGGGTGTACTATAGGTACCTAAACCTCTGCCGAACCCTTCGAGAATAATTATAGGCATGTTGTTATACAACATACAATTAAAAAAGTATCCTATGTGTTACTCCAGACTATAATCTACCTCTGTGCCAAATTTCATCAAGATCCGTTCTGCCGTTTTGACGTAAAAGAGTAACAAACGTATGGATGTTTGTTACTGATTGATTATGAATGCGAATGTTTGTGGGGATGAATGTATGGACATTCATCGACTATCGTCATCACTCTTCTGGCGGATCACTGAACGAGTTCAATCAGCCGTAGCTAAATAAATAGAGATTGCGTGTAATGGTTTAATTCTTTAAAGTGCACTGCAGACTTGCTCAATAACTGTAATAGGTACAATCGATGGTATCGTGGTACAACCTACCAAGTAAAGCTGCATTTACTTTCAACTAGAATGGCCATAGAAATTGAAGATGCAAAAACCTGCCAAGTGCGAATTGGAGTCGCAATTGAAAGGTTCCATGACATCGCAAAAAAACCTTTCTTGTATTTGGCATTACTATGCCCCCTCTAAAACTTAAGTATATTTAATTTGTTGTTGTATCAGCTCTCTCTCAATACTCCATCCGTGAAAAATTCTACAGTTAATAAGTACCTAATTAATTCATTGAAATTCATGCCCTATCAATAAAACTTGTTGACATTTTACACACACATACGCCACAAATGAAGCGAATTAGGGAATCGGCGTGTGATCTGCCGCCTTTAAATTAATGAGATCACTAACAAGTAGACATATATTGAATTGTAGGTTTTCGTTGTCAACAAGGAACCCTAACAGCTTCGCCATGTCCGTCTGTCTATCTGCGACTTAGCTTAGAAACTCTTATCACGTACTTTGGAATGGGTCACATAAGTATGTAAACAAAACATGTATATCTTATGCTCCAAAACGGCTTGACCGCTTTTTATGAAATTTTATATGCATATTCGGTAGGTCCGAGAATTGGTCGTTATCAATTTTTCATAACCCTACGTGATAAGGGTGGCCCTCTTCAGGAGGGGACCTTAGCAGACCTTAAACCAGGAACTACATGAATACAATTCAATATAAAAACTAATTTTCTATTCAAGTATTCGATATTTACATTATTAGCATTAAATCTAATGCTAATAATGTAAATATCGAAACATTACTCAAAATTAACATTATCATTTACTGTGAAGAAATCGTTCACACCGCTGGCAATACGGAAAGTACCTAGAAGCCTGGCAGCATTGTTACTTTGGATGTCAATGTTGATTCTTTTGCCAAAAAATGGCAAAACGTCTTTCTCAAATTGAATACTGTGGATATCAATATTTTTTTATCTAAAAATCTTAAGCCAGCATGTCAACCCACGCTATTAATTTCCGTTTCGATATTTTATTTCTCACGAATTTCTTAATACCGATATTTTTCATTAGTTAACCTGTCTGTCGATAAAATGTCAATGTTTTTGACGTAAACGTGCAATCTTTGATATAAAAAAAATAACGAAAGATATTGAAGAAATAAACGTAGTTTAATTTTACATTATAAGTGAAAGTTATTGAGATCATCATACATGGAACAAAAAGGCAAAAACGCTATTAACTCATGAATTGCTTAAAATCCTTTTCCTTACTATCCTTACTTCCTTACTATATATATATAGATTTATATATTTATATAATCCTTACTTTATATTATTATAAAAGCGAAAGTGAGTTTGTTTGTTACCTCTTCACGCTTTAATGGCTACACCGATTTTGATGAATTTTGGTACAGAGATAGTTGGCAACCAGGAGACGGACAAAGGCTAATTTTTATTTTAAAAAAGTGGGATGTGAGGGAGAAAGAGGGAAGAAAAGGGAAAACTTAGCGTTGCTATTACAAATCAATAAGGCGCAAGGGGAACTGTGTTACACCGAATTTAACGCGAGCGAAGCCGCGGGCAAAAGCTAGTAAGGTTTTTTTAAAAAAAAGAGAAAATAACGTAAATAGGTCCTGTTGATCACTGAGAAATAAGTGTGCATACATGAATATAGAGATATGTACCGAACATAACCTTTCCTTTAAGTAGTCGGGAAAATAAAAAATCTGACAACGTAGTCAGTGTGATGGACATGAAAGGTTAGGTGATTTCTCACGATACTGCAAATATGCGCGGAAAGACGGTACTGATAAAAATGTGCACTGTGAGTGTAGAAACCCTTTTTTGGAAGGGATATCATCAAATAACATCCCTCGCTCTGGGTTGAGGGCGAGTCTGACCCCCTGGTCAGACTTTAACTGACTTAAACCCATCCATGTTCCTTCTTTGCCCTTTGTGTTTCGGGGCCACGATATCTCTCTCGAACAACCTGCAACCCCGTCAGGTGGTGGCCTTGGCAGGCCCCTCTGCTTAACTGACATCTCTATGAGGCGCCTGTGGAACACGAACGCGCCGATGATACCGCTTGTCGTCACAAGACGTCCACCGTTCACCGAACCGCATATAACCGGTGACCTGCGGTCTCCCGCGGCAATTGGGTTGGTTTGAGGATTTAGACCCTAAAGATCATTGAGTTTATCGCTCTTCACCGGACGACGGCGGCTTGTATGATGTTCGAGCCCCGAAGCTTATGAGATCAGGCGATAAAGTCTTCTTTCATGTGCTAATGTGACGGCTGAACTCTTTAGAAAACGTTATTGATAGTTTAGAAAAGACACGTGAAATTCGTATAATTAAAACTGGGATTGACACTTTAAGATATACAGTAGAAGTAAAGTGAATTTATGTGTTTATTGCTTTAGATATTTTTGAGCACTCATGAGTTGAAAATCGTGGATTCAAACCTAGGCGGCTGCATTTATTTTTTTACAAGATTTTATTTAACGTTGTATGTTTTTTTAGGTCAAATCTGACTGAATTTTAAAAATAGTGTTCCACAACCGATTGTGCTCAAATTTTGGTTACACGTTCAGTTTGGATGTCTATGGTTAGCTAAGCAACGTTATTCTAAATTCAATATGGCTGACTTCAAAGATGGCGGACTAATTTTGTTTTATGTTACATCGGTGTAGTGTATCAATTTAATAGATATGTAAACACTGACTCACGATCACAAGTAGTCCGGGAGCTGTCACTAATGTCAACTCTCAGTCAGCATGATGGCTGGAAGTTGAATGGTAGAAGCGTGCCCTGGACTTGGGCTTGGTGGTATGGTGAGCTTGTGATGTAAGTAGTTAGTTAATTGAATACTCAACCTGTATCTCTACTACTAGCAATGAAAAGATTTGGTTAGAAAAAATACATAAACATTACAAAAAAGTTTGTTATTTACTTAAAGTTTGTGTAATTTATTTCAACAGCACTGCTTTATGTCTGTAGACTAATAATAATGCGGTATGAATGTAAAAAAAAATGGTAGTATTTGGTTTGAACTAGATTTGATATTTTGTTTATCGACATATGTGACTTTTTCAATTAAACTGTAGCTGTAACTTTGTTATTGATATGATTATTATATAAAAAAAATAGTTTTAGGAAATCCTGTGCGTGCAAATCAGACGCGCACTTGGTCGGTTTTTTTGTTTTAGACCAGAGACTAGCTAGAAAAATCAAATCCAAGTTCTTAAATACCCGCCCGACCCCTGTACCAATTAATGCATCTACCATCACAATGTTTTGAATACGTAATACTGAGTTTTACCGTAAAACGTGATTTATCACAAAAAGCCGGCCAAGAGCAAGTCATACTCAAGCACCGAGGGATCCGTACGAACTTGCAAAAGAAACGGCTAAACCTTTTGACTGCGTAGACTTGAAGGATTATTTTTTTCACAGCATAAAGGGGCCGCAGACTTCAGTAAATGGTTTTAATTTCAAATCGATACCTCCACACGTTTCCGAGATAAGGGGTCTTAGAGAGACAGATAAACAACAAAGTGATCCTATGGGGTTCCGTTTTTTTCTTTTTGATTTACGGAATCCTAAAAAGAATTTTTCTAGCACTTGCGTACTGTTGAGTTTGATATACATAATGCATGGTTGATGGCTTCGCAAGGGTTTGTTCACCCCCTATATGTATATCTCCTACTTGCATATTATATACAACATAGTTCAGACACCCCTTACAAGTTCAACTTTGACAATATCTTTGTAATAATTGTACAAAGGGAACACTTACATGTACATGTATATAAGTATGTAGGTACACTCGACGAAAGAGTAAGATGTACAGGGTTGACATTAACGTTTTTACAGTGTGCAGGCGTAATTGTTGATGTCAGACGCCACTGAGTACATAAATAATTCTGTCTTTTACTTAACTGACTGAGTTAAATGTAAACATGTGGAAATGTGATGTCATAAGTTAGCTCATCGTAATCGTCGTTTACGCTGAGCTTGGAGCCACCGTTAGCATGCGTCGTATTGCAACTACGCATTTACCTCAAATTCAATAGACTTTATTTTTCATCGCATTTTATACAGCCTTGCATCAACCAACAGCCTAATTACCGAGTAATCCTACAAATACTTTTAATAATTAAATTATAGCTATCTGCTATTACAATGCTAAGCAAAAACTTTTCTCTTTTCTATCAGCCTCGTCACGTGCTACGATTCCTGAGGAAGATATCCATATGGTCTCGTCATTCCCTTCAAAGTTTTGTACACTAATCAAACTTATATTCTTAAGGCAAAGCTTTCTATGTGTGTATGTTTGTTACTTACTTTCCCGCTCAAACGTTTGGACCGATCTCAATAAAATTAGGTATGTAGATAAATTAACACATCGGATTTTTCCCGGTCTGCACAGGTAAAGCCGTGGGGCGCGGCTAGTACTTATATGGAAATTTTGTGCATGTGATACAACTAATATCAACATTGCAATTATCAGCTTGCACACGTTTATGTTGTGTTGAGTGTACAACAGTACGTTTATTATCGTTATTCAGTGATGTGTTGTTTCACTAACTCAAAGAGCGTCTCTTTGGAAAACTATAAGCAGATTGTTTAAGTATATGAAACTGAGCTTTGACAACATCTTACATACGCAGTGAATGGAGGATGGGTTTAACTGCTATTTTTCATCGGCTGATTCTCACGATCGAAATCATCAATTAACTTTTCCCGCTCTGACCGGAGCGGTAGGGAGTTGTAGACTTTTACTGACTAAAACCCATCCATGTTCTTTCTTTTGCCCTTTGTGTTCCGGGGCCGAGGTATATCGCAGTATTGCTGGAATCTTAAGGACTCTTTTGCAGGATTAACGATGACCAGATAAATTATATATCGTGGTATTCAGTTTAGGTTATTTACATAGGCATTAGCTTGATATTCGGTTGCATTCGATTAGACTTAGAACTGATCAAAAGTTTAGTTTGTCATTTAATTTAAGTAGTTTATTATGGTGTGTGGGTTATACCTAGAATCTAAAAGAGAGTATTTTTATGTACAAATACAAAATGATATCTTTGCTTGGTAGTAGGTTTAATTGATAGTTGTTTTTCAATATTTTATATTAGTAGTTAATAGTTACACAATCCAATTGAGGATATCCAAGAGATAGGCTGTAATGATAGTTGTAAGTCGAAAGCGAGTAAATGTGAGACGGTTTCGCTCACCGAGGGTTCCGTACAAACTCGCAACATAAATGGCCATATCTTTTGATTGCGGAGACTTAGAGAATTGATTTTTTCACATCTCTAAGGGTTTACAAACTAGAGTATATGGTTTTAATTTCAACTCGATACCTCTACGCGTTACCGATATAAAGTGTATTGACAGACAGATAGACGGACGGACAACAAAGTGATCGTATAAAGGTTCCATTTTTCTTTAAGTCAATATTTACGGTAATAGGTACCTATTACAGAAAATATTGACTAAGCATTCAACTTTGATGGTCAGGTACTCACACATCTTCGTAAATTTTGTTTATCTTCAGATTAGGAAGGAAGTAATCCCCATACCTTGCTCCGCTCCCAAGCTGTGGTTTTGTCACGTATCACTCTTAAGTGACACTTGTCACAGGCTGACGGGCTGTAAGGAGTCTTGTCGCTGTGTGTGTGGGCACATGTCGTCGAGTCGCTCTTTGAAAACGGTACTGCAAGAATACGCAAGAAGTTATACGGAGTAAAAGAAATTCTTTTTTCTTTCTAGCCTTAGTTTTTCGGTCTTTTTCGACAAAAGAATCATAAAACAAATTAACTCTTGCTTTAAAACTTTAAGGGTACAAATGTGTTTTTATGATCAGTTACAGTGCTGCATGCTTGTTTTGGCGACTGGCTTTTTGCTGGAACAATTTATTTGTTTAACACAATTTTTTTCCTTATGTTAATTCGTCAAATAACCCTCACTCTAGGTGGAGCGGGGGGGAGGTTCAGACTTATACTGACTAAAACGCACCCATGTTCCTTCTTTTGCCCTTTATGTTCCGGGGCCACGGTATCTCTTTCAAACAAGCCGGAACCCCGGTATTCCCCTCTGTTTATTTTCCACTTCAAATACAGAGTACAGAGGCGGACTTAATGCCATAACAATTTTCTACCAGTAAACCTTTGGATGGGGCAGAGACGAACAATGGTAGTTGTAATTTTTATAATTCGTCATTTTCACACTTTAGATAATTCGAAAGTTGCGTCAACTCGTCAGTATTAATAATACGTCAGTTTCCCCGATTCCTCAGTTTGTTTCACGGGGTGAAAATATAATAAACAATTAATGTGATTAATTTAACCTGCTGCAAGGAACCCCAATCCCAATTGAAATCAAACTACAACTTGTATTTTAAATAAAATTTTATGAAAAAAAAAACGCTACTTCTTATTTATCCAACTGAAATTTTAATATGACGTAATACAATATGTTTGTATAATATTCCATTTAAAAGGTATAAATAAGTTAATTTAAACACAATCAAAATGCCTTCGCATTTCTTGCAATTACAGCCATCTTGTTTTTTCACAAACGTCAATCAAGCTTTCGTCTGACAATGACATTTAGACTCCATAAAAGCCATATTGCACTGTAATAGTCTCAATATCGTTACATAATAAGCCTTTTTTCTATAAATAATTTTCTCTTTTACCTTTCGTAATACACTTTATTATATTTGACCTAGACCTTTTGCGCATCACATTCACAATTAATTTAAGTGAGCGGTGAATCACTTTTGCTGTGAACGCTTTCTGTTTTCAAAAATCGAAAATAAAACCGGTAGTTACGGACTTTTATTTAGTCTTTTGATTTAAAACTTACAAACTATTAGGCAAGTACATGTATTTTACCTACCCCTAGTGGTTATTCTAAGGCTTAAGAATAGGGGTTGTGAGTTGTTCGAATATAAAGGGCAAAAGGAGGAACTTGGGTGAATTTTAGTCGGTAAAAGTCTGACACTCCCCCCCGCTACGCCCAGAGTGGGGAAAGTTATTTAATGATTTTCCAACCGCAAGAAAACGGGGTTTGGTATAGATTTATAGAGGACGTCTTGGTATCGACATAAATGAATCAAAATGAAGGCAATTTCAACTAGACCGTTTATCATCAACATATTTTCCTGCCCTAGTCCCATTCTATTTGGGGTCGGTCGGTAATTAAACCAATTTGACCATTATAGGCATAAGTCGTGAAAGTACTGTAGTTGCAAGTTTTTTTTTTATTAAAAACGTTTCCCTACTCTAGGAATTTCTCCTGAATCGTGAATCGTGGGTGCGTTTACAAACATTTAAACTTACATACACAAACAGCCAGACCCGAAACAACTATCTGTAGGCCATGCAAATATTTGTTCCGTGCGGGGATCGAACCCGCGACACGCAGCGCAGCAGTCGATCGCTCAGCCACTGCGCTAACCGTGTCGTCAAATGCAATGCCAAAGCGATTTCAAAAATACATAATATCATATCTGTAATCACTGATGGGCTACTAAGTGGTGTACCTGTGGAAAAGAGATCGGGCCTATTGTTACCAACCGCACACAAACTCAAGCTCCGGGCTACCTATGAAAAATTTAAATTATGTTGATAAATAGCTAACTACTAAAATCATAACTACACAGTTTAAGTCAAAAATACATCGTAATACTAACTACCGTGTATCAACTGACTCCAGTGATTGACCCTCTCAATAAACCTCACTAAATGTGGGTATTTGGAGATTTGTTTACAGTAGAGCTGTCAGTCTGCCACTCGCAACCCTGACCGTATAGCAGACGCACTAATTGTGTGTACTCTGGCCTTGACACACTTTCGGTGCAATGTCTGTGATAATGTATGTCTGTTTGTTTATTTGTATCTGATGGGGTTGTTTGTTTAGTTCTTGATTTAAACAGTTATGTTAATTCAACATATTGCGGTAATAATTAACTTGTTAACACTAAAAACTCATTGTGATTTTTGAATGAATTATTAGTAAATGTACTCACGACGGCACATCAACCTACACCAAACCATTTTAACCTGATCTCTCTACTACGGTGTACGATCCGTAGTAGAGAGATCAGGTTATAATAGTTTAGAATAGATTGACCTGCCGTCGTGTGTACAAGAATTATGGACAAACCCAATAATAGGCTGTTTGTGTATGTGAATTTAAATGTTTGTAAACGCACCCACGATACAGAAGAAATTCCTAGTGTGGGGCAACGTTTAATGTAAATAAACCACTAACGTTATTGGCGCCCAACGCGGGACTCGATTAGGTGACAAAAAGCATTATTACATTATGTTAAGAACATGTTTCTCAATCCATGTTATTACAGTATTTATTCCAACAGTCTTACAGGAACAAAAAGTGTAATAGAAATAAAAGAAAAAGTGTAATCTTATCACCTGTTTTGGCGCCCAACGTGAATACAATTTTAAGGATAAATGCCATTATTCTACTCTACTCACTCCCTGCGTATACCACGTATATATTAACAGTGTCATTATAAGTGCAAATAGACATAGAAATAGAACATCATATCAATCTTACAACTGGTTTTGACGCCCAGCGTGGGACACCATTTTCTAATAATAATTCTCAAGTTAAAAACGCTTCCCAATCTTTTAAAGAGATAAATAATCACTTAAGTAGTAAACAAAATATACGAAACTTTCAAAAGCTTGTCAATGGTGGGCCTTATCACATTACTACCTATTTAAATAAAAAAGGTTTCAAATCCTTACTAATATTATAAAAGCGAAAGTGAGTTTGTTTGTTACGTCTAAGCCTAAATGGCCAAACCGATTATGATGAATGTTTGTACAGAGATAGTTAAAAAAAGTGAGAAAAGGGGTAGTAAGAGGGAAGAAAAGGGGAGAGAAAGATAATTTTTTTTAGATCATCACGCGGGTCAAAGTTAGCGTAAGCCCAAAGTAACTAAGCCACACGGACGAAGTCGCGGACGAAAGCTAGTTTTATAATACTGTTACTTTTGACAACGATGCGACATCTAACATTTCTTAAGAAGGGAATCAGTCTTATGTCCCCTAAGCGATTAAACATGATCAATTTGTATTTCCATCAAATCAAATTATTTATGAAAAAAAAAACACAAATAAGTCACACAAACGCACAATTCTAGCTTAGAATCGTTAGCATAGAGTTTGCAATAAGCACTACTGAACTTCGTTTGTTACATAGTTCGCAGACTGAGCTAGGACAAGTAGCTACAACTTAGGCGAGATGTGGTAACTTTAACTTAGCACACGACACGCTGGTAGAAGTATTTAGCTGTGAAATATAGCTTTGACATCCTTACTTCCTTTCTAATATTATAAAAAGTGAGTTTGTTTGTTACGTCTTCACGCCTAAATGGCTAAACCGATTTTGATGAATTTTGGTACAAAGATAGTTGGGACCCTGGAGACGGACATAGGCTTAAAGCACGCGAGAAAAGGGGAAGAAAGAGGGGAGAGAAAGATATATTTTTTCAATCATCACGCGGGTTAAAGTTAACGTCAGCCCAAAGTAACTATGCTACGCCGCCGAAGTCGCGGGCGAAAGCTAGTATACTATAAGGCACAACTCTGCCTCGCTCGTAGGGGACAACAACCGTGATGTTATGTAAAACAAAAGAAAAAATAAGTAATTAAACTTCTATATCAGTTGGTGACACGCTACACTATATCTTTTGCTGGACAGCCATCTTAAAACGAAATAAGCATATTGTTTGTAAGCAGACAAAGGACCTTGTTTAATGAGCTGCTCACATTCAGTGGTCCTTTAATAAAACTGTCATTTTTCTCCGCGTTACGTAGAACAGCGCTGACTATGCGCCCCGTTTCAATTGGCGAGCGATTCAATTCAAAGGTTGGCTGGTGCTCACTGTTCAGGTTATAATTTAGTCGTGTTATGATTTTAATTGCTTGGAATTCGTTTCTTTAGAGTCCAGGGGTTGCGGGTTGTTCGAAAGTGATACCGTGGCCCCGGAACGTAAAGGGCAATGGAAAGAACATGGGTGGGTATTAGTCAGTACAAGTCTGACACGCCCAGAGCGGTTGAAGTTATTTGATGATTTCCCACCCCAAAAAAAAAGAGGACCCTTATAAAGGCATCCAGATATACACAGATGTTTCAGTACTTTCAAAAGTACGTTATCCAGCTTGTCTCGGCTGTCGCTCTGTAGATCTTCGACAGACCTTAAAGGTAGTAAGGAACATTCACACATACAAGGAACACAACAGGGTAGTGGGTTGTTTGAAAGAGATACCGCGGCCCCGGAACATAAATTCGAGATTGCGTTTACAAACATTTAAAATCCCATTTACAGACAGCCTTGTCGGGAACTACCTGTAGGTCACATAAATATTTGCTTTGTGCGGGAAACTAACCAACGCAACCTTGATTGACCTTAACTACCGAAACTTTTTGACGATCATTGTGGACATGCGAAAGGCTTTGAAAGCCATTGCTATAGTGCGTTTGTGTTCCACGCGTCAGCAAAGCAGAGGGGCCAGTCAGGGCCACCGCCTGTCGGAGTTGCGGGTTGTCTGAAAGAGATACCGCGGCCCCCTTTACATAAAGGGTATAAGTAAAAACCTTACACTCCCCTCCGCTACGCCCAGAGCGTGGGACTGAATTGATGATTTCCCATCCGCGACAAAAAAAAATACCACTGCTGTAGTTGCCAATATGCTCTTCTTTATCTTTTATACAATAATTGATAGTAGTTAACAGTTTTATTGTTATATCCAGACTAGACGAATGAGCATGAAAGTTACAAAACGAAATTCAATTTCCGACACACTTACGGTATCGGAAACCGATACTGGTTTAGATGGACAGTCTTTTTTTAATTCATGCATGACTGAATTTATGGCAGACATTTTGCGTTGCAAAAACCGGCCAAGAGCGAGTCAGACTCGCGCACCGAGGGTTCCGTACAAACTTGCAACATAAACAGTGATTTCTTTTGACTGCGTAGATTTAGAGTGTTGAATTTGACACAGCACAAAGGGACTATAGAGTTGAGTATATGGTGGAGTTGAGTATCTATAATTTCAATTCGATACCTCCACGCATTCTTGAGATAAAGGGTCGTGACAGACAGACAGACGGACAACAAAGTGATCCAATAAGGGTTCCGAAAAAGGGCACGCCACAATAGTGGCGGCCTCTTTGAGTCTACTCTGGGCGGAGCGGGAGGAGTGTCAGACTTGTACTGATTAACACCCACCCATGTTCCTTCTTTTGCCCTTTATATTCCAGGGCCGCGGTATCTCTTCCGAACAACCCGCAACCCCGGCAGGACTTCTGAGCACATTTTGAATATGATGCGTCACAATTTCTACAAAACTGCAATGTTTTTTTTGAGCGGAGTGAGTACGATATTTTTAATCTCTGGGCCAAACTATTACAAAATGACATTTCTAAGAAACCATCTTAAGATCTACTGTTTCTGTTGGGTTAGAAAACACTTAACTCCAACAATTGTGTCATTTATTACAAGACTTACCGGTATGAAAAGGCAGATATCTTTTCATCTTAATTGACTTCGAAGGCCATTTTGATATTTTACCAAACCGTTTCACGCAAAAACAGAAACCTATTAGAAATTATAATCTGCGGAATAGAAATCAAATGATCAAAGCTAAGATGATCTCGATCTGATTACTTCTGCGCAGACATAGAAGGAAGCTTTATAATTTTTGTCTTTGAAAATGTATTAGGGATTAAATTAGATCCAATTTAGTGTAAAGGGGATGATTTGTGGTAAGCCGTGGTGGCCGGCGGCATAACGACAAACGATCCGTGGCCGAGCTCGTCGCGCTACAGCATCAACTGCTTGTTATAAAAACTATTTTGCAAAAAGGACATTTTTTATTTCAGCCATTTTAGATGGACATAGAATATTATTTATTATGTACACCATACAAATTACGTATAGTTCCCCGCACTCTACAGTACTATCTACCTTACTACATATGACAGGGTAGCTATATTCTAAATCCAGATAATTTCCTAGTTAGATTAGAGATGGTTGAATACAAGAGGCCCAAACGGATATAGATGCGTCTCACAATTGTACTAGATTCAGCCAAGCTCAGCACACATATACATAAACACAAGTATATCTCTCTCGTTAGATAAACGACTGACATCTCCCCAGTGGCATGTGCTGACCACGCACTATGAAATCATCCAATGGAAATTATTAGACCGTTGTTACAACGTAGGTTGTGACTATACTATTTTCACTGTAGCAGGGTGCGCGTGACTTTAGATGAAAATATGTTTTGTTTAGTGCTTCATAATAATACATGCCATCACTAAACATGTCTCTGGGTCGTATACGGCTATGATATTCAGGGTAAAGCCTTAAAGGCTTATCAGCTACACGACCATTTCAGATGAGTGTAGTGTAGCTTGAGATGGTGTTGTGTTCCTGTTTGAATATCAGACATTTCAATATGGTATTAGTTGATTAATTCCACAGTTTTCACATAATATTTTTTGTAAACAGGAGAAAACAAAAGGAAGGAAGGATCATATCAAAATATAGAGTACACAGGCACAGCTTGTTTCAAAAGAAATTTCTACCAGCTCAAATGGAAGTGGAGTGGAAAGTGCCTGCGAGAGGAAAAATGAAGAAAAGACACGTAGACAGTAGTCTGTGGGAACAGGAAAAGAATAGCATTGAAATATGAATATCTTAAACAGAAAGAAAGTTATCGACAGTATAGATGTCAATATAAATAAGTACGGCAATACTAAATAGCTAGTGACTACAGAACACTGAATATTCGGCCTTGTGCTGCGCGGTCGGCCCCCAATAAACGCTTTGCGCAAAAATGAAAAGTTAACAAAACTGTGTGTTTTCCGCACCATCGCCGTTCGCGTTACTAAGCCCAGGCGAGGCGTGGTTAATGTAGCATAGGTCTAATTTACACGCTATGTACCGCTGATAAAGTCATACAAAAATATTGGAGCCACGAGAGCGGAGTAATGATCAGCGGTCAGGGATAGACAGAGACTCTTGTCATTTACTTGAATTAAATGACATTAAAATAAAAAAGTATAAAATTTATTTATTCTACATGTGAAAGTAAGCCTGTCTGTATGTGACTAGCTAATCCTTTCATTACATACTTGTATTGGTCGGTGGTGTGGGTAAATCAGAACACATTTAGATTCCAAAAGACTTGTCTTTAATACTGGTATTACACTAGGGCCCACAAGCATGGTCATGGTTCTGACGCCATCATTATTGACAGCCCGCCCTGTCATCCACCATAGACAGAGACATCACCATAGTGATGTCCTATACTCACAACATCCTCCTTATTCGGAGGAATGAAGTTCTTTTAATTTTACAAGTTACAATTAACAAAAATGTACTAACTCTTAAAAATAAGTTTTGACAATCTAGACTATTACTACAACTAACTAAAACTAAGACACTTTGTTAAACTACTTCTTGTTATATAAATTTCTAGACATAACTAAATTAATCAGTCCCTCACAGTCATAACTAAAATGTTTGCTTAATAAACAAATACAGTTACTTTTATATGTCTAATCGTCTGGGTGGTCTTATGGCTCTTCCACATCTAGTGCGCATAATCCCTGGAGTTCTAAGCTCTTCATTGTCTGGTGCTACTGTATGACTTAGTTCATCTTGGGATACCGTTTGAGGTGACTGTGGTGGCTTCATAATATGCTGTCTGTTTCTCCTTCCTATAAATCCATCTGACCCTTCAACAGTATAAGACCTAGGCTGAACACATTTGGACCTTATTTCGCCTGTAATCCATGGAGTATCTGGCATTTTCTTAAAATAGACTTTATCTCCTTCTTGTAGTTCTGGTAACGATTTAGTCTTTCTGTCATAATAATCCTTTATTTTATTTTTATTTTCTTCCTTAGTTTTTACATATTTTTGAAAATTGACTGTTCTTGGTTTTAAGTTTTTTGTGACTGTTGGTAATTGTGTTCTAAGTGAACGTGACATTAACAACTGTGCTGGAGATGGTAGATTTCCTCTTGGTGTATTCCTGAATTGAAGCAACGCAAGATACGGATCCGTTCCTGACTCCTCTGACTTGGTAAGAAAACGTTTACATATCTTTACGGCTGACTCTACCAACCCATTTGACCTTGGTATGTAAGGACTTGACGTATTATGATGTATTCCCCATTCTGAAATAAACTTCTTGAACTCTGCTGAATTAAACGGTGGCCCATTGTCTGAGAACAACTCAACTGGGATGCCATGTCTGCTAAAGATACTTTTAAGACAAACAATTACTGTTTTGGCATTAGTACTTGCCACTGTCATTAATTCAATATAATTTGAGTAATAATCTTGTACTACTATGTATTTTTTAGATTTATAATCCATGAAGTCAACACCAACTTTTTCCCACGGAAGTAATGTAACATCATGTGGCAGAAGTGGTTCTGGAGCATTTGAATTTCTATGTGACAAGCAAATATGACACGACTGAACAATGTTTTTTATATCAGTTGACATCAATGGCCAAAATACATGTCCTCTAGCAAACGCCTTTGACCTTTCAATTCCCAAATGGCCACTGTGTATTATTTTCAAAATTTCGGGCCTCAATTTTTTAGGTATGACTATTACTGTTACTTCTGAAAATTAAACTATTTTCTGTATGTAAATCAAATCTATACTGCCAATACTCATGCATATCTTTGTGAAGTTGAGTTTTACTTAATGGTCATCCCTCTTTACAGTATCTTTTTAAAATCTGCAGACTGTCATCTTCATTAGTGCCTTTGATTAACCATTGTAGTCTTTCTGATGAGACAGGTAATGACTTAATCAGTAAATTTACATGAACAATGATATCATCATCCAATTCATCTGTACTTGTTTCAGGGAGTGCTGCTCTTGATAAGGTATCAGCAATGTACATGTGACTACCTTTCTTGTAAACTACATTTAGACTGTAGTGTTGTATTTTCAACATCATTCTTTGAAGACGTGTTGGAACCTCGACTAAAGACTTTTTAAACAATGTTATTAAAGGAGCATGATCTGTCTCTACAGTTACAGTTTGTCCATATATAAATTGATGAAATTTGATGCAGGCAAAAACTATTGAATAAAGTTCTTTTTCTATCTGAGCCATTTTTTGTTGTGTATCTGTTAAAGTTTTTGACGCATAATATACTGGATGTTGATTTTGTAACAGCACCGCTCCGACAGCACTCTGACTAGCATCACTTTGTAGAACAATAGGATCGTGAACCTTAAAATGTGACAACACTGGAACTTGACATATTAATTGTTTCAGACGACAAAATGTTGTTTCATGATTGGCAGTCCACTGCCAATCAGTAGATTTTTTTAATAATTGGCGCAACATTTCTGTCTCACTTGCCATATTTTTAATAAAAGGACTTAAATAATTAAGTAGGCCTAGAAATCTTTGTAAATCCTTTAGACATGTAGGAGAGGGCATCTCTTTGATTGCTCTGACTTTATCCGGATCAGCTGTGATTCCGTCTGCTGTAAAAATATGACCTAGATATTTAATACTCTCCTTGGCGAAAGTGCATTTTTCTTTATTAAACTTGACATTATTTTCCTTTGCTGTTTTAAATACTATATTAAGACGCTCATTATGCTCTTGTAGTGTTTGACCACTTACTAAAATATCGTCGCTGTATACTGCCACCCCTGGTATGTCGCCAAACATTTCAGTCATAATTCTGTGAAAATACTCAGGAGCACAGCTGACTCCATATGGAAGACGTTTAAAACGGTATCGACCAAAAGGTGTATTAAAAGTTGTGAGGTAAGAACTCTTCTCACTTAATTTGCACATCCAAAATCCACTACTTGCATCCAAGGTGGAATAAAATCTTGAGCCAGCCACCTTGGCGCGGACCATGTCTACTGATGGAATAGGATAATGAGTCCTGTTAATTGCCTGGTTTAAATTACGAGGGTCTAGACATACCCTTAATTGACCATTTTTCTTTTCAATTAAAATTAAAGAACTCACCCATTCAGTAGGCTCTGTAACCTTGGTTATGACATCATTTTTTTCCATCTTCTCAAGTTCTTGTTGTAGTCTTTGATGCAATGCAAATGGTACCTTCCTCGGAGCATCGACTTTTGGCTGGACCTTAGGATTTGTACTTATGTGACACTCACCAGGAAGACAACCAAGACCCGTGAAAAGCAAATTATTACATTCAACAAGTTTATTTAAATTTATATTTTGTGACTGACTTGACTGTAATAGAAATGACTGTGACTGACTTTTTGTGATTTTAGGGGTTATTTGACTTGAATTCAACTCCTTTTGACTTTTTTCAGAAGACAATTGATTATTATCACTTTCTGATGTTTGCATGCTTGTAGTATCTACACAGAAAACTCTTTTAATTAGTCCAATTTCTGAGCAAGTAAGTTTACCTAATACAGTTGGAGAATTTACATTTGCAATTACAAAATTAATTTGTTTTGTCATGTAGAGGTCATTAAATTGAAATTTACACTCTAAGTTTTGTTGGCCTAGTACCTCTAGACTATTACCAGTGTATGACTTAATTTTAACATTAGTTTTAGACAATTGATTTTTAGTATTTAGTGAATCATAAACACCTTTTGACATAATATTGACATCACTGCCCGTATCAATAATACAATTTATTTGTGAGTTGTTTATATATAAATTAATTGTCCATTCACTTGACAAGGACTTAGACGACTGAATATGACCTATAAACAACTCACCTTGTTCTGACTGTACCTGTTGCATGTCATTATCTGACTGCACATATTTCACTGACTTTGACTGAATTGACCGACAACAGACTGCAAAATGACCAAATTTTTCACATTTTTTACACTTTACACCAAATGCTGGACACTTATAACGATGCACCTGACCACACCTTGTACAAACTTCCTGTTTTGGCTGCTGACTATGTTGATTGACATTCCTTGGGTTAGACTGTGATCTTGAGCTTGACTGACTCTTATTATATAAGACTGAACTTTCTGTTGATAATTCGTCTGTTTGATTTCTGGAAGCAGCTTATCTTCAATCAACAATTTTTCTCTTATGAAATTGTATTTTTGATGCATGTTACAAATGAACATTATTTTGATCAGACGTTCCTGCAGCTTTTCTAGCTCACAGTTTTGTGACCTTAATTTCAATGTGCAAGCAAAGTCTTCTAAGGTTTCGTTTTCACCTTGTTTGTACGTGAAAAAATTATGACATTCATAAGTGAGGTTAGCTTTTGGCGCGAAGTGATTTTGAAACATATCAATGAGCTCGTTGTATTTTACTTCATCCTCATCTTTTCGAAATGTATTGAATACATTAACGCCCTTTTCACCAATGGCATGTAGAAATAAAGCCACCTTTCTACCATCACTCTCTTCATCTAGGCCGGAAGCACGTAAATAAATTTTGAATGATTGCACCCATTTTTTCCATTGTTGAGCCAAATTACCAGTCATCACCATGGGCTGCGGACTGGACATTCCCGAAAGTTTCTTGGGCTTTTGATTTTCATCAGACATGGTGACTTTTCACTTCTTCAATTTCGAACACATTCACAATGACTATATATGTAATACGACACGTAGATTACGAACCCAAATTCTGACACCATGTATTGGTCGGTGGTGTGGGTAAATCAGAACACATTTAGATTCCAAAAGACTTGTCTTTAATACTGGTATTACACTAGGGCCCACAAGCATGGTCATGGTTCTGACGCCATCATTATTGACAGCCCGCCCTGTCATCCACCATAGACAGAGACATCACCATAGTGATGTCCTATACTCACAACAATACTAATGATCCTCCGTGCCCCCGAAAGTACTTTCAGCCGTTTCAGCCGGCTGACAGTCGCTACAGGCAGTCATTAGATCGAAAATGCGACAACCAGTTTTATCAACAGGTACCGTATTACTCAACACTAACTGGGTTGTGGAGGTTAGATAGGTAGTCGATTCATGTTAAATACTGGTCCGCTGCATCCGGTTAGACTGAAAGCCGTCTCCAACATAGTTGGAAAAACGCTAGGCAGTTTTTTTTTGCGGATTGGAAATCATCAAATAACTTCCACCGCTCTGGGCGGAGCGGCGGGAGTGTCAGCCTTATACTGACTAAAACCCACCCATGTTCCTTTACGTTCCGGGGTCGCGGTATCTCAAGGCTAGGCAGATGGCAATTTAAATCTTATAGAATGTTACTTTGTCCAACCTCTGCCTTTTTTTGCGGTTGGGAATTGATCAAATAACTTCACTCTGGGCGTAGCAGGGGAAATGTCAGAGTTGTACTGACTAAAACCCACCAATGTTCCTTCTTGGCTCTTTATTGTCCGGGACCGCAGTATCTCTTACGAGCAACCCGCAACCCCGCGCAACCCGCAACCTCTGCCATGCCACCACAAAAACAGTCTAACAAAAAATAACCCGTAGGAATTCCCAAGCTCTTATTTCGTGGCCCACATCGATACGGCTATAAACCCGAGGTGAGGGCAGCAGAAAGCAGTGGCTTGGTCGATGATAAGGGGTGCTTTTGTCCCACAGTGGACCGCACCACCAGTCGCGCCTAATTGTCTGTGAAGTGAGAGCTCTTTGACCTCTCTTCTCTCCCGTTGAAAATGGAACGTAATTTTTATTTGTTTTTCTTTTTAATTCAATTATTTTTTGTCGATTAACTTGATTGATTATGTAGATAGGATGAATGATAGTAGTAGACTATCTCGACAGTCTATTTGGTTTATTCTTTACCATTTTTATTAGTAGCATCCATGTCTGGTTTTGTGCCAAGTTGGTGGCAATGGGCACCAACATGGATGTTGGTGGCAATATAACATGGAACTTAAACATAGCTATTGAAATCTGGGAATAAGATTTACCATACACATCCACCTCTGCTCAACCCTTCGGGAATTACAAGCGTAATGTTATGTATGAATGATAGTGAAACGTCTATAATATTCTTCTTGCGCCTGTCAAAAGCTATTTAAACTTTTGGCCCTGAAATCTTCTATTTTTGGTAGTTTCCACAAGTTCTTGTAACATGCAGGCAATAGGAGACTCAGGCGTCAGGATTCGATATTACTATCGGTAAATCATCACCACATTGTTACTCTAGAGCATTCAAAAATAAGGCATAATGATAAAATAGAAAAACTATCAAAGAGCGAGTCAGACTCGTTCCATACAAACGCGACATAAACAGCCATATTTTTTGACTACGTAGACTTAGAGGGTGGTTTTTCACAGCTATAAATGACCACTGACTTGGTTTTAATTCTAACTTGATACCTCCACGCGTTTCCGAGAAAGGTTTCTAAAGGGTCTTGAGAGACGGACAGACAGACGGACAACAATAAGGGTTCCGCTTTTCCTTTTGTGGTACGGAACCCTTAAAACCCTTTAAAATTACCATTCCTATATAACACAAGTACATTTCACTCAAAGAAAACATTCCTTTAGTTATAAAAGTAAGTTAAAAAAAAATTTCCATTTTAAAACTTTTCCGCATAGTTCTGTGGTTGTCGAAGTTACGAACTTTTGGCGTGCGATGTTTTATGTCTACGCAGTTGGGGTGCGTGGTTAGTAACTATTAGTCAGTTTGTTTATCTAACCAAAGGTTTTATGAGTATTTTTTAAACTAGTATGCCTCTTTCCCAGTTTCTGCACCGGACATTATTTTCCACATATCGAAATTATTTATGCAAGGCAAACGACGAATTAAATTAATAGTTGACGCCTTTAATCAATTGACATACTTTTTTCAGCTTTCAAAACATCATCCTCCTTAGATTTTGTGTGAAACTAGAAACAGAACTTGATATTAATTGATACGTCACTAATTCACCACATCAAGGACTTAAAATAATATAATTTTTGAAGCAACTAAAATTCAGTTTTTTATTGAAAATTTATCGGGAAATGAACATAATATCTTGCCTAAGGATTCCCGCCACTAAGCTAACGAAATACAAAGAAAACCTACTTATTGTAAATGAATAGAGAACACATTTTATAAGTATGGTACATATGATCCTTACAAATTCGTTGAAAGTTCTAGGTTTAATTTGGTACATGGATGAATTTTGGTACAAAGATAGTTGAAACCCTGGAGACGGCCATAGGCTAATTTAAAAAAAACTGAGATAAAGGGGAGAAAGGAGGAAGAAAAGGGAAGAGAAAGATTTATTTTTTTCGATCATCACGCGCGTTAACGTTAGCGTTAGCCCAAAATAACTATGCCACGCGGACGAAGTCGCGGGCGGAAGCTAGTCGATCTATAAAATATTAAACCTGCCTTAATACTAACAATTAACACAAAATGTAACATACACAAATGCTTGATAACCACATAACATAGACAGTCTCTACATTCAGACGTGATTTATTTACCTAAACCTATACAAATTCATATATTTGACATCATTTCTGTTTAAAGCCGACGCACTGGACTGTTAACCGATACACGAATCACCCTGTACTTGCTTTGTGCTCGATTATCTGATATACAGGGTGTTTATTACCAGAGGAAGACTGAGAGAAGCGAGTATCTGATTCTGGTAGCTAAAGCTATAAAAATGTCTTTGAACTTAAATCAGTGAACTGAAATAAGTACATACAATGTCGTGGTGTAACTAAGTAGAACATAATGCAACATCAGGCTGTTAATACCAGAGGGACCTGCTAGGGCTACCTCTGCCGGGGTTGCGGGTTGTTGGAAAGAGATACCCGGCCCCGGAACCTAAAGGGCAAAAGAAGGAACATGGGTGGGATTTAGTCAGTAAAAGTCTGACGGAGCAGGGGGGGAGCCCCGCCCAGAGCAGGGGAAGTTATTGGTGATTTTCCACTCGCAAAAAATAATAATAAAAAGTCGTTAATATCCGAAGGGATCAGCAGAGTTGTACCTAGTACTGTGGAGACTACCAACAGTTAAGTTAGTCCAAATGCCTAGAAAGTTCGTTCTAAAAGGTGTAAAAGGCTCTTTTACGAAGCCGTCGACTTCGAATTCTGTACGTCAAACTCTATTTAAAAGAAAAACTTTTTTCAGGATAAAAGACTCATTGTAAATAAAAAAAAAACAAATGGATTCATTGTAAAATAAGTCCTGTTAATCGTGATTTTCCAAAACATTTGAATATTTTTAGATTATTTACGACATTGAGACAAGAAGGTACTTAAATTAAAGATTTAATACTTTTAATATCTCCTAAATAGAAAGTATGGTCCAGAAAGAGAATATCGTAGGGCAGGGAGAATCTTATTACGTAGGAATATTATAACCTCATATTATCAAGGTCAAAAAGAACTAAGTTGACCAAAAACATCCAACGCTAAGTTAATGGTTCTCAGAAAGTAAAAATCCGAAGGTCATTGACATTTGTAAATCGGCTTATCCCCGGTAATACTTGAAGAAAAATATGGTCTTGTGCGAGTGTAATTCTCTCATCAATGGTTCCGTATCTACATTACACCATTTTGAATTCTTTTGTCATGAGTAAACTAGCAGTAATGTTCACTTAGTAATTTCACTAGGGAAGATTAATTTTTAGATTAAGCATGTATTTAACATTGTACAGCATTCTTTGCCTGGTTTAAAACTAGCGCCAGGCAAAGGTGGTAACCGGCCACCTCCTCCTGCTAAGCAGTTACGCTAGCAAAGGAGGTGGCTAGACGTTTGAGGGAGAGAACTTTAAACCATGGGACAGACGTGGGAGACTCTCTGGGCGTCGGGCGCCGCGAGACGACTCCCGGCCATCGTAGACGTGGGTCTGTGGGTGGTGGACAATGGGTAGCTCGCCGTCCGTCCGTCTAGTGATGACAGACTGTGTCGAGGTCGCGTTCGTGTTCCACGCGCGCCCCAAACAGATGTCAGCAAAGCAGAGGGGCCTGCTAGAGCCACTGGTACTTTCCTGTATTTGAATACACAACGTCGTGCATAAAACGCGAGGTCATAAAAATGTTAAGGTTGTCCGTTTAATATGAAAATACAGTAAATAAAATGTTTAAATTTTCTTTTGTTACACTAGTCCTAGATCTCACATGATACTGCGGAATTGCAAAAATTCCGGTGTAGTTAACAACGGATGTTTTAAACAGAGGTTCTCAAAGTTTCGAGGTGTGATAATTTTCAATATCTTATTATCTGAACGTTAATGGACGTTCCTGCTATGAGAAGTTTTAAGCGGATAATGGCGGATCTGTCAAAATGCCATTAACACTCTCATTTTGTACGGTTAGGACGAGAGATCGTATTTTTTGCTGTAATATATATTTTACTAGCTTCCGCCCGCAATTTCATCCGCGTGGCATAGTTACTTTGGCCTAACGCTAACTTTAACCCGCGTGATGATCGAAAAAAAAAATATTTTTCTGTCCCCTTTTCTTCCTTCTTTCTCCTTTTATCTTACTTTTAAAAAAATAGCCTATGTCCGTCTCCAGGGTCCCAACTATCTGTGTACGAAAAATTCATCAAAATTGGTTTGGCAATTTAGGCGTGAAGACGTAACAAACAAACTCACTTTCGCTTTTATAATATTAGTAAGGATAAGGATTAGAACTGCATCGTTCCCACAGTAAACACACAATCTACACTAATATTAAAAAGAGGAAAGATTTGTATTTTTGTATGTAACGAATAAACTCAAAAACTACTGAACCAATTCTAAAAAATCTTTTGCCATTAGGTAGCTAGATTATCACTGAGTAACATAGGCGTTATAACATGACTACACGGAAGCGGGGCAATAACCTAAGTCGCGGGTGAAACTGCGAAGCACAACTAGACTAAAGATATTTTCAAATTGGAAAATTCTCCCTGCAAGGAATCAGAAGTCAACTAAACAAACTTAATAAAATTAGTCCAAGAGCGAGTCAGACTCTCGCACCGAAGGCTCCGTACAAACTTGCGACTGGTCACGGATTCTCTCACAGATGACCAGGATATAGATAGGGAGCGCAGGGCGTTGGCAGCCCGATGCAATATGCTTGCCCGCAGTATTGCGCGGTGCTCTGGTCAGGTAAAACTGACGCTCTTCAGAGCCTACTATCAATCGTTTTACACGTTCAGCTTGTGGGTTAGGTATACGCAGAAGGCTTACAACGCTCTGCGCGTGCAGTATTCATATTCATTTATTTGCGTACCATAATGTGTGTAGTAGGTGTTACAAAAGGCTTAAAGCTAAAAGTACATTTATGGACCCTGTTAGGGCACAGCAACAGTGTTAAAAATTAAATAATCTAAATGTCAATAATATTACAACGTTACACAATTTAAAGTTACATAGTGAGATCAGTTTTTTTATTTTTTTATAATATTTACACATTTTTATTAAACACTTTATTTATAGTTTATAAAATGGATTAAAACATAAAATATATTAATTTAAAAATAGATCTGAGTTTTATTATAATTATATCATAAATATATTTAGTAGTCATTTATTAATTAATTAAGTAGTAACACAGTTTATCATTTATTATTCACATTTCATAATAATTTATCATTTAAATATTCATTTATCTTATAGTAGCTTTTGTTTAACAGAAATAGATTTAACTTATGGATAAAAATATTATGTTCATTTATATTCCTAATTTGGTCCGGTAGCTTATTATATAATTTTATTGACATCACATATGTACTTGTGGAATGCATTTTTAGTCGTGATTTTGGAATGTTAAGTCTAGTTTTGTGTCTTAATGTAATTTTAGTTTGTATGTCTTCCCTTTTCGTATATAATTCCGGGTATCTGCGCACAAATTTACTAATTTCAAAAATATAAAGGCATGGTAAAGTTAATATTTTGAGTTCTTTGAAGTGGGGCTGAAGAAACAGAAGAAACTGACAGTTGTACTGTCAGTTTCTTCTATATTAACTAAAATTCTAATGAGTTTTTTTGAAGGGTAAATAATATGGGTGCGTCTGTACTATTACCCCATAAGATAACGCCATATTTGAGCCATGCATAGGCATACGCGTAATATGTTACGAGCGCCGTTTTAAGGTCTGTAGTTTTTTTAATTTCCCGAAGAGCATAAGAAAATTTTGAAATTTTCGTTCTTATTTTTTGAATATGTGATTTCCAATTTATATGCTAGTCTATGTCTAGGCCTAATAGAGTAAACTTACTAACTACTTCTAGTTTGGAGTCTTCGAAGCTAAAATTTAAATCTATCGGTGATTTTTGGCGGGGGTGAAATGTCATTATTTTGGTTTTATTAAAATTAATTTCTAAATTATGTTCTGTCATCCAATTTATTGTAGTATTTAATATGGTATTCAATTTATTATTTAGATTAATGTTAGATTCACATGAGGTAATTATTGAAATGTCATCTGCAAACAAGACACAAGGTTCATTTATATGATTAGGAAGGTCGTTTATGTACACAAGGAATAGAAAACAGCCAACTACGCTTCCTTGTGGAATTGATGCATTTATTGGTATGTTTTCAGACCGGAATAATTCTATTTCATTTGTTCTATTATTATAAAATTCCATTTCTACTAGTTGTTCTCTATTTTGCAAGTACGATGTGAACCATTCGTGGCATTTTCCACGGATTCCTATACTGGATAATTTATTTAGTAATATTTTGAATTGCACTTTATCGTAAGCCTTTGTCATATCTAATAGCAAACCTATGGCGTATCTTTTTGTGTTAATTATATTAAGTGCTTTTTGTATAAATTTATAGACGGCCAAGACGGTGGAACGGTTTTTCCGGAAACCGTTTTGACAGTCGTTAAATATATTGAACTTTTCACAAAACGTGTAAACTCTATTGCACATGGCTTTTTCAAATATTTTTGATGCTGTTGGTAAGAGGGCAATGGGACGGTAATTATTAGGGTCAGTTTTTGCGTTCTTCTTGTGTACTGGCTTTATAAGAGCTTTTTTTAAAAGATTTGGAAACGTGCCTTCTTCAAAAGATTGGTTTATGAGCTTGTAAAAAGGTAGCGTCAGTTCATCCGCACATTGTCTCAATAAGGTAGGAGGAAGCTCATCAATGCCGTAACTCGTTTTATTTTTGAGGTTTTTTATAATTGCGTTTACTTCATACGGATCGACTGGGTTTAGAAATATTGTATTTTCTTTGGAGGAGATCGCTGCGGGGGTTCCATTTGGTGCGTTGTGGTTTGTACTCGCACTTGCTTCTCCAATAGAAGCAAAGAAATTATTAAAGACGTTGGCAATCTCCTTGGGCTCTGAAGTTGTGCCATTGCTTGTTTGTAAGGTTATATTGTGTTTTTCACGTCTTATTGTTTTGTTTGTTCGTTCATTAATAATCCCCCACATTGTTTTAACTTTATTCTTTGATTTTATCATTTTATGCTTAAAGTGTTGTTTCTTTGCAGTCACTACAGTTTTCTTTAATATTTTTTCATATTTTTTGTAATATTTTGTCAAAATTGGATCCTTTGTTTTTGTTACTAATATTTTTAATAATCTTTTATTCCTGCAAGAGTTTTTTATGCCTTTGGAGAGCCAGTATTTATTGAATTTAGATTTCAGTTTATTTTTTTGTAGAGGTATGCATTGATTTAAAATATTAATAAGTGTATTATTTAGTGCTTCATAATTTTTTATAACGTTATTTTCAGTCTTTATAATTTCATTCCAGTTTATTTCCTGTAATTTAGATTTAAATTTTAAAATATTTGTTTCATAACAATGCGCTGAGGATGTTGGTGGGGCTGCCTCGGTTTTGCAGCGCTTCGGGCATGTTTGCGGACGCGCGAATAGATGACCTTCGTGCCATAATGCGAAAACGATGTGCATCGATGTTGCGGCGATTCAGGGGTAGCCCTAACAGCATTTTAGCTACACTGGCGGACAAGGTCGACGGACCATTTATCAGGCTCTGGGCTGGCAGACATGTGCATGCTCATGTAGCCAATTAATGTGTTTTGTTTTTTTTTTATTATTGAATTAACTAACATAGGCTAAGTTGATACTAACACTATATGGATCGCTTGGTCTGAAATAAAGATTTTGATTTGATTTGAATTGATAAAAGGCCATATCTTTTGACTGTGTAGATTTAGAGGGTTATTTTTTTTAAACTTAATGTGACCACAAACTTGAGTCTATAATTTAAATTTCAACTCGATACCTTAACGCGTTCCAGAGATAAAGAGTCTTGACAGACAGACAGAGAGACAGACAGACGGACAACAAAGTGATCCTATAAGGGTTCCCACTTTTCCTTTTGAGGTGCAGAACCCCAAAAAGCAAATAATATTTTTCCAATAATTGAGTTTATTGGAAACATTTCTCAGCTGTTTTGAATATTCGTTACAAATGTTCACTTATAATACCACAAGAGCTTCAAAATTATCGGGTATTTTCCGATAGGTTCGTTGCAAACAAATGAAGTAGTCAAGTTTTTCATTTCAGGTTAAAAAATCACGAGCGCGAAGCGCGAGTGATTTTTCCTGAAAAACTTGACGATTTTATTTGTTTGCAGGGAACCTATCGGGAAATGCCAGATAATTTTGAAGCTCGTGTGGTATTCGGGGGATTATTTTTCCGTCCCAAATGTCGGCCAATAGAATTGCACCATGTTTTGTTTTTTATGCATAGCAACGACCAGAGAAAATTTTCAAAAAATTATCAGTATAATACCATGTAGGTTGTACCACGTGACGTCGAATGGTGCAATTCTATTGGTCGATATTTGGGTCGGAAAAATAATCAACAAAATATTCTCCTCTTTATCAACACTCATTACAATAATATACCAATACAAGTCTCGAGATGAAAGCATCTTCTGTCTTTCTTAAACTATTCTAAAGGGCATCGCCATTATTCGCGTTAATTGAAGAAAATCTTTGAGTATCGGATATCACAGTTAATTCCGAAAACAATGTCAAAGGGCATCCTGGAGTACTGATATCGTCATAAAACGTTTATAAATAGAATTGTGGCAACAACTTGTAGAAAATAAAAAAGATGAAACAGGAACGTTAAGCTATCTACAGCTTCCTTGGTATAGTAGACTGCTAAGCATGAGATTGTTTGTGTAGTATTAGCAGTAGGTACACCATTGTACCATTGTATTTTTATATTCGTACAGTCCACCCAAAGGCTGCCTGGAAGATATCGCTATTAGCGATAAGACCGCCATTGTAACCATAGATATAGCATTTTTTGTAAAACAGTTTTGTTTAATTTTGGTGTGCAATAAAGTATATTCTATTCTAGTGTGGGCTATCTTTATTGCATCACTATACAGAGTAACTTAATAATACCCACAAGGTAGACTTTTGTTAAGTTATTTTGTCAATAATATATGGGTACGTCAACAGTTGTAGAATGTGAAATGGTAGATCATAATAAACTAGCTTTTGCCTTCGGCTTCGCTTGCGTTAAATTCGGGGTAACAGAGTTCCCCTTTCAGGCACCTGCAAATCACGAAACTGGGAATCTGGCTACTATTTATTACAATAAATAAGGCGCAAGGGCAAAAACTTCAGGAAGCAGGTACTTACTTGCCTTTTACCTTTAGTTTTTGCCCTCGCGCCTTATTTATTGTAATAGCAAAGCTATGTTCCTCAAGCCCATGTTCGTCTCCAGGGTCCCAACTATATCTGTACCAAAATTCATCAAAATGGGTTTAGCCATTTAGGCGTGAAGTCGTAACAAACAAATAAACATACAAACAAAAAAACTCACTTTCGCTTTTATAATATTAGTAAGGATGGTTAGATCTGATTAGATTGTCTTCGGACTGATTCGCCCTATGCCCTCGTTCTAGTATAAAGCTGTATCACAAGTGGATAGTCTTCTTCACCCTTATAACAACAGATTTCCACAATGTTTTAGATAATATTTCCAGGTCGGTGAAAGTGTTATTGAATTTTTCCAACAAAAGCTTCTTAATAACAAGCAAGGAGGTTGGATTTGTACCCTGTTCCGGCTCACCCCCTATGATGTGGAGACTTATTGAAATTGAAAATATTTATTTCAGTCCAGGCACATGGTAACGATACAAGTCCATAACTATGTTAATAGAAGAAACTTAAAAACTTTGTTAGTAAAATTTAAAACAATAATTATGTTGAACATGCATGAGCGACCACTGCCTCAGGATTTGTCCACTCTGTCCGACAACACACTCAGAAGCTTGTTGGTACACACGACGACACATCAACCTATACAAAACCAGTTTATGCTGATCTTTCAACTACGAATTGTACGCCGTAGATTTCCCGTACGACGAGGTATCCGCTTAAACTGGTTTTGTATAGGTTGATCTGTCGTCGTGTGTACCACCGTTTAATCGAGACTACAGGGAGGCCGTCCTTTTGCGAAGCACCGCCTGGAAGCTACCGTGCTGTACTCGGCGAACATGCCGAAGGCACTGCGCCGCCCCAACATACCCCTGAACGCGTTGTTATATTTGACGCGCAAAGCATTGTAGGCTTTTTAGTGTAACTGCTCCACATAATTCGTGAAATTTTGGTGTACTTGTACTATAAAGTACTCTTCTGCCTAACCTTCTAGCGATTAAATACGTGATGTTATAATGTGTGTGGCTTAAGCTATCGGTTACAATAACAAAAACCAACGTTTTCTTACAAGACGAAGAACAACTTTATTTTACAATGCCTTTTTAAACCAGGATATGAATTATTAACTAGGCGACTGACATCAAAGTATCGGGTATACTGTAAAGAAATAACTTTCATTTCATTGCTGCGATGTTTTTTTATGATTTTGCGATATAACACGGGTTCGGTACAGACGCCAGCACGTCAAGCTACTACAATCTGTCAGATTTCTTTGATAGATTATCGACTTTATTTCTAGAGTATTAGGTTTAAGGTTCATTGGGAAAAATTGACAGTTTCGGATAGCTTGACCTGCTGTCTGTACATTAACTTTTTATACATGGCGATGTAAGCTTCACCCCGCGGTTTCACCCACGTGGACTGGGACCTTATAAATATAAACCTTTTTCTTTAATCACTCTATCTATTGCTGAAAACTGCATTAAAATCAGTTGAGTAGTTTAGGAGATCTATAGCGAACAGACAGTGGAAGCGACTTCATTTTATACTATGTAAACGTTGTACCTCGTGGAGGTTGAAAAATATCCCACGGGAAATATTGTATGTTCTAATCAAGGTCATGTTTTGTCCGTGTGTTAGCTGGACAGTCAAGAGTAACTTTTCTTTTTAAAATATAAAGTAGTAACTGTTGACCGTGTGATTTGACTGTGTGATCCGAAATTATCATGAAAATATTACTTTTTATTTGATTCAGATTTCATTCACAATGTCATGTTTTTTTTTTGCACAGAATCCTTTTTCTAAAATAAAAGTAGCTTAAATTACTTCTTATAAATCTGCTATCCGTCAATAAAAACGCCGTCAAATCAGTTCAGCCATTTCGAAGATTAGCCGAATTAACAAACAAAACGGGCCTGTTGGTCTAGTGGTTAGTGGCCCTGACTGCTAAGCCGGAGGTCGTGGGTTCGATTCCCACCCAGGACAAACTTTGTGTGATGAGCATAATTGTTTGTTCTGTGTCTGGGTGTGATTTATCTATAATATGTATGTATTTATAAATTATATAAGTATGTATATCAGTTGTCTGGTTACCATAACACAAGCTCTGCTTAGCTTGGGATCAGATGACCGTGTGTAAGTTGTCCCAAGATATTTATTTATTTTATTTAAACAATTAAAAAAAATAACTGGTTATACAAACAATTTTAAGAGGTACCGTATAGTTTCACACGCATTCAGTAAAAGCTGATATTTTGAAAATACAGATCCTTAGATTTTATGTGTTGCTATAGGTACATTGGACTAAGCTACTTTTAAAAGTACATATCTTTCGTACCTCTAATGTAAGCGGTAAGTTTTGGGTTCGATTTCCAAGAAGGACAAAGTATCTTCAGTGTCGATAACGGCCTGATGTATTCGTGGAAAATATGATTTCTACAAATATTGTAGTAGGTATAACTTTACTGTGCTCAATAAACTATTTTGATAGTACTTATCAACAGTAAGCCTAGAAGTTTCCGGGAAAATATCCGTAATATTTTTCCCGGAATTTTTTCTAGGCTTTCTGTTCAAATAATGGAGCAGGGGGAGTGTCAGACTTTTACAAACTCATCTATGTTACTTCTTTTGCCCTTGGTGTTTCAAGGCTGCGGTATCTCTTTCGAACAACCCGCAACCCCGGCTGGCAATAGCCCTGGCATGCCCCTCTGCTTTGCTGACATCACTTTGAGGCGCGCTAGGAACACGAACGCTCCATTGACATGGTCTGTCATCACTAGACGGATGGATAGTGAGCTACCCATTGCTCACCGTCCACAGACCCGCGTTTACGGTGGACAAGAGTCATCTCGCGGCGTCCGACGCCCGAGCGTCACCCGCGGCATGCCATGACGCTAAAATAACCTTTACAAAACCATGACATCTCTGCCTTTACGATCTTTTCGTGGGCAGTACATATTTGCTTTAATCTGGCAAGTTGAATCTTCTCAACTAGCTGTATCAGTATGTCACTTCTTGAAAAAAAATCGACCAAGAGCGAGCCAGACGCGCATCGAAGGTTCCGTACAAAATTAGGACTATATTTTTTGACTGCGTAGATTTAGAAGGTTGAGATAAAGGGTCTTTATCTCAACCTAAAAACAACACCTTTACAAACAGACAGAGAGTCGGCCAACACAGTGATCCTATAAGGATTCAGATTTTTCCTTTTGAGTTAAGAAACCCTAAATTTATTTAAAATACAAAAAAAAATGAAAAGAAAAAACGTATAAGTCATTCACTATTAGTTTCCCTAAGCTCTTTGAAAAACATACTAAACATGTCATACATATATATTTATGTGTACCTTCGTCTACCTATGACATATTCTGTGCTCCGTCCTACAATTGTTAACAAAAACACATAATGTTTTAACGTAATATTATTTCGTAGATATGTTTATTTTAAATATAGGTACTCGTATTTCTAGGTCACACAGCGTTGGTCAAGGCTATCGCTGCGTATAACACATAATGTTTTTGAAACTTATTTGTCTTAAGTCACAGAGATTTAAAAGACTTATAGAAGGGACATTAAATAAAGTCATACAAAAATGTTGATCCTTAATATTTTCGATTTTGACACACGAATGATACCTGACAAGCGAGTGTGCGACACAAGGCAGCATAACTTGTTGCAAAGAAGTAAAATGTATTAGATTACGCTTTTTTCCTTATTATTGTTTGTCTTGTCCCGTCTATGGCTCGCTCATATCTTTTTAAATCTGTGGGCTCGGACCTTTCTATATAAAGGAACATAAAAGCCTTTTTAACACGATTTTATAAGCTTCACCTGTTACTAAGTTAGTAATATCTTAGAAGTTAAATTTGACCCACTTCCCGGTTTAAGCTGTATTCATAGATTAGGTAAGTTTGGATAATAATGCATGATAGTTATGTTACGTCATTCTCGTTTTCCAATATCGTGCTGACGCGTAATGATCATTTGCGTAAAAGTAGGAATCTATAATTGCGTGCACTTAATTCTTCGAAATGCTTGGCACAAAACAAAACACTTTCAATTTAAAACAACATACATTTGTGTCAATCAAATTGCCATAGACTATGAAATAAAGTTGCTAGTATTATAAAACTAGAGTGAGGGTTTGGTGTTGTTTAGTTATTGTAATATCTTTCTTATTTTTACCTGTACTACAGGTGTTACTACCTACCACAGGTACCAGCGATTCACAACCAAAAATTGTCAGCTAATGCTAATTTGTGTAAATATTGTCTGTATTTTTGGCTTGTGCTGAGAAATAAACATCATATATATTATTTGTAAAAATCTGGTGTCACAGTTTTAGTTGCAATACTCTTTCGAAACGGCTTGACCGATTGTTTGAAATTTTGTACGTATAGGCCTGAAAATCGGTTGTTATCTTTTTTATATTAATTGTGATGCGAGTGCAACCGCTGCCGCGCTGGTTGCACAGCTAGTAAACTATAGTATTCATTTCACATCACTTTTACAGATAATATCTTAGTTACGAGTGTCATTAGACAAATGACTACGCCGTATCCTCCTTCAGCCGAGTGCAGTCGATGGCACTACATTCAGATACATTATGTAGTCGGTAATGTTGTTACCGATGCCTGTCCGCTCCGTGTTTCTGCTTTAGTTCGTTACCAACAGATGGCAGCACAGCAAGCGTTGTATAAGATGATAATTGACACATATTCGATGGGACTAATGAGGATTTGATTTTGAGGAGCTCTTGGCTACATGATAACCACAGCCCGTGTCGATCGGTAGGTTTCCTGGTCTTGCCTAGTTTGTCTGTAGATGGAGGACCACTCGTTACATACCGAGTTTTTTCCGTGCCTCGGAAAGCACGTTAAGCTGTTGGTCCTGGCTGTTATTTGTAGATCTTTGGCAGTCGTTACAGTGAATCAGTATCCCGAAAAACTGACAACCAGTCTTACCATATTACCCAGTATTAACTGGGTTGTGGAGATCAGATAAGCAGTCGCTAAATGTAAAATCCTGGTAGCTGTATCCGATTAGACTGGAAGCCGAACCAAATATAGTTGGGTAAAGGCAGATGATGATAATGAGGATTTGAATGTTAGATGTGCGCTGTAAAACTATGTAAATTACTGTTTGTTCCATCCTACTAATATTATAATCCTACTTAATATTATAAATGCGAATGTTTGTTAGGATATATGGATGTTTGTTACTCTTTCACGACAAAACAGCTGAACGGATCTTGATGAAATTTGGCACAGAGGTAGATTATAGTCTGGAATAACACATAGGATATTTTTTTTATCATCACGCGGGCGAAGCCGCGGGGGCCTGCTAGTTAAACATAAATGTGATAAACTCCCAAATTAATCTTTAACACGTAATTTTCATTGCCCATCAAATAACATCTGTCATAGTTATTAAGTTTCGGACAGATCCCTCGTAAAACGTCCGGCGTGTGACTGTGTGAGTGACTGACGAAATGTGGGGCATCAACGCTTACTGACAGCTGGGCTGTCAAGTGGGGCAATGTAGCCGACTGGTTTGACAACTTGATGTAGATACTGTAGTTAGTGCAATACCAATATTAGTTACTTTAATGGAAATTGCAGGCTAAGTTATTACATTATACTTCATACATAACATAATATTACGCTTTGTTATCCACGCAGGGTTAGGCAGAGGAAGGTGCTTTTTTTACGCGTGGAAATCCTCTGCCATGGCGGAGGGGTATATCAGACTCCTACTGACTAAAACCACACGGTGTTCCTTCTCGTCACTTCTAGTTGGGGTGCGGGGACACATTCGCATTCTACACAATCACCCCAGTAGTGACGGTTTGCTTGCGGCAAACCCCTTCTCAGGTAAAGGGGAGGAGTGAGCTACTCCTCTGTCATACTATATGAAAGGCGCGCGGAAACACCATGCGGCCACAGGTCTATTTGCTTGGACAACAGACTTCCCCAAGTCCATTGCCAGCAGGCCATTTTATGGGGGGCGGAAGAGGGCATTTTCGGCCCTCCTCTTGCGCCCAGATCTTCGGGTGCAGGAAGGTACATTGGAAGTATTCTCCCTCTCCCATTCTGCTGCTATAACTTCTTCGGCGTTGGCAGCAACTGCCATGAGCTCTCGCTTCTAGCCACACATCTAAGAGGAAGAGGCTAATCTAACCTATGTATATTTAAGTCCCATGTATTATGGGATGACCCTATTGCCATCAACCTTGCACAAATCTAGACTTGCTCTTCCCAGTTTTCGATTGACCTAATTTTTTTTTTAAAATATGTTTAGTTTGGATGACAATGCATAGTAAAGCTAGATCACGTCATTCTAATGTACAAACTTTTAAAAAGAAAAGTTAGAAGAACTCTTTGCGTAAACAAAATGTCTGGTGCGAAACAAAACACATTCAAATAACAATATACATTTATGTCAATCAAATAGACATTGACTATGAAATAAGGTAACCATTATAATATTTATAATCGAAGTACATACCCTTTTTTGTGGATGGGTAATCATCAAATAACTGCCCCCGCTCTGGGCGGAGTGGGCGGGAGTGTCAAACTTGTAATGACTAAAACCCACTCATGTTCCATCTATTACTGTTAATGTTTCGGGTTGTTCAAAAGATATACAGGGGTATCTCTTCAATCAATCAATCAATCAATCAATCTTGGGCAATCTTGGCAGGTGGTGGCCCTGGCAGGCATACCCTTTTTTTTGGGGTGGGAAGTCATCAAATAACTTCCCCCGCCCTGGGCGGAGCGGGGGGGGTGTCAGACTTTTACTGACTAAAACTCACCCGTGTTCCTTTTATTGCCCAAAATGTTCCGGGGCCGCGGTATATCTTTCGAGCGACCCGCAACCCCGGCACAGGTGGCCCTGGAATTCCCCTCTAGTATTAGCAGCATGATGTTGCAATATGTTTAAAAAAAAAAAACAACAACAAAATATAGGTATGCTGAGGCATACCCTTACTTCAGCATATATTTTGTTTCTTTTTTTTTATAAACTTTTAAATTTACTATTTATTTTATCTGTATTTTCTTTATATGGAATAGTTCTAACATACTTCAAGCTGCATTAGACATCCTATGAGCCTGCAAACTTTCATTGCTTTTCTAGAATATCATAAACGGAAATTACCGTTCTTGGTAAACGGTGAAATGAGCGTATGCAGTTTGTTGATGCTAGAAAAACTCTTATAATCCTTACTAATATTATAAAAGCGAAAGTGAGTTTGTTTGTTTGTTACCTCTTCACGCTTTAATGGCTACACCGATTTTGATGAATTTTGGTACAGAGATAGTTGGGAACCAGGAGACGGACATAGGCTATTTTATTAAAAAAATAGTAGGATGTGAGGGAGAAAGATGGAAGAAAAGGGAAAACTTAGCGTTGCTATTACAAATCAATAAGGCGCAAGGGGACTGTGTTACCCCGAATTTAACGCGAGCGAAGCCGCGGGCAAAAGCTAGTATCTTTATAAAGTTATCTGTGCTATAACTCCATCGGTTTAGGTAGTAAACTAAAGGAAAACAAATCATAAATTGGGTTGTTTATAGGTGTGACACTTTCATGATTTAAAATACGCAATGACCAAATTAAATTGATTTACCTGGTACTAGTCGGGCAAGCTCCGCCCTTACATTACCTTCACCCAAAAAACGCTCCAAAAGAGGAACTCTTTTGTCTTCTGAGAGGTAGTGATAAAAGTTATGTTTATACAAACATAAGTTTTACATATTACGTTATCACTTATCATGTGAAACTTTGACGATTTCGTGTTTAAATAACGCCATTTGAATAAGCTATGGTAAGATTAAGGTATTTGTACTTGTATACCTGTGATTATAAAATGAATTTAGTTTATTTAAAACACAAAGAATACTATTGTAATAGAAGGTTTATCACCCCTGAGCCACGTGGTTTTTTTTGTTTGCCTTTAGTTTACTACCTAAACCGATGAAGTATAATACTAATATTAAAAATGTGGAAGTAGCTCTGTCTGTTGTATTTTCTGTTTGTTTTTAGGGTACCGTACCTCAAATGAAAAAAGCGGAACCCTTATTGGATCACTTTGTTGTCTGTCAAGACCCTTTATCTCGGGAACGCGTAGATGTACTGAGTTGTAATGAAAGCTGAAAAAAAACTACCGTCCAAGTCTACTACGAAAGAGATGTCAGCAAAGCAGAGGGGCCGGTTGTTCGAAAGAGATACCGCGGCCCCAGAATATAAAGGGCAAAAGAAGGAACATGGGTGGGTTTTAGTCAGTAAAGTTTAACACTACCTCCGCTCCGCCCAGAGCAAGGGAAGTTATACGATGATTTTCGATCCGCTAAAAACATATGAAAGATACTTCACTTATAAGGTATAAGTGAAGTAGCTTCTATAGCAAGAAGTTCCTCATGGCTTTGACCTTTCAAAACTGTGACATATCAATGAACTAGTGATTCATACATAAAGTACGTGCGTACAATAGATACCGGTGCGTCACCCGTCACGCGCTTCGTGCGAAGTAAGTTTTAATTTTATTTAATTGACTACCTGCACGGTATACGGAGAGTGAATCAGGGTTATCACTAACACATTGATAAACCGACTTGATCGACTTCAATTTAAATATACAATGGTGGCGAGTAAGTTACGAAAAACACTTGAGAGGTGAAAAAACTTGTATACACTCAACAAAAATAATCGTCGCGACACCAAACTGTTCAATGCGAAATAGAAAGACGAAACGAAAATAACTGGCTTGCTTTCTATGAGAGAGAGAGAGAGAGAGAATCACGCGCACGCCGCACGTCTTACAACTATAGCAAAAAGGGTCGGTACAAGTTTTGGCCTTAAGCATAAAGTGTCGTTATAACTTTTGGTCTTACTTTTTCCGTCTAGACCCCTTTCGCAAACGCGCGATAAGGAACTGTCATAAATGACAGAGTTAATACCTATTAGCTCTGTCATTTGTCATTTCTTCTGTCATTGTTACCTAACAAACATTAAAAAACAACCGAACCGAAACTCAGCGTTGCGGGTTGGTCCGAAACAGATACCGTAGCCCCGGAACACAAAGGGCAAAAGAAGGAATTTGCTTGGGTTTTAGTCAGCATAAGTCTGACACATTTTTCCGCTCCATCCACAGCGGAAGGATTCTGAATGAGTGCCCATCAGAAAAATAAATGGTAGGCTTTTGAGACATAAAAACAAAACACTACTGGTAACAACTTTGACTGTAACCTTTGCAGAAATCAAGTTAGGTTCCAATCTCTAGTAAATTGAAATAGATCTTAGCCTGGAGCTATTACAGTCTAAGATTCAAGGTGACGAAAGGACAGATTATGAGATGCCGTGATAAATATAACTTGGATTCAAGAAATTCTCTTTTGCCGAAAAATATTTTTTCAAGTCCAAGATACTACTAAAAATCAAGTTTCTTAAAAAAAGCTGGAGTCAATGGCATAGCTTCCAGGGTTAGCCAGCTGTAGTGGCAGAAGACTGGCTGTCATCTCGGAAGGGGGACTGTCAGCAAACTAGTCGTGGACTATAGATTTGCAAGCGTGAATGGTCGCCCCACTTACACAGGTTGCGACTTAGCAGTAGTCTATGTAACAAAACTAAAAAGTGGAAAATAACTTTACTTCTGGAAGTCGGTGACTTTTGTTTGTTTCTTTGACTTTTTTGCCACCGACTTCCGAAAGTGAAGTTATTTTTATATATATATTTTTTTAGGAAGTTGGTTTCTTTCTTTGAAAATAAGTTTTTTATTTCATCGTTTTTATTTTTGGTATGATGATATTGCAAATATTTTTTAACGAGTATTCATTTTCTACTGTTAAAGGAAATCAGAAAGATCTAAAAGATTACCTTATATTTTTATTGATCGTAAAGATTAAAAGATCATCCAAATATACATTTAAGAAAAATATTGTATTATAAGCAATAATTCATAAACTACCCAAGCAATATAAATAAAATTGATATGGGACCACGAAAAATATATTTAAGAACAAAAAAGAGTTATAAAAATCGCTGCACAGTTGGCAGAGTTATCGAACATCTGTCTAACAGTTTCCAACGGCGTGAGTTCTTCTCTTTCAAAGTTACGTGTATTGTTAAAAAGAAGAAAAATAAGACGTTTTTCTTTTTAAAGACATGCTAAGGATTATTACAAACACTTCGAACCATCTTTTCAACACAACCACCTTCTAAATAACACTCACGTGACAACCCTACAAATCGACGGGGTGCGAACATAATTAATTACACGTTAAAGTGAGAGTACGCGAGGGTTGTCACATAGCTGTAGCCCCGCAGAGGGTCGCGGGACGTAATTGTCATCAGGACCTTCAACCCTACGTCATACTTGTGTAAATATATATTTATGTTCTATTCAATTAACAGGAGACTCGCAATTATGATAGATAAATGCTTCCTGTTTTTTAACGTACAGTCGTGAGCCATGAAATGTGTACACTTATAAAATAAAATGAAAATAGCCTTTAATTACTCTGACCTTTGCAATACAGTAGTAACAATAACTTAATACTCTGCGATTATTGTGCCGATAGTCGTTACAGCCAACAATGGCTTAATTGCCAAGAGCCTCGACCAACACCTGAGGAGGCTCTCGTTAGATGGCTGGATCAATGGTTTGATACAGAAAGCGGTACTCTTGGATACGGCTTGTATTGTATCGTTTTTTGGAGCCCTGACTGCCGGTAGCTTGGACCCTG
Organism: Ochropleura plecta; assembly: GCA_905475445.1. Taxonomy (NCBI): domain Eukaryota; kingdom Metazoa; phylum Arthropoda; class Insecta; order Lepidoptera; family Noctuidae; genus Ochropleura; species Ochropleura plecta. The sequence goes on from FR997738.1 coordinate 10,519,005, forward strand.
TTCCCGATACCGCTGGGCTAATAATAAATAATTTTAGTACAGAGATAGTTGGGACCCTGGAGACGGACCTATCTCTTTGCTTTGTGTACCATCTAAGATATTAGAGAAGCTTGTTAATAATCGTCTCATTAGTTTTCTGGAAAAACATAGCCTATTGTCTGATCGCCAGTACGGCTTCAGACGTGGTAGATCAACAGAGCATGCTGTGGGACTTTTGACTGACATTGTCTCGTCAAAACTCGACAAAGGAAAACGGTCTATTGGTGTATTTCTGGACCTGGCCAAGGCATTTGATACAGTGTCTATTCCAATGCTACTAAAAAAGTTACATTGTCTAGGAGTAAGGGGCACCGCCAGGGACTGGTTTAGTAGCTACTTAATGGACAGAAAGCAGTATGTTGTGATTGGTGACAGTGTCAGCAAAGGCCTTGCAATCACTTTTGGTGTGCCACAGGGCAGCGTACTGGGGCCAACATTGTTTACCATGTACATAGATGACATGCTAAGGTTAAACATCCCACGGTCAGATATGATTTGCTACGCAGATGACACAGCGATCCTATTCCACGGTGATACATGGAAGGACGCTATAGTCACTGCTGAAAACGGCATGCGTCTAGTATCTAACTGGCTTGATAAAAATCTGCTAACTTTAAATATAGAAAAATCTCACTTTATACCATTTCACATTAGTCGCTCCTGCAACCCGGTAAATAATTGTATCAAAATACACAATATCCACTGTCATGCCACAAATTGCTGCTGTAATGAAGTGAGCAGAGTCAAATCCACCAAATATCTGGGCATCATAATTGACCAGAATTTATCTTTTAAGGAACAGATTTCGGCACTTTCTAAAAAAACCCGTAAGTTTATATATGTAATGAAATCCCTACGAGCCAGCGCCTCAAAAGACTTATGCAGAAAAGTTTACCTTGCTCTTTGTCAGTCGCTGCTGCAGTACTGTGTAGGAGTTTGGGGTAGCGCGGCTAAGTCATATATGCTTGAACTCGAACGTGCTCAACGCGCTGTTCTCAAAGTTTTCCTTGGTAAACCGCGACGATACCCAACCGACGACCTCTACAAAGAAGCCGGCGTCTTACGTGTCCGACAGCTCTATATCCTGAAGTCCCTTCTTAAACTTATTGCTACGTCAGGAAAACAATTCACATACACCCAAAGAGGAAGGGTAGGAGCTGACAGACTGCCGATCCCAATGGTTAGAACCGTATTTGCTACCCGATTTGCACTCTTTCTCCCTATTCGCGTGTTTAACACAATCAACAAATCAACACTAAGGATCCCTGGAAATACTTTCGAAGCTAAGATTGTTTTGAAGACATGGCTTCAGGACTTGTCCTATGATGAAACCGAAAGTATCTTGTGCCCTTTGACTTAACTAACTCTTAAACACAATCTCACTTACATAATCAAAACTTTCCCTAACCACTTCTCTCATACTGACTGACACATACACGTATACACACACACACACACACACACACACACACGCGCAAACTGCACATATACACGCACTCACACATGCGCACAAACCAATCCTCTTTCACAATGATACCATCATGCCCCATGATGTGTTCATTGATGCATGGCATCCTCTCAGGTGCATTTATATTATAATAAATAAATATTTTAATTTTGACTGTTGTTATTAATAAGTATTACTAGTTTGACTTTTTTTTTATTTTATTTTAAAATCTCCCCTTTTTAAATTATTTTTTTCCGAATAAGTTTTTAATTGTAATTCCCTTAATTGATTGTTATCTGTGTTATGTTGTGCTGCGTCACATTGAACAACGTCTATTATTCAACTTGCCTAACTGTAAATACTGGGCCACCGAGATACAGGCTATGCCTAGTTTGGGGCCCACGGCTACTTCTACTTTGCTTTATTTTTCTTTTAAATTTGCTTGTTGTATTTCAATGCTTTTATGTAACCTAACTAGTGTGTGTCAATAAAGATTTATTATTATTATTATTATTACATAAGCTAAAAAAAGTGAGAAAAGGGGAGAGAAAGATATTTTTTTTCGATCATCTCGCGGGTTAAAGTTAGCGTTAGCCCAAAGTACAAAGTACTATGCCACACGGACGAAGTCGCGGGCGGAAGCTAGTTCTCTATATAATTAACCAGTTGCCAGGTCAGGCTGTTTCGCGATATAGGCGTCCTCTATTTCCCTCCATTTATCAAAAGCAGTTCTTCCCCAACCTTTACAAATCATCCTTTACGTGTCTTCCTCTACGTCTTTTTCCATAGCTTGAGTTTTCAAAAGCAATTTTTTCCAACTGTATTTATAAACGTTTTAAGTACTCACGAACATAATAATTTGAAGTAACCTTCCGTTATTTCACAAGAAAATTACTTTTTGATTTAAGAAAGAAAAGAAAGAAAAAACATTTATCTGTCGCAAATTACGACGAGCACATAAAATAATAAACAAAAAAAAAATTCAACATTCAAAGCATCACAAACATTTACAGATACATACATGGGATAAAATAAAAAAGCTTGCACGTCGTGACTGCGACAGGTAGGTCACCACTCAGCATGGTGCTGTGCCATGGGAGCCCACAGCACAGCGCTGGTTTTCAGTGGTCAACCCATGAGTAAAACCTACGGAAGTCGAAACAGCATACATCAATATTTAGATTTAGCTTAGTGTTTCCATTTCAGTGGTTGTGATTGTATCATATATACATAAAGTGTTTTAGAGAGTTGACATTGACGTGTCCGTTTTTTAAAGATTCCGTACCTCAATAGAAAAATACGGAACCGTTATTGGATCACTTTGTAGTTCGTTTTTCTGTCGATCTCTCTGTCAAGGCCCTTTATCTTGGGAACGCGTGAAGGTATCAAGTTGAAATTAAAACCGTATACTCAAATTTGTCGTCTCTTTGTGCAGTGAAATCAACCCTCTATGTCTATGCAAAAGATATGGCCGTTTATGTCGCAAGTATGTACGGAACTTTTGGTGCGCGAATCTGACTCGCTTTTGGAAGATTTTTTAATAACTGGCAAACAATGATAGCTTTCCGAAGGGTCTATCAATAGATGGCCTTTATAGCCTGATCATCATGATAGGCATGTTAGCTTTGTTTCTGGCTTTGGTAACGCGTCATCGATAATTCTATGTTTTGAATGCAATTTAAAAAAAAAACTAAGAGCGAGCCAGACTCGCGCACCGAGACTTCCATACAAACTTCAACATAAACAGCCATACCTCCTGACTCCGTTGACTTGGAAGATTGATTTTGTCACAGCACAAGGGGACCACAGAGTTGATTATATGGTTTAGTATCAAATTTCCTCCACGTTTTCCCGAGTTAAAGGGTCTTGACAGACAGATGAATAACAAAATGGTACAATAAGGGTTCGGTTTTTTTCCTTTTGACATACGGAACCCTAAAAATGCCACTCGTGCCATATTTCATAACGGTAATCAATAAGCTAAAGATCATGTTGTAACAAAGTTTACTAACTCTTATAATAAGACCCGTAAAATACACAATTAGTAGCGTTCTCAGAAAGAAGTCAAAAAGTAATTAAGTCTCATAGTGACGGGCAGCGTAGCGCACTGCTACGAAGCTACGTCGTCGCTACGAGCTACGACACTACGTCGCTGCTACGAGCTACGAAGCGCAATTAAGAAGTATTACAAGTTTATGCAAATTATAGCTACTAGTATTTTCTTGGAAAACCAATTAAAATAATTAATTATTTCTTATACGATCTCTGAGACCTTTCGTGGGTAGACAGAAATATTCTTCGGTCGTCGCCGCCGATCGTCTTTGAGAATAATACGGAAATGCAAAAAATCAACAGGGGTATTGGACTGAGTAGAACTATTTATTCAAAATGAAACAAAAAAATTAAATAACACATGACTACATAATGTACATTACGTATTCAATCATAACTACATAATGTACATTATTCACAAATTTGATTTAAAAGAATGTTTATGGAGTTTCTTTCCCATTCTTTTCTCTAGAGATCTACCCTTTGTAATGGGCTACTGCAAATAACTACAGTACTTTCACAAGTTATTATGCCTTGTGACTGGACTATAACTTCATAATTTGGGTTTTTATGACATTTAAAAGTGCCGTGAATGGGCTATTTCAAATCAATGAGTTTGAGTTTGGAATACGCTTAGTAATATCCTGAAACACTTAGACCCTATGGCCCTAGTGTTGCAACCAAAAAGCTGAAACCTATAACCACCTATTAAGTTATTTCAAACGGCGCAAATGAAATAAACTGAAATAGAATTGAACTGCAGTTATATAATTATCAAACAATGCAACAGGTAAACAAACAATAAAATATTTGGCACGGTTCTAAATCTGAAAGTTCTGTAATATTGCGAATGAATTGGTTATTTTGTCGTACTTTTCCTATACAACGTTTATGTATTTATCGCCTGTTAAAAACATCGTGAGAAAGCATGTCAAAGAACTAAAAAATCAAGTAGATATTATATAATATGAACCAACCAATTTGCAATTAGTACATTACTACCCATTTTCATAAGTGATAGCATCTTACAAACGGATTTTGCTTCTTTTCATTGTTTTTTTTTAAACTTTGGCCCACACTAGAAATATCTTTAAACACATATACACAAACAGCCAGACCCAGAACAACTATCTGTAGGCCATACAAATATTTATTCTGTGCTGGGATCGAACCCGCGACACGCAGCGCAGCAGTCGATTTCTCGAGTACTGTAACATTTTTTCTGTAAAACTCGCCGGCTGGAAGAATCGAGGATTATCTTAGTTTCCTACTTACTATATAACGCCATGAGTCAGGAGCCTGGGAGATACTATACCAGACAAATATCAGAATTCCATGCTCTGCGGGCTCTATCACCAAGTGCGTACGACCTCACCATCATTCCTTGAAAGATATTCATGGCCGATCTTATGGTGTGTGTTTGCCTGTCGCTTAGGCTTATTAAGGTTAGAAACTAGTGTGGATGCAGTTCACATAATCTGAATTTATTATGAATGCCTTCGCGCGACAAACTTTGCACACGGGTGCAAAGTTTCATACATTGTTACCCTACATTTTTGTAAACAATCGTGCGACGGGTTAAGAGATATTACGAGTCCTTACTAATATTATAAAAGCGAAAGTTAGTTTGTTTGTTTGTTACGTCTTCACGCCTAAATGGCCAAACCGGTTTTGATGAATTTTGGTACAGAGATAGTTGGGACCCTGGAGACGGACATAGGCTAAATAAAAAAAAAGTGAGAAAAGGGGGCGAAAGAGGGAAGAAAAGGGGAGAGAAAGATATATTTTTTTCGATCATGACGCGGTTTAAAGTTACCGTTAGCCCAAAGTAACTATGCCACGTGGACGAAGTCGCGGGTGGAAGCTAGTACTGTATAAAATTCTTTATCTTCCTTAGAAAATGGAGGATCTTTTGACCAGCCGGATTTTGTGTCTGGTGTGTGACAGACCGATGACTGGTTTTATGTACATCCATCACATTTAAGTATGATTTAGACCATGTGTCGCCACATCAGTACAGAAAACTGCTATAAGCATCTTCCATTAATTTGTTAATTTTGTTTGTTGGTTATTGTTTCAGACGATGACATGAAGGAGCGAGTAGCGTAGCGGGCGGCATGGCGGGCATGCCCGTGCTTGGGAACAGCGTCGGCGCAGGAGAGCTGCGAGATAACAACCGCGGTGAGTCACTGTAACCTCTACCTTAATAGGGAAGAGTTGACTATTACTGACACTACAACGTACTATACAGTGGCATGCCTGAGACAAAAATACGGTAACCCACAGGGCAAGCAGACTGTTCAGAAACCTTTTTATTTTAGAATAGGAAATCATCAAATAACTTCTCCCGCTCTTGGTGGGATCCATGTTTCTTCTTTTGCCATTTGTGTTCCGGGACCGCAGTATCTCTTTCGAACCACATATTTTTGAGGTGCGCGTGGAAAACGAACGCGTCGTCGACATGGTGTTCAGAAACCTTACAATCCTGAACAGTAGTAGGCTATAAAGGCTTTCCAAACTTACTGGCTTGTATGAAAGTACCTCCAGAAATACTATACAGGGTTATTTGTAAAACACTGGCAACGTCTCAGGACCATGTTACTAACATCATAATCAACAACTTTTGTTCTAGGACATTTAAACATTTATCATATTTTAGTTCATCAGATTTTCATACAAAAATAAAAATATTGAAATTGAACGCTCTAAATGTTACGAAATCTATGCGAAGCAAACGTACCTACAAGCGGCGGTGTAGGTATGTAGGTACAGCAAAATACGGAGTTGAAATGTGTTAGATAGGACAACGAAATCTTGAAGATTTGTTTTTGGTAAATGTAAAAATTTTTGTAAAAAATCATAGAACAAAAGTTGTTGTTTATGATGATTGTAATACAGTCCTGCAAGGTTGTCGGTGTTTTACAAATAACCCTGTATATGCTCCAGTTGTCACCAATATAACTAATTGACCAATCATAAATTAACCAATAATTTATTAATTCTAACTTACGCAGTTTAGTCCAACGATATTTAACGCATATTTCGCCTGTACCAAAAATTTGTCTTTTTGTGAGCAAAAGGTCGGATCGACAGTTTGTTTCATTTCTTAAGTCCCTTGATGGTGTGTGTGTCTGCAATTTAGAGCAACTTAAGACAAACATGTGTAACATAATCTGTCCAGTAATAATATTTTTCATTCTATATTTTACCGTGTAGAATCAGAGTGGTCCTCAAATTAAGGTGAAGTTCAAGAACCAAGTTTAAAATAATGAGGCTTAATTTTTCAAGTACCTCTGCAGTGCTTAGCGGTTGCGTTTAATATTCCGAATAAAGTTTTCTCGCAGAAAATCACGGGCTTACAGAAATCTTAGCAATAAATGAACTGAATGCAATTGAAAAACTATTATTATTATTGACTCATCGCGTGACCAGAGTGCTGGCCTTGTCAGACAGACAGACGTAGAACAAAGTGATCTGATAAGGGTACCGTTTTTCCTTTTGGCGAACGGAACTCTAAAAACACACTGTATTATTGCACTACTAGCTTTTACCCGCGGCTTCGCTCGCGTTTGATTCGAGGTAACACACAACCCCTTTCCTGATTTGCAGGTACCTGCTACCTGTAGTTTTTGCCCTTACGCTTTATTTATTGTAATAGAAAAGTTAAGTTTTCCCTTTTCTTCCCTCTTTTTTCCTCATTTCTCACTTTTTTAACCCATGTCCGTCTCCAGGTTCTCAACTATCTGTACCAAAATTCATTAAAATCAGTTTAGCCATTTAGACGTGAAGATGTAACAAAGAAACAAACTCACTTTCGCTTGAAAGAAAAAGAAAAAGGATTTGAAAGTGTCACTAATGAGGAACAAATTAGGCGTGATAAATAGATACGTCCAAAACCTTTAAAAAACGCAATGTTAATTAATCTTCCAGTCGCAGCGAACGTTATCAAAAGCAGTCAGTTGCAGCGACACCCTTGACATCACTTGTTGTCAAAAGTTTTCACTGAAACGCCAAGTTTGTCCGATATCAATATTTAAAAATAAACAGAAGTCACTGAAAGTATTTCTGTGAACCGTTTTGAATTTTTAGGTCCTAATAAATCCGTGAATATATCTGTAACAAACATACGGAATAATATCATCGGCTTAGCCTAAAAAAACTTAGCTATAAATATTGATGGTTTAATGATTATCGAATGTGACCATCATCATCTGCCTAGCCTTTTCCCAACTATGTTGGGCTCGGCTTCCAGTCTAACCGGATGCAGCTGAATATCAGTATTTTACATGGAGCGACTGCCTATCTGACCTCCACAACCCAGTTAATACTGGGTAATACGATACCCCTTGGTAAGACTGGTTGTCAGACTTTCGGAACACTGACTACCTGTAACGACTGTCAAAGATCTACAAATGACAACCGGGACCAACGGCTTAACGTGCTTTCCGAGGCACGGAGGAAACTCGGTATGTAACGGGTGGTCGTCACCCATCCACAGACCAACCTAGGCAAGCGCGGCTTAACCTTAAGATCGACCATCGCTGCTTATTTGAAAAATTCTCCTTATATAGTATACTTTGGAATCCTTACTAATATTATAATAGCGAAAGTGAGTTTGTTTGTTACGTCTTCACGCCTTAATGGCTAAACCGATTTTGATGAATTTTGGTACAGAAATAGTTGGGGGGACCCTGGAGACGGGCATGGGCTATTTTTTTTAAAGAGGGAATCGAGGGAGAAAGAGGAAAGAATAGAGAGAAAACTTAGCTTTGCTATTACAATCAATAAGGCGCAAGGGCAAAAACTACAGGTAGCAGGTACCTGCAAATCAGGAAAGGGGAACTGTGTTACCCCGAATTCAACGCGAGCGAAGCCGCGTACAAAAGCTGGTTTCTCCATAAAACTCCCAATTAACTCCGATTTCTTGCATAACCGTTAATCGACGTATCAATAAGAACATACGTTAGTGTGGAGAGCAGGCTAGTATTTGTTTAGGCTCTAAATTACCAAGCTCTCGCAGGATTAGTAGCTGCGGTAACATTTAGTTAGGATATGTTTTGCGAATAAACTTACTTAGTAATCGTTGTTTTTTTTATCTAAATTTATGTGTTCACTAAGAGCTCATACACGTAGACCGGGGTAAAAAATAGCCTGTGTCAATCCAGAGTTCCAGACTAATTAAGAAAAAATTTAGAACTATTAAGTGTGCTAAATTTAACTCAAATCTGTTCAGTAGTTTTTGCGTACAAGTGTAACAAATATCAATCCGTCCTCTCAAACTTTCGCATTTATACAGGATGGAAAAATACGTCGGGCCCTACAAAAAACCCTGGCGGGAAACTACCTTAAATTCTTAACTTGGCTCATTTTACTTCCCGGGCGAGTTTTAGAAAATCTTTGAATGTAGTTTTGTTTCTTTTTGAAAATAAAGGAATGTCTCCTTTAAGTAAAATGGGCCAACTTAAAATTTTAAGGTAGTTATACTCCAGGGCCCGATTTTTTTCCACCCTGTACATTACTGTGTACATTATTAGTGAATCAATACCGTTTATGTTTTTTTTTATTTATTAGTAGCTATAATATGATACACCTTTTTCTTTTACATTTCGTCACCCATTTTTTCCTCGACCTTCCTTTCCCTCGTGATCAACATGTTTTGTATTTTGTTACTCTTTTAGTCACATGTCTTTCATCCCTGCTCATTCACTGTCCTCAATCACTCTGTAAAAGAGTCATCAAGTCTAATTCAACATTTGTATTGTTTGTTTGTGTGCAGAGGCCAGCAACAGGTCGTCGAGTAGCGGCTCCCGACGCGGCTCTTCCCCACAACACGCACAGGTAAACACTTGAACTTGTTTGTAAACATTAGCACACTTACTAGTCTAACTTGGGCGAATCAGATGTGATTAGGAAAATAATGATTTACAGAATATCTCTAGCGATCTACGAGAGACGCCGGTGATTATGTCTTTCTACATTGTTTTCACCAATAACTTTATTAATCCAGAAAGTACATTTACAAAGTTAGTCTCTGGTCTCCACACTAAGGCTCCCTGTGTCGTGGAGGCCAGTCTCTTCCCTTCGTTACAAAGAAATTTGCAATACTTACAGAATTTATCAAAAAAACAAATAAAATAAAAAAGCAAAAATATTTGAAAAGTAAAAAGAGACACAGGATAAATTACATCTTGATGAGTGTTGAGTGTATGTGTAACACATATGGTGTCACATATATGTTTAATCTCAACATGAATGATGGAACTGTGCGTGTCTATGGAGTTTCTTGCCCATTCTTTTCCAAAGAGATCTACGCTTTTGAATGGGTAACTACAGTACTATTCATCTTTTAGCTTCATCCTTTTGCTGACATTCTGAAGTGCCCGTAATGGCCTCATTTTAAAAAAAAGTATTTTTAAATTATTGTTTATATAAATATATGTATTTATAATAATATGGTATCTGATGGCAGCTGCGTGTTGCGTGTGGGTTGTAGACGAATCACCGATCGCCGTACGATGTCTCGTGATATGGAAACTGCAAGATTAATCTGTATTTTTTTTTGTGACAGGAGCATGAGACATGTGACGCTACGGTGCACAAATCAGACCTGACGCGGACGCGGCCCCCTAGCTATGAGCGAGAGTACCACGACAAAGTGTCCACCATGGTGAGTGACTTCTTGATTTTTCTTCTCTCAGATTTTCTCCTACTAGTACGAAGCAACCTGGACAGTAGTGGACAGCTCTATCGATTGACTTATTCAAGTCCTAGTCAATTCGATGTTCACGACGGACAGGAGTGAATGTGTGGCATACCATGTTTTGGGGCTCTGATTGATTAGTTGGTCTTGCGGTTGCAAGTGCGATTAACGAGCAGGGGGTCCTGGGTTCAATTTCCGGGTTGGGCATAAAGTGGTATGTTGATGGAATGGTAGTACCCACAAGCCTCCAAAAGCTCGTTAAACTGTTGGTACTACGCCTGACCTCTCTCTGGTGGAGAAGCTTGTCGAATTGCATAACCAATCGGTTCCCATCGGACTAAGAGATTAAGGGAATATATATTGCACCTGTGCCTGCAAACACACTCTTGCAATATGATATCAAGCCAGCTTGTATCTGTTGCAGCCAATCAGATCTCTCAGAAATTTCAAAGTTCTTGTTCTTGTGTTCTCGCAGAGTTTTCAAATAAGTGGAATTAAAAGAGTCAGACACATATTTTGTATTTTCCTCTTCTTATTCGTCCAGAAAAGATGTACTGTAATTATACTACCATACTTATTTTGAGCAGCGTTAGTTTGATGAGTATGAACCAGCGAAAATAGAGAAGTTGAGACCTCTCTATTTTCGCCTTCAGTCAGTCTTTCTGTGTGCCTGTTTTACACCTTAACGGATACATTCAAACTATGGTCCCGGTAAAAACATAGGATACGTTTATCCCAATATTACGTGGGACAACTTCCTGTGGCGAAACTGAGGGTAAGGATCGAAAATAATAATTTTGACATTTTGATCCTGATTATTCACGATCATAATTACACAGCAAAATCTATATTTATCGACAACCTTTAAGGTACTCCTAGTTCCGATGATCGTGTTATAATATCCCAAAGCTGTCAAGTTAGAAGTCGACCGCAGTAACTTGATTGTAGGTAAACTTTAAAGGTTAATCACGCTGTTGCTCAACTCCGCGGGGGCGAAGATATTGAGCTCAACGGCTCAACCCACGTAATTGGCTGAGTAAGCGCTGTTTATAGTAGAAACTGGTTCTGGTAAAACAAGGAATTTGTCGTGTTCTGATCTAAGTTAGCTATTTGCGTTACGCCCCTCAGTTCTAGGCGTGTTATACTAGGTAACAATACGTTGTTCTGAAACTCCAAGACTAACCCCTATATCCAAACTGCATTTAAAGATAGATATAGAAGTAGGAAGACGGTTATTTATCATTTAACTAATATTAACAAATTCTTGCCAAGTTTTTTTTCCATTTGTAGACAGAAGAAAAAATAGGTATGTATTATAAAAGTTAAATCAAATCAAATCATTTATTCTTTGCAAACATGGGTAATTTGTACATAGATGTTTTCATATTATATACTATAGTTCTCCATATTTTACCGTCGCATAGGTATGCAAATAATATTCAAAGCTAAATTAATGACTGTTTGGAAGGATTATACATAGCTATAGTTATATGTTTATTGTTAAGCTTGCATATCGTCTTAGAGTAAGTACTTAGTTGAAAATAAAGCTTTGAATCGAACACACGTCTTCATCATTCCAATTTCTGTGCCAATCAAATCAAGTGAACCTTAAGCCACTAAACATATGGTCCAAACGAACCGGATTTATTTAACATTTTTTATTTTCGTTATAAAAACTGTTCGACTAAACGTAAACAATGGGATCGCACATTCCTTAGCGATAAGAGTGAATAACAAACTCATTAGTGAAGACTTTATTTAACTACGAGTTATTACATCGCCAAAACTTAGTGTCTACTTGAACTTGGTTTAAAACAGTGATTAAAGTGCCCTTTAACCAAAATGAGTACATCAAGCAGCCAATTACTCAATCTTCTGGAAGAAACAGCTGGTAAAATGCAGAAGGCCCAAGTTAATTTAAAGAAATGTTCCAAGTCACGATTAACAAAGGGTTATATTCAAGCAAGACTACAATGTATAGAAGAGTATTGGCAGTTCTTTAAATCAACACATGACGAACTTGTGAAGTGTACGCCGAAAGATCAACGTGCGAACATCCACTACTATGTTAACGAAGATTATTACGTAATCGAAGACTTATTTTTGTGTTTACAAGGAGATTTAAAGGATATGATTTCTACAATGGCACCTAAAGGAGACGTTTGTAGCAACACAGCGTTTAACCAAACTCAAGTTAAATTGCCTAGAATCCAGCTCCCTGAATTTAATGGCAATTATGATGATTGGCCTACTTATCATGACTTGTTTATATCATTAGTCCATGAAAATACGTCGCTAAGTTTGGTACAGAAGTTACAATACCTAAAATCAAGTATCACCGGTGAAGCTGAAGCCCTGCTGAAACATATAAAGGTCACAGAAAATAACTATGAACAAGCATGGGATATATTAAAGAATCGTTTCGGGAACAAACGAGTTATAGTGAATACGTTGTTCAGACGACTTACCGGGCAAAAGGCGATCAAGACACCAACTGCAAATCAGATAAAGGCCTTGCTAGACACTACAACTGAATGTTTGAATAGTCTACGTAATCAGGACTTATCTATTGAAAATTGGGACCCTCTAATTATATTTTTAGTGGTACAGAAATTAGACCCTGAGACCCATAAGGATTGGGAAGAGCTTACATACACTCAGGAGTTTTACAAGTTACCCACGTTGAAAGATTTCTACAAAATTTTTGGAGTCTAAGTTCCGTACATTGGAGTTGGTGACATCTAGCGGTATTTCTGCTGCCTCGAAGAATAAAACCAACACAGATAAGTCGTGCCATGTTTCTGCAACCACACCGGCGAAGACGTGCACAATGTGCAAGGAAAATCATGCCCTATGCCATTGTAAAGATTTTACAAAGCTTCAACCTATGGAAAGAAGTGAGTTTGTTAAGAAGAGTAGCCTTTGCTACAATTGTCTGGCACCAGGGCATACAGCCTGGAAATGTCGTGTACCTGTATTCTGTCGTCGATGCAACCGCCGGCACCACACACTGCTGCACCAGCAGAAAGGTAATATCAAGCAGTCAGACAATGCACAAACTCCACACAGTCAACTCGAAGGAAAGGAACCAAATAAAGAAGAAACAAAGGAAGACGTCGCAATATCATCACACTTCACCACGAAGAAGTCCACAGCTTTGCTGGCAACAGCATTAGTGTATGTAAGAGATAATAATGGACTCACAATAGTATTGCGCGCCTTAATTGACCAAGGGTCACATGAAAGTTTTATCAGTGAGAGAGCAGCACAAAGACTGAAGATAAAACGCAAATCAAGCAGAGGAACAATCACAACAGTTGGAGGGAAACAGACGCAAATAAACCACATAGTGGAATTTGATCTACTATCTCGATGTGAAGAAGATTTCAAGGTTTCTTTGAAGGCATACGTCATACCCAAGAACATAACCTCCAATTTGCCACCAAGACATTTCACCCACAAAATCGCTGCTTGGCCGCATTTACAAGGCCTCGCCCTGGCAGACCCAAGTTACAATCAACCAGGACGAGTGGACCTTTTATTAGGTGTTCAAATATATGAAATCATTATGAAAGGCGGTCTGGTAAGGGGTCCACTAGGCTCTCCAAGTGCGCAAGATACACGCCTAGGATGGATTCTCTTTGGAAGGGTGGAAGAAAACACTTCTTCGGAAGATAATATTACTGTCATGCATCAGCATATCGATATGGAAGACATGCTGAAATCTTTTTGGGAAGTTGAAGATGACAGTAAGAAGACACTAACAAAAGATGAAGAACACTGTGAGAAAATTTACAAGGAAACTTATAAGCGAACTATTGAAGGAAGATATGTGGTAAAATTACCATTTAAAACAGAAACACCAAAGTCGTGTGATGGTAAAACTAGAGATATAGCTTTGAGAAGATACATGCAACTCGAAAAACGTTTTGAGACTGATGAAAAATTGAGGATGGAATACAGTAAAGTGATGAAGGAGTATATTGATCTGAAACACATGGAGTTAGTTCCATTAAACGAGATAGAGAAGTCAGCAGTATACTTACCACACCATCCAGTCCTGAAAGAAACAAGTGAAACAACGAAGGTTAGAGTTGTCTTTAATGCATCGTCTAAGGGTTGCAATAATATATCTCTTAATGACGAACTGTTGGTAGGACCTCAGCTGCAAGAAGAAATGAGATATCTAGTCATGAGGTGGAGAATGAAACCTATCTGTTTTGTGTCTGACATAGAGAAAATGTACAGACAGGTGTTGGTAACAAAAGAAGATGCAGATTACCAGCGTATCCTTTGGCGTCAGCATCCAACTGAAACAATTAAGGATTATCGTCTGCTACGAGTCACATTTGGCACTGCTTCTGCCCCCTACCTTGCTGTTAAAACACTGCAACAACTAGCAGAAGATGAAGGCAAAGACTATCCTATAGCAACTGAAATCATCAAGCATGATTTTTTTATGGATGACTTAATGTCTGGAGAGGATACAGTAAAACAGGCTATAGAAGTAGCTAAAGATATCAACCACATCCTATAGAAAGGAGGTTTCAAGCTGCAGAAATGGGCATCTAACAGTAGCCAATTTCTGAAACAATTTGAAGTTGACCAACATAGTAAGCAAGTTAAAATAGATATGAAGTTGCACGGTACCGTCAGAACACTAGGTTTATCCTGGAATATGGGTGAAGACACTGTTCATTATCATCTTGATTATGACCTTATGACTGGAGTCGTGACCAAAAGGAAGATTTTGGCTGACATTCACCGGCTATTCGATCCGCTGGGTTGGCTAGCACCGGCGATAGTACCTGCAAAAATATTAATCCAAAGTTTGTGGCTGAAGCGAAGCGCCTGGGATGACGAAGTAGACCCTGAAATAGAAAAAGAATGGATTAGTATAAGAGAACGCTTATCACATTTGAAGGTTGTTGAACTGCGGCGATGGTTACAATGTACAAGTGAAAGCATGAAGCACGCTTCTGTCCACGGTTACTGCGATGCTTCAGAAAAGGCATACGGAGCTGTTGCTTACCTGAGGGTGCTGGGAGAAGATGATCATTACAAAACAACCATCATTGCTGCCAAATCCAGAGTCGCACCTGTAAAACCAATGTCACTACCGCGACTCGAGCTATGCGGCGCAGTACTTCTTTCAAAATTATTGAAGCAAATAAGTGAAGCTATGCAAATTCCTACTAATCAAATATTTTCGTGGACGGACTCGACAATTGTTTTATCATGGTTGCAAGGAGATCCTTCAAGATGGCAAACCTTTGTAAGGAACAGAGTCGTTATGATACTTGATAACATCGGCAACAAATGGTTTCACGTACAATCAAAAGAAAATCCAGCAGATATCGTATCGAGAGGCATGCTGTTATCAGATTTAAAGAATTGTGGATTATGGTGGGAAGGACCTGAGTGGCTAAAAGAAAGGGAAATAATATTTACAAGCATAAACACTTCGACCGACCTAGAAATGAGGAAAAATATGAATGTGAACGTGGCAACAGAACAACAATCTGTCGAAGGAAAAAAATGGTCAACCCAATTTGAGGTTTGCGAAACACTGACGGAGTTATTGCAAACAGTGACGTACTGCAGACAATTCTTGAACCTGAAAAAGGATAAAACACAGATTAGTATAAACACAGAAGAATTGAGAAGATCCTTACACAAATCTATACAAATAACACAAAGAGAATGTTTCGAAGAAGAAATTAAAGACCTGAAGGAGAAAGGTAAAGTTAAAAACAGAAGTGTATTAAAATCACTCAATCCATTTTTAGATCAAAATCAGATCCTCAGGGTGGGCGGTAGAATTCGACACGCCAATATAGACAAAGATAGAAAACACCCCATCATCTTAGACAATAAATCATATTTAACAAGACTCATTGTGGCTGATGCACATAAGGTAACTTTACATGGGGGAGTACAGTTAATGTATAATTACATTCGATCTAAATACTGGATTGTGAAAGGAAGAAATTTTATAAAGTCTCATGTACACAAATGTGTGATCTGCGCTAAACAACGAGCTGGAACTAGGAATCAGTTTATGGGGGACTTACCTAAAGACCGAGTGACACCTGCCCGAGCATTTTTGAACTGTGGCGTCGACTTTGCTGGCCCGTTCCAAATTCTAATGTCTAAAGGAAGAGGCGCTAAAACCAACAAGGGCTATATTTCATTGTTTATTTGTATGGCAACTAAAGCCATACATTTAGAACTCGTTGGCGACTTGACATCTGAAGCATTCATTGGAGCGTTTAGAAGATTTGTGTCACGTAGAGGAAGATGCAATCACATGTGGAGTGACCAGGGCCGCAACTTTATAGGAGCCAACAAAGATCTGATCGAAGCCTGGAACGCAGCTAAGCTAGAATTCAATGGTGATATCGTAGACACTTTGGCCAAGGATGGGACGCAGTGGCATTTTATACCGGGATACAGTCCGAACTTTGGTGGCCTATGGGAATCCGGTATAAAATCAACCAAATATCACCTGAAACGAGTACTGAACAGTCACATGACATTTGAAGAGATGACTACACTTTTGTGCCAGATCGAGGCTTGCCTAAACTCGCGACCGTTGTGCCCCATCAATGATTCAGACAAGGATGACATGGAGGTCCTCACTCCAGGACACTTCCTGATAGGGGAAGCACCGATCACTGTACCTTCACCAAGCTTGAAAGACGTTTCTGTCAGCAAGCTATCTAGATGGCAGCACACTCAAAAGTTATTAAACGACTTTTGGCACCGATGGCAACATGAGTACTTAGCAAGGCTACAGCAACGCCCGAAGTGGTTATAGACAATTCCAGACTTAGAAGTTGGTCAGATAGTGCTCGTAAAGACTGACCATGCTGGACCAGGGAAATGGCCGCTTGGACGCATCATAGATAAACACCCTGGCCAAGATGCAGTTACTAGAGTGTATAGTGTGAAAACTGGTAACCACATAGTTAAGCGATCAATTGGAAAATTATGTCTTCTACCTGTAGACACTAAGTCTTAAATTGTATAAGCATAGCGTTAAGATTCCTTAAATTGTTTTGTTGTGTATGCAGTAAAGTAGAATTAATTTACGAAGCATGTTATTCCATAAGTTTACAGTTTGTTATAGTTATGACTATCCACAATTTTGTTTCTTGTATTGATTGATATTTGCTATGTGTAAATTAATTCAACATAAAAAAACTTATTTTTGTTTTTAAAAGAACTTAAGCTCTTTTGGTGGGCGGTATGTTTGGAAGGATTATACATAGCTATAGTTATATGTTTATTGTTAAGCTTGCATATCGTCTTAGAGTAAGTACTTAGTTGAAAATAAAGCTTTGAATCGAACACACGTCTTCATCATTCCAATTTCTGTGCCAATCAAAAGTGAACCTTAAGCCACTAAACAATGACATAATTATAAATATGCATAAGATTTTATTGAAAATTATTAGGAAATAAATGTCAAATCAGAAAAATTACAAAAATTACAATTATTTAAATTAAAATAATGTCAGACTAGTAATAATAATAGGTATACAATTACAATTTATAACATTAGAACACAATTTTTGAAAGCTAAATTAATGACATAATTATAAATATACATAAGAATTTATTGAAAATTATTAGGAAATAAATTTCAAATCATAAAAATTACTAGAATGTCAATTATTAGAATTAAAATAATGTCAGACTAGTAATAATAATATACAATTATTTTTCAATTATTTTTTTAAAGAAGTATTTAAAAATGTATTTGTAAGTATAATGAATGAATAAAGAGAACTAAATATACAATAAAAGTAAAAGTTAATTGAAGGGTTAAGTAGAAAAAAGGTGTTTACTAGCATTTGCTTACTGATTTAAAAATTATAAATATCAAATCATCTTAGCAATTAATTCAATAGTTTTAAATTATAATAAATCAATATTTTGAATATTTAAAACCTATTTTCATGCAACAATGTCGGTTTTTTTTATTTTGTCAGATAAACCCTTTGTCTACCCAAGTAATATAAATAAACATACAAAAAAAAACCTTACAGTCGAATTGAGAATATGCTCTTTTTTTTGAAGTCAGGTAATGAACGAAGGCTTTTCTTAGAATATTTGCGTTGTTTATTTTTTCAGAACAGTCATGGCATTGTTTTTTTTTAACAGGCCACGCTAAGCGGCGCTGGTGTGGTGACTCATACAGCGCCATCTTACGAGGAACAGCGCGCCAACCCCGCGCTGCTGAGTCGGGGCGCTAGTGGCACTCCAGGCGGGCGGAGTGTGAGGGATGATGGGTACTGCTCAGCAAGCAGCACACCAAGGGCGTTTGGTATGTCACCGTAGTACTCTTGCATGAAATATTTATTTTATTTCAAGGTTACCTATCGACTAAATGATAATGTTTTTTTTATAATTTTTATAAATGTAATGTCGTTTTTAATGAAATTAAATTTAATGATGTAATATATTATTTAATAAAATGGACTTATTTTAGAAGTATAATTAGTGACGGGCCTGTTGGTCTAGTGGTTAGTGGCCCTGACTGCTAAGCCGGAGGTCGTGGGTTCGATTCCCACCCAGGACAAACTTTGTGTGATGAGCATGATTGTTTGTTCTGTGTCTGGGTGTGATTTATCTATAATATGTATGTATTTATAAATTATATAAGTATGTATATCAGTTGTCTGGTTACCATAACACAAGCTCTGCTTAGCTTGGGATCAGATAGCCGTGTGTGAGTTGTCCCAAGATATTTATTTATTTATTTATTTAGTGATAATATTTCTAATAGATTTTATAATTGATTAGTGTTTCTGACTGAAATCGCCAACCCTTGTAAAAGTATGTATGAGTAATAAGCTCTAAATATGTTGTGTAAACAATTGTTGGCTAACCGAAATAAATAAATAAATAAGCCCGCCTCGAGCAAGCGTGGTGATCAGCCCTCGCGCCTTCTCGGTTTGAGAAGAGGCATTTGCCCAGCTTTGGGACAGTTATTATAATACGCCACCGTATTATATAAATGTTTCTGTTTGTTATAACGCGAAAAATCACTGGTTTCTTTTTTCATTCGAAAGATAAAAGACGGTAATAACGTCACAGTATATGTCTCAAACAAAGTTATTAATAAAAAATATTTCAATAAAAATTCTAGATCAACAGTTTGACAGCACGGTTGGCACAGTGGTTAAGCTATTGGCTTGCGGGTTTGATTCCCGCAAATGTTACAAACACCAAAACTGACATACACAAGCAGCCAGACCCGGAACAACTCTCTGTTTGATACTCAAATATTTGGCCCGTGCGGGAATCGAACCAATCGCAAAACCATTTTGCCAACCGTGCCGTCAAAATGTTTGTAAGATTTAAACTGACATACACAAGGAGCCATGATACAGGAGACATTCCAAGAGAAAGTAGGAATTTCTCCTGTAGGGCAAAGTTTAAAAAATAAATAACAACTACTTAGACTCATTCCATTGTATTGCAATTAAATACAGTATCGACTCAACTGAAAAACGAGGTGCACAAGAGCAGAAATATATTAAAAACTCTAAGCTTCGCCAGGTGGCGCTGTGGCACTCGAGTAGAAACTTATTGCCACTTCACTATTTATTCCGCCACTCTTGTTTGACTTGGCGGGAAACTTTGTTTTGCGGCCTCCTTGACTGAACCGGTGAATTAATTTTATTGGAAAATTGAAATAATAGACTTTTGATCAAGCTTTGGAAAGTTTTTATGGTAGGTTTGTTTGGTTGAATCTTTAATCTATTTGTGGTTTAACATAACTTTAACTATTATTCACATATATACAGAACTAACTTAGCATACAAACTAAAAATATATACACAAACTAATAATAAAAATATGTACAAGTAAAAAATGGTAAATAAAGCCAACAGGAAAATTGCCGGCCAACGTGGTAACGTTGGATGGCAATGTTAATTTTGTTGGTCAAAAAATATTACATAACTTGAAATAGGCTTAAAACGACTTAAATAAAATCACTAAAAGACACTATGATTTTGCTTTTCTTTACTGACGATTCGGACACCGAAACCTGCTTACACTTAGATAAAAACTTCCAAACCAAGGTATGGAAGGAAATTTTAATGCTAGAAATTCGTCTCTCCACCTGGCCAACCTAGCCTATTTTTGAAAAAATAAAGCAGTTTATAACCGGTATTTAATAAAAAAGTATTCGTATTTTTTTTCATATTTTAAAACATTTCGTTTATCTTACTGTACAAAACAGTATAATAATAGCAGACGGTCGGGTCGATCTTTAGGTTAAGCTGCGCTTGCCTAGGTTGGTCTGTGGATAGGTGACCACCCATTAAATAACGAGTCTGTGTCTGTGCCTCGGAAAGCACGTTAAGCCGTTGGTCCCGGCTGTCATTTGTTTTAGATAGTCCACTGACTCTGACAAAAGTTCCGAAAGTCTGACAACCAGTCTTACCAAGGGGTACCGGTGACCTCCACAACCCAGTTACTACTAGGTTATTACTAATAACCTAGTAGTAGCTGGGTTGTGGAGGTCAGATTGGCAGTCGCTCTATGTAAAATACTGATATTCAGCTGCATTCGGTTAGACTGGGAACCCCAACAAACTTGGGAAAAGCCTAGGCAAATGATAACTGTAATAAGCAGCTTCAATAATATGAAGGCATTTAAAAAGTAATAAATAAAATAAGTGAAAAAAATACTGAAATTAAAATACATACACAAAACAAACTACGTACCTAGTAATAGAAACACGCAAACAAGAAAAGTAAGGACGATAACGTTTAAAAAAATCTAAACATTTCTACAAACGAAAGATGTTTTTAAAAAATCTGCAGAATATAACTTTCTTTGCAACATTAAAGATCAAACAAAACCGTAGGTTTGGTAATCTGTATGCGGTCAAACGGAAGATGTCTCCTGAGACCAACATCTTTTAGCTTCATCGTCTAAGCTTTTGATTACTTTACCGAAAACCAGACTCACATGTAAATAAATATAATATGTAAGTATATATACATATTTATATACTAGTACCACCCTCCACTCAGCTCCCAACTCTTGTAGCGTGATGTTATACAGCCGATAGCTGTGTATACAAACCAAACTGTTGGAAAGAAGACCACTTTGATTTTTTTGCAATCCTAGTAGTTTTCTCAACGTTCTACCAAAAACTTGCATCCACAGATAAAACTGTTTGAATAAAATCTGCTGGGCTGATTTCTAAATTAGAACTATCCAGTGTGCCACCCTAACGCAAACAAAAAAAATCTAATAGGTCCAGACGTTTAGGAGTTCAGTGACATGCACACGTACAGCAGAATTATATATATATATAAAGATACATATAATATGACATTTCTTTAAAAGTTTAGGTCACAAAGTACATCATGAATATGATTACGAGTTGAGATCGAGTGTTCTAGATTCTTCTAGCAAGCATGCTCCACCCTAGGCCGCGTCATCGCTGCACATCAGGAGAGTTGTGGCCAAATGCAAGTCTATTTGGCATAAATACACACAAAGTCTAAGCAACACATACTATTTCAAATTATTATTCAATTATTATATTATTTCTTACCAAGTAGGTTATACCTATGTAAACTTTTTTGATCTTGAAGATATTCTGGCTGGTTGTAAAAAAAAATCGAGGATCATTTGTTTTTTTTTTCACTCATTCAAAAGCGAATGCATTTGTTCGAATTTTATAGCGTTTTCTTTGCTTATTAAAATTTAGTATTCTGTATCAATTTTATGAATTACACAATAATTTGAAAAAAGTTTAGCGACGTCATTTGAATGCAGGTGAAATGCAAAGAGCTGTAGGGATGTTGCAAGCGGGAAGAAATCAATCTCAGGTATTTTGGTGTCAACAGAATAGTAGATTATTAACCAAGGGGATAAAGCAGTGTCTTCTGTCGCGGGTGACGATTTAAATCGCGAGTGTCACGAAGGACTCGAGGTTTACTCCCGAGCGTAGCGAGGGTGTTGAAAACTTAAATCACGAGCGAAGCGAGGGATTTAAATCGAGTCCTGAGTGTAGCGAGGGATTTAAGTTCACCCAAGACTAAGACAGTTTTATCACTGAGGAAAATACTCTACTTTTCGTACCATTTGCGAAAAAATTAACACAATAATAATATGAGATAAGCATTTATTAAAAATAATGACAATTAAAAGTAAAAGTTAACATTCGAAACATTGGTCCAATTATTGATAGAGAGAGTTACATTTTTGTTTGGTACATTTATTGTTGATGAGTTGATTTGAGTTTTTTTCTGTTCTTGCGTCTGAGGAACTTGCGTTTCATTGTAGAAATATTGCTTCTCCACGTTGAAAATTCTTCATGAGTTTTTAAATAATTTTCCTTGGAATTTGTTGGAAGCAAATTATTTATAATTGCGGCAGCATTTGCACTGATGGAATCCGACAATTCACTATCACTGTCGCTTTGATTTAACATCGTAACGTATTTTTAGAACATTAACTTATTTATAAAAATAAATTAAAATAGACCTAACGTTTATGTATTTGAAGAAAACAAAAACGCGGCAAATTTCTAGACTAATATTTTTGTCGGAAAAGCAAAGGCATCAAGCTCATACGGCCTCGTCGGTTTTCGTAATTTTATTTAATAATCATAACAGCATCATAAATGCGTATTCATTTTTCAAAAAGATGTATAATGGTAAATATACAAACTCAATGGTGTAAACACAGATGTAGTTCATAAATTTCGGTAAATATTCCAAATTTAAATCACATTCTTCCCCTAGGGGATGAATGAAATTCAGTACAATTTTCTTTCCCTGTTTTTAACAGATTAAAAATGACTATTGTTATGTTCGCTTTTTGTGGCATAGAATGTCACTTTTTTGAGCAAGTGGTACGAAAACGTTATTTTCCTTTACTTATGATAAGATAAGGCTTTTTATTTCGCAAATATGGGTACAACTAAATGTGTTACAATATTTAGAGAAACGGCCCTATTTTGCCAATAACAAGGCATGCATAAGTACAGTGTTTAAACACTATTACATTACATCAAAAATTATTTAATTACAATTCAAATCAATACATATCAGTACCATATTCATCAATTAATAATACATGTCTTAAAAGTTAATTAATTCAAAAATACAAATATTCTAATTCATACAGTCACTAACATAATTAATATCACATAACTTTTTAATTAAAATACATTATACATAATATTCAAATACTTCTTTCTCTACTTGATACAGTCTTCTCCAATAGCATGCCATGGATCCTCAGCTTCAGTTGCTACCCGAGGTGGCCCTTGCGAAGATCGTTGCTCCATGTAGTTCGATACCTGAACTTCTTAAAACAAATTAGAAAAATAATCCGGCACGTATCGCGTTGCATTTAATTTACTTTAAAGTTTTAATGAAATCCTACAGAGTCATGTAAAGAGGCTAGATTTAATCAAAGTATAAGTTCTGCAAGAAGTTTTCACTTGATTATATTCTCTCTCTATGCATGTTATTGCATTTCTTCTGGGAAATGAGGTCTTTAAACTTTGCTTTTAGTTGTGGTTTATTATATTGTGTGGCTGAGTTTGGATGCTAGATTAAAACATACGCGTTTGAGGCAAAACTACAAACATAATTATTATATTCATGTTTTAATCTTTTTGTAATAAGTAGCTTTTCTTATTGATTTGGTTGTGTGTATAGTTCCTTGGTTTCGTTCGTGTATAAGCAGTATAACGTAGCTTATCGTCTAAAGTATTAATAAGACTCGTAAGCGAGCGGTTAGTAGTGAATTCGATTCCCAATCGTATGAAGCACTGATCGCTCAAATTAATTCCTAGTACATACCTACAGCTTAATTTGGAAATCGGTAATCAAAAATATTATTTGTTTAAACTTCATGTACAATAGTGGTACATAGCCAGATTTAATGCCGCAATAAGGCATTATCTACCAGTCAACCTATGGGTTAAATACGACAACATTGTGATAGGGTACAAAAATATATCTAAAAATAAACTATTTGTTTTCGAAAACTTATATACTTATACAGATACACACAAACATATGAAATCTTTACTTCCTTACTAATATAAAAGCGAAAGTGAGTTTGTTTGTTTGTTACGTCTTCACGCCTAAATGGCCAAACCGATTTTGATAAATTTTAGTACAGAGATAGTTGGGACCCTGGCGACATAATCTATTTTTTTTTAAAGTTAGAAATGAGAGAGAAAGAGTGAAGAAAAGGGAAAAGTTCGCTTTGCTATTACAATAAGTAAGACGCAAGGGCAGGAACTACAGGTAGCAGGTACCTGCAAATCAGGAAAGGGGAACTAAAGCTAGTAAACAATAAATACATAAAAAAAACAGTAATTAATATGACTATACTGAAAAATATGTTCTAAATCGTAACAGAGAGTCTTTTTTGACTCAAAAAATCTTGAAGCCAAATTGATCTTTCACTCCAATATTCTTCTTAACAGATTTTATTCAAAATTCACATCAAAACTTTTAGCAACAAACAATCCACGCCGAATTCCCGATTAATTGAAATTTCGAAACGAAGTCAATAACAGCAAAAAATACCGATGCATATACCGACGTACTTCAATATGAAATACCGATCAACCTTCCGACATTACCGTGCCGTTTTTGAATTCCAATGGAATCGCACCTCAGGATTATTGCGGCATTTTTATCCTCTTCGGCATCCTATTATGGCGTTCCGGATCGGATGCCAGAGACGATATTAAGATCTCGCGGTAGGTGTAAGAATGAACGGTATGAAGGTCAGTTAGAGCTCATTTATATGCACGGGTTTAAGGACTATTCGCATATTGATGAGCTGGATTAATGTACGAGAGTTTTGGGTGCATAGCGCGATAGTTCATGATTGTTTTGCGGATTTGTTGGTAATTGATCATGGCGGTGCATTTTTATTGGTCAACTAGCTTTTGCCCGCGGCTTCGCCCGCATTAAATTCGAGGTAACACAGTTCCCCTTTCTGATTTGCAGGTACCTGCTACTTGTCGTTTTTGCCCTTGCGCCCTATTTATTGTAATAGCAAAGCTAAGTTTTGCCCTTTTTTAACTCTTTCTCCTTCATTTCTTAGCCGTTTTTTTTAAAATAGCCTGTGTCCGTCTCCCTCCCTATACTAACTATCTCTGTACCAAAATTCATCAAAATCGATTTAGCCATTTAGGCGTGAACACGTAACAAACAAACAAATTCACCTTCGCTTTTATAATAGGTATCAGTAAGGATGGCAAATTATGACTCATATCAGAGAATATAGAAACTTTAAACAAGAACGAAACTGGTCGACTCTTCTCCTGCCCATTTTTTTGGCCAAAGAATTAGCGTTGCCCTCCAACGCGGTAATCCTGCTAGCCTTTTGGGCATTTTTCCTGTTGACAGCAATGCGGACGATTTTTTTGACGCCCTGTAATTATTTTACCATTTTTATACTTGTTCATAATTTCATATTTAGTCTACGTCTATTTGTACTTTGGAAATAATAGTTGTTATAGGTAAAATAAAGACTGATGAACTAAAAGACAACATGTACGATGAACATGTATATAATGCGTAGTGATGGAACATAGAAGTGTTTCAGACGATTTAATTTTTAGAAGGCCCTAAAAATGAAATCATACTGAAGGATTTTCAGTTCGGGCAAATTGTTATTGGGTTTTTTCCATTAAGAATCAAACTCAGACTCAAACTCAAAGCATTTATTTCAACTAGACCATGACAGGCACTTTTGAATTTCAAGAAACAAAATGATGAAGCTACAGTCCCGTTCACAAGGCATAATAACTTGTGAAAGTACTGTAGTTGCCATTCCAAATCGTTGATATCTGGAGAAGAATGGGCAAGAAACTCCATGGACAGTATTTTAAATTATAATAAGTATTATTAGGAAATGGTATTTACATCATTCATGTTGCGATTTTACAAATATGTGAGAACGAATGTGAATTTCTCAGCCACAGTGTGTAGATTTGTACCCGGTTGGTGAGAATGAGACTTAAATATAACTGGCGAAATTTGGGTGTCTATTAGGTACAGTGAATCCCAAATAAATGTAATGTAAACTCTGAAATAATTGTTGTTTTCTTTTTCAGATAACAAATCTACAAAAGGGTCGGTTGTAACTCTGACGTGTTATAAGAGTAAGTAATTCATTGATTAAATTATCGTTGACGGCACGGTTGGCGCAGTGGCTGAGCGATCGACTGCTGCGCTGCGTGTCGCGGGTTCGATCCCCGCACGGAAAAAATATTTGCATGACCTACGGGTAGTTGTTTCGGGTTTTTGTGTATGTGAGTTTAGATTTTTGTGAACGCACCAACGATGCAGGAGAAATTCCTAGTTTTTTTTTTTTAATTAAAACTATTTTCGTTAGTGCCCGCTAACACCACAACCCATAAGATGCATTAAAATTTAACGGTTAACTCATCTAAAGCATCTGTCATATTCCAACATTTGACAGAAATGGAACGATGCTTTAAATCTTCTGATGACTACGATTAAGTACTCGTTAATTTACTTGGCAGCTAATTTGAAACAAACTGTTCTATTTAAGAATTTATTCGGTGAGAAGTGACACCGTGAATTAAAAATATGATAAGTGATCAATGGTGTAACCGGTCTTTTAATAATAATTAATGGATAAGGTGGCTTTTTAATAAAATTTATTGTTTTTTTTTTTCAGAGGAGCCTAAAGTACAAATAGAGGAGGAATTCTTTAGTGAAAATTCGAAAAAACTCAGAACGAATAGCATTAAACCAGGTACCTACCTACAAGGTGTAAACAGACTCTTCACGAAGCCAAGCATTCTGTACATCAATTAAGTAACTCAACGCAAAAGTTATTGCTGGGAAACGACTTTGTTTTTTTTTATTCATGGTGAAAAATCATCGTCACGAGAAGCTCGTGGCTAAATAATTGCTATTATTAGCCGCTCGGGTCGATCTTTAGGTTACGCCGCGCTTGCCTAGGTTGGTCTGTGGATGGGTGACCACCCGTTACATACCGAGTTTCCTCCGTGCCTCGGAAAGCACGTTAAGCCGTTGGTCCCGGCTGTCATTTGTAGATCTTTGACAGTCGTTACAGGTAGTCAGTGTACCGAAAGTCTGACAACCAGTCTTACCAAGGGGTATCGCATTACCCAGTACTAACTGGGTTGTGGAGGTCAGATAGGCAGTCGCTCCATGTAAAATACTGATATTCAGCTGCATTCGGTTAGACTGGAAGCCGACCCCAACATGGTTGGGAAAAGGCTAGGCAGATGATGACGTGGTGAAAAAAAAGAAATCACGTTTTGCGGTGGTAGGACTCAATGTGAAATACTGACACTATTTGTGATCATGAGTGTATCGAATAGTTCATAAGTCATAGAGATATTTAATGTGAAGACATAATTTAAAACTTGAACTTAAGAAAGTTGTGAAGACGTAGTAACTTTGACCACCAATGGTGTCGATTCTGTAGTCAGAAACTTAACTAAAACCACTCACTCTTAAAATCACTAAAATTTAGTTTATTCCTGTCAAACCACTCGAATTTCTATTCTATAATTGTTTGAAGTGACACAACTTAACTTATAATTATATTTGTTTAACTGTAATGATAGTTTATAAGCTCAATTTAGAAAAAATCGCAATCTCACTATTCTGAAATTGACGTTTGAACCAGAAATAGTGGTTCTCAAACTAAATCGGACTATCTTTAATCGCGACTAAAATGATGCGGAATAAAATTAGATGTGGACAGAATAGGCACCATTATGCGTGTAACTAAAAGGTTTACAGATATGGTTTAAAACAAGAAAACACGGGAAGAACGAGTGCTTTTGGCTTCGTTAAGGTTTATAATACCTTTTGCATTTTTGATAAAACTGACTTGCAATCTATATACAGTCCTTTTACATACCCCATACATTCCTTACTTAAAAAACATCATTATATTTTGAGAATTTCTAATGGCAACAACCCAACAACGTCCGGTCCTGTTGTTCCGGGTCTGGCTGTTTGTGTATGAATGTTTGTAAACACACGAATACAGGACTAATTCCTAGTGTAAGGCAAAGTTTAAAAAAATATATACATCCTAATTGCAAAGTTAATAAAGATCACTTCGTCAGGGATGTAACAGATCACTGAAAGGACTGTAATATTCATTGCTAGTCTTTTTTCAAATTATAAGAATCTTCTGCATCAAATACCTGTACAATCATAATTTATGTCAGAGGAAGGCGACGGGCGAGAGACTTGGGGCACCGGCGCTGACTTTCTGTTGTCCATCATCGGATTTGCCGTCGACCTAGCGAATGTGTGGCGCTTCCCTTATCTATGCTACAGAAATGGCGGAGGTAAGTTCAGCTATTTTCTTTTTTTTGGTGCTTGTACTGGCATTTTTTATTTTATGTGCCAGTATTTAACTTTAGGAAACAAATTAGGTTTGCTTAGTTCTGTGAAAATGTTGCCACATTAAAATGAAACACAATTTTTTTTTCGAAATAATTGTTAGGCCTGTATATATTTTTTTTAAAGTAAATACTTATTCGTTGTACATCTGTTCTAAGCAAACTTTACGGAGGTATTTTAGTGGATAGTAGTATAAGTGCCACATTTACAATGTTGGATTATTTTGGAGTGTGCAGAACCCTGTTATCAACTAATGTTGTCTTTCATTTATTTTATCGTCGAATACCTTTTTTTCTGAAGGTGTCGTAAAAGATTTTGCCATTACAAAACAACATTGTCAAGTTAAGTCTTTGGAAGCGTGATGACGACTTTTATTGAGATTTTTTTCCATTATCACTTTACAAGATTTGAAGGTCAACGTTAAACTAATATTTAACACTCCCATTACTTCGCTCCTAAAAAATATCACCAAGGTCCAGTACCGTAAGGTGCATTATTAATTGTATTAACTGTAAACTCATCAGTGTTACACGTGGAGAGTTTAAAAACATTTACTGAGTTAATCATTTTATCGATAGAAGCGGTCAACTGAAATATGAAGCGGGAAAATTAAATTGTAGCTTCATCGTTGTTTGCGTAAAATAATTTTTTTTTGCTCTTCAGATTTATAATTGTAAATCTTTGACGAATAATCAATTTTATGAAGGTGACCTGGGGGTCTATAACCGTAGCTTAATCAGAATCATCATGAGGTTATTAATAGGCATATTATTATGAATTATGTTACCATTCGTAAAATCGGTTGCAAAGACAATTCACAATATTAATAATTTTGGTAATTCATATTATAATTAATATCTTAATATAATTCTGCTAAAGCAGCCATTTTAGACCCCTTGTTAATCTCATTCGTGCTATTTGACGCTATTCAATTATTTTTTCTAGAGATATGTAAAGTCGCACATCTCCTATCTTACAATATATGAGAAACAATTGACCACTTGGAAGCTCATATTTAAATGCATTATTGCCGAACTACATTTTTATTGATGACTTAAATATTCTACGCTTTTAGTAGAATATTTACAAATTGGAGCTCCAGATAACTCCATGTACGCGGCAGCCGCGGTTTATGTTTTGTTTTAGATTTTTTGTGATCATTTTTCATAGTAGTTTAGCTCCTAATGTTGGTCACATTCCGAAATAATATTCAAACAAAAATGGCATAAACCTATTACTTAATTATAACCTATTTTCATTGATTTTAAAACCACTTTTTTAAATTATTTTTTGTTTTTTTTTTAACCTCTCAAGGATCGCCATTATTTACGTCAACTATCCGTCAAGCACCGCCGGGCGGGCCTTTATCGTAAGCGTAATCTGATTTTAAGACTTATCTTTACTACAAATACAGTTTTGAATCAGTCGAGGTTCGGTGGCACAAATTTGTTCCAGCGGGGCTCAACGGTAATACTTGGTTAAACCATCTGTATTTTATTTAAATTTTTAAAGTTCTCTAAAGATCCCTTTTTGTGATGGGGAATCATCAAATATTATAGGAAATCATTATTGGGGCAACGTTTTAAAAAAAAAAAAACATTAAATATCTTCTCCCGCTCTGGGTGGAGCAGTGAGAGGAAGATACAGATTTTTACTGACTTCCATGTTCCTTCATTTCCCCTTTGTGGGCCGCGGTATTTTCGGAACGAGTCAAAAATGCGGAATTAGTTAAAATGCACATCATAAGCTCATATCTTCATCTCACGTAAACTTTCCTTATACGGAAGGCTGTATACGACATTCCATGTCACTGGGTTTATGACTTTCAATGCTTCCCTCTTGATAAAGATGGATTGCATATACAAACGTTATATATGCGTTATGCGCATCGTATCGTGGAACATAACAGTCTATGGAGTATTAAGTATACTGTTCCTAAACGATACTATCGTACACTGTTTAATTTTGACAGCCGTTACAGATATTTAGAGGCCCGAAAGTCTATCAACTAGTCTTAAATGGGGTGTTGTTTTACTTAGTGCTCACTGGGTTGTGGTCATCAGATAGGCATTCGCTCCATGTAATTATATATCTGAATTTAATAAATAACGTAATTTTAGTGAGTAAATTTGCACACTTTTTTTTTTCGGGTGGGAAATCATCCAATGACTTCCCCCGCTCTGGGCGGAGCGGGGGGGCATGTCAGACTTGTACTGACTAAAACCCACCCATGTTCCTTCTGTTGCCCTTTACGTTCCGAGGCCGCGGTATCTCTTTCGAACAACCCGCAACCCCGGCAGGCGGAGGCCCTGGCAAGCCCCTCTGCTTTGCTGACTCTCTTTGAGGCGCGCGTGAAACACGAACGCGCCGTCAACACGGCCTGTCGTCAATAGACGGGCAGACGGTGAGCTACCCATTGCTCACCGTCCACAGGCCCGCATCTACGGTGGCCGGGAGTCGTCTCGCGGCACCCGGCGCCCTGGGCGTCTCCCGCGGCGGCTGGGTTGGCCTGATGTTCTCTCCCTCAACCGCCCGGCCTCCTCCTTTGCTAGCATTACTGCTTCGCAGAAGGAGGTGACCGCTTCCCATTCCCTCTCGCTCCGGACCATAGCCTGAACCAGGGCCGGACGCGAGAGATCGCCGCGGCCGATCGCCTCCACGAGGGCACGGCGGTGCTCCGCCCAAGGTGGGCAGATCGCCACTGTGTGCTCCACCGTGTCCTCCGGGCGATCGCCACAATGGTGACACCCGGGCGTTTCCTCCCGCCTGATGATGTGCAGGAACCTCCCGAAACTTCCGTGTCCGGTGAGGACCTGCGTCAGGCGGTAGGTGAGGACGCCATGACGCCTCTCCAGCCACTCCTCAAAGAGGGGACTTACCGCCACTATTATGGCGTGCCCTGCACGGGGTTGCGACAGTCGCTCTCTCCATGCCACCATGAGATCGCACCGGAGGTCTGTCCGCTGAGCGGCAATCTGCCGCGGCAACGGGTTTTCCCCCCGGTGTAGTGCCTCCGCGCGCCACTCAAACAGGCGCGCGAGCACTATCGCTTCCAGATCCCACGGTGGCAATCCGGCAAGGAGGCTCGCTGCCTCGCCGGAGATCGTGCGGTAGCCCCGGATCAGCCGTATGGCCACCACCTTTTGGGGCGCGTTCAGATAGTGGGCGGCCCGCCGCCCTAAAGAACGCGCCCATACCGGGGCCCCGTAAAGGGCCATGGACCGCACGACTCCGGCATAGAGCCTACGGCAGGAGGCGTTTGGCCCCCTCAGATTGGGCAGGAGCCGCATGAAAGCAGCCCCCGAAATTTGCACGCTTAGGGTAAAAAAATCACGTTGTACGTGTTCGATCTAATTTTGTTAATAACAACTTGTTTTATGCAAATGAAAATTTCTATTCTTACGTATACTTAGTTGTTTCCGGTTAAACTAGTAATCGATCTCAACATAGTTTGGAAAAGATTTGGCAGGTGATGATAATACCTTCGTACACCATTATCTTTATCATTATCATTCTCTTACCCTTATCCCAATGTATGTGGAGTCGGCGCAGCATGTCTTGTAAAAATATCAGTTACTAGCTGGCGCCCGCTGCTTCACCCGCATGATATCGATAAAAAAATCCTATGTGATATACCAGAGTATAATCTACCTCTGTGCCAAATTTCATAAAGATCCGTTCAGCCGTTTTGACGTGAAAGAATAACATACATCCATCCATCCTCACAAACATTCGCATTTATAATATTAGTAGGATTTGTCAAGTCCTGTCCGTAGAGTACTCCGAACTTTACTACTACTTTACTTATATTTTTGCAGCTATCACCGTTTTACTTATTTATTTGTAATATCACACTAACAGCATTGTCACATACAAATTCAAATAAACTAACATCTAAAAACGGCATTTCAGTAACCATGCAAATAACAGGTATGCATGACATTGTAATGATGAATGTTTGAGACAAACTGCTAAAACAAAAATGTGTCAAGTAGACCTTAATCTAGTACACTAAAAAACAAAATGATTCGAGTTAAAAATACATTCATGGTTCGCACTGTTTATATAGGGAACGTCTGTATGAAAAAAACTCATTGAGAAAACATCGATAGGAAAATCCGTCAAGTTGGATCATTATTTTTGATTATTCTAACATTATTGTTCCGAAATAAACTTTATTTATTAAGTATCACTTCTCCATGTTCTTAAAAACCGGGTAGCCAAGTACTAAAAAGTTATATCTTATAAATCTGGGTCTTAGAATTAAACCACCACTTGAACATTGAGGGAGAAGGATTTATAGTTTCTTTAGGAAATTCAATTAACAGCGAAACTGTTTGTGCTGTTGTTGATTATTGTAAACGATAGCTTTAAGTTAACACATTATTTATTTACGACTTGAAACTTTCGTTGGACGGAAAACGATTGAGACTAAATCTTAAAGTCTAAATCTCAAGGCTTTCCGGATTGTTATCATTAGAAAATGTATTTATTTTTGAAGCTTTTCTTGATAATTGTAAATTAATAACGTAACGCAAATATAAAACATAAGTCAAAATCAATTTGTTTGAAAAAATCACAAGTTAGCTTCGAACACAAAAGCTACGCAGTCGTAGCACAAGCTACGCCGTAGCATGATCTGTAGTAGAGCGCTACGCATAATGTAGCAACAGGGTGACACAACGGCCACTGGACGACTGACGTTTTATTTAAAACTTTGAGTACATTTGTATTAAATTCTTTTCCAGTTTTTTCTAGTTACATTCTTTACAAAATTATATTATCATTTTAATTTTATTCAAACTTGGCCATGGGCGGTTTTTTATGCAGTACAGTTTATTATTTCACCGATAGGTAGTTTTTGAAAAAAAAGGCGCCCACACGATACCATTCCCGCATGAGACCGCATTAACGAATTTCATTCAAGCCACGACGCGACGTGAGATAAACTTTACCGCCCGACCGCAATGTCGTGTGAGAATCGCTAAGATGTGTTTTTAACAGTATATTTTGAAAATCTCTCTGCTTAGGAGCGTTCCTGATCCCGTACACACTGATGCTGGTGTTCGGCGCCGTGCCTCTGTTCTACATGGAGCTCATTCTCGGACAGTACAACCGACAAGGACCCATCACCTTGTGGAAGATATGTCCGCTGTTCAAAGGTATGATGACTTGTAATAATACAATTATTTATTTACAAATAAATTTGTTTATTTGAGAAAAAACACTGTTTGGAGTTTACATATTTTTTAATTAATAACATTGTTATTAACTTAACGTAACTTATTAATTTTAGTAAGTACTGAGAACTATTGAAATAATCTAAATGGTGACGATGGTCTAGGCCTCTACAATATTAATTTAAGTTTTTCTACCACACTTATTCTTACTTGTTACTTAAGGTCTTTTTTAGGGTTCCGTACATCAAAAAGAAAACGTCTATCTGATCTACCTGTCAATGCCCTTTATCTCTTCTTCTTTTGACCGGTTGTTTTTGCTAATTGATAATTCATTATCATTTTACGTTTCCAAATTTCACCGACCGTGTCAAATTTCATACGAACGTACATTTATTGAATTTCACTGAAACATGACGCTTATCGTCAAATGTTTATCGAATGACCACAAACGATATATGAGTTATTATATCAACATGAGTTGACAAAACCGTTTGTATAGATACAGTCATGGCTTCATCAGCTCACATACAAACCTACGATTCTAAAACAATTTTATTTATTTTAAAATCAAACGCACAATAGGAATTTCTCCTGTATCGTGGGTTCGTTTACAAACATTTAAACTCACATATACAAACAGCCAGACCCGGAACAACTATCTGTAGGCCATACAAATATTTGTTCCGTGTCCACAACACGCAGCGCAGCAGCCGATCGCTCAGCTACCACTGTGTCGTCAATATAAGTGTCTTCTACTAGAATTTCAATTCTGATGTCCAATACATGTAGTTTATACCCTTGCGCCTTATTTATTGTAATAGCAAAGTTATGTTTCCCCCAGCCTATGTCCGTCTCCAGGGTCTCAACTGTCTCTGTACTAAAATTCATCAAAATCGGTATAGCCACAGACGTAAAGACGTAACAAACAAACTCACCTTCGCTTTTATAATATTAGTAAGGATAAACTTACAACTCCACCTTGAGCAGACGTCTGTTTCTGAAGATGCTATGCCTAGCAGTGGGTCAGTCAGTAACAGCCTGGTACACATATATAGACGCTGCTGATTGTACTTCGTTCGCTTGTATTACAGGTGTCGGATTCTGCGCGGTCATGGTGGCTTTCTACGTGTCGTTTTACTACAACGTCATCATTGGTAATTATGTCCAGTATTTATCGGTTTGTTTTATTAGTATTCGTAATGAATTTACAATTTATTAGCCTCAAATACTATAAATTAAATAACTAGACAGCTCAATAATGTATATAAGCCACGCTAGAATTAGTAACTAAGTAAGGTAGTGAAAGAATGAGTGTAATGAAAAAAAAAACAATGGGAAAATTACTTGAATTTGAAATAAAATCAAAAATGTGAACTATGTTTTTCCCATATAGTGTCTAAGTATTGAAAAAGATACAGACATATTATGTTATTAATAGATTTTTTTACCAAATTGCGCCATTAAAGGTTGTCGCAACTTCAAATAATACTTATCATAAGTAATCAGAAGTCCTAGGACGAGTTCGCGGCGTTACCGTAACCAAGACATCAATTTTAAAATCAAAAATACCCGCCTCACATGTAATATTTTCATGATTCATTCATATCTATGAATGATACTGAGTGTGCTAGTTGCTCTTTGGAATAAAATGCTACAGGTATTTTATTTATTTAATCATTTATATACACACAGGAGAAAACATAAGTAACCATCATAACAAAACATAGAGTACAAAGGCACAAATATTAAAAAAAATATGTTTTTTTTTCAAAAATCGTTCGTGAACTCGTGCTAAGAACTCTTAAAGTAGTAAGTTATAGGATAAACCATCATTTCAAAGTTAACAATTTTTAGTATTTGACTACTAAAATCGCTTCATATCATGTTGTAAACGTGTCTATCAGTACCTAAGCTCATATTTACTACACTTGGTGCTGGAACTCATCCAAATGTCACAGACATGCCAGAACGGACGCGTTATGCCAGTCATTAATATTTACACGTACGTATCTAGCCGTGTTAGAGTATCTAATCGTGTTTGCAAATTTAGAGCTATGCTGGTAACTGAAATTGACCTCTGCGTATGGGACAATCACAAATAGGTTCATAATCCACCTTTGTGGAGATGTCATGTGCATTAGCAGGCGCAAAACTTTTGAAAAGAGAAAAAACCAAAGAGAAAAGCATGCTTTTTTTGGTCCATCGATCAGTTAAACTTCAATCCTCATCAAACTATGTTCTCCTCCTATCTAGGCTGGGCATTATACTTCCTCATCTCATCAGCGCGTTCGGAGCTCCCCTGGGTGCACTGCGACAACTCGTGGAACACGGAGCAGTGCTGGGACTCAGGTCGAGAAGTTAACGGTACCAGCAACCGGACTGACGTGCGCTACCAAGGACCACTGTCACACTTCACACCGGCGTCCGAATTCTTTCAGTGAGTGTGACGTGTGTGTGTGTTATGGGTATTAGTAACTATACAGCTGTTGCCGTAACTTCGTTTGCATGGACATTTTGATGTTTTCTTCTAAGCTAAAAAGCCTATGTACTATTCTCAAATATAATCTATCTAGCGTGATTGAGTCACGAAAAAAAATCAAAAATTATAAATATTTTATTTCACATACGGGTTTCCTATGGAGAAGAACCGGAAAGATACTCCATGGTTACTCTAACATTTTCAAAAATCAATACTGAGAACCTAAATCAGCACCACCGCTAACATTCTAACCTCTTGGCTACGAGTTGCACGAGTGCGACACTGACTACATATAAAAGAAATTGCTGAAAGCGTACCGTCAGTCACTGCGTCAAGAAAACAAATGACGCGCGTTCGTGTGCTTTAACGCAAATCGCTCCAAATTCCACCGTGGCCGTGAAGGTTAATTATGAAACTCAGAACAACTGACAAACACATTCTTATTAAATTCATGGGGAATACCGCTTGTTTAAAATCAAAATTCCTTTGCAGGAAATCCGTTTCTAAATACAAATAGTAAGGTTCAAATTATTTCCTCTGATATACCTACTAAATGAGAATCAAATCTTTGCTTATCGCCGCGTGTTGTAGAAGTTACAAAGTGTCAATCATAGTCCGGTATTTCCTGCGTATCGTATACGTAAAACATCCGCCTCATACAAAAGGTTCAATCAGAGGTTCCGGAAATTGACCCATTTCAAGGGTTGATGTAACGTAATTTGTCTACTGCGTCTTCGTAAGGCTAGCTAGAGTACACATACCTATTTAAGGATTTTGACATAAGTCTCATAGAACTTATGTCAAAATACTACCATCCGTAAGCAAAACGAGTCGTTTTTGTTTATTGGAACGGGGCTTTAATCTGTCTGTGTATGTGTAACAATAATGTGTGATCTACTATAAAAACTTTTTAACAAAAAATTAAACCGACGAAAAGTGAAAAATAAAAACCTTTTAGTCTAGGTAAGCTCCAAAGTTAAAGTATGAAATTAATTTTAAGTCGGCGCCAAACAAGCAAGAAAACGAATAACGTAAAACGGGAAATATTGACAGCTTTATTGATCGTCGATTAGTGTATGTTGGCGCCGCGCCCGCCTCAAAATTAATTTCATACTTTAACTTTGGAGCTTACCTAGACTAAAAGGTTTTTATTTTTCACTTTTCGTCGGTTAAATTTTTTGTTAAAAGGTTTTTATTTATCTCTTTTTGGTTTTCTTTAACAGCAAATTTGTTGTTGCTTAACTTAGTCTAATTTGTATTTAATGTTTGGTTGTTATTAAAATACCAAATTTCTCGGCTTTTTTAAATCAAATATTGTTTTTTTGCTTTCTAGTTTCCTATTTTTGTCGATTTTTTGTTGAAATCTACATCGTGCTCAATATTTGGGTGCTATTATTAGGAACCTATACATTACTTGCTATTGCTATTTAAAAATCCTTAATAAGCTAAGAGAGGCGTAAGCGTAAGGATGGTGCTTCGATAAGAATGTTCCTTACCGTCAAACAGGTTGACAAGTACTAAGATGACTACCATGAATTCGAAACACCATCGCGTCCTTGGGATACCTCCAGATATTGTTGTACCTACCAAAAAATCTGAAGAATTGTGGTGCCCATGAAAGCAAAGGAAATAGAGTGAAAGCGATGGGTGTTGCTGGAATTCTATTGATTGCAATTTTTAAAAGAATAAGTATCTACTCAAAATGTTTTTTAACACATGATGTGGCCGGTAATTCTAAGCTGGGCCGTCACGGTACATAAACTGCAAGGGTCGGCCCTCGATAAAGCATGAATTGACCTAGGACTGAAAGTTTTAGCAATATTATCAGATTTAGAACCAAATAAGGTGTTCATCTACCCGCATGATTTTCGCGCTGACTGAAATGCAGAGACTGAAAGGTTAACTCTGTATGCCCTGCACATTATACAGAAATTTAATTCATGCCGTAATCTCTAATACACACTTATTATGTTTTTTTCAAATAAGGGCATCCGTCCGTCGATGAAACTCTTTTTTTTGTGGATGGGAAATTATCAAATAACTTTCCCCGCTCTAGGTGGAGCGGGAGGGAGTGTCATACTTGTACTGACAAAAACCCACCCATATTCCTTCTATTGCCTTTTATGTTCCGATACCGTGCTCTTTCGAACAACTCGCAACCCTGGCAGGCGGTGGCCTTGTCAAGCCTCTCTGCTTTGCTGACATCTTTTTAGGGAGGTAAC
The DNA here is from genome assembly GCA_905475445.1 of Ochropleura plecta. Classification (NCBI taxonomy): domain Eukaryota; kingdom Metazoa; phylum Arthropoda; class Insecta; order Lepidoptera; family Noctuidae; genus Ochropleura; species Ochropleura plecta. Next base: position 10,557,558 of record FR997738.1, read on the forward strand.
CGCTTCCCATTTCCTCTCGCTTCGGACCATGGACTGAACCAGGGCCGGGGTAGATGGCACCCTTAACCCAATAAGGTCTAAAGTTGCCATTAAAGTTCAAGATATAAGCCCAACTGTTGGGAATCTCTTGTAACTGTCTTCCGTTTCCACCGCCAGAGCTTCGATGAAAGTCATAATCCAACAAGGTCAACAGTTCTCATCGACATACATGAAATGAGCTTAAACACAATACAGCTGCTGTAAGCTATTGAGAACATCTAGGAAATACTTTCCGTCTCCATCATCAGACCTTCTATGACCGTAATTCTCCAGCTAGCTGATAAGATCTCGTCAAGATGCATGAAATGAGCCCAAACACGATATAACTGCTGTAAACTGTTAAGAACGCCTTGCAAATACCTTCCGTCTCCATCGTTAGATCATCTATGACAGTCATTATCCAGCTTGGCTCAAAGATCTTTTTAACCCTCGGCATGCCTGGTAGGGTCTGTCAGACCCACCACGGCAGAAAAACCATTGTATTCAATTCAAATTTGAATTCTGAGCGCACCCGCAAGCTGTAGCTGGCTGTTACGAACTACTCAATGCTTTCCGCCCGCTACCTCAGTCCGGGACGCGTTCCCACAACGAAAAGACTTGTTTAAAGTGCTCTCTCTACTTTTAATTCATAATAATTGTTAACAAAAAGCTCAAAGCTTAATTTTATGTTTAAAACGAACAAATTTTCATTTAAAATTTAAAAAATAAAGATCGTTGATTTGTAAAACGATTTTTATGTCTAATCCTAATATTAGTATGTAATTTCATTATAAAACAAATAATTTTATTTATTTACAGCAATATGTATATGAAATAGTGATCCAAAACTGGGTCTGACAGACCCACCAGGCATACCGCGTCACATCTCGCCACCAGGCATACCGAGGGTTAAGGTGAATAAAAGGAGCCCAAACACAGAATAGCTGCTGTTAATCCATGCGGACCTCTTGCAATTGCATTCCGTCTTCATCGTCAGACCTTCAATGACAGCGCCAGCCTCCAGTAAGGTCTAAAGTTCTCGTCAACGTGAATGAAATGAGTTGAAACACGATATATAGCTGCTTTAAACTGTTGAGTACCTCTTCCAAGTTGCAAGTGTTTTCCGTCTCCATCATCCATCATCAGATCTTTAAAACGTCGAAATGTCATCAGAACTACATATATGTGCCAAATTTAAACAGAATCTGTTCACAATTGAAAATTCAGTGTGAAAAAAAACAATCACCCCCTTTTTTCCCACCCTTAGGGGCGGATTTTTTTTCTCATTAAAATGGGACCAACTTTGAAATATACTCTGTCCAATGAAAAAAAAAGAGTGGAAATATCGAGTTCAAATCAATACCAAATTCTCAAATCTGGCGTGGCATGTTTTCTTCTTCCATATTTCTTTATAAGTAAATAAAACTGACTGTCTGAGTTGTCAGCCATTTTCTAGCTATACACTAGACAACCATAAGACGGCAAGATAAATTAATCGAAATCACATAGTCTTTGAATTCCTACCTAAAGGTATTAGAATTATGTAATTTTATTTCAGCCGTGCGGTCCTCGAAATGCAACACTCAGAGGGTCTGAATGATCTCGGCTTCCCGAAATGGCAACTGGCGATCTGCTTGGGACTGGTCTATGTCACTCTGTACTTGTCACTCTTTAAGGGAGTCAAGAGTTCCGGTAAGTAATAGTAGCAATATTTAACCAAAACTATAATACATTAGGACATTTTCCACAAGTATTAATCTTAATTGTAGAGATTTTAACATGGAATCCTCTGATGCCGAACTAAGACAGATTCTGTATCTCGGCAAACACGGCCGCCATTATTTAATTTGTTATCTGTTTTATTTTACCATAAATCCGGCCATTTTCGCGGAATTAAGAACTAAATATTTTGCATAACATTTAATAGCAAAGTAGCGCCTGGTCTACAACTTACCTTTTGGTCAAGTAAGGATTCACTTTCAATGTCGTTTGAGAACGTCATCTTGTCAGGTCTACAGCTATATTGTTTGTTGCAGGCAAAGTTGTATGGTTGACAGCAACCATGCCTTACGTGGTGCTGTCTATCTTATTGGCGAGAGGACTATTGCTGCCAGGAGCCACCAGGGGCATCGCATATTACCTGCAACCGGAGCTGACGAGACTGAAGGACACACAAGTTCGTGTTTTTTTAGCTGCAAATCTAAAAAAACAAACACAAAAATTCATCAAAATCGGTTTGGCCATTTAGGCGTGAAGACGTAACAAACAAACTCACTTTCGCTTTTAATGTTAGTAAGGATTTATTTTATTTTACATTGTACAATTAAGGTTCGTACGCAATGAGAAGGTTCCTAGGTACAGTCGAGAATAAAATAACACCCCTCTTTTTCGTCGTAGGTAAAACAATATCGCAATTAAGAGGCTTAAAGGGTTTATTTCCAACCATTATCATAGTTATGAGCTCTCCCTTATGCTCTCAGGTGTGGGTAGACGCAGCTGTCCAGATCTTCTACTCAGTTGGGGCTGGTTTTGGAGTTCATCTGTCTTATGCCAGCTACAACACTTTCCACAACAACTGCTACAGGTACATTGTCTAATCACTCATTATTATGATACTCATTAGATCTGAATCAGACTTTTATTTGTGAAACCCTATGTTTCACAAATAAAAGTATTTACATGAAGGTCTTAGTTTTAAACATATGAGCGCTATGTTTTGCCGCGAAGGCGTACAAATATTGATAATAAAACAATCTACTTTTTCTTAAGTAAATAATATCAGCCACTCAGATCAATCTTAAGATTGAGCCGCGCTTACCTGGCTTTGTCCGAAGATATGTTACAGAGATTCCTGCAGGCTTCGAAAAGCACGTAATTTTTAAAACCTTGCCCCACACTAGGAATTTCTCCTGCATCGTGGGGTGCGTTTACAAACATTTAAACTCACATACACAAACAGCCAGACCCGAAACAACTACCGTGCGGGGATCGAACCCGTGACACGCAGCGCAGCAGTCGATCGCTCAACCTCTGCGCCAACTCATCATCTGTCTAGCCTTTTCCCAACTATGTTGGGGTCGGCTTCCAGTCTAACCGGATGCAGCTGAATATCAGTATTTTACATGGAGCGACTGCCTATCTGACCTCCACAACCCAGTTAATACTGGGTAATACGATACCCCTTGGTAAGACTGGTTGTCAGACTTTCGGAACACTGACTACCTGTAACGACTGTCAAAGATCTACAAATGACAGCTGATGAGACCAACGGCTTAACGTGCTTTCCGAGGCACGGAGGAAACTCGGTATGTAACGGGTGGTCACCCATCCACAGACCAACCTAGGCAAGCGCGGCTTAACCTAAAGATCGACCCGAGCGGCTACTATTTATTTAGCCACGAGCTCCTCCACTACCACTGCGCATACAATGTCGTCAAAAAAAATTTAAAAACAAAAAATTGTTGCTCCCTGCTGTCAAACGTAGATTTTTGACAGTCGTTACAAGGTAGTCGGCGGCTCGAAAGTCTGATGGGGTCACATAGGCAGTCTCTCCATGTAGCGTTGCTTTGCATTGTAGCTGCGTCTGGTGAGTCTGGAAACCAACCCAGGGGGGGTTGGTTTCAGTTAGTTGGGTACAGGCAAGGCAGTTGATGATATTAACCTAATTTAACAACCTGGATGGAAAGGAAAAAAAAGAACAAGAGAAGACTGATGCCTGTTTTTTTTTGTGGATGGCAAATCTTCAAATAACTTCCCCCGCTTTGGGAGGAGCGGGGGGAGTGTCGGACTTACTGACTGAAACCCACCCATGTTCCTTTATTTGCCCTTTATGTTCGGGGGCCGCGGTAACTCTTTCAAACAACCCGCAACCCCGGCAGGCGGTGGCCCTGGCAGGCCCCTCTGCTTTGCTGACATCTCTTTGAGACGCGCGTGGAACAGGAACGCGCATTGCATGCTTTGAACGTTAAAATACCTGTAATATCAAATGTAACGTAGATTCCTGGGTCCTTTACAAAGGATGATGTCTCTCTCTAGCTGACTGGTCTGTATTTTCTTTCAGAGACTGTTTGGTAACCACGTTGGTGAACTGCTTCACGTCGTTCTTCTCCGGCTTTGTCATCTTTACTTACCTTGGATTCATGTCACATAAGCAAGGAGTACCAATATCATCTGTGGCTACTGAAGGTATGAAAAATTTATCAATTATTACATAAACTTTTTATAAAGGATGTAAAAAATATCCTTAAGGAAGCGGAGGTTTTATTCCCATAGCTTGGATCTAGTTAAAAGGTGAAAAACACATGTTTTTAGGGTTCCGTAGTCAACCCTTATAGTTTCGCCATGTCTGTCTGTCCGTCCGTCCGTCCGTCCTCGCTTAATCTCTGTGACCGTTTGCACTAGAAAGCTGAAATTTGGTACCAATATGTATATCAATCACGCCGACAAAGTGGTAAAATAAAAATTGGAAAAAAATGTTTTATTAGGGTAGCCACCCTATATGTAAAGTGGGAAGTGATTTTTTTTTTAATTTCAACCCTAACGTGTGATATATTGTTGGAGAGGTATTTAAAAATGAATAGGGGTTTACTAAAATCATTTTTTGATAATGTCTATAATTTCGGAAATAATCGCTCCAAAAGTAAAAAACAATGTGTCCCCCCCCCTCTAACTTTTGAACCATAAGTTTAGAAAATATGAAAAAAATCTGAAAAGTAGAACTTTATAAGGACTTTCTAGGAAAATCATTTTGAACTTGATTGACACAACAGTTTTTGTACAAAAAAGACAAAAAGTTGTACAAAATAATTTCCTCCTCCACCTTTAAACTCATAAGTGGGAACACTTATTGTGACGGACGGGAAACTACGGAACCCTACACTGAGCGTGGCCCGACACGCTCTTGGCCGGTTTTTTTTATTAATAAATAATAATCATACCAGCTTATATCTGAACCACTACTGGGGAAAGGCCTCTTCTCATGCAGAGAAGGCACGAGCATTGAACACCACGCTTGTTTAAGACGGGTTGGCGATTTCAGACTTAGTCCAGGTTTCCTCATAATGTTTCCCTCAGCGATGTCTGTACTGTCTTTTTTTTTTTTTTTTTTTTTTTTCGGGTGGGAAATCATCCTATGACTTCCCCCGCTCTGGGTGGAGCGGGGGGGCATGTCAGACTTGTACTGACTAAAACCCACCCATGTTCCTTCTATTGCCCTTTACGTTCCGGGGCCGCGGTATCTCTTTCGAACAACCCGCAACCCCGGCAGGCGGAGGCTCTGGCAAGCCCCTCTGCTTTGCTGACTCTCTTTGAGGCGCGCGTGAAACACGAACGCGCCGTCGACACGGCCTGTCGTCAATCGACGGACGGACGGTGAGCTACCCATTGCTCACCGTCCACAGGCCCGCACTCTCTGTACTGTCTTAGGTAAACTTTTAGAAAGTACATATGAATTGAAAAAGTCATATTGGTACTTGCCCGGATTTGCACCCACAACCTCATGCAAGAGAGGCGAGGCGCATAACGTCCGCGGTAAAACGACTTTTTAATACTTGTTTTAAATATTGTTACATAAAATACCTTCATGATTATTCAATGCATGCATCAGGAGAATGTTTTGAGTGCATTATATGAACATCACATAAAAAACAAAAGAATGTTGCGTAGTGCTACTTAGTCTGATGTACTTTTAACAGAATCATAAAGGGTTAATAATATTAATTACGTTACCATTCGTGAAATGGTCACAAAGTGACAATTCACAATGTTGCGTCATAACTGCGTCTGTGAGATTGTGTTATATGATTTTTTATTACGAAATTCATATTATAATCTTATTATGATTCTGCTAAAGTGACCATTTTTGAGCCCCTGAATATTTGGTTGTTGGCTTCGTGAAAGATTAAGAAGTGAATTGTATTTACTACATATAGTAAATACAATTCACTTCTTAATTTTATAATCAATCATAATTGATAATTTTAAATTTACCTGTTTAATCTTTTCCACACACTGTGTCTACATATCTCATCCAGCTTTCCTCTCGCAGGTCTGCTGGAAGAAATTTTTAATGAAACAATCTGTACCTTTGTGCTCTTCTGTTTTAATGTAATGTCCTGTCATGTATTTTGTGTGTGCATAAATAAAAATCAGTGTACAAGCTATATAGAAAGTATGTAAATTTAGAGCTGTCTCAGCTTCCTTTATGCTCATCTGGGACGACTTTCGGACAGTTAATTTAACCTTTTTCATGTAATTTGTAATTTTTCAGGGCCTGGGCTGGTATTCCAAGTTTATCCAGAAGCAGTTGCAACTTTGCCAGGAGCGAGTCTATGGGCAATGCTGTTCTTCTTTATGCTTATCATGTTGGGATTAGATTCTGGGGTAAGTTCGGATTACCAGGTTTTCAAATCCCTTTTATGAATATACAGAACGAGAGAGGAAATGGATGGCTCGGCCCTCGGGAAGGCCATGAGGATCAGATTAGCATACAAAATAGGAGAGAATGTCGTCGAGAAATAGGCTATCATAAGTTAAATATGATGAATATAGCTGCTACTGACTACGGCGACTGTAAGCCGCTGCGAAACGCAATGTTCTATAGCGTAAAGTAAATTGTGAAGATGCCTATATGCAGAAATAGACAAGAAACTAACATCGGAGGTACTTAATTTTATATCAGTTTTGCCAATTCTTTTGTGAGTCGGTATGATTATGTTATTTACTTATTTTTACTTGACGAAATTAAATCTTAATTTATTTAATTATAAATTAATTAAAAATTATAAATTTATGAAATATGAATCTGTTGACATTAATTCGAATTATAATTTATTGCGTTTTATTTTAATATTAATAATTTAATTTTTTATGTTGTAATTTGTTTGTTTGATGTAATTTTATTGTTTTCTGGCATTCTATATAGTTGAAATGTTTGTGTTTTGTTTTTAATGTTACCTCAAATGAGTCTCTGTTACTTGAAATAAATGAATAATTTTCGCAGATGGGAGGTTTGGAGTGTGTGATAACCGGTCTACTGGATCAGGCGCGCGCTTGTGGCGCCACCTGGTTGAGACGGGAACACTTCACACTCATCGTGGTCTGCGTCTCCTTCTGTGTCGCGTGCATTAATATTACTCCGGTAAGAATAACAAAAGCATGCAAAAGAAGATAAGCAAATCAATAGATAGCAAATATATTGACTTGGCTCGCGAGGTTGTCGACATGTGGGATGTGGGCTCATGTGGGATGTGAGCCATATGAGTCATATCTGATAATGGCTTAATTGCCAAGAGCCTCGACCAATACCTAAGGAGGGTCTCGTTAGGCAGCTGGATCAAGGGCTTGATACAGAAAGCGGTACTCCTGAACACGGCTCGTATTGTTAGGAGGTTCCTCTCTCTGGAACCCTGACTGCCGGTAGCTTGGACCCTGTTCCCGATACCGGTGGGTCACTAATTTTTGTATTTTTAAATGTTATTTGTTATTTTTTTTTATAAGAAATAACTAAAAATATAAAAAAAAAATGTAAGAAAATGAATAAACAAAATAATAAAAGCATGCATAATCATAATAAGCTCTTAACTTCCCTACTGTTGGGACACATTGGCTTGAAGGAGACTGCCGTAATTCCACACAAAGTCCCAGAGTGTAAGTCTCATGTCTCCGCATGCTTGCTGCTTCCTCATGTAGTTTTTCCTTCACCGCCGTATGAGGGTAATGAAGCTGAAATTAATTATTGGTATTCTAACCCACATCCGATCTACTACTTGTAAGTTATCTCTTATCTACTGGGTCACCATTATTTTGTGCTACCAAATCTTGGTTACAACGTCACTGCATGAAAGTTAAACTTGGCCTGTTTCTCTTATGTATGGAAATACTTAAGAATTGCTACTGTAATAATTTGTGATATGGTTTATTCGTAATAAAACAAGTATAGAAAACTTTTGACTATATTTAATATTATCATTTTACTAATACATGTCACGTAACTGCACAGCTCTATTTTTTTATTTGATATTTAAACAACCTGAGTATTCGAACGTTATTGCAAACCAGCCAGCACTCTTTAAGGTTTTTTTTGCGGATGGGAAATCTTCAAATAACTTCCCCCGCTCTGGGGAGCTTGGGGAGTGTCAGACTTTTACTGTCTAAAACCCACCCCTGTTCCTACTATTGCCCTTTACGTTCCGGGGCTGCGGTATCTCTTTCGAACAACCCGCAACCCCGGCAGGCGGTGGCCCTGGCAGGCCTCTCTGCACTCTTTAAGGTTTGGTTAATGCTCTAAAACCTTTATAGTACAAACTACCCTTGGGAGCACAAATTCCAGGATTTATGTTCTTGTTTTTCAGGGTGGCATCTACATGTTTCATTTGCTGGACACCTATGCTGCTGGCATATCTTTGCTGTGCTCTGCTCTCTTCGAAGCGGTAGCTGTCTCCTGGTTCTATGGTAGTATACCCTGTATTTACACTCTCACCAATTTACATGCCATGATTAGTCTTTGTGTGTTCATGAATGAATCATTTGCAGGCTTGAAACGGTTTTCTGATGATGTGGAGGAGATGCTTGGCTTCAGACCTGGTCTGTATTGGAGGATATGCTGGAAGTTCGTCAGTCCCACTTTCATTATTGTAAGTAGAATACCAGTTCAGATAATAATTTGGTAACAGATTGTATAACTACAGTTTTGCTACATTATTATAGGTCTGATAGTTTTACAAAGTTTTATTTCCCACCACCTATCAGACGCAATCTTCGCCCTCGCCAACGTCCTCTTTTTTCCATTCCTCATTCCAGTACTATAACCCTTAAGACCAGCCCGCTGTTTCTAGGCCTTACACATATTAATAACATTTTAATGTATGACAAATCCACAGATATATTTACAAGTACTGAGCTGAGATTCCTGAATACTGCTACCTGTTACCTAGAGTCCATTGCTACTTTCAGTACTATCTCCGTAAATTAAATATTATTGATTTTTATAATTTGCTATTTATTTTACTATTATTGTTTTGTGTGACTGTATTTATTTTTCTTAGTTTTCATGTCTTATGTACGACCGATAACTTGTATGTGGTCTTTACTGTTAGTATAAGTTGGTTAATAAATAAATAAAAAAGTGTACCCCACGTAGTTGTTCACTTGTTTCGTTGTGAAATTCCAGGGTGTGGTTGTCTTCGGCCTCCTTTACCAGCAACCGCTGCAATACCAGCACTACACGTACCCGCCGTGGGCAGTTGTGCTGGGCTGGGGCCTGGCCTGCTCCTCCATACTCATGATACCCATCGTCGCAATTTACAAGCTGCTTTCCACTCCTGGGACCTTCCGACAGGTTTGATCCTTAACAATTTTTCATTTCTTAGGCCCTAGACAAAGTTACAATCTTTCAGCCATAACGATATATTCAAAATCGTGTAGAATTGAATTTATCGAATGATAAAAATCTTTGTAGAAAAGCGTAACATTTTGAAAGTGATTGCTGCTTATCTAAGCCCTCTCAATGTTTATATTGGAGGCTGGTGAAAGCCTTTTCTTCTTGTTTTGATAGTTGAGAAGTGAATTGGAAACTACTTCTTCAACTACTCGTTGTGAGTGTCTAGACAATTAAATATCTCGAGAATTCGTCGAGCTTCAGTGTCAGTGTTTTTCAGATCGATTACCACTATACCTAGTCGTCTTTATTCATATATAGCGATGGAATGACATTGTAAATACAAGATGGCGACATTAGTTTCGACTATCACCACGTGGTTAAAGAACCATGACGCACTGTAGATTCAGGCTTGTCCTAAAATATCTGCCTGGTTCGAGAAGTAAAATATTGCTTTTCATTCTTATTTTTGCAATGATAACTTTCAGCGCTTGGCCTGCTGTATATCACCGGAATCTGAACACGAGGCCATCAGAGGAGGTGCCCCCGTCACTCGCTTTACTTGGAAACACTGGCTGTATGTCTAAGCGAAAACAAAAAAAAACTACTGGAGCTACTTCGGTCCTAGAGGGCCATTCTTGGGAAATGGACGCGGTGTTAGAGAAGTTAGCGGTGAAGAGTTAAACAAAAATGGAAAGGAGAAGCTTACTATCTTTCATTTGTAAATTGCACTTTATTTGACAGAAACTTTTGGGAATGGCTCTCGAATTTACCAAATTGTACCATTTTTTTTTATATTTGTGTCGGTGTCTTTAAATTTGGTTTGAAAAGTAAAAAGTAAAATATATAATTTGGTTTTGAGTTGGAAAAGTTCCCTTTAGCTTACTGTTTGGATCAGTTTCGGAGACATATCAATAGTAATTCATCGAAGATAGTTCAGTCAGTGGCATTAAACTGAAAACGAGAGCCTCAAAGAGAAGTTTCATCAGAAATCTAGTCATTACTAACATAAACGCGAAGCTCATTTCAAACATCTTCTTCCCATTAACTCATCATGACAATGTTCATTATTTGATAGAATAATAAATTTCAGCACTTTCAGCAAATGATCACGGAAATGATGTTATTACTTATTAATACACAAATAATATTTACAAAAAGAATGCAAATTCAAAAGCGCATGACGAGGCAAGCTAACCACATAATTCTAAGAGCACCGAGGACAAACTACGGTCGAAAGACTGTTGTATATGAAGGGGCTGAAAGTTATAACTCTATACCTATAGTAATAAAGGAATCAAAATCACTTCCAACTTTCAAAAGGCTACTCAAGCACCACCTGTACAATGTAAAATACTTAATATAAATAAAAGTTTTTTACCATTTTTGTTTTAACCTACTTAATTTTAGTTTATAACCGTCGTCTATCTTAATTATTATGTTTTTCCTCATAAAAGTGAATAATTGTATTCTTTTTGAGCGAAATAAATTTTCTTAAACCGTTATTACGGATGGGTGTTTGAAAGTAAAAACGAAGCCTAAACGATCTAGCCTCTTATACCTACCTTCGTTTTATGCGCTTCGTATCACCACTGTCACAAACACAACATGTTTTTTTAACAGAACTTTCTCGTGCTCCCTGTATTATGCGCGTCAACTGTGTATAGAGGCGCCACTGTCTATAAAAAAGGAACTAAGAGTTCTGTAAATAAATTCTAAATTGTAAAATATTCCACTAATTTTATAAGATAATATTCTTTATGGTAGAAAACATGTATAAAGTAGAAATGTTGTTATCAATTTTAATATCGTCCTGCCAAAGTATTTATTGGAAATATTTAAATATTTACTAGAGAAATGCCTCACATTCTGTTGTCTATGCCTAAGAAAAAAAGTAGATTATTGTTAAAAAAATATAAATATTTATTTATGTACCTAAATGTGAATTTTGTGAAATGAATGCTACTTTCAGAAATTTAATGTAGCATGATTTAACTTTAACTAGAAAAATCGATAAATATAAAATCTAATTCTAGGAATTTTACCTCTCTCTAGAACGATGCGATGCTCAACCAACCCAGAATAAACTAATCTTCAACCTTAGCTGTTTAGCTATAAGTAATAAACAAATAGACTTATTCAAGTACTTATGCTGAAAACTCAACTACTTATGATAGTTATGAAGTGCGAATACAGAAAAAACTTTCCAGAATATTCTAGATATAAGTATTAAAATCCACATTACACCCTACACAGTCATGTTGGCTGAGCTAACTACCACTTGCAAACAACCTTATTAGTAAATCAAGCAGATTATTGTGGATCGCTTCAGTAGCTAGATTGTCCAGATACTTCGGCTTTCAAAAATATTTAACTTGTCTTGAGACTGCAAACGGTTGAGAATCGCTATAACTTAATCTTAAGAGCTATACCTACTTTTATAAAGACGTAGATACCTGTATCCCTAGATATGCTTATATCTAGTTCTTAAGCATATTACTATAATCTACGTCCTACGCTGGCTGGACCAACTCGCAAACAGATCTGTGACAAACACAATAATTTTGTATATAACTATATATCTTTGTACTTATGTATACCTGAGAAATGTACACTCATGCAACTTGTAATTATACCTACCGCTTACTACCAATTATTTATTTTTTTAATTTTGTACAAGACTTGTGCTTTTCAATGTTCTTTGATCCTGTAGAAAAGTAGGTAACCCCTAATCATTAAGGATCCTTTTACGTGGGACTCAATCTAACTTTCAAAGCATATCAATTTCTTATGATATGAACTTAAAAGATTTATATAAATATATATATCACGATAGATATATCACGTTAAAACGCGAAATGATGATTTATTATCATAATTTAGTCCTGATTTCTTTAGCATGAGTCTACTAAAAGTAAGGCCTAAATGAGCTACATTAAAATCTTGAAGTTACCTGAAGAGGAGTTACTCTTAAACATCATAATCTAACATCAGAAAAAATAATGACTTTATATTCGTAGTGCATTAAGTATTTTGTTGGCCAAGTTTTTTTTATTGGCGCCCAGATGGGCCAAATTAAAATGTACACGACAAAACATACACGACAAGAATTATCATGATATTAGGCATAAAAATTGTGCATATGAATGCATCACTTATTCATTCACTATGATTTGTAAATAAACAAATCTTTTAACTTTTTGTTTAAGTAGCAATTTTGTCCTATTGAAATACCTACATAGTACCAACCTATTGTTAATTTGCAAATGTTTTACTAAATTGCGTCCTACAAACTTTTCATGTAGAATAAGTTATTTATCAAAATTATATATCTAGATTTATAAATAAATGTGTATCGAAGGCAATGCTCCGGGCGAGTAAAAATAACTAGAAATTGTAAAAATGTAGTATTGTGTTGTTCATAATAGTAAATGTGTAGATCTTGAATAGTAATGTAAATAATAATTTTATTATTGTATTGAGTTGTCTGCAGCAGATAATGTAAATGTAAACTGTGTTCATTTATAAATAAATGTCTTAGATAACTACAATTCGTTTTTATTCTACTACTACCAGTATGTGTGTGCAGTTCCTACTCTATTATTTTCCTATGAAAACACCCATTAATACATAACCATCTTCATTAAACAGTTAGCAAAGCAGACAAGTAGATAATCTTTCGTATTTTCAAACAAAAGTACCTATAGAGGTTTGTAAACCAATAAACAGAAATTGCGCATGCTGAAAATGATAAAAATCGGTGATGTTATAGAGAATGGAAAAATTACCTATCTTGTAAAAACAAAACTAGAAACATTTTTATGTTTCTAATTTACCTAATAACACTTCAAGCGATTTGAAAAAACGTTTTACCATTTGAAAGCTAAATTAGTTTAGCTTAATGAGTATAGGTATATAACATCACGCTACTACCCACAGTAACCACGCGGGTGAAATGGCGCAGGGCAGCAGCTTACCTATTTATTTATAAAATGAGTCTACCTGTATATAAACTGGCTGAAAGGGTATTTTAATGGTTCAAGTTCCATTAAGAAAGGCTTATGCTTAACATAATGCTTTACGAAATGATAAAAAGAATAATATCTCGAAAATGTCAATCAGGTTAAATTATAGACAAAAAAATACAAGAACTTACAAATCTTATCGTTAACTTGTGCTAAAATTTTTAAAATATTTTTTAAGCTTAATATAATCTATTAGAGATAAGCAAATGACCTTTAACAATGTTGATACTAGGACACATGAATTTCAGTGAACAGATAGAGTTGTAGCGCTTAGGTGGTGTGTAGTAAATGATACTCCAGATGTACTTAGGTGTAACGAGTTATATTGAGGTAGCGAATAGACTGAGGGTTACAGGAATATGTACAAGGCTTAATACTAAAATATAATGGTGGGAGTAACAGGTCTCCCATTACATATCCATGGCCAATAGGAAACGAGCTGACATTTATACACAAATCTAGTTCCTAAATAATAATATGTGTGATGGCGCGGCGTTCGCAATCGTAGATCTCTTGCTAGGAGCGCGCAAAGCAGTGTCGCATGTATGATTACCCCCCGCGGGCGCGTAGGGCTCCAATACCCGATGGCGACGGCAGCGGACGGATGTGTTGATGCATTGCAGCTACAGAGTAAACCCTGACTCCTAAACTAGGACATCCTGTGTCTTGGGAGTCATTCGCATGACAGTATCTGTTTTCTGAATATATGGCTCTACTTCTTATAGTGGCCAGTAAAATAAATTATGTAGTGCTGTAAAGTGTTTTGTAGGGCCTTTGACAAACAACTGGTGGAGTAGGTAACTGTTTGTGTCCTGTTTAACTTTGTCTTAAAACCCATCTATGTTTGCGGTTTATTTTTACGGCTTCCTCGTCAGTTTCTTACTTCGCACTTCACTACGGACCTGCTTATCCATGGTGTGTAATTATTACGTCCGTGTAACGGTTTTTTTTATAAGTGCAGTTTACAATGCTAATATGACTCTCCCGACTGCTTAGACAAAATGATGACATCAGTTAAAAATCTAAGCAATTACATATTTTATGGTATACTTATTTATTTACGATTGTTTTACAATATTTCGCACCGTGCACCGCTAAATCAACAAAGACAACATACAAACACAATCACATTTAAAACACAAACACTGATATGTAAAGAAAACTAGATGTGGTAAACCAGAAATACGTGTAGGTGTACTATATCGTAGCTGCTGCTAGCTAGCAAACTCCTAAGCGCTTGCTTACAGCGGCTAGCTCTGAATTCGAGTTGCAGAGACTCGAATTCTATAATATTATTTATTATACTTTATTTAACACATGTTTTTTTATTAGTGTTAATCGGCAGTAGGTCAAGGCTTAGAAACCCATCACAAACGAGTTATCCCACACGTTTAAAGTTGACTGTCTGCTGGAATAAATATTGACTTAAAATCATAGATATAGTACTAAGTCGTTACAGGAATATCGGACAAATATGTGAATCAATCACACTGCATGCAGAAAGCCAAGTATCCAAAGCAGCATTAATATTTAAAACTACAATGTGTTTATGGTATGACATTTGCATGCTCCATTACAAGCAGAATTATCTGAAAAGCGCAAAATTGCATATATTATTTTATTTTCTAAACACGATATTTGTCAAGTGAATAGAGGAAGTTTTAATAATAGTTATTTGATTTAATGAACTTTACAAATAAATTCATTCAGGGTTACCCTGATTCCCTATTTTTTGATTTTGTTTAAATTCCAGTTATACACTTCATGTTTTTTGGAACGCACTTTTAATGGCAGGCTTGTCATGTTGATTCCGATATTCCGTAATTTATTGGGGATACAGAAATTACTTTTATAATTTATTGGATGAAGTAGATGACAAGGAAATAATCTATTTATAAAAGAAGAGTGAAGACGTGTTTTGAAACAGTGAATGTGGAATCCGTTTATAATTTAATCATCAAGTAAATATCAAGTTGTCACTAATAATATCTTTGAATCGATATAACTACGGAAATAATCTCGAGTTTGCCGTGAATACATTATCGTTATGTCAACAAAGTTATGAGCTAATCGTTCGGTTAAGGTAAGAGCTATCTAACATCACGAATTTTGTGACAATTTAGAGATGTCAAATGTTTTTGCGGTCTGACGGCCGCGGGCCTTGTTTATATTTTTTGTCGCTCAAATCACTTTCGATCTTATCTTTGTGTTGTCGAGCAAGATCAATTTTTAAGTACACTCTTTCAAAATCTGTTTTCTGTGGTAATTTTCTTAGTAATTCTTCGTAGTAGTGAAAATGTCGTTAGAACGTGAGGGTGGAGTGCCCAGTGTGGGAGACCTACGGGGGATGCCTAGTGCGGGCACTGCCTCCGCCGATCCTCGCTCTCAGCTGCTGCAGGAGATGAGGGAACAGAATTTTGACCTGATCAGATTTGCTTCATACAGAACCGCTTGCAAGCTCCGCTATGTTCAGAAGAAATGTAACTGTGAGTAATGTACAGTCTAATTTATTTCTATGGGCTTGAAAAAAACGAACATAGTTATATTGATGCCCAATATTATATTGGCAATAGGAAAAGTCAGATTTTACAAGAAAAACTTTGATGTGTGACATTGATATATACAATTCTGTTTTCATTATGGATTTGTTCATTACCAAAACCTTGTAATGCTAGAAAATATAAATTACAAGAAATATTAGAAACATATAAAGGTGAAATATCATTATATATTTACCATTATCATTAGGAATCTGAAAAAATAAATACTTAGGTGTATTCCAATCCATAGATGCTGAATTTGTTAAAACAGAAAATAGTCATATTAGCACATTACTGATTTATTTATGTATCTGGAAACAAAAAGAAAACTTCCTCCTCTAACTGGTTTTCCTGTTGGCTGGTGCACAAATACATTCACCAACTAACAAGTTATTAATTTTTATTGGGCCAAATTGGTGTTTATTGCTTCCAAAATTATGAAATGGTTTCATTGATGCCCCAAATAGGTTGAGTCATGAATATTTATAACTGGGCTAGCATAACAACTCTATTTGTAAACTGATTGGCTACCAAGCTCTTTATAAGTCATTGACTCACATTATAAATGACTATGAAAAATTCGGTTAGTGCATAGATCAATATAACACATACATACTGTAAAAAAAACAACATGCGGGTACATATCGTAAGCAGAGGGGCTTGCCAGAGCCTCCGCCTGCCGGGGTTGCGGGTTGTTCAAAAGAGATACTGCGGCCCCGGAACATAAAGGGCAATAGAAGGAACATGGGTGGGTTTTAGTCAGTAAAAGTCTGACATGCCTCCCCGCTCCGCCCAGAGTCATTTGTTGATTACCCATCCTAAAAAAAAATTAAAAAGGGTACATATTGTATCTTGGTTCTGGGGATAAGGGCCCAGAACCGAGGTATGGTATAAAATAATGGTGTTGGCTTTACCCCAAAGTGGTTCATTCCATAATGAAATGATGGTGATGGTGATATCCTATATAAACCAATTAATGTTACAGTAGAAAATTTCCTAGATTCATTTTAAATTTAATCTTTTTCCTTAATATGAAAAAGAAGAGAAGAATAGCTGAAAGTCCGTCTACCAATTAAAAGTCATAGTAATTATTGTTAAAGTTTTCGTTTTTATTTATTTTTTAATTGTATTTATTAGTTTATTTGATATGTATTAGTATCCGTATAATAATATACGTTTTCGTTAACAAATAGTTTAGATATATATATCTATACTAATATTATAAAGAGGTAAAATTTGTAAGTTTGTAAGTTTGTAAGTTTGTATGTTTGTAAGTTTGTATGTAGGGGGTAATCTCTGGAACTCATAATCCAATTCTAAAATTTTCTTCTCTGGTAGAAAGCTACATTATTCCTGAGTGCTATAGGCTATAAATTGTTTCTATAACATGTATATTAACCGAGCTATCACAACTTTTGTCTAGCAAGTCGGAAAAAAATACCTCATGAAACAGAATTATTTGCGCGCGCTGCCTAAACAGTTGCTTAAAATTAAAAACAATGTATGGCTATCTGGTTCGTCTTAATTATTTCTACAAAAAAGTCCTCAATAGCATATCTCTATCTTTCATATTTTGTCTTTTATACTTCTTTTATTGCATTAAAAAACATTTTTTTTCGGCATACTTACGTTTGGTTGATTATTTGAGCAACAAAATGTTAATTCTTATGACAATAAATTATTTTAGTATCACAAGAACATCATACAGATAAGATTTGCCATTTACAGTATATCAATTGGTCATACAGTTTCGGAGAAAATATATTATAAAATTACTAAAACGCAAAATGCCCCTAGCATATCTTTCATTGTGCAGACGTTTTACCTATTTGCCCATAGATAGCGTTCTGCAATTACGTCATTTTTCTGAATCGCGGTGTTAAGACGTTCCGTGGATTGATGACCCTCTCGAATTATTATGCCCACGTTGTCATTAGTTGGAATTCTAAATATTACATCATCTGCCTAGCCTTTTCCCAACTATGTTGGCCATGTTGGGGTCGGCCAGTCGGCTTCCAGTCTAACCGGATGCAGCTGAATATCAGTATTTTACATGGAGCGACTGCCTATCTGACCTCCACAACCAGTTAATACTGGGTAATACGATACCCCTTGGTAAGACTGGTTGTCATTGTCAGACTTTTGGAACACTGACTACCTGTATCGACTGTCAAAGATCTACAAATGGCAGCCGGGACCAACGGGTTAACGTGCTTTCCGAGGTACGGAGGAAACTCGGTATGTAACGGGTGGTCACTTATCCACAGACCAACCTAGGCAAGCGCGGCTTAACCTAAAGATCGACCCGAGCGGCTGCTATTATTAAGCCACGAGCTCCTCTAAATATTACATGTCAGTTGCTTATTGTTTCGTTCGTATGGTTGTTGTTGTTGATAGATACCTCATAATCGAAAATATCGTAATTTCGTTGTACGTTTGTTTTGTATGTTCGTAGTTTCGTACTTCGTTCTATCGTAATAATCGATACGAGTTATTCGATATTACGATTGTTTTGTTTTGTAAAGGCGGACGGTGTTCGAGTCGCTCTCCCTTTGTTCATAATTGTCTTCAAGTCTGTGCGTAGTTTGTTGAGAGCATGCCTAAAAGGAAATCTCAACTGTCCCGGCAGACATCACAGACAAGAGCCGCTCGAGTACGCCGTACGAAAGAATCTGCCCCTGAAAATGAGCAGCGCCTCTCGAGAAATAGAGAATATAATTATTTCGCAAGCACGCGCTAGAGAATCTAGCTCTGAGCGCTCACAGCGCCTCGCTAGCCAAAATGTGAGGACGTCGCGGGCCCGTGGCAATTATATGTTGGTCTATCAAGAGTGGTATCATCCGAAAAGCAGATTATTCTGTTACCGGAAAATAAAACAACCTCAAACATTGTATATAGAGAGGCTTCAAATTAAATAGATACCTAACTTAAATAAATAAAATAAGTAAAAGACGACTAAGGGTTAAGTTACCTTGAGCAGAAAAGAGAACTTCGGTAATCTTTGAAGTTACTGATCTGATTCCAAAAAATATTTTACTGATAAAATTAAATACAGTAATATCAATCGAGTGTAATCTTATGTTAAAACAAAAAAATTTCCGCGGACGAAGTCGCGGGCAGAAGCTAGTATTTTATATAATTTTGTACCCTATTACAATGTTGTCGTATTTTACCCAAAGGTTGACTGGTAGAGAATGCCTTAAGGCATTAAGTCCGCCTATGTACCACTATTGTACATGAAGTTTAAATAAATAATATATTTTTTTAAATAAATTGCATTAAAATACTGGAGACAAACAAATAAATGAAATTAACTGTGACAATATTTTACGAATGTATCCTTTTTATTTCAGTACACGTAATAGACATATGGAACGTAATAGAAGCATTCCGTGAGAATGCACTGAACACTTTAGAGCCAACCGCATGTGTGAATGTAACGAGACTGGAAACGCTAGTGTCTTCGTTGTACCACAACTTGAACAAAAGACTGCCACCCGCTCATCAGGTGTCTGTTGAAGCGTGTTCAGCTTTATTGTTGAATTGGTTGCTGTCTGCATACAGTACTGGGTGAGTTGGTATACATGATTCTATTTCATGTAGAAGATGTTATTTGTATAACTTTTTAAACTGACATGGTCAGTAACATTATTAATAATCTTTGAAACTGGATAATTACCAGGTTTTTACGTGATATGAGTTCCTAATATTTCAGTGCATTTCCATGGTAAATAGACTGTTTCAAACCTTATTAATGATGTTGTTCCTATTTAATCAAAACTACTTCACACTACTTGTTTTCTTGAAGACTAAATGTTTGTAGGAAGTTAAAGTGCATCTCCAAAATAATATAGTCTAAACCGTCTTCTGGTCACGCTGGCCAATCTCAAGAGATATTGTAGAGCATAGATGCACTCTAGATTGGTCTATAAGAGCATATGAAGAGTGATATGCTCTTATAGACCAATCCAATATGACTAGAGAGAGATCAGGCAAAAGACTAACAGCTTCATGTGCTTATTAGGCACCAGTTATCATACTGCAGACCTCTATGTTGTTACTTAGATCTTGATATTGGAAAAATCCAATAACACTTAATACCATACAATTGGGCAGAGTGTCACGTGTTAACTGGTCTAAATTTTCTCTCTCTCTCATTCTTCTCTTAGTTGAAATATTTTATCACAGACATGTTTTTTGTGCGAATGTTTTGTCTGTAGAAATGCACAGTAATTCAACACTTATAAACATTTATTACTACATATTAACATGATGATGCAAATGTTATGGCCTTGAATGGATGCAGGGTGTTAGTAATACTAATCAAATCGCAACATATTCATAATAAGATAACAACATTGTTATATAATAGAATAATAATGGTATGTCTTTGCAAAAGCGTTTTTAAGTATTGTAGTCTAATAATTATCTTGTCAATAAATATTTTGTACACAAACAAGATTATGATTTTGGTACTGAAACTCAAAGCATTTATTTCAGTTAGACCATTACAGGCACATTTGAATGTCATAAAAACAAAAAAGATGCTGCTACAGCTTCAGTCACAAGACATAATAACTTGTGAAAGTACTGTAGTTGCCCATTCCAATGCTTAAATCTCTATAGAAAAGAATGGGCAAGAAACTCCATGAACACTCTTTTAAATCATATTATCTTTACAAAATTATGGATACATCATTCATGTTGAGATTATACACATAATGTGAGAATGATGTAGAAAAACGAGCACATTAAGAGCATTTAGAATAAAAGTACAAAAACCTAGATTAAGTGGGTGACTTCTAATTTCACTATTCAAATATCTAAATTAACTTAGATAACAGGTGTGAAAAACAATATACCAATGTATCTTCTATTTGTTTTAGTGAGAATGTGGGGAAGATCCGAGTGTTTTCCATCAAAGTGGCTCTCGCAACAATGTGTGCTGGCAAGTTGATGGACAAATTAAGATGTAAGTATTTTTTAACCGACTTCATAAAAAGGAGGAGGTTCTCAATTCGTTGGAATCTTTTTTTTGTGTAGGAAATACTGGGTCCTTCTGAAGTCTAGTTTTCAGACTTTCGAACACCTGTAATGAATGCCAAATATTTACAAATTGCTGATATCCTTACTAATATTATAAAAGCGAAAATGAGTTTGTTTGTTTGTTACGTCTTCACGCCTAAATGGCTAAACCGATTTTGATGAATTTTTTGTACAGAGATAGTTGAGACCGTGGAGACGGACGAAAATGTTTAAAAAAAATGAGAAACGAGGGAGAAAGGGAAGAAAAGGGAAAACTTAGCTTTGCTATTACAATTAATAAGGCGCATGCGGGCAAAAGCTAGTATTGTATAATAATTAAGATAAACATATAGAGATAGATATTGCTTTACATGTTCCCTATTTTCTCAAAACAAAGATTTCTTGACTTACTGCTTTTTGGGTTGTCATTGTGTGTATGAAGCGTGAAGGTCAGTGTAAACAATGAATCGTTAATGACTACTGTGACTAATGTACTAGGCTACTCAGATGTGAGTCATTGATGCATGTGCACCAACTTCGTAGACCATTTATTAAGGATCTGCATATTAATAATTAATTATGCAATTTAATGGGTACCTACCTATTGTCCATGGCCACGCTAGGATTTCATTTATTTTATGCATCAAGTTGAATCAAGTCAAAACTATTGATTGAATACGTAACCGTTTTAAGGGTTGCATACTTCAAAAGGAAAAAACAAAACCCTTATAGGACCATTTTGTTGTACGTATGTCTGTGTCTTAAGACTCTTTATCCCGTAAACGTGTGGAGGTATCGAGTTGAAATTAAAACCATATACCCAAGGCTGTGATCCCTTGGAGCTGTGAAAAATTAACCCTTTAAGTCTATGCAGTGAAAAGATATGGCCGTTTAAATCACAAGTTTTTTTTAACCTCTCAATGACCGCCATTATTTACGTCAACTATCCGTCAAGCACCGCCGGGCGGGCTCTTATCGTAAGCGTAATCTGATTTTAAAACTTATCTTTACTACAAATACATCGGTCGGGGTTTGGTGGCACAAAAATGTGCCAGCGGGGCTCAACGGTAATACTTGTTCACTGGCACGTTTTTCTGCCGCTGGAGCTCTAGAGGTTAAAGTCTGCTTAAAATGAACCTTTCTCCTGCCAGATATATTCTCCCAGCTATCAGACGGCAACGGTCACCTCCTCATGAAGAGGCTGTCGGACTACCTGCGAGAAGTTCTTGCTCTACCCGCGGCAGTGTACGAGTCTCCGTCGTTCAGCTACACAGATTCTCTGGCTCTTACTATATTTAATCAGGTAGGTTTTCATCATTATATGCCGAGACATTTCTTAGCTATGCTTTTTTTTTGCGGATGGGAAATCATCAAATAACTTGGGGGGGGTGTCAGAATTTTACTGACTTAAACCCACCCATGTTCCTTCTTTTGCCCTTTATGTTCCGGGGCCACAGTATCTCTTTCGAACAACCCGCAACCCCTTCTCAGCTATGCTGCTGTTGGATCTGAATATTTACATGGAGCGATTGGGTTAGATAGGCAATCGCTCCAAGTAAGAACTGGGTAATTTATACGATACCACTTAATAAGACTGGTTGTCAGACTTTTGGGCCACTGGCTACCTGTAACAACTGTCAAAGATCTACAAATGACTGCAGGTTAGCTTCTTATCGTGTTTTCTCGGGCACTGAGGAGATTCGGTATTATCGGTGGTTATCCATCCACGGCCCGACCATGGTGCGCACTGTTTAAACTTGAAGATCGAGCCGTGCGGCTGTTATTATTCAGCCACGAACTCTTTTATTAGATAAGTTTTAAAAGACATAAAGTCGCTTGGCGTACTGGCTGATGGACTGAGTACTGCGCTGTGTGTTGCGGGTTCGATCTCCGCACAGAATAAATATGTGTATGGCCTACAGTTTCGGGTCGCACCCTCGATAGACAGGGTTCACCTTGGTCTGTGAATTATTCCCCGAGTAAGCAAGAAAATATCTCAAAGCATATTTAAAACTACTACATTTATTTGTGCAGAACGGCAAGATCACCGTAAACGATTTCCTGGACACACTGATGTCCGACCCGGGGCCGCCATGTCTAGTGTGGCTCCCTCTGCTACACCGACTTGCTAGCGTCGAAAATGGTATGTTGGTCTTGCAATAAAAACGCAGGGTTGAGGATCCTACGCGGCTACGACCACTATTTGGCCGCAGAAACTTCGTCCAGGAAGTAAGTTTGGTCGCCGATCATCGTCTAACCAGTTTTGATGATGCTAGCGGGCGATCGGACAAGTCTTGTTCGTGGTCGCAAAGTGGCCAAGGTCCTTTACTGAGTTTGTTATTCTGTTCAAGTTGCGGCAATGTTCATGAGTAAAAAGCTGATTTTCCTTATCAGATAATCTAGAAATCTCATGCGGGATTAGTCGACAAAGATTTATCTTGAAACCTGAATGTGTACATAAGACCGAATAAACGGGATATCCCCGTCATAGTCATCATTCCTTTGCCATGTACCATACCTAGGTGCCTTCTAGTTGCGGAGATTTTAGATGACAGAGTTCCAATTATTTTTAAAGTTTCTATAATGTTATTACTTTAAATTAAAAAATCTCCATTAAAAATACAGGGGATCGTTCAATGCATTTACCAGGACAGTGTTTTGAGTACGTAAACCGTGATAAGAAAGTAGTTTCTCACCAATATTTTTTGCCTGGAGTTATTTAGTTTGTACAGAATGCTAGATTGACGGCTTCGTGAAGGGTCCTTTAACACCCTGTGTAACTGTGTTCTTTCAGTGGTCCACCCGCTAGCGTGCAGCGCCTGTCGCCGCAGCTCCCTCACAGGCTTCCGTTACCGCTGCACCCGCTGCGCCAACTACACCATGTGCCAGGACTGCTTCTGGCGCGGCCGGGTCTCCGCCACCCACAGCAACGAGCACGAGGTCAAGGAGTACGCCGCCTATGTAAGTATAATAGTGTTGTGATCGGGAATCCCCTTCTTGGCATAACGTTTTAAGGCATAATGTTTTCGCATAAATTAAATCAGCATAATAATACTTTGCTATAGTAATGCTTTAGTTTAATGCAAAGGTTTGCATAATTATCATTTGGTCTTATTCGTTTTGGCATAATTTGGTTATAACATTGTGTTTTATTATTTTTACGCCAACAGTATTATCAGACAGAAACTTTTCTGTCTGATAATATTATGATCGTTATGCTGATTTTCGTTATGCCAATGTAAATTCTGTCAATATATTTTTATGCTTATTAGCCACCATATAATTTCATTTATTAATTTCTTGCTTCTTTACTAATTGATACCTTCGAATGATTATGATCAAAAGTATAACCAGACCGTCGGTAACTCTGATCGTCAACAGGAGATGGCATGGTCAATGCCGCCTCTAATCATGGCATCATCTGATGCCAGATCGAGGATTTGCAAATGGAAATCCTCGATCTGGCATTTACTGCCTTCTTAGGAGTTCTAAGCTTGGATAACTAAGGTTCTATTTAACTTGGAGCCCCTAAAATGTGGTTTGGTGGTGGTTTTGTCAGCTCTCAGGATCTAAACCTACGTTGTCGATATTCCAAACATTCGCACGAAACGCTTTGCTACAGTGGAAATCCCTGCCGTCTGTGTTCCGGAGTTCATATGACCTGGATATATTTAAGTCACGAGTTATCAGCGCTTCGTTTGAGCATGCTCTATGGCCGATCTCAACTTTGTCCTTGGATAAAAATGAGGTCAAGAGTGACCCTATTTATAAAATATTTGAAAATGCAAAAAATAAAAATTATCGCATCATATCCTGACCAAAAAATAATTCCTTGTTAAAAATCACGTCTTCAAAATAGCTTAAATTTGTTATAGAAATCTCCGTCGAAGCAGATAGGCGCGACGCTGCGCAAGTCGTTCCGCTGCGTGCCGGAGCGTGCGCGTGCGCAGCTGCCGCGCTACCCCGACCAGCCCGAACGCACGCTTAACCTTAGTCATATCGTGTATGTATTTACTTTGTGTTGTCATCAGGGACTAAAATTAATCGGATTAAGGGGTTAATCGGTTGGATCCATATTACAAATTGGGTAACTATTTAAATATTATTAATTAACCAGAATAATGATGTCGTGGCGAGGCTCTAAACCTCTGGGCCATCACGTCATGTTTTTTGACTATCTCATTTCTATTCTATTCAATCGGCCAGTAATATTTTGTATTATTTATTTTATCTATACGAATATTATAATCTGTACTAATATTATATAGTTTATGAGCTTGTTCAGCAGAACCAGAGACCCCTCTGGTTTTGTCCACGGAATTTGTGAGTATCATAGGATATTACGCTGTGAGCTACGGAGGCTGGGCAGTACAGTAAATGACTCGGGTAAAAGCATATTAACTACATGTATAAAACAAAGTTGCTTCCCGCTGTCTCTCTGTCCCTATGTATGTTTAGATGTTTAAAACTACGATTGAGCTATTCATGATAAAGTTTTAAATGTATAATATTAGTATCTTTATTGAATCTGTGCGAAGCCGGGGCGGGTCGCAAGTTAATTATGAATATGTTCCAGTCCACCATCCCCGGTGCCGGCCCACAACGGGTTCCCGGAGTACGTGGGCGGGTATGTGAACACGGGCTCGCTCGACTCACGCTCTTCGCGTTCCACACATCGCAGTACGTATTACATTATCATCTGTTGTTACCAAGGACTCGACTGGATGCAGCTGAATACCAGTATTTCGCATGGAGCGGGATCAGATCTGCAGGATCCAATTAGGCCTTATTTTTTATACTCTCCCCCCGTTCCGCACAGAGCGGGGGAAGTTATTTTACGACACGGTTGGCGCAGTGGCTGAGCGATCGACTGCTGCGCTGCGTGTCGCGGGTTCGATCCCCGCACGGAACAAGTATTTGCATGGCCTACTCACACTCTGTAAACTCACATACACAAACAGCCAGACTCGGAACAACTATTTGTAGGTCATACAAATATTTGTTCCGTGGAATCGAACCACAGCAGTCAAGCGCTTAGCCACTGCGCCAATCGTGTCGTCGTTTATGAACAGAGTATCCTAAAAGCCATACTGTTGCGAAATACGTCTCATCTTTAAGTAGAAACTGTTATATCACAAGAAAATCGTTATAGTATTCTAATCATACTAATTTAATTCAAATTAAAAAAAAATATATTAGTAGAACATAAGTAAAACCAAACACAGGTACAGATCATGTCAATATTAATAAAATGAACGCTATGTCTTGCCATCAGCGGCGTACAAATATTCTTATTACAATTGCATAAATAAAGTAGTAACGATAATAAAACTGCCAGACACTGCTGTCTAAAACCCACCCATGTTCTATCTTTTACCCTTTATGTTCCGGGGCCGCGGCATCTCTTTCGAACAATCCGCAACTCCTAGCTTGTACCCTGGATTTACACAACTACTTTTTATATTTTTATTTCGGTCTACGCGGGAAAAACCGTGGGGCGTAGCTAGTAGTATACATATTAGTCCTCATATCTGCTAAACGTCATTATTTCTACATAATTATGAACTTTGTTCAACAGGTATAGCAGAACACTTATCCCGTGGGGTAGACGACGAGCATCGTCTGATAGCGCGGTACGCGGCCAGGTTGGCGCACGAGAACAGAACGATGGTATGTTTTGTAACTAGCAAATTAGAAACATTAAGTTGGGCATTAAGTCCGCCTCTGTACCTACTTTGTGCTTGAAGTGTTAAATAAATAAATAATAAATAAACCCGCCCCTGGCTTCGTATGGGTACCGGAGTAAAGATCCTTAGGTCGGCATGAATTTTTCCCATTCTTTTTGGGGTCGGCACAAAACGTTTCTTCTATTCTCTCCTGTCAGACGTCAGCCGCATCATTCACTCTGTAAAGCCCCGTTCCAATAAACAAAAACGACTCGTTTTTGTTTATTGGAACGGGGCTTTAGTCGCATGCCTCTCATGTATTGTAATAGTAAATAACGAAAATCTTGTTGTATTTTTCCAGCCAAGAGCCGGCAGATCAGCTTCTCTTACTCCAGAACTGGTAAGTGAACCAACATAACGTTACACTATAACTGGCGAATCTTTATAAACCACTTAAACATTTTTCCAACTCACATTTCTCTTTGTCATACTTCTGTCAGACCCTGTTACTAAGTCGACGATATTGGGCTTAGAAGGTTCCAAAACTACTTATTTTTTTATGAATTTAAAAATGGACAGTTAAAAAAGAGTTTCACAGATTCTTAATTTCAAATGCTCCATTCATAACCGATGCTTAGTTTCACAATATTTTTATATTTTAAACTCTTTCTCTCTTAGAACAAAATGTCTGAAATGTCTGTGCAGAAAATGGTTCATTATTTGTTTGTTAAAATATTTTAAATCATTTAATCTCTTGGCTGTGTTCTATTCAACAATAATAATTACTGATAAAATCTCCAGCGTTTTATTGTCTACCATAGTACCTACGTGATATTGGCAAAATTGTGGTGTCTCCTTCCACAAATGCCATTAAATAAAAAAATTGAATTGAATTATATTTTAAACGTCTATGAACTCATCAACAATATTGTTTCGTCAGGGTCGTTCATCGTCTGAGGGCTCGGAAGTGGACGCGGCGCGACAACAGCGTGAACTGATCTCACAGTTAGAAGCCAAGAACAGGGAGATTATGAGGGAGATTGCTAGACTTAGGTAAGACTGGCGATATTGATTAAAATTGGGGAACTAACTATCATAATCACCTACAAACGATGGGACACTTGACTTGTTTGCACATCACAGGAGCTGATGGACGGTACTGAAAGCACCAAACTCGTCGCCAAATTTTAGGCTGACTCAATTTAGATTGTCATCAGCACACTAAGAAGATCAAAGTCAAAGTTATTTATTTGTGAAACATAGTTACATGGTTTATGGTATAAAGAATTTTGTTGTCTCACTATGTTTTGCCTTGCAAGGCGTACAAATTAATTACAAGAAAAAGTTTCAGATCATTATCAAATTCCTTATTTGCCCCTTGGATAATATGCCTTTACTAATCCTTACTAATATTATAAAAGCGAAAGTGAGTTTCTTTGTTTGTTTTCTACGTCTTCACGCCTAAATGGCCGAAACAATTTTGATGAATTTTGGGACAGAGATAGTTGAGACCCTGGAGACGGGACATAGGGTAATTTAAAAAAAAAGAGAGAAAAGAGGGAAGAAAAGGGGAGAGAAAGTTTTTTTTTATCATCACGCGGGTTAGCGTTAGCCCAAAGTAACTATGCAACGCGGACGAAGTCGCGGGCGGAAGCTAGTATTGTATAATTTCATCAGAGTTTCGATTTTTTGTTCTACAGACGCCAACAAGAAGCAGAAGCGAGCGCGGGCGGAGGTGGCGTAGGGTCCGCGCCCTTAGTGTCAGAGTTACGTCTTCTACGACAACGTAAGGACGAGTTAGAGGGACACCTGTCTTCGCTACAAGAGTCTCGCAAGCACCTCATGCACCAGCTGGAAGGACTCATGCGGATGCTCAAGGTACGTGCACGTCTTGAAGACATAATATATATTAACCTCTAGAGCCCCAGCGGCACAAAAACGTGCCATTAAACAAGTATTACCGTTGAGCCCCGCTGGCCCAAATTTGTGCCACCAAACCCCGACCGATTTAAAACTATGTTTGTAATAAAGATATTAAAATCAGATTACGCTTACGATAAGAGCCCGCCCTGCGGTGCTTGACGGATAGTTGACGTAAATAATGGCGGTCCTTGAGAGGTGACTATATTTATTTATTTATTAAATTATATGCACTTATAAAAAAACAATCTACAAAGGCGGACTTAATGCGTTATCTACCAGTCAACCTTACGGTGTTGCAGAGACAAAAACATAGTAGGTGCAATGCGACGGAAAATTTCAGTTTTTTTCCCATAAATACATATATACTTGCCTACATAGACAATAGTAAATAGAGGTAAAACTACAAAATTGAAGAAAAACTGACAACAAATTAATTTTGAGATGAGTCTGCCAACTTCTTAAGTAGGTGTTCGCGAGTCTTTACCTTAAATGTGAACCGACTATATGTGTCTGCGAGACGTACTATACGTCTATCAGACGCGTTAGTCAATTACGTCTACTACAGCAACGTATAGATAAGTCAGAGAACTAGTGTCTGACCGAAACCGAAAACGAATTTCGGCAACGGCTTCTGTTTCGGCCGAAACCGAAACTTCCTTACAAGGATCACTTTTATCACTCATCCTTACTTCCTTACTAATATTATAAAAGCAAAAGTGAGTTTGCTTGTTTGTTTGTTTGTTACCTCTTCACGCCTAAATGGCTAAACCGATTTTGATGAATTTTGGTACAGAGATAGTTGGGACCCTGGAGACGGACATAGGCTTTTTTTTAAAAAAGGAGTGTAAAATGAGGGAGAAAGAGGGAAAAAAACTCAGCATTGCTTTTACAATAAATAAAGCGCTGAGAAAAAACTACAGGTGGCAGGAGAACAGTCTTATCCCGAATTTAACGCGGGCCAAGCCGCGGGCGAAAGCTAGTTTTGAATATTTTTTTGATGTTTACTACCCGCTCTTATGTTATAATGACATGAAACGAGATAAAACTGACAAAATTCAAAATAAATCGAAAACTCGCCACCACAACAAAACAAAACAAACAAACGAATCACGACATTGGCTCTGATGGGATTCATTCAACGCGCCGAACATGACCGATCACAGCACGAAAACTCCCGAGTGCACATTCAGTTTCGGTCATAGTTTCGGCAAGTTTGCCGCCAAAACGAAACCGAAACCGAACATTCGGTAAGACACTACAGAGAACACCTGTCTTTACCGCAAAGTTGCATAAGCACCTTAACAGTAAAACTATTTTAAAACAAAAGCTAATTTGTTAAAAATAAAAATAAACCAGCTTGTTCCGATAAAGGACAAATCAGGATTATATTAATTTTTAACGGTTATCATATTGCCTTCTTATATTGGTTCTTCGGAAAGGTCAGGTGCACCGAGTAGTATTCGCAACTCTCAACAACTCGCAACGAATGTGGACGATGTAAAAAGAGTAGGTATGTAAGGATCGTTGCCGGTGGCGTTCTGTGATAAATGATGTTTATTTCACAAACACTTTTACACGTCTTTTTTAAAAACTAGATGAGGCCGGTGTTTTGTACCCGACTACTCTGAGAAGAAACAGCCGAAACAAACTCAGAAATCATAGTCTCTTTTAAGGTCCAGCCAGACACAGGTCATAGTTTCTTTTAAGGTCCAGGTTTTAACCCTCATTTAAAATAGCGAGCTCAGTTTTGCCGTGTAAGCTTATCCCGCCCTAAATCATTCCATTTGGACCACCAAAACGATCGACTTCATGGATGCAGGCTTCTAAAAATCTCTCGCCGCGTCTTCTCCATACTCTAATACGCCGATCTTCGTTAAAAAATTGAACTTTGCATTCGTCTGTGAAGAGCACCATTGGTTTATGTCCCAGTCCAAAACTGAACTGTTGACGGGAAAATCTTAAACGATTTGCACGATGATTTCTGGGTGGAACACGGACAACTCGCCTTCTTGATGCCTGCTGGTCTTCATGCAATCGATTACGAATAGTTTGGTCACTGACACGAGTACCCGTTGTCAGCCGTAAACGATTTTGCAGCTTGCGGGCCGTCGTTGTGCGATCTCGGCGCGAATGTAACGATCACTTAATCGAATGTAACGATCCTCTTGAGCTGTTGTAATGCGAACTCTGCCCAAACCAGGTCTTCTTATAACATTGCCGGTTTCTTGGAAACGATTCCATAGATTTTGAATAGCTCTTCGAGAAAATCCCAATTGCAAACCCACAAATCGCTGCGAATGACCTTCTTCAATCATTGTAACGGCTCTGGTTGCTGTCAGCGGGTCCATATGACGCCTGCGTGCTTGTGGCATATTGCAAAAGATGTTTCTGACTCAAGATATCAATGAACTCTGATAATTTCTAATAAACCGAGAAGCTAAGGAAAGCAAAACGTCAAAGAAAATGGAATCAAAATTTTCAAAAAGAATTTTAAATCAAATTTAATTTTATTTAAAATTGTTGCCAGCATTAGATGAATACTACAATATTAATAAGTTTAGGTTTCAAAGAGTTTGTATACTCAATATTTTACTACATTCAATATGTAAATGTTTAATAAATTACACCAAAATGAAAAAAATACCTCGTGGCCCTTATTTTGTTTTGAGTAGTATATATTTTACGTGTTTTCTCCGAGGGCCCATTTTCAACATTATTTTTATAATCCTTTTCGTGTATAAAAAAAAAATATTTTTCAAAATATTTTAATTCAAATTATGGAAAAAAGTTGATTACTTATTTTTGAAATATCCTAACAATACGCGTGGTCTACGTCTGTCAGATGTACACTTACGCCTGTCAGACGTTCTTATATTTCAATATAGTAAGAATATTGAGTAAGAAAAAAAATACTGGTTATGTTTCTAAAAATTTATTGATCAAATCCAAATATTGTTTTCAAAGTAATAAAAACAAAATGGTCCAATACTTAAACGAATTTGGAGTACCCCCTCTATATTTTTTGATGGCTTCGATATCCGGAGTACTTAATGTGAATCTGTAAATAAAATCAATGTGTGTAAATTAAAAATTATTTTAAGGCAACATACTTCAAGTGTCTCTATTTCTGTGCACCGGTAACTTAGGTATTTGTTGCTTTGGAATGAATTAAAGTCATAATCTTCATTGTCGTTTGGTTTTTAACTAACCTGGTGTCAGCGGTTCTATGCCGCCCATGGGTTTCTAACTTACCTAATATGCCATAGAGAAATGTAACTAAAATATTTCTGGGAACAACTTGTTTTTGGTTGAAAAAAAAAGTTTTACAGCACTCAATGGTACACATGGATACATTGAATAATACAAAGCCTAATTGTAAAAAAAAAAGAAAATCTTGTGAAGAAGTTGAAACTTTGGACCAAAAATATCTGTTACAAGAAGTTCCCAGATTGGGGCTGAAAAAACTATCGCAATAACATGGAGACCTTAAAACCTTTCGACTTCTTTAAGGGTGTTATTACACTCATTTTAATACATATTTTGTTTCATTTACGTTAGGAATGTCGTTTAATTAAAAAAAAAAAACAAAGTTCATCAGTAAACATCTGTTAAATACACACCTTTAAGAGCTTGTGGCGGAACACACCAACAACCCAGAAACGCCCGTCGAAAGACATGATCCGGCGGACTCCAAATTAACTGAAATATATTGTAATGGTAAATTACACTTCTATAGAGGGAAGCCTAGCCTAGAATTTGAATTTGAAACATGTTGTGCCAACCCTAAAAAGAATGGGACAAGGGCAAGAGAATTGTGATGTATAAACAAAGATAAATGTGCTTACCTGGCAACCCTGCTCTAACAATACACAAAGTAATGTTAACCACAAAGTCAAATATACACTTCAATCTTTCATTTGATGGAGCAGTTATTCCCATAGCCAGAGGGGACGCTGCAAAAATACGAAAATGGTTATTATAAAAACCGGCTAAGAACGTGTCGGGCCACGCGCACTGTTGGGTCCCGTAGTTGCACGTTACTATTGCCGACTTAGAGTAGATATTAAATGAGTTCACGGAGGATTTAAAAAGGACAACGTCCAAAATGGCTTTGTGCAATAAAGAGTATCAGAATGGAGGATAATATTTTTTTTTTATTATTTAAGTTGCAAATTCTTCTGTAACACGGATTAGCTGTATGCCAAAATGTACATTATATAATATTTGACGCGACTAATTACATCTGCCAGCTGCTATATGCCACGCCTTATATTAAGAATACAGGTACCTGCCTATGTTAGATATCATTATATGCATAGTTTCTTTGCATTTTAATCTTGCATTTACATCCATTTATGCGTTAGAAAAAAAGCATAGGTACCTACTACTTGTCTAGGTAGGTATTAAAAATAGCTAAATGTATTATGATATCATTTTTCAGTTTCTTAAAAAGTACTCGGAGCAATGAAAAATCATATAATATTGGTTGTTATGGTTCAATTATAACCTCACAATTTAGTATTTAAAAAAAAACTGTTTTGCAGGTAATCTGCTATAAAAATAAGCTCATAAAGGAGTTTACTAATGATAGAGAATACAATACATTATTTTGCGATGCTCTTGGCTCCAGAGGCCAATAATGTACCTATGTCGTTTTTCCTTCTCCTTGTAAATTTTATTAATTAGTCAGCTATTATTCGTTAACTTTTTGAGCCTACTTATATGTAATAGTTTTCCTTTTATACTCGTTATAAATGTTACTTTGTAACATATTGCAGTTTGGTGCGTGTCATGGGTTCATTCGGCGTACGGAACAAATATTTATATAGCCTACAGGTAGTTGTACCGCACGATACAGGGGAATCAAAGAGAGGGGCTAAAATTTTCTTAAAACAACAAAAAAATAAGAACATACCTCCCAATAGTAATTGATCTGGATGCATCTCATCTAAACAGTCAATAAGTCTCGGTATAACACCATTCAAACATTCTTGCACCGAAGAATCTGTAATTAACATTAAATCGATTCATTCTAGAGCCTGAAGGCGCTATCTTTTTCTCGAATAGAAAATCATCAAAAAACTTCTCCTACTCTAGCCGGGCCGGGATCGAGTGTCAGATTTTTACTGACTTAAACCCGTCCATGTTCCTTCATGTGCCCTTTGTGTGGGCCGCGGTATCTTTTTCGAACAACCCGCAACCCGGACAGGGAGGCTCTCCCTTACCGGACCATTCGCCTGATGTAAACATAGAAACAAGTTATAGTTACAAATTGTATACTTACAGCTTCGTTTTACTACCCTTTAATTATACTTTATATTAAATGTAATATTTAACCACATCTTTATGGGGTTTCCTGCCCATTCTTCTCCATAGAGATCTACGCTTTAGAATGGGCAACTAGAGTACTTTCACAAGTTATTAAGTCTTGGGACTAACAGCATCTTTATCGTTTTTGGTCTTATTGAAATAAATGAATTGAGTATAAGTTCTTGACATAAAGCGACTGCCTATCTGACCTCCATAACCCAGTTAGAACTAGGTAAGGTAGGTAGGTAAAGACTGGTTGTCAGGCTTTCGGGACACTGACTATTTGTAACGACTATCAAAGATCTACAAATGACAGCCAACAGCTTAACGTGCTCCCTCAGGAAACGGAGGACACACGGTTCAGACGTATATGGGCCGATTCCGGCAAGCGTTTCTTAATCTGAAGATCGATTCGTGCGGCTGTTATTATTTAGCCACACCTAAAATGCAATTTCTAAAAAAATATAGATAAAGTAATAAAATCAATCGTACCACATTCTACCATTTGGTTATAAGCTATAACAGCGCATTCTTGTACGTTTCCTGCAAGTAGTACTGGCTCCTTCGTCGTGGGTCGTGAGCCTAGCCCTGGCGATGTCGCCCCGGACGCCGCACCCAAATAACTAACTATTATTACCACAAAAAACGCCTTCATTTTCACTTCTGATGAACGTCAATAAAAATTCTCCCATTTAAATCAAAACAAACAATGAATCGAATTATCCGGTTGAATGTATGAAATATAAAAGAAAAATACAATACCGTAAAATTAACTTTTTTAGGCTTAGTTATAAACGTAATTATTGAGTATTTGTTTAATTAGAAACGTAGCTAAATGATGTAAATTGCGTATCAGCGTGCCAATCGATGTTTAAATCTAGACCAACGCGTAGAAAAAGACAGCTGTTTCCTACAATACTGCAGTTCTTAAACGGTTAAAATGTATGGAATAGTTGATTTTTTTATTTTATCAATCCAAAGCAAATTTTTTTTGACAACACGGTTGGCGCAGTGGCTGAGCGATCGACTGCTGCGCTGCGTGTCGCGGGTTCGATTCCCGCACGGAACAAATATTTGTTTGACTTGCAGATAGTTGTTCCGGGTCTGGCTGTTTGTGTATGTGAGTTTAAATGTTTGTAAACGCACCCACGATACAGGAGAAATCCTAGTGTGGGGCAAAGTTTTTTTTACCAAAAATAAAAAAATCTAAATACAGTTTTCTCTTTTTCACAGACGCAGCAGTCATCTCCACGATCGACGCCGAATTCTTCGCCTCGCTCCACGAAGAGTCCTCCACTACCAGGCACTCAGCCACAACCCAGCGCTCCAGAGAGGTACGTTTTATAAACCTCATTTCTTAGTAATAATCCTTACTAATATTATAAAAGCGAAACTGAGTTTGTTTGTTTGTTACGTCTTCACGCCTAAATGCCTAAACTGATTTTGATGAATTTTGGTACAGAGATAGTCCCTGAAGACGGACATCTTTGCTATTACAATAAATAAGGCGCAAGGGCAAAACCCTACTCCAGACAATTCTGGAGTAGGGTCCAACCTACCAGTTGTTAGGGTTCTAGAGGCAAGAACCCGTTTACCTGTTTACGGTGCGGACCGTATGAAGAAGTACTGCCTTCCTTCTCTCTTGTTCAACCTTTGGTGGCCGAATGCTGAATGTAGGTCTCTTCTAAATCTCTCCCCCTCCCTCGGCCACATTAATGAGATCCTTTGCTCACCTAATCGGTTGTCTCCCACATTTCTCCGCCCCGTCGGTGGTCTCACTCCAACAATTTTCTACCCATCTTCAGCTTTTGACAGTCTTCTGCAAAACAAATTCAATAATGAACTGGGAGAGAGCCAGATGGCCATGTTTTAGCTGCAAATTGCTTACGTTTATAATGACTGTTGCAGGGAACCAGCACCTCCGCGAGGAACTGTGCGGAGCGCGCCGCAGACTCCGTCGCTCGGGGAGAGGGAACGAATTGATATGTCACACAGTCTCGGTAAGTTTAAAACGGGTAAACGGGCCCTTCACGAAACCGCCAACCAAGCGTAGACGTCAAACTAAATAATGCTACTTACAAAATATTGTTGTGAAACGATTACTTTTTGGGAAGTTAATGTAATGCAATTAAGATACTGTGGTAATACTTATGGATGCGTTGAATATTACAGAGATCACGGAGATATTAAAAGTCAAATATATTTATTTATTTATTACAGCATGGAGGACTTACAGCTTAAAAATAAACTTAAACTATAGACAGCATCCAGACAATTACAAGTCCTCGCGTATAGTACCAGACTAAAAATTTAAAATGAAATGTGTGCTCAAACAGCACTTTACACATTAACCTCACTTAATAAAATGTTACATAAACAAAGTCAAATATAAAGACTAAACAAATAGTTGACTGAAACTGTTTAGTTTGCAGTAATAGGAAAATGCAAAGCTAGAAGAACTTTTTCTAAGCCGGCGTCGGCGGCGCCATACATCCTTAGTCACCCATCGCGGTGAGATCTTTGTCCAGCGGTCATATTCTATGCGGCTTATGTGACCAGCCAAATCCCATTTAAGTCAGACAGCCTTTTGAGCTTGTACACAAAACAGCTATGCGAATTAGCAATGCAGAAAACTGCGACAGGATTTGCTGCGATGCGGTTTCGCGCAAGGTGTCCATTCCTTCGACTACTGTCATCCGTACTGAACGTATTTTATAAACTAGGTCGTAACATAAATCGTAAAAAGAAGAGCGTTTAGTTATTGCTAAGAAGATATAGGAAAATGGATATGCGAATCAATTTGAAAGTTTCTGCGATGCGTCGTGCGCGCTCGTAGATTTTTACGATGCGACGTCGCATCGCAGTTTTGTTTACAAGCCCTTTAGCCTACGTCAGATAGATCTTTTAAGGGTACTGTAAATTAAATTTCAAATTGAAATTTCTTTCAATCATTAACAGCTAATAGAAGATCGGACTGAGGCAGAGACTGCTCCACAAATATCTGTTTTAAGTGAGGAATCAGAGAGCATATACTGGCTCATCAATTGAACATAGAGTCAGTAGATCTTATATCAAAAAACCCTTATAGGATCTCTTTGTTGTCCGTTTGTCGAGTTGAAATTAAAACCATATACTCAAGTTTGTATTCCCTTGGATTCTCACAACTCTAAGTCTACGCAAAAGATATGGCCGTTTATGTCGCAAGATTGTTTGGAACTTTCGGTGCGCGAGTCCAACGCGCACTTGACTGGTTTTTATTTCTATTTAGAGTAACATATTGTTTATTATACATTTAGGTATGGAAAGCATGGGAGATGGCAGGAACTTCCATCAAAATCAGCGACCCACGACCAGTGAGTATGATAGTCCTTTTTTATCTGTTCACTATTTGACAGCACAAGTAAATAACAACACTATGTCAATAACATTTAGCTAGCAATTATTTTATACTCTATGATTTAATTCGGAAGCTAGCATTCAGAAGATCTTTAGTTCCATTTTTACAAAATCAAATAAAATAATTTTACAGACGACGGCACATCAACCTACACCCAACCATTTTAACCTGATCTCTCTACTACGGTGTGCGATCCGTAGTAGAGAGATCAGGTTATAATAGTTTAGAATAGGTTGACCTGCCGTCGTGTGTACCCAAGTATTTTTTAAGAAAAAATAAGTAGTGAAGGTTTGGGAAATCACAATAACAGGTTGGAAAGGACAACTATGTATGATTAAGAAGAGGGACATAAAAGTAAATATATTAATTTATTTAGTGTACTGTTTGTTTTTTTTAAAATAAATGTAACCACTATAATACTTTCATAGGTTTCTAAGAAAATTTTAATTGTATCTGACGAGCGTATTTACTCATCTTTTTTGTTATTTTGTGTGATATAACACAAATATAAAATAATATTGAATAATAAATACATTTGTATTGCAACTAAGGCGAAATGAAAAAAATCATTGACTCTTCAGACGAGTTTGTTAAATGTTATAAAACCTACATCAAAACAATTTCGGATTGTGTTTATACAGTTTATAATTTGTGAAATTATCTACACATTTATTTTCAAAATTATTGTTTTATTTAGTCTCCGGTTCCAATTAAACATTCTTTGTATGTCTTTATATACAAAATTGTACCCCGACTAACGCAAATTCGACTTACATGAATTTTGCTCGGTCCCACCTATCGCGTAGGATCGGAGTATTACTCTATTGTATTTGCTTGCTACATATCAGCTTCAATACCTTCTGCCTTGCCTTGCTAAGTACGAGTATATATCGAACATAAAATTAAGAGAAGGGAGCTGAGCATTTGAATTTCTAAACAATTCAGATAGAATGTCTGTAGTTCGATAGGATACTTTTCCAAACGTTTTTTTGTTAGGTATTTATTTTATGCAGCCGAGAGAAACAAGAAATAGAAAAAAAAGTTAAACTTGCAAATATGTATCAGGTACAGCAAAGATGTATTGTTTTAATGCAATTCCAGTGTTGGAGACAGACAGAGCTATAAACAATTATTAGCGTCATCTCTTTCCCACTCTGGCATAAGATTAAAACAATAATCTAGGTCTATTCTCTAAGAATATAGCGTCGAGTGCAGCAACGACCCCAGATAAATCTGTGAAACTTGACGCTGCGGCAGCGCTGAGCTCGACGCTGTATTAACTACTACTGCTTTAAGACGTCATGGTAATCACACTGGACTTGATTTCTCACTAACAACACAACTGTATGGGAACGAGGAAAACTTTTCATGTAAAGGTAGCAACAGGTGCTCATGTTTTAACCTTTAAAGTATTCTCACTTATATATGTATGTTTGTATGTATATGTCCGCTTTTATCGTGCAGTGGGCATAGACAACCGTAGTCTCCGCAGCGACCTGCTGTATGCCGCGGACTCGGTCACCAACGCCATGTCGACGCTTGTTCGGGAACTCAACTCTGGTTAGTTCGGCACACGATTTGTAAAGAGGTTTCATAGTGTCACCATCCTGGCCTTTGCACGTTGACGATTATTATGTGAAACAGTTTTATGACTGCATTAAAAAAACGTCATCCCATTAGGAGTTTCTCCTGTATCGTGAATCGTCAGACCGGTATCAACTATTTGAAATTGTTCTTTTTGGGGATCGAACTCGCACCACGCATCTCAGCAGTCAATCATTTAGCGACTGGGTCAACCTTGTCGTTAAAGGATAAATAACTACTCTGACACTATATTGTGGAAGATTGGACGGTGTAAAAGAACTTTTAAGGTCCAAATACATTGTAGTGGTAGAAACGATAAAAATATACACAAACCCTCGTTACCTTTTATTTTGACATGTCAACAATGGCTATTTTTCATGTTTGCAAAAATGAAAAATACAATAAATATTGGTGACTTACAAAACAAAAATGAAAGGAATTGTTCGTAACCGGCCTGATTTGGTCGCGACAAAATTAAATGACCGGGACGAAGGTGGTGTGATAATTTGTTCTTGTTGGTGGTGCGAACTTGGCCAAAGATCGCACAAGATATAGACTTCGGAAAGAGAAATGGAGATGGCTTGGCCCTGTTGTAGGACACTTGATAAGATAGAATGAAATAAAATTGCGTTCATTCAGCATTATCATAAACAAAAAACAGGAATACGTTAAAATTTAACTAAATAAAATGGTTACTGCCAAAAGGGCCTCAGCTCAGCATAATGCCAGATGGCAACACAAAGCCGCCACCTGACGCTGCATTTCAGCTGCAGCCCACGACTGCCATGCGCTCGAAAACAAAAACAAACACATAGGTATCCAAGTCTAAAACATTCTGCACGCATAGCAAAAAAAACACATGATGACACAAAAATTATAGAGTTAAAAAATAACAAATGGATATCAAAGTGGCTATGGGCTCGATTCAAGTTTCGTAAGGTTGTCAACAAAAAGTTACGGAGGTGACATTGTGAAAGTTCTGTTTATTTCAACATCTTTTGTGATTTGATGAAGAAATAGTTGACTTTGGAATATCGGTCTGTCATGAGGCATTGGGCATGCTTGGATGTTTCTTCAAGTTTTTATAACGGTTCGGGCTTAGCAGTTGCGATTGGCATTTTTTTTTTTGTAGAAAAAAATGCGGTTCAGCGTTTAATTTCCATATTATGTAATTATTTTTAAATACATACGTCTGCAGTTTCTTTCAAAATTTCATTCAAAATAAGTTTATAAATATAATATGTATTTATACATTTTGTAATAGAGTTATGTTTTACCTGCCATCTCAGATATAAGGTAGACACAGTCTTGAAAAGTTTAAGGAGCCCTTTTCAGAAGATTGTTCTTTTATTTGTAGTCAAAAAGTGTCCTATTAATTTACTGCATATATTTTCTTTATTATTATTTTCATCTTATTATAAATAGAACCCCTCTCCCCATGTAAATCTCCACTCCTTGAAAAGTTCCCCGTCAGTCCCGCCAGTCCCACGTCTTAGAGGGGTGAGATGTCACTGTGTTCGATTTAAGTGGTTCTAAGACTTAGCAATTTTTCGTTCTTCGTAATTTTATATTTTACTTTATTTAATTTTCAATGGTTTTTAATAAAAGTGGTGGAGGGACATCGATGCACAAACGGCGCGTTCATTACATCAATCAAAATAAAAAATATATATATATTTGGGGACACAGAGAAATTTTCGCCGTTTATAAAAAAAAACTGCGTTTTTACATGTAAGTATTGCACTTTTGTAGAGACAGTATTTTTTTTAAGTTACCTACCGATAATAAGTTTCTATGTGGTGGGGGGAGGGGGGAGGGTTTGGTTTGATGTACTGAAAACGTTGTTACTGTTTGCCCGTCGGTGTGTCCACCCTGTATAATCAAGATGACGTCAATCGCAACTGCACCGTACTATATAAATTAACTAGCAGATACATTAACAACTTATATTCTCCTGCACCATTTCCTCAGTAGGTGTTACAACTATAAATGTTTTGCAGAAGGCTCCGATACGGAGGATACCGTAAAGGGGGACAGCAGAAAGCAAAGAGGTAAGATTTCTTTAGCCATAGACACCCAAAAAGTAGGATGCACCTTTTTTCGTTTTCTTTTTAAATCTACAATGCTCGGCTCCCTTTTTAGTGTTGTGTGTGATTGTGTTTTGTTTTTCGTTATAAGATTTTATTAATACTTAGGTTTTTGGCACAGTACATCTATAGTAGATAGATAGAATATTATTTATTATGTGCACCATACGAATTACAAGAATTACAGTACAGAACTTATAAATAGGGTGCCACAATGGGCACTGTTATTGCTAAAAGCGATCTTTTCCAGACAACCTTTAAATGGATTTAAGGCGCTGCGCAAACGTGGCACTTTTGTGTCCTGTGTCGGATACAAGCTACCGATTCCTATAGCGTTGTAGTAGCAGATGTGTCATGTAGCAGCTGATTACATACTGGTTATTATTATATTGTATAGAATTTGGGAGCTTGTATCTGACACAAGACACCGAAGTGTCCACGTTTGTGCAGCGCCTAAGGGAGGAGGGATGACAATACTGTAGGTATTCTGTGGTGTTCTATTATTCAAAAGAAAGTGAGTTTTAGAAATAAATCACAGTTGACATGCTC
The DNA here is from genome assembly GCA_905475445.1 of Ochropleura plecta. Lineage (NCBI taxonomy): Eukaryota > Metazoa > Arthropoda > Insecta > Lepidoptera > Noctuidae > Ochropleura > Ochropleura plecta. Next base: position 10,599,058 of record FR997738.1, read on the forward strand.
ATAACGTAACGTTCGTTCGTAACATGTTTTGCATACAATCTACGTCGATATACAGATACCACTTATATGGCTGTTTTTTGGCGGATGGGAAATCATCAAATAACTTCCCCCACTCGAGCGGGAGGGCGCGGGGATCAGGTTAGCGGGGGGGGAGTATCAGACTTGTACTGACTAAAACCGACCCATGTTCCTTCTATTGCCCTTTATGTTCCGGGCCGCGGTCTCTCTTTCGAACAACCCGCAATTATATGGCTGCTAAAGGTAGGATTAATTATAGCATGCATAAAACGATCCCACGACTGATGCAACATTTAAAATGCCGAACATAAGCGAGTTCGTGTTTTGTTACTATTGTCGTTTCTTCGTTCATATACATACATATTTTTATATATCTCCCATTCCCATCCTATTCAATACTTAGTAAAACAAATACATATAAAATAACAAAATGTTAACATGTATTATGGTTTCACATGATTTAATTTGCACGAACTTTAGCACATTTACTTTTATTTTCTAATAAATTTATATTTATAAGGTATTTCTAAGTCCGCAGCTCCACATCTAAGGCGCGTATTTTGCTTACGATATTATTTAATTATATATTAGGTCCTTACATATGAAATTGGCGTTTTTCGTACTGGCCACTTTAATCACGAATTTCTCCTCTTTGGTAAGGAATTCCAAATTCAAATTTGTACAGCCATTTACTCATGTATTTGTGCTTCGATGACCGTCATTCATTTGTTTTTTTTCTTCTGTTTTTTCTGTTTGCGTCACTCATTTTACAAAATGGAAAATTTAAAATATCGCATTATTTACGAGTACGAGTTCCGCCGTGGCACTAGTGCTGCGGAAACGACTCGAAGGGTGAATGATGTGTATGGCGGTCATGTTGCAAAAGAAAACACAGTTCGTTTTTGGTTCCAACGTTTTCGTTCTGGAAATTTCGACCTGCAGAACAAGCCCCGTGGACGGCCTGAGACCCAAGTTGATAATGGAGAATTGAAGGCTATTGTGGAAGCGGACCCATCGCAAACCACGTCCGAGTTAGCTGCAGGCTTCGATGTTAGTGATAAAACTGTTTTAATTCACTTGAAGCAAATTGGGAAGATTAAAAAGCTTGAAAGGTGGGTACCTCACGAATTGACTGAAGCAAACCGGCAAACGCGCGTCGACTGCTGCGTTACATTACTGAACCGGCACAACAATGAAGGTATTTTAAACCGAATCATTACCTGTGATGAAAAATGGATTCTTTACGATAATCGGAAGCGCTCAGCGCAATGGTTGGATCCTGGCCAGCCAGCCAAATCCTGCCCCAAGCGAAAATTAACCCCAAAAAAGTTACTTGTAAGCGTTTGGTGGACTAGTGCCGGTATTGTTCATTACAGTTTTCTCAAATCTGGCCAGACTATTACAGCTGATGTCTATTGTCAGCAATTACAAACCATGATGGAAAAGCTAGCGGCTAAACAACCAAGGCTGGTCAATCGTATTATTTTAATTTAATTGCTGTTTTTAAAATTGTATGTGTTTTTGATTATTTTACTTCTTTTTGATTTATTTTAACGTGTAATGTTGTTTTGTTGTCATTATGGACTGTATGTCTGAAATAAATGAGTTATTATTATTATTATTATAATCGCTCCACGCCACTGCTGCTTCACGACAACGCCAGACCACACACTGCGCAACAGACGGCTACCAAATTAGAAGAGCTTGAATTGGAATGTCTTAGACATCCTCCGTACTCCCCGGACCTTGCTCCAACAGATTACCATTTTTTTCGCAATTTGGATAACTTTTTGCAAGGGAAAAAATTCAACTCCGATGGGGCAGTCCAAATCGCCTTCAAAGATTTTATTGATTCCCGTCCGACTGGTTTTTTTAGTAAAGGGATCAATGAACTACCTATAAGATGGCAAAAGTGCATTGAAAACAATGGTTCATACTTTGATTAATTAAATATATTATATTAAAAAATATTCGACTTTTTGTTCCTTCCATACAAAACGCCAATTTCATATGTAAGGACCTAATATTTATATTACGAGTATATAAGTGTTTTAAATGTTTTTTTTTTATTATTCTGTGTCGTTCGCATGTGCACAAGCATGTTAATATATATAAATATATATATATTTTAATTCGCAATAATGTGATTTTTAGTGACGAATCGAAACTTAATAAAAGTATGTTTTTTTGTGTTGTCGTTTTTCTTGTTATAAAATACATATATGTTCATGATATTCCATTGTGAAAGGATTCACCAATTAACAGAACTCGTGAAGTTCTATTGCTCAACCCAGACTGATATACCTTAGATACTGATGACAAATGTGAAATGTGTTCAGATTTCGAGGAGGACGACGATAGCGACGAACCGATGCCTCGGCCGCAGCCTCCGCGACATTATCTTCACGACAACAACGTACAGGTAATTTCAGCAAGAAGCTTTTGTTTTTTTTAATTCATAGCTTATGCCCATGGTTTCGCTCGCATGGAGTTTGGTTCCAAAGGGTCGTACTACCTTAATAAAAAGTATCATATCTATTTAATCTAGGTTATAAATTATCGATGTGCCAAGTTTCATCCAAACCTGTTTCGCAGTTTTTTTTAGCGTGAATGAGTAACGTCCTTACATCCATCCATGCAAACTTTGGCATGAAAAATTGTAGGATAAAAACTATATCCAATAAACCAACCAACACAAGATCCGCGTGGTAACGTACCGGATCAACGCAGGATGGATAAAATAGCGACAGGTCACTGGAACAACTTGTGACCCACGGATGCCCCTCAAGCTAAAGGGGAAAATATATAAGTCCGTGATTAGACCTGTTGTACTGTATGGGTCAGAATGCTGGGCTGTAAAAAAGGTGGATGAAAAACGATTGCATGTAGCGGAGATGAGAATGTTGAGATGGGTGTGTAGAGTGACAAGAATGAATAAAGTAAGGCATGAATATATTCGAGGAAGTTTGAAAGTTGCCTGTTACAGAAAAATTGAAAGGGAGTCGTTGTTTGTCTTGGTATGGACATGTAATGAGGAGGGATGAAGGACATGTGACTAAAATAGTGATGGATCTGAATGTTGATGGACGGAGAGCGAGAGGAAGGCCAAAGAAAAGATGGATGGATTGTGAAGGAGAAAGGAGTAAATGATGCCGTGACGTCTGATAGGGGAGAATGGAAGAAGAAAACGTGTTGCGCCGACCCCAAATAGAATGGGACAAGGAAAATGATGATGACCAGATCCGCGTGGTGAAAGTTTCCGCACAATCTCGACGAAGGCCCGTGCTTCAGGAGAACATGCAGCCTCACATCGCATATAAAAAAAAAACTTCTAAAAATAAAAATATGTTTTCGTTTAGCTGACATACCTAGCTAAATACACTCTTGGATAAAAGAAAGTTGAAGTCGTTGAGTACCCACGGGGGAACTTTATACAGTGTAGCAATCGGTTTAACGGTAAAATCTTCGTTTTTCTGAAGGCCTACCTCGCTAAAACGTTACTCAAAAATTCGTCGAATTTTCGCGCGTTTTTTGCGATATTCAACATGTTAATCTAAATCTGTTCATCCGTTCAGAAGCTATGGTGCCACAGACACACATAAAAACACTCAAAACTTTTAATACTCCTCTCTTTATTGGTAGGAGATTAAAACAAAATATGAGTTTTTAATTCATCCTCATATACTTCTAAGTATGTAATCAATATGATGATAGTAGTAACTAGTAGTTGACCACAATTTTATTATTACATTTTGATGAAACGTTTGCGCACTTTCGAAAATGTATTTCTTTCCCTATACAACATTAGTTTTACTTTATGCGAAACCCGAAACACGTGTCTAGTATATTTATGTGAAGAATCTATGTACAAAATTTCAGAACTTTATCATGAAAAATCAGAAAGTTATAAGCTTGTTATTTAACCTGGCTGTCCGTACAAAAACACGGCCACGGAGCGGCACAAACTACGCCGCACGTAGGTACTGTCGCTTTGACCTGCCGTGACCTTGTTGCGCGCCGTATGATTTCGTATGCCTACTAAGTGTCCAACTCGTAACCTTTTATTAATATTTTTGGGACAAAATATAACATGGTGTAAAAACTATTGGAATCGATTCAGTTACTTATTCTGAACAAACTATATTCAGGTTTCGCATATACTAAAAATAATGTTGTATATATATATTTTTTTTATTATTAAAAAGCATTTCCGCACACTACGAATTTCTTCTGTATCGTGGTTGCGTTTACAAACAGTTAAACTCACATACACAAACAGCCAGACCCGGAACATCTATCTGCAGGTCATACAAATATTTGTTCCGTGCGGGTATCGAACCCTCGACACGTAGCGCAGCAGTCAAACGCTTAGCCACTGCGCCAACCGTATCGTCAATTATTAATGCACTTAAAACCTCATAATTATTTATAATATTAAAATAAGCCCTACCTTTCTTCCATACTGTATGTAAGTAAATTAATACTTATAGTAATATGTGGAGACGTTGTTGATTGTACTTTAACCCACTTTATTGTATACTTAGATGTAAGACAAAATGTACAATTGTTTGTTCTCCCTAATAAAATAAAATAAAATAAAAAATTACAATATTATGCTCAAATAAATAATATCCAAATAGTTGTCCACTGTTTATCGTCATTTTTTGTCATAGGCTTGTCGTCAGGGGTGGGAAAAACTATAAATAACCATCCTGTATACTAGTTGTTATCGGATCTTTCAAAAATCCGTCAAAAAACGATTTTTATTGATTAATTTTTTGAGATAAAAATCACGATTTTCGCTAAGACTCGCATCGAAAACATGGTGCTGATAGATACATTGAATAGTACAGTCTTAGAGGTATATAAAAAAAAACTTATAAAATATAATTTTAACCTCTAATATTTCCGTAATCAAAACCCCACAATATGGCAAAAATTACATTTCGGTTTTGTTAAGAATCTTTTTACAACTATATTTTGTGCTGTTTTGTAGCAATCCCTTTGTTGCTTATTTATTATTATTTGCAAATATCAGTCCTTTGTTTTATTTCAGAACACGCCCCCCACTGTTGAAATGCGCACATAAACTTGCTTAAGGTTTGTTTTATTTTGCTTTCTTTTTATTTCCCTGCATTATTTTATTGTGTTTTTATTTATGTAGTGTCTGTCCGTCAAAACGGGATATGTTTGTACCCATAATATTATATTTTTGACTTTCATTTAAAAAATGACCTAAATAACATTTTATTTTATCCATTTTATGAATGAAAGTCAAAAATACAAAGTTTTGGATTAGGTCACTATATTTCTAAGCGTGTGGTCATGACCTAGTTACTGTTAATTAAGGTCATTTTATGAATGAAAGTCTAAACTACAAAATTTTGAATTAAATCACTATATTACTAAGCGTGCGATAAACAAATGTTATAAAAACCATATAAATATACAAAGCCTTTTCCATCTTTCATATGGAGTAGGAGACACATGAACTCCCACCAGAGGCGTATCTAGGAGCTTGTTGAGAAACCCTTACATCATTAACAATAGTAGATTGTAAGAGGAAGCCAAGCTTTTAGGTTTGTATGAAAGTACCGCCACTAAACATCATATTATATTCCTACTATAGGATTAAAAAACAATATTCTGACTGACTGTCCATGGTTGTTCTTGCCCATTCTTCTCCATAGAGATCTACGCTTTCGAATGGGCAACTACAGTACTTTCACAGTTATTATGCTTTGGGACTGGGACTGTAGCTTCATTTTATTGTTGTCAATGCTTCGACAGTTCAAAAGTGCCTTTAACTGGCCTACTTGAAATAAATTATTAACATTTTGATTTTGAAACAGTAAAAACTTCGATGTGTGGCCACTTGGACCTCTCTGAGAAGAAACACCAAAACAGATTTAGAGCTTAGTCTCTTTTTAAGTCCAGACTGCTATTATTCTTCTAATAAGGGGGCAAAGGCTTGGGATCACTTTCTTTATAATATTTCAGTACGTAACAACAATATAATTACTGTAAATTTTCTCGTTTTTATTTATTTTTTAAATGTATTTATTAGTTTATTTCATATGTATACTAATACACATATACATATGAAATAGACTAATTCGGAAACGTATATTTATGGCATTAAGTCCGCCTATGTACCACTATTGTACATGGAGTTTAAATAAATAAATAAATATACAGCTCGATTCGACTACCTCGTTGGTCTAATGGTCGCAAGCGCGACTGCAAAGTATAAGATCCTGGGTTCGATTTCCCAAGGCAAAGTGTTATTGTGTATTTCAATCATGAATTTCCCAGTAACAGCCGATTAATGGTCATAGACGAAATGTGGGTATACGATTGGGTTCACTTCTGTCTCTTGTCTGTCTCTTCTTTCGGTGTTCGCAGGCGTTATGTTAAAACAACATTAAACTAATATTTCAGGACACGCCCCCGCCGCTGCCTGCGCGTACCGGCCACTATTACCCCCGCACATAGCTACACCACTAAAGTATGTACCATAACTATATATTATATACTGTAACTACATACTACATAGACATTATGCTTTTATATACCTACAAACACTGGTTTGTTTATTAAAAGCATTGAAGCTAGGAAATCAGTGTTAACTGTGATAATAATTGTCAATTTGTTTGTCAAATTGTGAATGAATAAAAAAAGATTTCTTTGTCAAAAAAAGCTGAACTCGATTATCGCGTCCAAAGTGTCAATCATAATCTGCCTAGCCATTTCCCAACCATGTTGTGTCTAGTGTAACTGGCTATCTGACTTCCACGACCCAGTTAGTACTAGCTAATACTGCACTCCTTGGTAAGACTTTCTTGCCACTGTAATTATCAAAGATCTTCAAATGACAGCCAGGACAAACTGCTTAACGAACATTCCAAAGCACTGAAGAAACTCGGTTTGTAATTAATGGTCACTCATCCACATACCGACCTTGACAAGCGCGGCTTAACCTTAAAGACCGATTCGTGCAGCTGTTTTAGCCACGAGCTCCTCCATAAGAATGATAACACTGATATATAATTAATTTATATTTTTAGATGTTTTTTGTTTCTGCTAAGAAATATGTAAAAATATAAAAAATATGTACACAAATAAATAAATGAATTATAACACTGACATCTCGGAAATTCGTTTAAGATGCGATGATCTAGAAAAGTGTAATTGCTCTTGTTTAGTAGTAGTTTGTACTACGCATGTAATTTAGTCAAAAGATGGGTCATTTTGTGAGAAAAAACATGTTTTTGAAAATAAATTATTTTTATACTATTCAGCCATTTGTGTCCCACAGTGGTGCAAATGCTTCCCTTCTCTACTCCCACTGCTCCCTATCTTCAGCTGTTATTGGTCAAGTTCGGGAAACATGCCCCAGCCTTGGCCGCATCACCGTTTCACATAAGGCGAGTTGTGGCCAAACACAAGCCTATTTAGTATATAAAAGGTTGTCCCGCCATCTCCTGGGCCCACTGTGTTGGTTGTATTAGATCGCAGCTCCTCCGGCATGCAACAGATGTCAGCCCACTTCCATTTAATCTGGTCAGCCGTGTGATCTCCAACCAGTGATTTTAATTTTGGAACGCAGTATCGAGTTCACTAAATAATTAAAATTTAAGCCTCGCCTAAATTACAAGCATATTATAAGCTGGATTTAAGAATTCAAATAAATTCGATTGCTATGCAGTTAACCTGATTTCCATGCTTTTCAAATGAATGGGTGATTCATCAAATTCTACCCATGATGATATATTTGTAAATTATCATAAATTGGATTGAATTAATTATGTATAAAGGCGAGATGTTGAATGTATTTATTTTAATCTTAAAAATGGGCAAGTCGATGTTTTGTGGTCTTACAAACGGGCTAGTGGCAATCTAAACTAATGTCGACTTTATGTGTCTGAAATCAATGTTGATTTTAGAACGAATTAACTTTTAAAATCGTCTTCAAATAATTTAAGCTTATTGATTGAAAATTTAATTATTTGCAACTGAATAAATTAAACATATTGACATGGAACAAACCTCAATATTGGTTCTTAACAAAAATACTCATTTTTAATGACATACAAATTTTGTTTAATTGAATAAATATTAACTTTTCACATGGGCCAGACTATGTCGCCGTTAGTAAGGCCACTAAAAGAATATTAGCATAATATAACTGTACCGAAGAAGTGTATGATTGTTTAATGTCCCACCATTGTTGTTTTACCTCTGATTTCACAGAACACTGTCCTTTATTCTTGTTGGCATAAGGTTTAAGTCAGAAGTAAAGTAACTGCAAATGGGCTGTAGTAGAGAAATTATTTATGTCTGTACATATAATATAATACGTTATAAGGACGCGTTTCGCTTACTGTGTCTAGTCCCGGAGCTATGAAATTCGTTTTAAAACTTATCTGTAAGTGTGGCAAGACTTTTTACTAACTTTACAGTACTATGCTCTTACTTATGATATATTATATACTTGTCATTGTCACTTTATATTATATGATATTATGATATACTTATCATGGTTACTGTTTTTTTGGGTGGATTATTATCAAATTTTCGAGAAAGAAAGGAAAAAGAAATTGTTCATCAACAAACAACAATATCTTTTGCGACATATACGACTGTACTCATCATTATGTATAACTTTAATAGAGACGAGACCTGAAGTTGTTATGAACCTTTCATTTGATGCTTAATGTGAACACAAATGTATGGTCAACTGATTCATTTTTCGGATTTCAAATTTTTTTTCGTTGTTTACTTATGCTACAGTTGTATATATTTTTTATCGGAATATTTGTATAGAAAATAATAATAGCATCAATAGAAAAATATTTATACAACCCACCCGAAAAATTATATTTTAACATCTATTTGTACTAAAAACGCTTACAGTTATACTACTACTATTAATGTACGTCTATTATTTAACATATAATTCCTTTCCTGTCTTCCATGCGTCAATTCCTTCCAATGTATTGTACAAACATGTCAATTGATACTTCCCTTCCCTTTGTATTTGTCTATGTTCTTACATCTTTGTGTTATTATGTAATGTCGTTGGTATGAGTATGAATGTTTTATTAAATATTTAATTCATTTACATTATTTATACATTTTGTCGTGAATTTTGGACTTATATTTATTTGTATTTTACTAGGTTATAACGGCTAAAGATTATCACATATTATGAATGTATAGCTCCTAGACTATCTGAGGTACATTTTGAACTTTTGTAGGTTAAATGAATATGGATTCGTGTCAAATAAAACAATATTTTTTCAAAGGTTTTCCTTTAGATTTATTATACGTTATAGCCGATATAAAAAAAACATTCATACTTCTAACGCGTTTATTTAAACCATATATGTAAGAACCTAATTTTAACATGCACCAAAACTATAATTGGTTAATTAGTCAAACAGAATTTTTTCGTTCTATATAAAATTTTTCATTAATAAACAATGACTTCCAATTGCTTGCTAAATAAAGCCTTTTTAAATCGTAACATTCCTCTGCATTTAAAAAACAAAGTATTGTCCTACCTTTTGGACTCCACGCAGTCGGGTAATAAAGGCAGCTTATTTTTTGGCTTTTGCTATAATATTTTAAATGTGTTTTTTTACAATTTTATTAATATTATTCATACAGCTATTGTATTATTATTTACTTTAAGTATTATGTATATAATTCTATTAATACAAATTTATTTGGAAAAGGCAAGCACAAAAAGGCATTTCGGAAAGGGTTTTATTATAACATAAATAAAAAAAAAACACCATAATATATTAAAATCAACAAAGAAAATAAGTCAATAAGATTTTTTGCCGAGACCACCTCATCCCTATATTTTGACAAATGCTCTTCCATATAGTTTTATGAATCGCCTTAATTTTGTCTTTACTTCGCGTGCCTATTTTCGTGCGGTTTTCAAACGCCTTCACTTAACCTTTCGGGAATGTCCGTATATACGAATTCACCTGAAGCCTAAGAAATATTTAGCTTATTATCATTTGCTCACATCCCTCATCGAAGACTGACGCATACATTGAATATGTCTCACCGAAAATACAAACCAAAATTGCTACGAGCCAAAATATTTCATAGGATGTTTTTATGTGGCAGCATATTTTATATTTTAATTTTAGGTCTTGTAACATTGATATTTATGATTTTATTGTAAACTAGCTTTTACCCATTTTAAAATACTTTAATTGAATAATAATATTTGTACTTGAATAATAAATTTGAGTAACAGCACAAAAAGTAAGGTCGAGTTAGATGGGCAGGAAATACATTATGTATACGGCAAGAACGGCCACTCAATGGGTGCCAGGAGATGGACGGTGTCGTCAGACGGCGGTGGTGTCGGCGCCCACAAGAGATGGCGTGATGACTCAGACCACCAGGTCTGGTTCAAGAAAGCATGAGAAAAGAAGTGGGACAACGTGGGCTAGGAAAGAAAATAACTCCGCTAGTCCTTGACCGTTACAATCATGGAAACAAAAAAGGAGCATTATTTGAAGGCACTACTGTACACTATATTGAATGTCCTTTTATTTGGTGCTAATAAATACAAATTGCCCATGAGTAAAACATAGCTTTTCCAAATACACTCCTGCTACCTGTAATTTTTGCCCTTGCGGCTTATTTATTGTAATGGCAAAGCTAAGTTTTCCCTTTTCTTCCCTCTTTCTCCCTCTTTACTCACTTTTTTTTTTTAAATTAGCCTATGCCCGTCTCCAGGGTACCAACTATCTCTGTACCAAAATTCTTATCAATCGATATCGGTTTTGCCATTTTGACGTGAAGACGTAACAAACAAACTCACTTTCGCTTTTATAATATTAGTAAGGACTAGCTTCCGCCCGCGACTTCGTCCGCGTGGCATAGTTACTTTGGTCTAACGCTAACTATAACCCGCGTGATGATCAAAAAATTATCCTTCTCTCCTCTTTTTTCCATTTTCTCACTTATTTTTTTTAAATTGCCTATGTCTGTCTCCAGGGTCCCAACTGATGATACTCGCGTGATCTTGCGCCTGATCTCGTCTAAGTCCTGTATAGATGGCACCACTGAGATTAGTCGCTATAACCTTAAAATTTGTATTTAAATAAAGTTACGATCATCTTAAATGTGGAACTGTAAATAAATTAAATCATAAATATCAATAAAATTATTTTTAAGTTTTAATTGATTTTGACAATTAAAATAACATACATATTTTATTTTATGTACCAACCTACTAATTGCTCATTTTTCACACATTCTGCTAGCCCGATTATCAAAAGACAGCGAAAATGTATAAAAATGAATTTTCGGGTATATTTATATCTTAGGCTAAGCATCAGCATATCATTATACTTTTTTTGATGAGTGTGTTATATTAGTGCAATATTGTTATATATGGTTCACGAAAGGAATCTTGCCGGTATGTGATCGAATTGTTTTTTTTTTATTAAGTTTTTAGATCTGTTGTTTCGGAAAAAATATGCGGCAAAATATATTTTAATTTTTAAATGTCAATCCAAAGCATATTATTAGATGTAGGGATAGTTTGTAAGTGATTATGTACTTATAAAAGTCAGACAAATAGAGTATATCTATACTTATTATATTTTAAGGGTGAAATTTGTTTAATGTAGTATTGATAACCAATCAGCAACCTTGATACAGTCGACGATAGCTTTACAACGTACATTTTTGGAATTTCAGCCATCTTGAAAATATGTTATCATCCAAATTTCGGCCTTATTCTTCAAGATTTAGTTATAAAAAATGATCAAGCAACATTTAAATTAAGAACTTAAAACTGTTTACATATATTTTGTTTAAATAAGCTAAGCGCCCCCTCCCCCGCCCCTCCCAAACTTGAAGACGTGATAATTATAAAGTGATCAGCAGTACTAAATATTATTACAGTTTTTATAATAGTCACTATGTCTGATTATCACTTGTACTTAATGGAATAGACAAATAATCTATGTCCATTATTAAGTTCATATTTGACAGTATCTTAACATAGAATAAAATAGTAGTGGTTTAGTTCTAGGTAGACATTGCCATCAACATGCTTAGAAGTACAAAAAAATAAAGTTAAATAATTTACTTGCCTGTATATTTGACTTCGACATAGTAAATCAGTGCTTAAGAAACTTGATTTAAGTTTTTGAGATAGCAGGACACCAAATCCAATATGACTGTCATATTATAGATGCCCTTTTTTGCGGATGGTAAATCATCACAACTTCCTCCGCTCTGGGGGAGCCTCAGACTTCTACTGACTAAAACCACCCATGTCCTTTTGCCTTTTATGTTCCGGGGCCGCGGTATCTCTTTCTAACATCCCGCAACCCCGGCAGGCGGTTACCATGGCAAGCCCCTCTGCTATTGCAGATGCCAGATGCAGTGGTGATACAATAATCATCAAGTTGATTGTTTGAGTTGTTTTCAGTTCCAGACAGGAATGTAAAATAAATCTATTTTAAACCACGCAAGAATCGGTGATTCATCATCTGCGTAGCGTTTTCCCAACCATGTTGAGGTCGTTTTCTAGTCAAACAAGATGCAACTAAATACCAGTATTTAATATGGAGCGACTACCTATCTGACCCCACAACCCAGTTAGTACTGGTTAATACGATATCCCCTGATAAGACTGGTTGTCTGAATTTCAGGCTCCTGTTTACCTGTCACGACCGCTAAAGATGTACAAATAACAGCTGAGACAAACGGCTTAAGAAGTTGAATTGCAATTTGCAGAAAAATAAAAAATTTGTCTGTATTTATTTCAATAAACAATATAATTATGAAAAAAAAACAGCAATATTGAAGAGCATGAAACAAGAGTATAACATTTAGTTTTTGGGATTTTTATGCCTTTTAAGGTACCATTTGAAAATATACATTTTTGTGTGAAAGAAATGGTCATTAACCAATTTAAAATGAATTATATGTCCTCTAGTTTTAATCTTGGCAGTCTTAGCAAATACCCCTCGTATTTGGTAAGTTCCTATGGGGAACTTAAGGTGTGGGGAACCAAAGAAAAATAAAACGACAATCAATGAGATTATGTTATTCTTTTGAAGCTATCAGACAATTACCATTTAAGTACAAGTGACAATAAGGCTCAATTTGTCACAAAATGTAAATGGATACATTGAAACTAAAGTTACATAAGTACATAATAATCTTTTATACTATGCGTACTATAGATTTTGTAATAGAGTAGTCACGTAGTTGTATGTTATCGTCTTAAGATGTATTAATAAACTATTGTGTACTTATAAAATAAATTATTATGAAACTAAATCTTTGCATAATTTGGTTTTGTTAAATAATAATTAAATGATGCATAATAAGTGTTAGTTGTAGAAGTTTGGTCAGTGTGGTACAGGCTGATTGCGAATGTGACTAGTCACACGGCTGTGACAAGTAATGTACACACGACGGCACATCACCATAAAAACATTTTAACCTGATTTTTTTAAAAGGAAATTGTAGCTCCAAGCGTCTGGTTTTTGGATTAGAAAAAGCAATAGCCTTCCTTGAAAAAGCAATGGTTAGTTGTTAAAGAGAATTCATTCAAGTTCAATTCAAATTCAAAATATTTTTATTTCACATAGGCCTACATGGGCACTTATAAAACGTCGAGAAAAGATGCACGGTTCGGGTTGGTCGTTTCCTATGGAGAAGAACCGGCAAGAAACTCCATGGTTACTCTTTTAAAATCATTTAGTTTTACAATGTTGTTGTTGTTACAGCGTTAGCACTTAAGTATGAGAGGACAGCGTAGGCCCGACAATAAGTCATTGCTTACTTTACAAAAAGTAAAATAAAATAATACGTTAACAAAAGTTCTTAAAGCTCACCTTTAACTTCCAAAAACCAGACACTTGGAGCTACAATTTCCTTTTTTTTTATTTCCCGTACCATTTCTCTTAAAGTAACGGCCTGTTGAAAATTTACCAAAAATTTGGATTTTTTTTTCGGACCCTTAATTTTTTCCACTAGTGTATTTATTAGATACACCCCTGCCTAACCCCGCGGGACTTATAAGCGTGATGTTATGTCGAGTTATGTACTAAACACGTAGTAACAGTTTGTGCGACGATGCCCCCTCTACCCTCTATGTCACCGCCCGCTGTTCGCAATCTGCCCGTATCCCTTTGATGAAACCTTTAAATGATGGGATGTTTTTGAGATTAGACTGGTTTATAATTAAAATAATTACTTTATAAAATATATATATTCCTTTTAAAGATTCTGCATTGTTGTCTTCTTAAATAAATTCAGCAGTTTTTCTTAAACCTTAAGAATTACAAATTGAGCAAAGATATAGTAAAGTGTCATCTATTTATGTATGTATAATCTATTTATAGAGGAAAGCACAAATTTCAGAAATAAAAGGAACACTCATTTTCTATTATATATCGTGGTCGTCGTTTTATATATAAAGTAAACTTCCATTTTTTATCAATGTTGTATACGTTAGATCACAGAATCATTATGTACTATGTATGTAATATATAACCAAAAATAATCGAGTGTTTTGTATAAAATCTCTTCGAACTGTTTAAGAAAGGTAGTCTTGCTTTGTACTTGCGCCAATAGGTGGCAGCACATCTTACAAGATTGGAGACAAGATTAAAGTATGTTAACACAAACAAAATCTACGACTTTTGGGATCACAAATGAACCAGCATAAATCTTAACAAAATACGACTATGGTTTTATACATACAATTTCTCAATTTAAAAATAAACGGCAGTTATAACTTAGTGAGACTTTATTGAACTACCTACATTTCATTTGATATCTCAATGACAATGCCTACTTAAGAAAGGCAAAGACAAAAATCCCATTATTCCTATTTGAAAGGCGAAAGGTTGTGACTTCAACGAATGGCTTGAATTTGAAGGGTTTATCCGCGATACATATATATTTATTTATTTATATAAAGTTTATTGTATAATATACAAAGTGAGACTGTCTTTCAGGCGAGGCTTAATTATGTACTTACACCTGATACTGTAAGAACTTTATCATTGCAATTGTAAACATTCCATTGCTTGTGAATTTGTTGTTTTATTTATTCTCCTTTTACTTTTAGAGCTAACTTAAAACCTAGATCTTGCCCTAACAGTAAAATACCACGCACAAAAGCTCATTATGCATGCGGTTAGTCCATATTTTTGAAGAAAAATCTATAGTATATTGCTTCATATTAATCATATTTTACGGCAACATTCTAAATTATTCTACGTTCGATTCTATAATGTTCCAGTATGGAGTTGTGTGGAAAATTCAGAAATCTTCCTAGAATGTAAAAAAATAATATAAGTTTAGCCGCGGAAGTTTCTGACTTGTTGGCTAGGTTCGTTTTTTTGCTGAGGACTTATTTACTTAGTTAATTATCAATTGATAATTCTGTTGGCGGAGGTTTCGCTGTTCTTAAACACAAAATAAAATACAAACTGACGAATAGATAACCTCCTTGGAATTCGGTTAAAAAAAACAAATGAAACAACAGAATTTACTTAAAATACTACTTTTATTTCTAAGTAACAAAATCATACATAACACGAGAGATTCTTTTTTCCCACAATTTGGGCAAATATAAAAAATACATTCAATAAGAAAACTGCATGAAATGACACAAATTAGATAGGTACCTACGGTATTTGTCACTCTTTCGTTGTAAACAGCATGACTGTGTTAGAAAGGTGTGGTTATTTAAGAACGGCGGTGTGGTACTGGCTGTCCCATACTTTGAATTAAATTTTGAACTTTAGTTGGGGACAACTGTAATCTGTTTCGCGATTAATCTTTTTCCTATAGAGAAATTTTAAAAGTCTGTGCCACAAATAACATACGCTGAATGATAATGCTTTATAAAAACAATTATAAAGCATTATCAATTTGGCTTTGAAAATAGACAGGTTTATTTTACAATAATAAGTAAAACGATTGGATCCATTACTCAGTAAAATACACCATGAGGAATTCAGACCAGTTTCCACAAAAAAGGAAAAAAACATTTAAAAAATGGCGTCTATTTTGGTGTATAGCAAGAAGACGCTAAAACTACTTACAATTAAATAGCTGAGTATTTGTGCAAGCTCACTCACATACCTAACTTAATAAATTACTTATTACAAACAAGGTCAAACTAAATTTGGCAGCAGAACTCTGAAAAGGAGTATCTACATGATATCTAAACACTTTAAAACCCTACTTCAAGAAATGTGAAGGTAGGGATGGCTAGAAAGGAGGTGACTACTGAATTGTGAGTAATAGAGAAGTATTGTAGTAGAAGACAATCAGCGCGGGCCCCATATAAATTGGGATAAGGGCAGGAGAATGTTGATGAAATACCCTAATTCAATTTGACCCTGTATAATTCTACTCACAAATAAACTACATAGGTACAGACGCCTGCACATCAAGCTACTACAATCTGTCAGATTTCTTTGATAGATTTTCGACTTTATTTCTAAAGGATTAGGTTCTAGGTTCATTGGGAAAAATTGTCAGTTTCGGGTAGCTTGACCTGCTAGCGTCTGTACAAGTCTTTAGATTGTAGAAGTTAGTACCTACGTAAAATAGACAGAAATTGTGAGCCTTGACAACTAACTAAGGTATCCATAAATGGGCAATACCAGTGTAAACTTTTGTTCTTAGAAAATAATGTGAGCTTGCCGTATTCAAAACACTTAAAACAAAACTACACCTAGACACATTTAGTGCAAAATATCACTGTTAAGCCAACGTTGAACAAACGGAACTAAAATAGCTGTACACACGAAAACACATCGACCTATACAAAACCAGTTTATACTGATCTCTTTGATCAACTACGGATCGTATACCGTAGATTTCCCGTACGATGACTGATCCGTATAAACTGGTTTAGTATAGGTTGATGTCGTCGTTTATACAAGAATCTTTCGGTGCGTGATCAAATTCGGAACTGAAGCGGCCGTTCTAACAATTAATTTCATAAAACAATGTTTGCTAACAGCGCCTTCTATTCCCCATCATTCAAGCACCAAAAGATTCCTGTAGCACTAGCAATCAATCAATCAAACAAGCGACAACCTAACCTCAAAATAATACCGATTTGACAGTTTACGTCAAAATCTACAGTTTTGTGACGTCAGCTTCGCAGTCTTTTTCTTTGCTCTTTGTTTTGCTGTCCTTGCCTCCGATCTCCGCGTAAATTTCATCTAGGGACCTCATCTTAGTCTCTGGGACTACGCATGCGATATAAATGGTACTGACTAGGCATACACCTGAGAACAGCCAGAATATGAGATAGAGGCCTACCGAGGCTGCGATTGGCTGGAATACTCGCAGTTCTACTGACATGAGGCCGCAGGCAAATGCGATTACTATTGCTGTTACGGTGCCGCGTAGCTGAAAAAGAAAAAGGATTTTGACATAATTCATCTTTCAGAAAAAAAAAACCTTGTAAATTGGACTGTTACACCCAAAGAAATCTAATGAAAAACATCAATGCACAATACCTACTGCTTCGTTTGTATACAGGTCGCAAGCACTACTACAAAGTATGAGATCTTGGCTTCGACCCTCATTCAGACCCTCATTTTCCATCAGGAGACAGCACTTGAGCCTGGTGATTCCAACAGACTTACCCCAAATTGGATGGCGCCTAAATATAACTACCGAAATGTGGGTGAACTTTTGGGGACAGTTTTGGGAAACCCTTCGGGAGTACAAACCTGGAAAGAGAACATCTCGGTCATAATAACGAAGGGCACAGGCTGTAGGCCGGCCGCGTCGCAGTAGATGCACAGACAGAGTGCCACGATGGGCAGCCACGAGGCGGTCTCAGTGCTCGCTCCGACGTTCGCGTAGAACCACGCGCCGAGTGCACACATCGCTATGCCGGACACTAGGCAGGTTGTACCGAGGAGGGGCTGGAGAAAAGAAACGGCACATTTTTTAAGGTTATAAATAACTAGCTAATGAGCTTTCATTGTAATTAGATATCATTGTTGGTTAACTGCTACAGGTGACTACCTTAACATCATCACCATCAGGATCGTATCGCAATACTGGTGTATTTTAGATAGAGATAGATAGATAGAATATTCTATTACAAGAATAACAGTATACAACTTATACCTAAATAGGGTGACACTAGCGATCTTTTCAAGACAACCTTTAGATTGATTTAAAGGAGGAGAGTGAGAGGGAGAGTCTATGGTGTTTCATTTTACAAAACTAATAGAGAATAGGCTCATCAGTAGGTCCCCTCCGGAGCTAGTATAGCCAAAGCAAAGCTGATTCTCTGCTCAAAATACCTACATAGTAGAAAATAATCATAGTCCCTCACTTCCAGTCCCTTTTAACAGACTTGATAAGATGCTGGACTCGTCGAACTGTAGGTACCAGTACCAACACTGCAGCTTGTTTATTAGCAGTAAGCAGGCTTGCCACCACTGACCTTGCCAAAGAGAGAACCTCAGCCCATTCATCTCTTACGCTTACTATTATAGAATCAAAGATGTTTACCTTTCTCCCAGTCCTTTCCACCAAACTAGAGGCAGTGCAAGAGCCCACGAACTGCACCAGCCCCAGCACTGCAGCCTGTTGGTTGGCAGTAAGTAAAGCTCCTGCGCTGGCCTTGCTAAAGATGAGCGATGCGAAGTGAAGGACGGCGAGACAGCCGCATAGTTCCCTTGCTACCGTGATGATGAGGACTATGCGGAAAGCGCGGAAGGTACTGCGATCTGTAACTGTAAAATAAAGCTTCTATTAGGTGGTTGAGTCAACCTATGGTAGGGTAATACCTTTCAATAACACTGCTCGATTCCGGGCCTAGGTTGGCCGTTTTAAAATAATCTGGTCAAATGACCCATCCAGAACAGAATGCCAGTGAGGAGCCCCTCTGCAAGATTTACCCCAACTCCTTACCTGCCCATCCTGCATAGCCACCTGCACCTTCGGATTTAAACGAAGTCTACGATAGAGTCTTGCAGATAGTTACATACTGGTCGGATATCATTTGAGAACTTCGACGCTCAAAGAAAAAGAAAGAAGTAACAATAAGCGATCTAGATATTAGCGTAATTTTGGCGGAGCTGGGTTCTTTAATTTAGGCATCCCTAAGGTCTGGCTAAGAAAGACTTGGAAGAAGCAAGGTGACTACATTAAGAAGATATATTCGTTAAGTGACGTAGATAGGCACTACTTATATTAAATTATTCAACCGGAGTTCAGACCTGCAACATATACTTATAAGCAACGGCACAACATCGCGTTGGACCGAGATAAGCTGTTGGCTGGTGCAACTAAGGTAAGAAAATGGGATTCGGTCCGATTAATACGTGTGCTATAGAAATAGCACATATCGTATACCTATGCTCGTATGATCGTATCAAAACGTTATTTGAGCTTCTTCATTCAATTCAAAAGCCTCTTTATTTCCATGACAAAATATTTTTAAGTTTTTATATAACTTAAAACTAACCCCTAGTTTTAAAGTACCTATATATGCTATTAACATTAAAAGAAAACATTTTTAGATACTTATACAATAAATTCTATGACTATAAAATATAACGTCATGGCCCCTTTCGGGTATAGGCCTCCTCCAGTTTTCTCCAACTTTTCTTAAAAAATTTCGCAACCTCTATCCAGTCTCTACTCACTATTATTTCTAGTGCGTTAGTCCAACGAGGTCTTGGTCTTGGTGATTTCAACTTCTAGGCAAACAAAATCTTTAAGTAAGTACTCTCTTTTAGAGTTCGCCAAAGTCGGATAAATAACGCTAGTAGGTACAAAGTTTAACTTATCTTTAGATCTCTGTAAGCGTTAACTAGCGAAGGAAGTCATATTAATAGTATCAGTACGTAACCATCGAAAACTAAAACTACGACAAATCAATACAACGATTGGTTTTCTACACAACACAAGGTGTTACTAAAAACAGGTTCTCTTCAAACTGGAAAAAGGTCCGTTCTAACCCAAAAACCTATATTATAAATTAGTTAAACACAGACGGTCATGTCGAGAGCATTAGTGTGAGTAAACATAGGCTCCCTGCTGTTTGCCCTGCGTCCCGTTACCGGTGTCTGGTGGTCACTACGAAGCATACGGCCCTATCACGACCGAGCGGCGTAAACGTGACGTTAATACATCATTTTTAACCGAATACAGTTACCCTATAGTATTTTGTTTAAATTAAAGGTTAAATAATACCCATTGCTCGGGTCGAGCTTGAAATTAAGTCGTACAATGCCTTGGTTGGTCCGTGTTTGGTTGATCGCCATTACATAATAATTTTTCTCCGTGCGACAGAAAGCATGATAAAGCTTTGGTCACGGTTGTCATTTGTAGATCTTTGCCAGTCGTTACAGTTAGTCAGTGACCTGAAAGTCTGACATCCAGTCTTACCAAAGGATATCTTATTACTACTAAGTGGTCTGTGGAGGTCAGATAGTTTATTGAAATATTTTAAATTATTTAATCTCTGCCGTGTTCTATACAACAATGATAATTACTGACATAATCTCCAGCGTTTGATAGTCTAACATAGTACCTACGTGAAATTGGCAAAATTGTGGTGTCTTTTTCACAAACGCCATTAAAAAAATAAGTGCAGTGAGGTCAGATAGGCAGTCGCTCCATGTAAAATTCAGCTGCATTCAGATGGACTGCAAACAGCCATCAACATAGTTAAGAAAAAAAGATGTTTGCAATAAGCACAATCAGCATCATCCATAGATATGAATGAACTTTTAAAATCATGAAAATTATATGTGAAACGTTTTTACGTTGCAGTTACACCGCACGCTCGTACTAGGGCCACTGGTGCCCAGTCGTTTACTTATTGTTAGTTGTAAGTGTTACCGTTTGCCTGAGCTGTGAGCAAACAGACGGTAATGACTGGGTCTAAGCAAGTCTGTTGCTGTGCCGCTCGATGTTCATTTGTATTTCTTTGAAGAAGGTGTTTTTTACCGTGTTTATCATTAAGTAGTAATGGCAAGAAACGACAACGCGGCCAGACCTAGAAGGAGATGGTAGGATGAGCTGAAATCTTTCTCAAAGGATTGGCCTACAGTCACACTAGATCGCAAAAAATGGAAGAAAGACCCTGCAGTGGGACAATAGAGGCTTATTATAATGATAAATTAATATTACGGTAGGTAGGAGTTCTTGGAGTTCGCAAATAAAATTGGCCTATATAGAAAGGAACCTACTTTACGTTCCTATAGACTATAGAGGAACTGACACGATCAGCTAATCAACGCATGTATGATTGAATAAAAAAAAAGAATATCAAAAAGTCATAGACACAGGTTGTTCAGTTACAGGGTTTGAGACACTACATGAGAGGTGTTGGATTTATTATACATATTAGGTACCTACCTTTAACAGAAGTTAACTGAGTTACAAGCCGCTTCATAAAAAAAACTTTATTTAAATTGCGATTTGCGACAGACTGAAAATACTTATTAGATTTTCCACGACGAAGATGCTGTACTGGAAACTAATTTCGTGTTAATAAAAGACGAAATGTTTTCTCATTACATGTTATTTTAATAACATAGCTAAGGATTTCTGTTAACACGTTGACTTTAAAAAAAATCATATTAAATTATAGCTATCTATGATTTGCGCAGAATTGTTTACGAAAGGTATTATATCTACACCTTTGAATACGTAATGTCATTGCGTTATGTATGTTGATTAATAAAGATAAAATCCCTTTTCTTAAAATTAATATTTCATTCAGATGATAGTACAAAAACAAGAGCCATTAACAAAATGTCAAACAGACGCTAGTGCCGGGAACGAGACGCGGCGATAATAGTACTAGTAGAAGATTTTGGCTTTAACAGTAGATATATTTCTGGCAATTTCAAAATCAAAACTAACTTAGATTAGAAACACAACCATTCAGCTGCATCCCGTGTTACTGGAATGCTGGACCTCAACTTAGGTATCTACATAGTTCCGGGGTTGTGAGATGTTCGAAAGAGATACCGCGGCCTCGGAACATATAAGGCAATAGAAGGAACATGGGTGGGTTTTAGTCAGTACCTACTAGTCTGATACTCCCCTCCGTAAAAGGTAAGTATCCACATAGGAAAAGGCTAGGCAGCTGATGAAGATTACTTGGAGTTACATTGAGTAACTCCAAGTAATCTTCATTTCTATCTATCTTTCTACTCACTGAGAGTCTTGAGTGCGGCGCTCAGTTTGCCTGACTTGCTCTGCTCTAGTTCGAGCAGCAGGTTCTGAAGCTCGTTGTCCACTGCTGGCTCGGAGGGCTCCCGGCATCGCAGCCACGCTAATGCGTCACGAGCTTCCTAGGGGCCAAAAACATTAAAATAATAAAAGGAAGACTAACTGGTGTGTAAATGGGTTGTGGAAGTAGGTAAGTTAAGCAGTCGGTAAATGCAAAGCTTTTCTGATCTGGTCCTATCTGGCGCAAAGTTACTTCTTTTGTTTTATATTGTGTGCATTCGTGGAATATGCCAAATTTAAATACCTACTTCATAATTCGATTCACTAACTACCTAAAAAACTATATAAATTATACATAGGGTAGATAGATAAGATAAATTAAGTTTTTAAACTGACATGGTCACTAATCTATACTAATATTATAAAGCTGAAGAGTTTGTTTGTTTGTTTGTTTGTTTGTTTGAACGCGCTAATCTCAGGAACTACTGGTTCGAATTGAGAAATTCTTTTTGTGTTGAATAGACCATTTATCGAGGAAGGCTTTAGGCTATATAACATCACGCTGCGACTAATAGGAGCGAAGAAACAATGGAAAATGTGAAAAAAACGGGGAAAATTATTCATCTTTGAGGGCTTCCGTTGCGTGCGCTGCGAAAACGGTTCAAGATATCAAAAAAATATGTAGAAAAGAATTATTCTTCTTGAAATGATCTAAAAAAATGTCCGTGACGGTATATGTCTATCTTTTAAGATTAAGTCACTAGAACCGTTTTTATGGTAATCAAATTTGGTCAAAATTAATGCATGATTACCAATTATTTGTTAGAGTTGTTTCAACATAATAATATTAATCTTTATCCAAATAAATGTGTTGTTGATTAACAGTATTTAATTGTGAACAAAATTGTCTTTGACATCACTTAATTTCAATGTACATCTTAGAAGATATAACAATTTTAAAATAACTCCGATATAAAATTCACACGCGCCGCATGATGTGCAAAACATGACGCTGGGCATGGGCGAGGAGAGGCGTTGCTTGCGGGCGACGCGGAGGGGGGGTATAGCTCTACGATTGTCAAGGATAATATTTTGGTTCTAATAATTTCACAATTATTCATCATCTGCCTAGCCTTTTTAACCTGACTGCTGAGCCGCAGGTCGTGGGTTCGATTCCCACCCAGGACAAACTTTGTGTGATGAGCATGATTGTTTGTTCTGTGTCTGGGTGTGATTTATCTATAATATGTATGTATTTATAAATTATATAAGTATATATATCAGTTGTCTGGTTACCATAACACAAGCTCTGCTTAGCTTGGGATCAGATAGCCGTGTGTGAGTTGTCCCAAGATATTTATTTATTTTTTATTTTTTCCAACTATGTTGGGGTCGGTTTCCAGTCTAACCGGATGCAGCTGAATATCAGTATTTTACATGGAGCGACTGCCTATCTGACCTCCACAACCAATTATTTATATATTAGTTAATACTGGGTAATACGATACCCCTTGGTAAGACTGGTTGTCAGACTTTTGGAACACTGACTACCTGTTACGACTGTCAAAGATCTACAAATGACAGCCGGGACCAACGGCTTAACGTGCTTTCCGAGGCACGTAGGAAACTCGGTATGTAACGGGTGGTCACTGGTCACCCATCCACAGACCAACCTAGGCAAGCGCGGCTTAACCTAAAGATCGACCCGAGCGGCTGCTATTATTTAGCCACGAGCTCCTCATGAGCTATTTTTTTTTTATAAATTTCACAATTATTAAAAAAAAAATTGTAGATAATACCTGTAAATAGGTGTCATCTACATTCTTAGGGCTGTTTATTCAATAGTCAGATAACTTTTATCTGAGGAATAAAAATGGCGGTTTGACAGCTCATCTATAGAAAATATGTCAAACTGCTATTTTTATTCCTCAGATAAAAATTATCTGATTATTAAAAATCAGCCCTTATTAGGTTAGGTTTTAGTTTAAGCACACAGTTAGTTAACCTTATATTTTACGTAAGTACCAAATACAGGTAACAATAATTAGGATCCTAATTATTAACCTTACGTTTGTTTTTTCTTGATTACGAGTTACGGTTTGGTTAAGTTTTCATTTCCTATTTTCTTTCTTCGTCACTATAATGCCTAGAAAAAGAACTCAGCTTTCTCGGCAGACTGTTACCGCAAAGCGGCTGCGAGCTTTGCGCAGCAGTGAAACAGAGAATGAAAATATGCATAGGTTGGCTACTCAACGAGGAATCAGTGAACATAACCGTGCTAATGAATCCATCGTTGAACGTTCGCAGTATCTAGCCTCACAAAAATTCCGAACTTCGGCAAACCGTCAACGGGAAGCAAGCGCTGAACGTTTATCCTTACAAAATTTCTGAACTTCGGCAAACCGTCAACGGGAAGCAAGCGCTGAACGTTTATCCTTACAAAATTTCCGAACTTCGGCAAACCGTCAACGGAAATCAAGCGCTGAACGTTTATCCTTACAAAATTTCCGAACTTTGATAAACCGAGAACGGGAATCAAGCGCTGAACGTTCTCACCTTTTAGCCTCACAGAGTTCTCGAACTTTGGTGAACCGACTACGGGAATCAAGCGCTGAACGTTCTCAACGTTTAGCCTCACAGAGTTCTCGAACTTTGGTGAACCGACTACGGGAATCAAGCGCTGAACGTTCTCAACATTTAGCCTCACAGAGTTCTCGAACTTTGGTGAACCGACTACAGGAATCAAGCGCTGAACGTTCTCAGCGTTTAGCCTCACAGAGTTCTCGAACTTTGGTGAACCGACTACGGGAATCAAGCGCTGAACGTTCTCAACGTTTATCCTCACAGAATTCCGGAACTTGGGCTAAGACGCGGACAAAGTCGTGGGTAACAGTTATAATTTGTAAAGCTGAGGAGGTTGTTTGCAAAAATAAATATGATTCCCAAAATACTATTCCACGCGGACGAAGTCGCGGGCACAGCTAGTATTATGTATATGCACGTTTTTAAACGGGAGTAAAAAACGCGTTAAGACCGCGTACTGAGCGCAAAAACGAATCAGGATAGGGGTATTCCGTTTTGTGTGCGTATAAACCCACAATAACTTCAGTTTTTTTTATTATGTGTGCAACATCGCCGAAATTTCAAACACACACACCATTGTATTTATCCCGTTTCAAATGTTATAAATAAAATCCAAGTACAATTTCAAAAAAAGACAAAAACATCAACTCCTCACCTCAACTTTCCCACATTTCAACAAATACGAAGGTGTCTCCGGCATCGTAGTGAACAGCAACAGATGCAGGATTGGCACGATCAAACACACCCACAGCATGCCGTTATAACTCAGGTACTCCCCCATCACGTACGCAAAAAGATTCCCCAAGTTCTGCGACAGCACCACAAGGCTCCCAAGAGTACCCCTGATTGAATCCTCGCTGATCTCCTTGATGTATAGAGGTGTGACTACGTAGGAACCGCTGACGCCAAGCCCGACTATTGCTCTGGCTGTTATAAGAGCCCATGTTTCGGTTGAGTAGAGCTTTAGACCCCAGCATGCCTGGAAACACAGGTACATATATGTAACCTAAGTTAGTCACTAGATATTAGAAACGTTTGGGAGACATGCTCAGTTCAAACTTTATGGCGGTTCGGAACTTAGCTGTGAGTTATCTACAGTCTGCGCATAACATACCTAGTCAAGATGAAATGTTCTCTACGCCCCGTATACCGAAAATTATGTTTTCTCTGCGCAGATGTACGTAAGATGACCCAATTGACATACAGTTTGAACATAAAAGTAACATATCAGCATTAAAGGTGATCTATTAATAACATAATAAATGTTTCTACATTATTCATTTCGAAGGTTTTTTTTAAGCAAAAAATACAACATAGCCTGACCATGGATTCGAATCCATAACTTATACCACTGGTTCTTAACTGTATCCAGTAGGAAGCCGGCCCTAACATACATACTTAGGGGATTACAAAATTGCTTAAATATTTTTCAAAGTATACTTACAGCCATGGATAACGACGTAAGCATCAACGCCCTCTTCCTTCCATAGTTATCCACAATGTAACCAAAGAGGAACACGGTGGGGGTTCCAACAAGGTACACCACAGACGCCATCCAGGATATGGTGTCTGGGTGCACGGGGGCCGAGGCTGGAGTCTCCTCCGACATGAGCCTGGGGCCCATGGGAGAAATCCAGCCTATTGCCGTGCCATACGAGAATACTGGTAGAACCACTGAAACAATTAAGCATCACAATTGTAATATCAAAAGAATTTGAAAGAGATTTGTTCTAAAGTGTACCCACACCTAGCCAGTTATCGACAAGTAGGTAGCCGTTTTTTTTTCGGGTGGGAAATGGAAATCGTCAAATGACTTCCCCCGCTCTGGGCGGAGCGGGGGGGCATGTCAGACTTTTATTGACTAAAACCCACCCATGTTCCTTCTATTGCCCTTTACGTTCCGGGGCCGCGGTATCTCTTTCGAACAACCCGCAACCCCGGCAGACGGAGGCTCTGGCAAGCCCCTCTGCTTTGCTGACATCTCTTTGAGGCGCGCGTGAAACACGAACGCGCCGTCGACACGGGCTGTCGTCAATCGACGGACGGACGGTGAGCTACCCATTGCTCACCGTCCACAGGCCCGTATCTACGGTGGCCGGGAGTCCTCTCGCGGGCGTCTCCCGCGGCGGCTGGGTTGGGCAGATGTTCTCTCCCTCAAACGCCCGGCCACCTCCTTTGCTAGCATTACTGCTTCGCAGAAGGTGGTGACCGCTTCCCATTACCTCTCGCGATCTCTCTCCGGACCATGGCCTGAACCAGGGCCGGACGCGAGAGATCGCCGCCGCCGATCGCCTCCACGAGGGCACGGCGGTGCTCCGCCCAAGCTGGGCAGACCGCCACTGTGTGCTCCACCGTATCCTCCGGGCGATCGTCACAATGGTGATACCCGGGCGTTTCCTCCCGCCCGATTATGTGCAGGAACCTCCCGAAACTTCCGTGTCCGGTGAGGACCTGCGTCAAGCGGTAGGTGAGGACGCCATGACGCCTCTCCAGCCACTCCTCAAAGAGGGGATTGATTCCTAAGAAAACAGTTTTATCGACGAATTCTAGTTTCTCTTGATTCAATACTATGTCACACTCACTACTTACTTAGTAGGTAGCCTGGAGTCTGAATTTGTACCCGACTTTGGACTTCAAGCTGTTCCTGTGATATTCACAGCATAATATCACACCTGTAATATTACTTTTTTTTTTCTTTTTCTTAAAAAAAAAGTTGCCCCACACTAGGATTTCTCCTGTATCGTGGGTGCGTTTGCAAAAATTTAAACACACAAACAGCCAGACCCGAAACAACTATGTGCAGGTCATACAAATATTTGTTCTGTGCGGGAATCGAATCCGCGACACGCAGCGTAGCAGTCGATCGCATAGCCACTGCGCCAACTGTGTCGTCAAGCTTCCCGAGGAGTTAGGCAGATGTAAACATAAGTACACCCACATTTCGCTAGTTATGTTAGTCCCATGTAATAGGCGGCGAGCCTATTGCCACCAACGGGCATAAATCCAGGTTCCTTGGCTTAGTAGCCAAGGAGCCTGGATGTTGAGTGAGGGTGATTGTCGTGGTGTAAATTGAATTTTGCTTTTTATTTACTCTGGACGCTCTTACTGTGCACGTCTTTCTACATCGTTCTCACATATTTGTATAATCTCAACATGAATGATGTAAATACGATTTTGTAAAAATATTATAATTGAAAAGAGTGTCCATGGAGTTTCTTGCCCATTCTTCTCCATAGAGATCAACGCTTTGGAATGGGCAACTACAGTACTTTCACAAGTTATTATGCCTTGTGACCGGGACTGTAGATTCATTTTGTTTCTTGACTTTCAAAAGTGCCTGTTAATGGTCTAATTGAAATAAATGATTTGATTTGATTTGAACTTTGCAGTAGTCTGCAAAGTTCACCACGACAATCACCACGCTTGCTCAAGACGTATTGGTGACTTCAGTCTTATATCCTATCCTACTGTAATATTATAAACGCGAAAAATTGTATGGATGTTTGTTACTCTTTCACGCAAAAACTAATGAATGGAATTAATGAAATTTTACAACAATATAGCTTATAAATCAGAATAACACATATCTAGGCTACAATTCAGGAACACATCTTCTTTTAACGTATTTAAAGGTAAACTCAAAGAACACGTAATCAACAATACAAATTATTTGAGCTAACAACATAAGCAACTTAAATGTATAATAACATTCACAAAAAAGTACTAGCTACTGGACCACACTCTTTATAAATTTTATGTATTTATTCAATAAGTGAACAATGTATGTTCTTCTGAATAAATAAAGAATCTTTAAACCCAATTTATAAAGATATATTGTATATTCTATCACCACGCGAGTGAAACGGCGGGGCGCAGCTAGTTTACATATATTAAGTCCAGGTTTTCTCACGATATTTTCCTTCATCGATGTCTGTGTTGTCGAAGATAAACTTAGAACGTCGTAATCGTTTAGACAATAGCATTAAAAATTACACCAGCATTAATTAAAAAGCTAATATATCAGGGTATGTTAATGAACTTTGCTTACCACTGCTTACCTATTGTCGGTAATCACGTAAAATAAACCAGTTTTTACCTAATTCTTAATAGTATTTGGAGATTTAAACTAGGTTCCTTTGTGATTTTAATTTATTTGTCCTTGTTCTTATATGCAAAAAGGTAATAGGTACCTAAATAGCAACGCAGCAAGGTTGTACTTAGCCCGAAAGTCAGACAATCAGTCTTACCAAGAAGGTAAGACCTTCTTGGTAAGACTGATTGTCTTGTTTCGCTAGGCAATAGAGGTTAGACAGTCAATTAGTTTATGTTAATACTGGTATGCCGTTGAGTACCTACATAGAAAAATTCTTGGCAGATTCATTGAATGACAAAATAAATCCAAATACATTATTAGGTCAATTACGTAGACGTCGGTGGTCAAAAAACCTAACGGACAAAAGTTACCAACTTCTGAAACTAATATAATTTTACACTCTCTCTTCCTATCTTATTGAAGAAGCATAGTTACTTAACAAATGATTAAAATACGTAATTGATCTAATAATTTACATATTTAAGTCGGTTATAATTTTTCCAAAAAAGTTTTAGTTGTATTAAACAAACAAATGCACAAGACACTATTAATATAACCAAACCATCAAGTGTGCCTATAAAAGAAGAGTTCCCTTGATTTTTCCAGGATCCCATCATCGGATCCGGACCTGATGACCAGGGGACCACCTGGACAGTATACCCTTTCAAACGAGAAAATAATTTTCCAAATCGGTCCAGACGTCCTTGAGTAATCGGAGTACAACAATAAAAAAAGATTTCAATCAATTGCGTACCTTCTTTTTGATGTGAAATATCTATAGCCGCACGTATAACCGATTTCTGGCGTGGCGACGCGTGGCCACTCTTTATGATGGTATAGGTATATATATACAGTCTAGCAGTAGTGTGTACGGTGTGGCGACGCGTCGCCATGCACAATCGACTGTGCGATTCTCTCCCACTCGATCCGGCGTTAAGCCATCTCTCTCGCATATTAGATTTTTATTCACCACACGAGGGCCAGGTTAAGCAACCTTTACCAAGGTTTGGAAATGAATGGGTTACCACACGGGGCCAGGTTAAGCAACCTTTGCCAAGGTTTGGAAATGGATGGGTTAGCACGGGGGGCCAGGTTAAGCAACCCTTGTCAAGGTTAAGAAATGGATGAGTTACCACACGAGGGCCAGGTTAAGCAACCTTTGCCAAGGTTTGGAAATGGATGGGTTACCAACGGCGGCCAGGTTAAGCAAACCTTGCCAAGGTTTGTAAATGGATGGGTTATCACACGGGGACAGGTTAAGCAACCTTTGCCAAGGTTTGGAAATGAATGGGTTACGACACGGGGACAGGTTAGGCAACCTTTGCCAAGGTTTGGAAATGGATGTGTTACCACACGAGGGCCAGGTTAAGCAACCTTTGCCAAGGTTTGGAAATGGATGGGTTACCACAGGGAGCCAGGTTAAGCAACCTTTGCCATGGTTTGGAAATGGATGGTTTACCACAGGGGGCCAGGTTAAGCAACCCTTGTCAAGGTTAAGAAATGGATGAGTTACCACACGAGGGCCAGGTTAAGCAACCTTTGCCAAGGTTTGGAAATGAATGGGTTACCAACGGCGGCCAGGTTAAGCAAACCTTGCCAAGGTTTGTAAATGGATGGGTTATCACACGGGGCCAGGTTAAGCAAACTTTGCCAAGGTTTGGAAATGGATGGGTTACCAACGGGGGCCAGGTTAAGCAACCCTTGCCAAGGTTTGTAAATGGATGGGTTACCACACGGGGCCAGGTTAAGCAACCTTTGCCTAGGTTTGGAAAGGGGTGGGGTACCACAGGGGGCCAGGTTAAGCAACCCTCACCAAGGTTTGGAAATGGATGGGTTACCACAGGGGACCAGGTAAAGCAACCCTTGCTAATGTTTGGAAATGGATGGGTTACCACAGGGAGTCAGGTTAAGCAAACCTTGCCAAGGTTTGTAAATGGATGGGTTATCACACGGGGCCAGGTTAAGCAAACTTTGCCAAGGTTTGGAAATGAATGGGTTACGACACGGGGACAGGTTAGGCAACCTTTGCCAAGGTTTGGAAATGGATGGGTTACCACACGGGCCAGGTTAAGCAACCCTTGCCAAGGTTTGGAAATGGATGGGTTACCACCACAGGGGGCCAGGTTAAGCGACCCTCACCAAGGTTTGGAAATGGATGGGTTATCAAAGGGGGCCAGGTTAAGCAACCCTTGCCAAGGTTTGGAAAAGGATGGGTTACCACACGGGGTCAGGTTAAGCAACCTTTGCCATGGTTTGGAAATGGATGGGTTAACACAGGGGGCCAGGTTAAGCAATACTTGCCTAGGTTTGAAAATGGATGGGTTACCACAGGGGGCCAGGTAAAGCAACCTTTGCCAAGGTTTGGAAATGGATGGGTTACCACACGGGGCCAGGTTAAGCAACCCTCACCAAGGTTTGGAAATGGATGGGTTACCACAGGGAGCCAGGTTAAGCAACCTTTGCCATGGTTTGGAAATGGATGGTTTACCACAGGGGGCCAGGTTAAGGAACCCTTGCCAAGGTTTGGAAATGGATGGGTTACCAACGGGGGCCAGGTTAAGCAACCCTTGCCAAGGTTTGTAAATGGATGGGTTACCACACGGGGCCAGGTTAAGCAACCTTTGCCTAGGTTTGGAAAGGGGTGGGGTACCACAGGGGGCCAGGTTAAGCAACCCTCACCAAGGTTTGGAAATGGATGGGTTACCACAGGGGACCAGGTAAAGCAACCCTTGCTAATGTTTGGAAATGGATGGGTTACCACAGGGAGTCAGGTTAAGCAACCTTTGCCAAGGATTGGAAATGGATGGGTTACCACACGGGGCCAGTAATAGAGTTTTATTCAAAGTGCCTTCGATCCTCGAATTCATAAACGATGATGAACACGAAAACGAAAACGATGTCCTTTTGGTAAGTCCACAATGAAACAGAATAATGATGTTTTCAATGATATATTTAGTTCCTATCACATTCACAATCCGTTCTCTTCTACATATTACTTTTACAAAATAATGTCGATGTTTCACATCTGCCAGGCGTCCCGTGACGGCTCACATTTTTTTTGAAGTCAGTAAAAAAACACTTTCATTTACTTTTTTTTAAATTATTTTATTTAATTCACATATTTTTATGTAGTCTCACCTACTAGATGATCAATTGTCTAGATTGCAAACAAGACAATTTATCTGTCAACTAATTAATATTCAATTAGTTGTAGAGCCACGTTTGACCCGTGGATGGAACACGTGCAGTTGACTCAGTGCCAGTATATCATGCTAACGAGAAGTTTGACCCTGTTGGAGTAGTCAGGGTCACGGAAGCGGAAGGTGCATTGAGCACGTGCCAATTCCTTAGGTACCCCAGATGCATGGGGATGGGGTAAGAACATTATTAGATCATAGGTGGCCATACAGTTCTAAAGACAGAGCAGAAACTGTGCACTGATTTCCCGTAAGAACTGTCACGCTAAAAGTTGGCTAAGACTTCTTCAGAAATATGAGGAGGTGAGAAATCACTGAGATTGATTACTCTTTAATCCGTGACCAAATAAGAGGAAGTTTGAGATTTGCTGTGCGTCTGTGGAATCGTAACTCCGATTTTGATCATTTCTGTTCCCGAATTAACAATCTCCATCGATGACTTTTTTGGGTGAATATCAACAAGTCCATATTTTTGTCAATTTTGGTGGCAACATTTTTTCTTAACTTTTCGTGAAACTATTGACCTAGGACAAAAATAGAAGGTTCAAGCTTTAGGAATCTTCATGAGGTCCGAAAATATCTTGGTAACTTTTTGAGATATTTGAGTTGAAAGATTAGTGTAGCCACCAAAATTGAAAATTGTCCACCAAAATTGAAAGTTGACCACCAAAATTGATATTGGTCCACCAAAATTGAAAGTACTTAAAACAATACATTAAAATCAGTTTTTGTCACAAACTTAAATCTCACTAATAAAGCTCAATGACCAAAAAACTCCATCAGTTAATAAAACTCAGTCTTGTTATAATAATATTTCGTTTATTCAGTTAAATACATTTTAATATTTTTTTTAAATATTTCTAAATAAAAACAGAAAATAAAAAAGAAACATTTAAAAATACAAAAAATAGTAGCCCACCGGTATCGGGAACAGGGTCGAAGCTACCGGTGGTTAGAGTTCCAGAGACAGGAACCTCCTCACAGTACAAGCCGTATCGAGGTGAACTGCCTTCAGAATCAGGCCCTTGATCCAACCGCCTAAGGAGAGCTTCGACAGATGTTCGTCGAGGCTCTTGGCAATCAAGCCATTGGCCGTTACGACAATCGGCACAATGATAGCCGAGTTCACATTCCACATGTCAACAACCACGTGTGCCAAGTCGAGATATTTTAGTTGTTTCTCTACCTCAGCTTTCACGAGGTTCTCGTCATGCGGGGTGATTACATCTTATCACCACTATGTCAGGCTTATTGGCGACAATAGTCCTGTCAGTAATGATAGACCGATCCCAGTACAGCGTGACATGGTCTTTCTCGAGAACTGGGTCGGGCACATACTTGTAGTACGGTACCTCAGATTCCACAAGATTATATTTCAAGGCAAGTTGCTGATGAATAATCCTAGCTACTTGGTTGTGCCTATGCAAGTACTCGCCGTAAGCTAGACGAGAACAACCAGAAATAATATGTCCGATGGACTCACCCGGATGGGTGACATGGTGGCATGCCCGACACACATCAACCGTCCCATCCTTTATAATATATTTCCGGTAGTTGTTCGTCAACATAACTTCGTCCATAATCGCACAGACAAAATCTACAGTTTCCCCAAAAAGGTTGCTGAATCGTAGCCATGATACGGATGCTAGAAAATTTACATCGGGCCCATGAAGAGCCCGGTAAAAGCGCCCGTGAAACTTCTTGCCTTGCCATACTTTCTTGCGGTCATCGGTAGTAAGTACCACAATATTTATTATTTATCTGATGAACTCGTAATGAGAACTATGAGGGTAGACTTAAAAAAAAAACTTTTTATTTTGAACAAAATTATCTGCCATACTACAAAAATTTTCTCAGCAAAACTCTAAAATAAAACATGATTAAATAACAATATTAAACCGTAAAATATATAAAGAAAAGAAATTATAGTTTTTAAACATGAACCTTGTCTCGTCTTTATTACAAAAAAACATGTAATATCAAAATAATTAATACTTAAATAAGTATTTATAATTGTACACGTAATTGTATAGGGATCGATCCATCATCACTGACAGGACTATTGTAGCAAATAAACCTGATGTGGTGGTGGATCGATCTGAGCGGCGCGCAATGATTGTTGACATAACGGTCCCACATGACGAGAACCTTGTGGAAGCCGAAAAAGATAAACAAATCAAGTATATTGACTTGGCTCGCGAGGTTGTCGACATGTGGGACGTGGACTCAGCGATCATTGTGCCGATAGTCGTTACAGCCAATGGCTTAATTGCCAAGAGCCTCGACCAACACCTGAGAAGGCTCTCGTTAGGCAGCTGGATCAAGGGCTTGATACAGAAAGCGGTACTCCTGGACAGGGCTCGTATTGGTAGGAGGTTCCTTTCTCTGGAGCCTTGACTGCCGGTAGCTTGGACACTGTTCCCGATACCGGTGGGCTACTATTTTTATATGTTTTTGATAAGAAATATGTAAAAATATAAAAAAATATGTATACAAATAAATAAACGCTAATAATACTAATTATAATACGGTTTTAATGTACCTACTCTTTCGGCATACTTAAATGGACTCAGACTGAACTTGATGCCCTGGATAGGAGAGTCCATACACTGCTAAACGCAAACCGGATGCATCACCCAAGATCATCGGTAATCAGACTGTACATCCCTCGGAAGTGCGGGGGTCGAGGACTATTTAACGCGAAGACCTTCCATAACCGAGAGGTGTGCAGTCTCAGTAGCCATTGCCAGTCGACCTTAGAGTAGTGCAGAAAAATAGCATGGCATGTGCACTTTAATAAATAGAACAAACAGAACAGAAACAAACAGAATAGTAACGTATACATATAAATGAACAATGTGTAGTGAAAAACTGTCTTTATATGTACAAATAATATATAAACAGTACATATTTAAATTTTGGTGGCTTATTTTCAATTTTGGTGGTGAAAATCGCCACCAAAGCCACCAAAATTGAACCACCAAAATTGAAACCAGGCATAATTTTTTTTTTTTAAAAATACAGGTATTAGGATACAAAAGAATAAATATCACTGATAAATAAGTTACCCAAATCACTACCTACAATACGTAGCTTACTATTAAAACACTAAAAAATCACCAGCAAATCGATCCACCAAAATTGACAAATTCTTGTCCCCTGTTCGACCCAAGATGAATACTTCGTTTTTGGCGAGCAATTACAGCACTAAGCACACACCTGTTACGCGCCACTTCCCGCGCACGACTGAGAAATACAGAACATAAAAAGCGATTGATCGCACACGCACGAATCTTCATGATATTGTAAATTGAAAAAGTGCTACCAAAATTATGATTTTCGCTAGGACAAACTTGAATCGAGTATCCTGTGCTTTTAACATCAATTTTATAATATGATTTAGATGTTTTTAGATAGTGTGTCATATGCATTTACCAAAAAAATAATTTGTTTTTTACTTCACTTTAAATTGTTCCTTTGGTAAATACATTTATATCAAAAAATGGAGCTAGGACAAGCCACCAAACTTGAATTTTAAAGTTATTTATTTTTCCTAGCCTCCATAGGTAAGCCTATTTAAAAAAAAATTGTGGCCCTAAGTGGAATAAGTTAAGTAGTTCACTAGAAAAAAAATTAAGAAACATCCCATCATTTTACACCATGATTCTCAACGTGGACACGTAAAATTAGCGCCTGGGATATTCACCCTTTTGATTGAGGACAGGAAGAATCAAATTCAAAAGTTTTAATCTGGTCAGAATTCGTAAATACGAAGTCCCTACTACGCCTTCCTATAATATCATCATCACAAGGGACGCAGGTTCATTAATTGTCCCGGATCAATTGTGCATTATTGGCTCATTGATTTATTTGTTTGATGCGTCGTTGTCGCCGAGCAGTCTCGCCAATTCCACATTGCGATTAATTTGCCTCATCACAAACAATCAGAGGTAGGTATCAGTGATTATTGTTTTGTTTTGAACTTAAATTGGGTTAGCAATTTGATGATGACATATCTTTATTGGAGATTCATAACAAAGGCATGTTAAAGGCTCGTGTTTTTCCTCAGCACCACAACTCGTGTTATTTGATTGATCAGCTTCACTCAAACAGCCGAGTTTCCATATGCTTATTGTATCCTTAACGCTACGGTTTACTTGATTTCTGTCTTGCTTCTGGCCACCGCGGTTGCGCCACGTTTTTTGTCTTTAAGGTCAAAAGGAAAAAACGGGACCCTTATAGGATCACTTTGTTCACTTTGTTGATTGTCTGTTAAAGGGTCTCCTTTAACTTAGGAAGGCAAGGTAACGAGTTGAAATGAAATCATTAAATCAATGTCTGTGATCCCCTAAAGCTGTGAAAAAAAATCAACCCTATAAGACTACGCAATCAAAAGATGTTTATGTGGCAAATTTGAACAGAACCCTCGGTGAGCAAGTCCGAATCGAACTTGGCTGTTTTTTAAAGTAAACGTAGCACTCTAGCCGACAGCTTTTTGTGCAACCACAGTCACAAACACGTGCCGGCGGCGGCGCAGTGCTAGGAAAATTAGCATAGTGTTCGAAGCAAGGACTACGCTTACCAACTCCTCAAGATAGACTTGGAGTTTATTTATGCAAGGACACATCATCTATTTAATTAACCAAACGAAAATATCATGTGGTTGAGCGGTATACCTTCGTCATTATACAAACAGCATCGTTCGTACAAAAACGCTCGTTGTTCTGTGAAATGCCGCAGGTGGTATTATGATAAGTCAATGTCAATGTCAAAGTCAACTTGACTATCCACACGCTGCACAAAATGCTTTTATATTCAACAGCATCCACCCAAGGACATAGCCTACCTAGCCTACGGCGGTTTTAAATACCCGGAAGAGCTCCTTTAGTTTACCGCAACGTTTTTTAAATAATGTGATTTGATGATAAATAGTGGTGTCAATTCTGTTGTCACAGACTAAACTAAAACGACTTTAAAAATCACTAAAATTTAGTTTTATTCTTGTCAAATGACGTTATTCTTGTCAAATGACGTTATTCTTGTCAAATGACGTTTCATCTTCTGAAATTTATTAAAGAGACACAACTTAACCATATAAGATATAGTTTGACAACATTAATAGTAGTTTAGTTAGGTACTCAATTTAGGAAAAATGGCAATGTTGTTGACTATCTAAAATGGTGTGGATTAAAATTAGATGTGATTTGGTATGTCATTTTAATATTAGTCTAGTTTAAACTTTGCTTGGAAATTGAACCCACAACCACAAACTCCGCAGTCGCGCTTGCGAAAACGAAAACCCAAACAACGACGCAGTCAATAAAAAAAAATAGAAGCAGTGGAAAAACAATCCGCAAAGCAAACAAACAAACTAGATGCAAATAAATAACCATGGAAAGGAATACCAACATTAGGAAAAAAGATAAGACAATTTAATTTCCTAACGCACATACTGTGTTGGTTGCGAATTTGCAATGGGCAGTCTACAAAGAGAAAAGTAACCACGCTTGTCTGCTACGGTTGTTTTTTTTTTTCTTAAATACTACGGACGTCTTCAGCACATGATAAACTGTTTGTTTTCTACACAAATTCATGGATTTCGATTTGAAGAAGAGATAAGCTCTTTTGCTGATGTACAACATCGAATATATAAAATTTCCGTGTCACAATGTTAGTTACCGTACTCCTCCGAAACGGCTCGACCGATTCTTATGATATTTTGGGTACATATTGGTCTGAGAATCGGCTAACATCTATTTTTCATACCCCTAAACCTCAGCGGGTGAAACCGCTGGGCACAGCTAGTAATTATATAGAGACCATAGAAGAGGGTGATCTCGAGGAGTTCGTGGCTATATAATAGCAGCCGCTCGGTCTTTAGGTTAAGCCGCGCTTGCCTGGGTTGGTCTGTGGATTGGTAACCACCCATGACATACCGAGTTTCCTCCGTGCCTCGGAAAGCACGTTTAGCTATTGATCCCGGCTGTCATTATTCGATAGTCGTTACAGGTAGTCAGTGTCCCGAAAGTCTGACAACCAGTCTTAAACGAGGGGTATCGGATTACCCAGTATTATCTGGGTTGTGGAGGTCAGATAGGCAGTCGCTCCGTAAAATATTGATATTCAGCTGTATCCGGTTAGACTGGAAGCCGACCCCAACAAAATTGGGAACAGGATTGGGAAATAAGACGAAGACGAGGGTGCTCAGATTGGGCCAAAACTAGATGTTATTTTTTTTAGATCGAATAATTAGTAGCCACGTGAAAAATATTCATATAGGTCATCCAAAGAATTATCGAGAACTTGTTTTTTATTAAACCTGCTTTCATGATGTAGGTAAAGAAAGTTTATTTATCTACAATATTTATCATCCCCAAATCAGAGAACACTCAATACGAACGCTATTTGTCCAGTGTCAGTTTGACCTCGAACTTTAGGGCTTAGAAGTCAAGAGGGTTTACGTGGAAAAACACCGTAGGTTCTAGCAAGGAGAGATCATACTATCAACAAGTTGAAAAATGTCAAGAGGTCCTAACGCGAGTACTTGGTGTTAACGTAATGTAAGTACGTCGTTTTTTATAATCGAAAATAAAGATTATCCTATCCTACTATTCTGTATAAGTCCATTTGAGTACGCCAAAAGAGAACATCAAAACCGGCATGACCCAACCGTTGAAAGCACGCACCTTGTAAAATCCTTATCCTTATCCTTACTTCCTTACTAATATTATAAAAGCGAAAGTGAGTTTGTTTGTTTGTTTGTTTGTTACCTCTTCACGCTTTAATGGCTACACCGATTTTGATGAATTTTGGTACAGAGATAGTTGGGAACCACGAGACGGACATAGGCTATTTTTTATTTAAAAAAACTGGGATGTGAGGGAGAACGAGGGAAGAAAAGGGAAAACTTAGCGTTGCTATTACAAATCAATAAGGCGCAAGGGGAACTGTGTTACCACGAATTTAACGCGAGCGAAGCCGTGGGCAAAAGCTAGTATTATTATAAATGCGAATGTTTGTGAGGATGGATGGATGGATAGATAGATGGATGTTTGTTACTCTTTCCCGTCAAAACGGCTGAACGGATCTTGATGAAATTTGGCACAGAGGTAGATTATAGTCTGGAATAACACATAGGATACTTACACTATAGGACTTTTTTTCGATATCACGCGGGCGAAGCCGTGGGGGGCAGCTATCCTACTTACTACTGTGATATTATAAATGCGAAGGTTTGTGAGGATGTATGGATGTTTGTTACTCTTTCTCGCAAAATCTACTGAATGGATTTTAATGAATTTTTACAATAATATCCTTACTAATATTATAAAAGCGAAAGTGAGTTTGTTTGTTTGTTACGTCTTCACGCCTAAATGGCTAAACTGATTTTGATGAATTTTGGTACAGATATATTTGGGACCCTGGAGACGGACATATTCTATGTGTTATTCCAGACTATAATCTACCTCTGTGCCAAATTTCATTCAGAGCCGTTCAGCCGTTTTGACGTGAAAGAGTAACAAACATACATCCATTCATCCTCACAAACATTCGGATTTATAATATTAAAGTAGGATGTCCCATCCAATGTAATCAAAGCGAACCAATTATTATAAACTGGGCACCAATCCAGACTCCGTGGCTGCTACTGAAAATATCCTGACGAATAAACCCAATAACACTCTGCTCGACCAGCAATCAAACCCAGGACCTCAATGCTTCTGTTAATTAAAACAGCACTCAATTATAGGAACCCATTTTCAGGCAATATTAGCAAATGAAATGCTTTCTTAACAGTGTTGTTTTGTTCCTATTATGCGCACAATGAGAACACATCAGGTTATTCTTTGAATAAATATACCTACATTTCATCATCATTTTCCTGCCCTTGTCGCATTCTATTTGTGGGTCGGCGCAACACGTTTTCTTCTTCCATTCTCTCCTATCAGACGTCACGGCATCACTTACTCCTTTCTCCTTCATATCATTCCTTACACAATCTATCCATCTTTTCTTTGGCCTTCCTCTTGCTCTCCGTCCATCAACATTCAGATCCATCACTCGTTTAGTCACATGTGCTTGAATCAATATACATTATGTATATGTTTCGTTTAATTCATCATTTATTGCCCGATTTTCTATAACTTCATGGATGCATAATTTAAACAAACAATTTTATTCTCTGCTTAATGTACAAAAAATAATTAACACTTGTCATGTCATTGCAACGTGTATGGTGTATAGAATCTTTCTTCTTTCATCATCCTCTTTTCCTACCCTTGTCCCATTCTATTTGGGGTTGGCGCAATTCGTTTTCTTCTGCCATTCTCCCCTATCAGATTTTACGCAGTCAGCATTTACTCCTTTCGCCTTCATATTATCATTTCTTACACAATCTTTTCTTTGGCCTTCCTCTCCCTGTCCATCCATCAACGCTTTTATGAAATAGGCTCTTTGAATAAAAAAAACACTTTAAGGTCAAGATCAATTTAACTCGTCCCCCATGTATTTATTCAAACCAGAACAATTTTTAAAATAAATAAATATCTTGGGACAACTCACACACGGCTATCTGATCCCAAGCTAAGCAGAGCTTGTGTTATGGTGACCAGACAACTGATATACATACTTATATAATTTATAAATACATACATATTATAGATAAATCACACCCAGACACAGAACAAACAATCATGCTCATCACACAAAGTTTGTCCTGGGTGGGAATCGAACCCACGACCTCCGGCTCAGCAGTCAGGGCCACTAACCACTAGACCAACAGGCCCGTCGTCGTCCAAAATGAATTCTAGTTACTTTGTACATATTTAGTTCATTAGTTTATCCTTACTAATATTATAAAAGCGAAAGGGAGTTTGTTTGTTACGTCTTCACGTCTAAATGGCTAAACCGATTTTTATGAATTTTGGTACAGAGATAGTTGCTATTTTTTTTAAAAAAGATTGAAGTATGAGGGAGAAAGAGGGAAGAAAAGGGAAATCTTAGCATTGCTATTACAATAAATAAGGTGCAATGGACAGACCTACATAACAGGTAGCAGGTACCTGTAAATCAGGAAAGGGGAACTGTGTTATCATGAGTTTAACGCGAGTGAAGCCGAGGGCAAAAGCTAGTCTTATGTAAATTAGTTTTAATTATTTCTAAAAAGTGTTTGAGATTTTGTCATATAGAGGAGAAAAATAACTTATTTTATCGTTTGGACACGACTGTTTTAGATAAAAGCCTAACACGTTTCCCTGCACTTACCCGGTCAATGGCCTGATCTAAATAATAACATATAATTTTGTTTTTTATTTTATATGATATTTTATCTGAGATTATTTATCTGCAGTTTATTTCCGCTTAAATCACAATCTTTTTAATTTCCAAGTTAAGTTTACGTTTGTCTTATATTGAGCCAAACGCTTGGGTCAAAAACAAAATAATGGATTAAATATATATATTATATTATACAATTCCTAGAACAAGTTTAGCTGCATATATTTTTTTTTACGTTATTGCATATTTTAGTATTTTTTCGTCAATAGTGCTTATTTGAGTAGTTAAATGTTTTAAACGCGTCTCATTAGGCTGTTCTTTATTAAATCAGTTGTTTAAGGAGTATTGAAAGTAAACGAATATATCAGCAGTACTGGCCAAAGCTGGCTTAAACAGGTTTTTGTGAAACTGACGCAGAGAGAACATTTTTAGACAACAAGTAAATATTAAGTGTCAAAATTTGCTATAAACAATGGAAAGAAAAAGATATTTGCTTTTAAGAACAATTAAATTAATAATTATTAATTTAATAAATGCACATATTTCGTGAAAATAAACGTAGGTAAATTGACAAAATAAATATTATTTAA
Source organism: Ochropleura plecta (assembly GCA_905475445.1). Lineage (NCBI taxonomy): Eukaryota > Metazoa > Arthropoda > Insecta > Lepidoptera > Noctuidae > Ochropleura > Ochropleura plecta. The sequence goes on from FR997738.1 coordinate 10,641,057, forward strand.
TTGTGCATATTTTCAGCATTTCTCGGCCTTTTAAATGCATATATGGACGCATTGATAGTGTGTGTGTAATACGATGTCTAATAATTATGATTGCATATTCATCGTGTGATTTACGATCATTATAAGGCATGTATAGCTTTGAGTACTGACATTGTCTCATTTATGGAAACACTAGCTTTCGCCCGCGGCTTCGCTCGCGTTAAATTCGGTATAACACACCAAGCAGACCTGCAGTTTTTGCTCTTGCGCCTGATTGATTTGTAATAGCAACGCTAAGTTTTCCCTTTTCTTCCCTCGTTCTCCCTCATATCCCACTTTTTTTAAATAAAAATTAGCCTATGTCCGTCTCCTGGTTCCCAACTATCTCTGTACCAAAATTCATCAAAATCGGTTTAGCCATTAAAGCGTGAAGAGGTAACAAACAAACAAACAAACAAATAAACAAACAAACAAACTCACTTTCGCTTTTATATTATTAGTAAGGATTCTACTGTGTTTACAAAATTAAATTGAAATGTTGTTCAATTCAATTTTGTAAACCCAGTAGATTTTTACGTAAACGTTGTAGTTTTTCCGTAACCATGGCACAGAAGTATAGTTCCTTACACAATTAAGATAAAACTTACACAAATATGGTCTATTTTGAAAACAATAGGCTTGTTTCCAATCAGTTTCTAGGGCGCACCAATAAATATCTGGGACGGTTATGTCATTAAACATGTTCGGTTTTTCAGTGCAAAACCAATTATAATGTTTAAACAAGTGTGTTCAGGAATGACGAACTTACTTTTTGAGCATCAGCAGCACCTAATATTCATGTAGGTAATGATAAAATTTAACAGATTAAGTCATCATCATGCTGAAGCTGATTAAGCCTTTTCCCAAGTACATTGTGGTTGGCTTCCAGTCTTACCAGATTCAGCTGAATACCAGTATTTTACATGGAGCGACTGCCTTTGTGTTGTGACCTCCACAACCCAGTTAGTAACTAGGTAATACTCCTTAGTAACACAACCGTATCTCAGTAAAGTTAGACTTCTTCAAGTCGTTAAGTATTTTCTATATTTTTTGCGGATGTATTTTTCAATTATTTACTAACTAGCTTTGCCCGCGGCTTCGCTCGCGTTAAATTCGGTAGCGCCTTATTGATTTGTAATAGCAACGCTAAGTTTTCCCGTTTCTTCCCTCTTTCTCCCTCATATCCCACTCTTTAAAAAAAATAGCCTATGTCCATCTCCTGGTTCCCAACTATCTCTGTGCCAAAATTCATCAAAATCGGTTTAGCCATTAAAGCGTGAAGAGGTAACAAACAAACTCACTTTCGCTTTTATAATACTAGTAAGGATAGTAAGGATCTATATACTACTTTTGGTTTCGGAGCGTGAGAAACTGTTATTTAAAACTGCACTTAACTCAGGATTTTTACTGAGGAGAAAAATGAAAACACGTACTGCCGATTTGGAGGTGACTTTATTCTGATTCTAAATACGTACAGGGCTCACTTGGTGGGCATCGTTTCTTATTACTAAAGTAGAGACAAAAAAGTAGAGGCTTAATATGGCAGCCGGGTGGGGTGTATGCGAATGTTTGTGAGAATGGATGAGTGTATGGTACTCTTCCACGTAAACCATACTGAAGATAGCCTTATGGATACTTTACTTTATGCCGCTACATTAATTACGGACACAGTAATAGTAAAATATAAAACAGAAATAACTTTTTGCAAACAAATAGGTACATATTAAAAAATACTAATAAAACGTGTCTTATTTAATATCAATCCATCCCTGAGATACCCCCTTTCCAATAAATAAAGAATCTTCGAAATCAGCCGACGTGGCTGAACATAAATAAAAAAAAACATTGAAATTAATTGACAACCTCTTCCTTTCGGGATTCGGTTAAAAAGGTTACTATACTTGCATGAATCCTTAGCAATACTTCTGATATGCTAATATTATATCCTTTCATAAATATGCAAACAAATCATTGACTAAAAACTATAACCATACCTGTAACTAAACAGAGTGTTAGGTTAAACGAGGGACTTATTGAGGGAGGGTTTTCAGTATTCGATTCTCGTCCCAAATATGTAAAAAACATTATATAACCTTAATTTCTGACGTAATTGTCCAATAAAATACATTATTCATGAACACTGAGCGCAAGAGAAGTAAACTTGTAAACAGTGAAGTAAATCACGCGGCAAAATACCTACGCGCCGATTCTACCGAAAAGGCGTCCTAAGCCAGGTTTAAGTATGAAGGGAAAATGGATTATACCTAAAGGTCATTGACACGCACACATGTTCTGCGATAGTATTAAATCGCTAGCGCAAGGGTATTACACGTTGCGAGACTTATGCGAAATTTTTGGTACGGTTCTGTCTTTTATTTATTAGTGTTTTTTTTTTGTTCATATTTTTATTAGTATCATGTACGTATGCACTATTGTGGGTTTGAATACGTCCCTCGTTTAAACTAACATACTGTATAAAATGTATAAAAAAAATCTGAGAACTTTTTGACCCACTTCCTGGTTTCTAATATCCGAAATTTTACTAGCTAACTAACGTCATTCTAAATCCAAGATGGCGGACTAAATCAAATTATAAAGTAGTTAGGCCGAGATTAATATGAGAAATAAAGTAGGTAACGTCACTTTAAAGAGTGATTAAAACTATCATATTTTTAATATTAAAATTCACTTTTTCCGTCTCTTTACTACTGCAAAATAAATATGTAGTAAAACTTTCCTATGTTCCTGGAATAGCACAGATTACAGGAAGCAGTCTAAGATTACAGAGTACGAGTCACACCATTAGTTATTATATTCACATTATGTCACCTGCAATAAACGGCAGACATTTTATTTTAAACTCTGGGAAAGCTAACATAAGTTTTTAATTCCAAGGAACTCTATGACTGAAATTATTCCCTTGGTAAAAATCGTTGCTTAGATTCAAGCCTAGTTATAAGTTAATGGGCTGCATAAAAACTCTGACACCAGGTAACTTGCGGATTGAGAGATACCGCGGCCCCGGAACTCAAAGGGCAAAAGAGGGAACATGGACGGGTTTAAGTCAGGATAAGTCTGACACTCACTTCCGAGAGAAGCCATTTAATGATTTACAATCCAAAAAGAATGGTTCGACTTGATAGGAGAATGCACCAGTTAGGATCCAAATTGCCACCAGACCTTATTATTGATGTGACTCAAGGTCCGCAGTGACAGTCAGAGAACTATTAACGGACATAATTATGTTGACAAAAAGAATGCTAGCGACATCTATGATACAGATGAAGAACTAACATCCTAATGTAGAATAAAAAAAAACCGCGAGTATCCGAACATAACAATCGCGCAGTAGACATAACATTGACTTAACTTGAAATCTACCGAGTCGATACAAATAATGAAGGAAGACGTGGTCAATTTCATATTGACAATATTATGTACCTACTGCCGTGAATTACAACTCGAAAGTAAAATAAAAGCATTGAAAAGGAAACTGGTGAGATAACCATAGCGATTTTTCCAGATTGCCATTGTGTTTCCGATCAAAGTTTCAAATATACAAAACGGACGATGACTAGTCAATTTAGTTTATCATTTCGTTTGAATTAGGTACGTTAGAGATAAGTAGACAGAAGGGAATTTCGGTCATAACGCTAGGTGCAGTGTGACCAATGTAAGCTAGCAGTTCAATGTTTCAAAGTAAAAACACGATAAAAAGGTAGGAAATAAATTTATCGTTTTTTTAATAAATTTATTTTCCGTCCTTTTAGTGTTTTTTTGCAAAAAAGTTTTTTATATCAGCATTTTTAGTTATAGTATTATGATATAATTCGCAAACACGGTTATTTTTAGCTTTTTAGTGCGTAGGTCCCGTCTTAAATACAAGCTTTAGTTCCACATCACGCTATAGTATTAAGGCGCTGTACAAAGCAAACACTTCGTAAAACGTCTAGATTTTCGTCGCAAAGTTAGCCGCATCTGTACATGCCACTAGCCAAAAAAAAATACCGTGTATAGTTCAATACATAAAGTAAAGACTTAAAAAAAAAACTAGTTTACAAAAAGTGGTACTACGAAAAAAAAAAGTTTAAAAAGACCAAGAAAAAAAATTTTTCGTCTCGAAATTTTCAATTTTTTCAGCGACAACTATCATATTTTTTATATCTATAACAAAGGAAATTGTTTAGACTAAAGAGATATCTAAAATTTTTCAAACACGGAGCTGTATTTTTTTTATATTCAATAAAAACTGCAAAATGACCTACATTTTGGCGGACATGATATTCAAATAAAATCAAACACCGAAATATTTTCGACCTTATTTCTATTCTTTCGATGCAATACTGTCGTGTACTTGTGTCAGACCATGCCCAGTATGCAGCTAGCCTTACTTCCGCGAATACCTAAAGATTAGCTTGTTACCGCGCCTTAAATACTACCTATCTAAATTATGCTTTAGTTTAAAACCAATTCAGAAATCATATGCATCATCGCCTAGGGGATACAGCTGATACTTGATCTGATGATTATGTTTCTTAATGACTAGGTGAGGGGTGGGGAGGGGGTACGGGCACCCTGCTCCCACTCGCCTGCCTACCCTGTCGAAACCCATACTTATACATGTGATTGCAGCAATATGCGGCAGATTTGCTGTCATTTATTGAAGAGTTCCGTTGTATATCACTGAAGATCTATCACCAAATTAAAATACAATCACCTTAAAAAACTGCGATGACCTTCCAAATCATAGTGCATAGCGTTTTTTTTGTTCATTTGTCTTCGACAACCTTTAAAATTATATCATCAACATAGACGAAGTCAATCTAATACGCATTAATAAAGATAACTCAAAAACTACTGGCCGGATCTTGATATTTTTTTTATGGGACCAAACGACAACCACCAGCTTTCGAATAAAAAAAGAACCATCAAAATCGGTTCAGCCAGACCAGAGTTATGAGGTAACAAACACAAAAAAAAATACAGTCGAATTGAGAACCTCCTCCTTTTTTGAAGTCGGTTAAAAAGCGAAAGTGAGTTTGTTTGTTTGTTACCTTTTCACGCTTTAATGGCTAAACCGATTTTGATGAATTTTGGTACAAAGATAGTTGGGAACCAGGAGACGGACATAGGCATTATATTTATATATATATATATATATTTATTTATATATATTTATATATATTTTTTTTTTAAAAAAAGTGGGATGTGAGTGAGAAAGAGGGAAGAAGAGGGAAAACTTAGCGTTGCTATTACAAATCAATAAGGCGCAAGGGGAACTGTGTTACCCCGAATTTAACGCGAGCGAAGCCGCGGGCAAAAGCTAGTATAATATAAAAATATTATCTTAAAGTATTATATGTGCTTTTATTGTAATAATCTAGCATATATCTTACTATAGGTTCTGTCTGCCCTACACTTAAAGGCGTGAATGTATGTAGTAAATATTAATATATTCCTACTTTTCACTGATCACCAGATACGTGAAACAACTCGCGAAAAATCAACAATTAAACATAGTTGGAGAGATTATCGAAAAATTACTTTCCCATGAGCTTGATGTTTACAAAACATTACACGTAATGTTGGATTGTCCGTTTATGTAGTGTTAAACAAATTTTCATAATGTTTTCATGCATAACGAGTTTCATAAGAACATTTTTATGAACTTCTGGACATTTCCACGTTTATTTGCTTAGATATTATTTAGTAGGAATTGGTTCGCTGCTTATATGGGACTTGAATGTGTATAACTGGCAAAATGTGGCTGTTCTGTGGCATTTGCTTGTTGCTTTCCCAACGAGGTCGCAGTTTTCAGATATGACGGTCATCAAGACCTGGAGAAGTAGAAGACATACAAACTAAAATAATTTAACACAAACCTTTTAACAGGGGTGAAATAACACAATAGAACTGAACTGCACAATTAACTGATACACACATTGATTTTAGGACATTCAAATTAAAATATGATATAGATTTAAATACAGCATTTAAAAAAAAACAATAAAAACGCACGTGTGGCTGCTAGCCGTGATGAGCCAAAAAATTATTGTTGAAGATGAAATGACAGAATGAAATTCGAAATATGAATTTAAACATCAACGTTGATCCAAAAGGAACGATGTTGAGGCAACAGAGAGGGTGAAATACCCACTCTGTTACAGTTATATCAAGCAGATCTCTGCCCTACCCTTTGAGGATTATAAGCGTGATTTTATGTAGTTTTAAAACCTCACATCACGTCTTATTTCCTTCTCCGAAGGGTCAGACAAAGGTTTACACTATATCATAAAGTTTACGTAGCAAAGTATATACCTAGTACTAGCTTTTGCCCGCGGCTTAGCTCGTCTACCCCCCATTTTAGGGAAGTAGGGGGTTAGAAAGACACAAAAAGTAACCTATGTTACTCTCCATCCCTGCAACTATCTCAACATAAATCACGCTAATTCGTCACTCCTATTTGCCGTGAAAAACGGACAAACAAACAGGCACACATATACACTTTCCCATTTATAATATTATAGTATGGATACTAGCGTACGTATAGCACCTATAAATTCAAATTCATTTATTCATTTTGTGAACACAGTACAATATTATGATGTTGTATAAAAAATTTTGATCCATACAATGAGCAACTACAGTAGGTACTTTCACAAGTTATTATGTCTTGTGACCGGGACTGTAGCTTCAACATTTTGTTTTTTTAACATTCAAAAGTGCCTGTAATGGTCTAATTGAAATAAATGCTTTTGAATGTCCCGCCGAAAGGCATACAAAATTCACATACAATTAACCAGTTAAGTTTTAAAGTCCCATTTATGTAATGATGCGAGCCTATTACCATCAACTTATAGGTACAAATCAAAACTTGTGTTGTTACCTACTAAAAGTATTCCTGATGGAATATCCCAATAACACTATGACCAACTTAGAAATCGAACCTGGTACCGGAGCTTCAACATTAGGTCTTGCAAACACTTGAGTTTTAGAATGTTTTTTTTACCAATTTTATTTTTAATGCGCTCACAATTTTTATGACTGAAGTAGAAATAATTCTGTTTTTTTTATTATCGCCTATGTGTATGTAGGTACTGCGCCGGCAATAGAAATGTAAAATTTCTGATATCTATGTTTATTATGTTAAGTTTTAAAACTTATCAATCAACTTTTAATGCAAATGAAATTAAATTTTATTTTGCACTGGAAATTGTTTTTCATATTTGGTTTTGTGTTTTTGGCGCCCCTTGCCTTGGCTCCTAGAGCTGCCGCTCCACTTGCTCTATCGTTCTAATAGATAGTTTTATAAATGTACGTCGAAGACAACTCTAAAATAATTATAATAATGTAATATTAAACTAACTTATCTGAAACCGATCCTGAATCAAAGAAATATTGTCTTAATTGGAATTTATTTTTAAATAAAAAAATAGTTTAAAAATTTCCTAAACCAACATCATAACAAAACTAGCTGGTTGCCTGTTTTAAAATAGGAGTCTATAGTGTTCCCCTACTAAAATTCAGGATTCCCTAAAGCGTATAAAAAATATGTACACTACTTTAAAATAAATTTATTTCAAAAGGTCTAATTTCTGGGATATGAAATGATTTTAAAGCCTTATTACAACCATTCTTATATCCAAAAGTTAAATTAAATAAAATCACAAAAAACACAGGTAAAATTAGTTTTTACTCAAAAAAATTATAAATAAAGAAAAAAACTTACTCAAACCAGCAATCACAATTTGGTTGAACTTACTCCCTTCCGCACAATACTTCTTCATAGTATACTTCAACATTTTCTTTTATATTTCAACTAAGCACTATGTCTTACGAAAAATGCACAGATTAAAAAAAAGCGCCGGCCACCACTCTCTGCCCGGGACTGAAGGCGAATGGCGGACGACCGTGTTCCCGCCAACCGGCATGTATTTGTTTAAAACTGTAATCTCGAGTCGGGGCTAGCCTCAGGCCTATATTCAAGACATTGCTAAGGCTGTTCAATGATTTAAGATCGATAAATTAAGTAAATAGAAAACGAATGGTACATAGATTTTAAGATAGACCAGACGTTTAAGACCTTTTATAAATTTTTGAGATTCTGTTATATTTTATAGATCCTTATCATCAATTTAAGTCTTAAGTCGCGATTTCGATTCCAAGACCTTGGATTTTTCAGATTCAAATGCGTATTGTATCTGACAGGGGAGGAGAATGGAAGAAGAAAACGTGTTTCGCCGCCCCAAATAGAATGGGACAAGGGCAGGAAAATGATAATGATCATCAGGAAAATAAATCAGCGGGCATCAGAGATATTTTTGGACAGCATGTAATATGCCTATGCCACGTACTTATGGGCATCTAACTTAGCTTTTACAAAGTTACGTGGGTACGCCCATAGGTACGTGGCATAAAAAGCTCTCACTAGACTCGGCTACCACTGGGCGATGTGGTTGCTAAGCGAGTTTTTTTTATTTAATGAAATAAATAAAGAAAGGTGCGCAAAAAATATTTTTTGGCATTTAAAATATTTAAACCACTATGGAAGTCGTTTTCGTAGTATCTGCTATTTCAACAAGCTTGTTAGAATAATGCAACTTTTATGCATGTCATAACATAATTAGATATTATTATAACGAAACATTTTTGAAAATAAAAACCGACTTACAATACCAAAACACAAAAATAATTAACTTCATTCGCCTTTAATTTAAAGCTACATATTCAAATAACTTAAAAATAGAGTTTAAAATTCCTCAATTGGTAATGTCCCCAAGAGACTGACCGCGTTGCCACGTTATATGGCAACGTATTGCCTCTGGGCAAAGTAAAAGCCAGACCTTGGGTCATGGTCTTGGGTCATTGGGCCCGGGGTTGCGGGTTGTTCGAAAGAGATACCGCGGCCCCGGAACGTAAAGGGCAATAGAAGGAACGTGGGTGGGTTTTAGTCAGTACAAGTCTGACATGCCCCCCCGCTCCGTCCAGAGCGGGGGAAGTCATTTGATGATTTCCCAGGAAAATATAGTTATTAATAAGGTTACGCCGCTTGAGGTTTTCTGCATCCGCAATTGCAGCACCAGCGCAGCACGAAGAGCTAGGAAGATGGGATGGCGCAAGAATAAATAAAACAAAACTAAAAAAACTCTAGCTCCGGAAGTCGGTGCTTTTTGCCGAAAATGATGCCGTGCAATCTGACAAGGGAGAATGGAAGAAGAAAATGCGTTGCGCAAACCCCAAATAGAATGGGACAAGGGCAGAAAAATGATTATAATTGACTTTTCTGCAATGAATCTGAAAAAGCAGAGGTCTTGGGTTCCAAATCTAGACCAATGACCTACCGACGGCCATACCACTGCTCATACTTCATAATAGTATTGCATAGTATTCTGTAAGCATTTACACATCTGACCTGATTAAAATGTACTACTTACACTAAGTACCCCCGCGCGAAACCCTAGTCACCATTACTCAGAACCCTGCACAGCGTAATAAAAATAAAGCGTGAGACACAACCTTTTTTCTAATTATAGCCTTAAGTGTTGCCAGTTTTAAAAATAGCCTGGATTGCGTGCAAAAACGCAGCGTAAGCACAGGCGCCTACCAATTCATGCTTGGCGCCTATAAATTATCACAGAGATTTCACATAACTTACTACAGTTGGCACTTTGTAGCGGTACTAAAGTGCCAACGGTACTTTTATCATAGATTTATGTGTAATTGATAGATGAAGATGTGGTAGGTAGTTTTTTTTTGTGAGAGGGTCAGCGTAATGACGTAGATTAGGAATTTATTTCTTCTAATCTGTTTGTCTTGCTTTACGTTAGCTGTTTCTCCAATAGTCCAATAAGTAATCAATCATGGTAGTACAAAGTTCAATTATATTAAAAAGTTTTATTTTAATTGCAATGTTCGTTCTTATGTATGTTTGTTTAAATAAAATCTTTCAAATTATTGAGCTGAAATTTGGTCCTAAACCTTTAGTTTTGATGATAATGAATGGTTAGGTAAGTGAAAACATTCTAAATCAATATGGCTATCCTCCGAAAATGGCGAACGAATTATTTAATTAAAAGGGTTTGCTCAGAAACATACAAAAAAACCAGTCAAGAGCGAGTCAGACTCGCGTACCGAGGGTTCCGTACAAACTTGCGACATAAACGGTCATATCTTTTGACTGCGTAGACTTAGAGGGTTTTTTCACAGCACAAAGGGATCACAGACTTGAGTATATGGTTTTAATTTCAACTCGATAGGTACTGGGAACGTGTGTTGTGGAGGTCCACCCGTTCCCGAGATGAAGGGTCTTGACAGACAGACAGACGAACAACAGAATGATCCAAAAGGTAATCCGTTTTTAACCTTATGAGGTACGGATCGTCCTAAAAATGAAAGCTGGATGCATAATTTCCTTTGTATGTTTCTTATCTGGAATCTACTTAATACAAACCAAAAGTTTACACCGTTGCCAATACATTATCATGGACACTTGAATTACTAAGCCCATTGCAAGCTGTTCCATTAGTTACAATGACTACAAAAAATGAAAGCAAACACGCTTATGATCCCCGAAGGGTTACATAGAAGTGTTATAGTTATTCTGTGTCATACTGAGATGATCCATAGATTAAATACAGTCTCCTAGAATATTTTCCATCCATGATGTATTTTTTACATTCTTTGTGTAACTGATTAATGTTTTTTTTTTTTGTATTTTAAGAAAACGTTGCCCCACACTAGGATTTTCTCCTGTATAGTGGGTGCGTTTACAAACATTTAAAATCACCTACATACACAAACAGCCAGACCCAAAACAACTATCTGCATGTAAATATATGTTCCGTGCGGGAATCGAACCCTCGACACGCAGCGCAGCAGTCGATCGCTCAGCCACTGCGCCAACCGTGTCGTCAGTCGTGTATTTGTTAGTTCATACTGTCCTACTGCTGAGAAAACGACACTCCCATAACCTTCCTTACCTAAAAGTACACCGTATGTTTTGCCAGTGATGTAAAAGTCCCGTATAATAGGAGCCTATTACCAATTGAAGGGTTAAGTGAAAAAAGGTTTTAACTAGCATAATTTACTAATATTAAACTATTTAGTTTAAAATTAGTAAATGCTAGTTAACACCTGGTCTGCTAGTTAGTAATGAGCTTTTAAAAAATATAAATAATCTAATAATCTTAGCAAAATATAATAATCTTAGCAATGAAACATTATAGTTTTAAAATATTAATAAATCAATATTTAGAGTATTTATCATCAGTTAAAACCTATTTCATACAAAAATGTCGGTTTTTTTATTTTGCCACATAACAACTTTGTCCACTTAACCCTTCACTTACTGGGCACAAATCCGGACTCCGTGGCTGCTTCTGAGAAAATCCTAATGGAAAAACCCAATAACACTTTACCCGACCCGGGAATAGAACACAACCACAGGGTCAGCAGTTACGCGCGACCACTGAACCATCGAGGCAATTAAAAATAAAGAAATAGTAGATTATTAACCAAGGCGATAAAGCAGTGTCTTCTGTCGCGGGTGACGATTTAAATCGCGAGCGTTACGAAGGACCCGAGGTTTACTCCCGAGCGTAGCGAGGGTGTTAAAAACTTAAATCACGAGCGAAGCGAGGGATTTAAGACGAGTCCTGAGTGTAGCGAGAGATTTAAGTTCACCCAAGACTAAGACAGCTTTATCACCGAGGAAAATACTCTACTTTTCGTACCATTTGCGAAAAAATTAACACAATAATAATATGAGATAAGCATTTATTAAAAATAATGACAATTAAAAGTGAAAGTTAACATTCGAAACATTGGTCCAATTATTGATAGAGAGTGTTACATTTTTGTTTGGTACATTTATTCTTGAGGAGTATAATTGCGGCAGCATTTGCACTGATGGAATCCGACAATTCACTGTCACTGTCGCTTTGATTTAACATCGTAACGTATTTTTAGAACATTATCTTATTTATAAAAATAAAATAAAATAAACTTAACGTTTATGTATTTGAAGAAAACAAAAACGAGGCAAATAGGTACCTAGACTAATATTTTTTTGTCGGAAAAGCAAAGGCTTCAAGCTCATACGGCCTCGTCGGTTTTCGTAATTTTATTTAATAATCATAACTGCATAATAAATGCGTATTCTTTTTTCAAAAAGATGCTTAATGCTATATAATACAAACTCAATGGTGTAAACACAGCTGATGTAGTTCAGTATAAACGATTCAAATATAATTGATTTAAATTTGGAATACTTACCGAAATTTATACTGAACTACATCTGTGTTTACACTATTGAGTTTATAATATATAAAGCATTATACATCTTTTTGAAAAAAGAATACGCATTTATTATGCAGTTACGATTATTAAATAAAATTACGAAAACCGACATTAGTCTAGGAATTTGCCGCGTTTTTGTTTTCTTCAAATACATAAAAGTTAAGTTTATTTTAATTTATTTTTATAAATAAGTTAATGTTCTAAAAATACGTCACGATGTTAAATCAAAGCGACAGTAACCGTGAATTGTCGGATTCAAATCAACTGATCAACAATAAATGTACCAAACAAAAATGTAACTTACTCTATCAACAATTGGACCAATGTTTCTGTTAACTTTTACTTTGAATTGTCATTATTTTTAATAAATGCTTATCTCATATTATTATTGTGTTAATTTTTTCGCAAATGGTACGAAAAGTAGAGTATTTTCCTCGGTGATAAAGCTGTCTTAGTCTTGGGTGAACTTAAATCCCTCGCTACACTCAGGACTCGTCTTAGATCCCTCGCTTCGCTCGTGATTTAAGTTTTTAACACCCTCGCTACGCTCGGGAGTAAACCTCGAGTCCTTCATTACGCTCGCGATTGAAATCGTCACCCGCGACAGAAGACACTGCTTTATCCCCTTGGTTAATAATCTACTATTTCACATCAACCTTATACACGCTAACCCAATTCGATAAATGCGCCTTAGTTAATTACAACCTAATTGAGAATTTCTAATCTAATATATAAAATTCTCGTGTCACAATGTTCGTTCCCATACTCCTCCAAAACGGCTGGACCGATTTGAACGAAATTTTGTGTGCATATCGGGTAGGTCTGAGAATCGGCTAACATCTATTTTTCATATCCCTAACCGAGCAGAGGGTGAAACCGCTGGGCACAGCTAGTAACTAATATTAAATTAATTCATAGTATAAAAAGTACCTACCCTACCTACCGGTGGTTGACAATCCTAAAAAGCTCGCGGTTCCTAAACGAAGAATCACAATTCCCACCATTAGAAGTGAGAGGCGTTAGAACTTAATTAACTTAGTCACAATTCTAAAAAAAGAACCTCTATTTCCGTTCTAGGAATCTGTTAACCTCAGAGTATGCCTCGGCCTATGTCGATAAGGCAGCCTCACAGATATAGAGAATTGTAGATAAGGCGTTGTCGCATACTGCATGCCGTGCCGCCCCATTTCTTAGGTTTTTGCGTCGTTTATAACATGACTAACCATTTAAAGTTGATTAAGAATCTCTCAATAACAAAAAATAGGTACTATTGTAGGCTAAATCATTAGAACCTTAATCTAACCCAGCCGCCGCGAGAGACGCTCCGTGCTTCGGGCGCCACGAAACGACTCCCGGCCACCGTAGATGCGAGTCTGTAGACGGAGAGCAATCACCGTCCGTCTGCCTAGTGACGCCAGGCGCGTTCGTCTTCCACGCGCGCCTCTAAGAGATGACAGCAAAGCAGAAGGGGCTGCCAGGGCCACCGATTGCCGGTTGTTCGAAAGAGATTCTGCGGCCCCGGAACATAGAGGGCAAAAGAAGGAAAATGGGCGGGTTTTAGTCAGTAAAAGCCTGATACTCCCCTCCCCCCGCTCCGCCCAGAGCGGGGAAAGTTATTTCATAAAAAGGCTAAATCGTTGCTGATGATATACCTACCTTTCCTTTTCCCAACTCTTGGGATTAGCTTCCAGTCCAACTGGATGCAGCTGAATCAATATTTTAGATAGAGCGATTGCTGCATCTGAACTCCACAACCCAGGTCCCAGACTGTCTAAGATCTACAATTGACAGCCGGGACAAACGGCTTAGCGTGATGTCTGAGGCAAGTAGTAAACTCGTTATGTCATAGTACCTACGTCACGACATTCTAAATCCAATATGGCGGTCTCTTAAAATGGCGAACTCTCAACAATGGCGGACGAGTTATTTTTTTATGCACACCCTTGATAAAGTTATCAATTAAAAGGGTGTGCTGGCCTGCAAAAGAAATCGAAAGAAAAAATTACGACACTTATAGCTCTATTAAAAACTTGTTTTTTTAATGTTTTTGGACCATGAATGTGGTGGGTATAAGAATACAGAAAGACCAAAGAAACGATGGATGGACTGTGCCAAGAATGATATGGCAGAAAAGGACGTCTCGATGAGATGACTGAATAATAGAAGAGTAGGTATGGAAGAAGAAAACATGCTGTGCCGATTCCTAATAATTTGCAGAGAATGTGCACCGATTTATAATGATTGATGCTTGTTTCCAAAACAATTTCTCTATACAAATATTTACCAACATCACCGCTCAATGAAGGCCAAAAGATCCATGTACATACAACAGTAGAACATCCATGTTTCTACATCGATGTGTTACCTATATCCGCGGTCCTCGTGCCTGCTTGACATTAGCGAGCTGTCGCTCTAATGTTCGTCACACGATGCAGCTTCGGCGTAAGGCAGCTTACGAAGCTTTACGTGAGCTAATTACTTTATATATAGTTTGCGCCTGCTAGGGAATAGGGCCTTAGGCTTGTGCCATGGGTCTGTTTACTTAAAAAGGGTAGCTTTTGCTTGTTGGTTGTTAAAATCATATAAATGTCAATTTTTCAATCGCTACGTATGTTATGTAGTAGGTAACACAATTTTTTACATGTTATTATTTATTTATTAAGACTTTATGCACAAGTAAAAACTGTACAAAGGCGGACTTAATGCCTTAGGCATTAAGTCTTTTATTAGTTATTAGACTTTTCCACAAATTTTTTGAAGCTTAAATAATGGCTCCGGGGTCCTAAAATAGTTTAGGAGAATAATAATATGGAATTCCGTTAAAATTGGTAAAATGGTCACAAAATTTCAATCCATAAAATTAGTTGCATCTGTGGCCATTTTAAGAAATTTAACGTGATTCATAGGCCGTATTAAGGCTCCCCAAATTTACATGCTATACATATAACATACACACACATATAACATACACATATTCCATATTACGTTACATTAAACTTACGTTACGGTGGTCTTTTTGTGGACGGTGTTGTTCCGTCAGTCTAGTGGCGACAGGATGTGTTACGGCGCATTCGTGTCACACGCGCGCCTCAAAGAGATGTCAGCAAAGCAGCCTGCCGGGGCCAATGGCTACCGGGCTTGAGGTTGTTCGAAAGAGATACCGCGGCCCCGGACCACGAAGGGCAAAAGGAACATGTATGGATTTTAATGAGGAATAGTCTGACACTCCCTTCTGCTCCGCCCAGCGGAAGAAGTTATTTATTGATTTCCATCAAAACAGAGGGTTGCTTTTTAAAATAGAAAACATTTTTGTCATTCCAATCTCTGATTTTTGACATTAATTAAGTAATTCCGGTTTCCATCTCAATCACTCTAAAAATATCAGTGCAATTTGAAACCAGTTTTTCTTTACAATGCGTGAACAAACAGATGCTCATGTCCACTTCACTATAAACGAACACACGTTTATTTAAACAGAATTTAATTATTATTCAAATAATACGAGTCTGCCGCCATGAAAATAGCAATTGAATAATACAATGTGGCGCTCAATTAGGTCATTAGTAACTTGACTGAGGTAATTGAAGTGTTAAAGTGTACATTTTAATTTATTAAGAGTTCTTAAGTAGCTTAAAAAAGTAGCGCTTTATTCGGCTCAGAAATCAGATGAAATAAGAGATGGTGGCTAGCAACTACAGTGCTTTCACAAGTTATTATGCCTTATGACCAGGACTGTAGCATCCATCCATCCATCATTTTGTTTCTTGACATTCAAAAATGCCTGTAATGGTCTAATTGAAATACATAAATGCTTTGGTTTGGTGGTTACACCTAGAATGTCACGGGTGTGAAACCGAAAAGCAGTTGTACTCATCAATACAATTAATAACACCTGTAATCCTCATAGGAATAAGTGGGTGCACCAAAAAGTATGCACAAATTTTTCTACTTATGTTTAAGTTCGTGTGATAGGGGCGAGCCAATTGCCATCAATCAGGCAAAAATACAGGGTTTGTAGCTGCTTCTGAGAAATTTCTGATGAAAAAACCCAATAACATTTAGCCCGACCTGCTAGTCAAACCCATGACCTTATGCTCAGTAGTGGAGTTTATGACCATCGCAAGGCGGTCATAGGATAATTTCTCTTATAAACGATGATCATAAGACCATAACCTAAGTTAAAACCAATTCTTCACGGCTATAGGTGAACAGTGGCTTTGGTGGTCACCAAAAAACTCATTCGTAATTACTTATTCGACTCCCAGAAACTCTTAGAAAAAACTAAATTTCTGTCATACTGACAGTCACATAAGTAAACTTCACTCAAAGAATTTCAGTAAATATGTATTTAGTTATGTATAATCCAGTTCACAATAACTCATAACAACAAATTTAATATTAATGGTCTGATGAAATTCAAAATTACCTGCATGTCCTCTGCGCTGGTGGTGGCTTGCCTACTCATCACAATGAGTGGGGGGACTCATATCAAAGCCATGCACCACCACATCTGCAGTGCGTACGGCTACCATCTCTTGGAAGCCAAGTTCGGCAGTGAAGTCCACGTGCTCTGCCTGAAGTTACAGCCAATTGGTAAGCTTTACATTACAGATTTAAATACTTACAGGAAACAATGGGATGATTGTGCAAAAGATGTTGCAGATAGAAATGTGTAACAAAACGGTTTGCAACTCCCATGTTTACTAGAGCACTAAATGTGAGCATAGGTCAGATAAGCAGTCACTCTGTAAAATACTGGTAATCAGCTGCATCCGGTTAGATAGGAAGCTGACCTTACATAGCTGGGAAAAGGTTGAAGCAGATGATGAGGATTTACACTGTATTCCCCCTGGAACATGACCGTAGGTCAAGCGAGCTTGTAAACAGAAGTCGCATCAGATTGATCACGCTGTCCCCTGACGCAAGTGTGCAACGGAACATCGGTGTGGTTTTAGTGCGTACAAGTCTCATAGACCCTTCCGTTCTCCTCAAATCGAAGGGAATTCATTATTAAAAAATGAGGCTTTATAACATTAATTCCGTCAATTCCAGGTAACTCCCACCTCTCGACGCGTACGGCTACCCTGTACCTGGCCCCTACAACCGTTAAAGAAGACCTACGTGATAGTGGAATTCAAACTCGCGTGGTAAAACAGCCGCTGACCGATATCACCTTGGCATATGGTTACCCCGTCAAAGATCCATCGTCAGGCTCCGCTGAAGGATATATCGGTGAAGACCATCAGTTCTATGGAGTTTTACATTTAGGTTCGTAATTAGAGTCTTTTCTTTTTGGTCTCTTCTCGAATATGATGTTAAGGATATGTTTTTTTCTTACAAAACTGCAATTCCATTAGTCAAAATGTATGGAAGAGTGAATATTTTTTAAGAACCGGCGAAAGACAACCCCACACTTTCCCGAGATGACGAGGGTCTTGACAGATAGACAGACGGACAACAAAGTGATCTTATAAGGGTCCCGTTTTTTTCATTTTAGGTACGGCACCCTAAAAATCATAAAAAAGATTCCCAAATTCTCGGTACATTCTATTTGACAAACTAAGTAAGGAATCCAACTCGAAACTAACAATCCGATCGGCAAACTCTGGTCGGCATCTATAGTCGCTGAGTCATGATCGGTTTGGCTTTGCACAATTCAAGTTAAACTAAGCAGTTTTTATTCAAACAAATATCTACACAAATTCCATTTGCAGCCAAGTTGTGGCGAATCATACCGAGTCGAACATGCGTGTAGCAGTAGCAACCCTAAATCGTTCTTGATAAGTTTATTTTCGGCAGGTAACCGCACTCTCCACGCGGACCCTTACGGCAGGGATGTACCTCACAAGTATTTCGGCGCATTTGAGAACGACAACATGGCGGTACCCCGGTCTCGGGCGGTACGCGATCATGCACAGGTGATCAGGTGATGATGATAACTCTCCGCTAATACACTAGAATTTACGTTGTCATCAGACTCCACAATATCTTAGACAAACTAATAGACCTCGTTGAGTATTTAAGAGAATATAAGGAGCTTCTAAGACTCGACTCACAAAAATCTAAATGCATATCTTCTGTTCCAGTATAACGTCCTAGAACGCGTTCCTTACTTCCCCTTTCGGATAGAAGAAAGAGAAAGGATTCCCGGAGTTGCCCGCGCGAGGATCTGTGACCTCCTACTTCTGGCTGATAAGGAATTCTTTGAGAAGGATGCCAACTCCAGCCTCAACCATGTCGTGCGACGAATGATGCATGCCGTCGCGCAAGCCGATGTTATATTTAGGAACGCGGATTTCAATGAGGATGGGATCCCTGATAACATTGGTAATATAAATAAAATCTGGATAATTTCTTAAGTGATGGTTCATTTAGTAGCATTCATCAGTGGACCATCTCGACGGCAGGTACCATACTCTACAGACAGATAAGTACATGATGACGTGAGATAACATGATTACTGGGCTAGATTTCGGTCGGAAGCAACTGAGTACCAATATTTTACTTAGAACGACTGCCTATATGACCTACACATACACAGCCCTGTTACCAGAAATCCATAAACTTCTACTAAATGTTCTTTCTGCAGGTTTTTCAGTCAAATACATACTGGTGCTGACATCAGACGACACAAATAAGCGTGTTTTCGGGGACCTCCTGAAAGATAAAGCGATTGATGGACGCGACTACCTGATGCGGTTTGCGAGGCTACGCCGCCTGTCCGAAGTCTGCCTTGGAGTCGCTTTCTCTGGACACGCGTTTCATAATAGGACTTTGGGGTTAAGGTATAATTCCATAAAATTTTGTGGATTTAAAGCGCATTTGTCCATTTTTTTGATGACATGATTATCCGAACGAAACTTTATATAGATAGATATGTATTTGTGCAATCAGTAGGCCTACTATGACGTCTTAAAGCAAAACTTATTCCACTGAGTGAAAGAGATGGTGCTAGACACCCTGTATAGCTCTGTCTCTTTCCCTCAGCGGAATAAGTTCTGCTTTAAGAAGTCGTGGTAGGGTAGCAGTTCCTGAAATTGGATTGAGCTAGTTATTTAAGTAGGTACGTGGTAGTCGACCAAGTTATGATGAAAAATGAAGAGAGATTTGCTGACTAGCAAAGACATAATTAAGGTTAAACATAATTGCAGAGCACTCCTGGATATTTGGACAGTCCAACAAATCCTCTTCCATCACTTTCGCACGTTTTGTATGGACTATCGCTTTTTCCAACGTTATAAAATGCGTATGCGACGCGCCCCGGCCTGATGAAGCGGTAATATGCTCGTCAGCCCAACTATTGAAAGCTAAAATGAATCTCGATGCGCCACCGAGAAACGATTCAATTGTCTTCTGTTGCAACGAAATTTAGTAGAAAAGAACAGCAGAGGAGTAAGAGGAAAATTTAATATCACCAGGTTTAACTCTTCTTTTCTTACATATCCACCTCAGCTTCACATCTCTCGGTGGGGGCGTGGGTGGCGCGGCGGGCGGTCTGTGCGACCGGCGCGCGTACGGCCGCTCCTTTAACACCCTGGCTATAGCGCACTCCACCACTGAAGAGGTCGGCCGCGTTCCTGAGAGGATAGCTGCTCTTACGCTTGCTCATGAAATGGGTAACAACATCACACAACAATTTGTAGTTTTTCTGGTAGCATCCAAAAATTTTTGTTCGATGTGGTATGTGTTGATGTTTGTATTATTCCTTGACGCTAAAAAGTTTAACGGAAATAGTTGCAAATTTGCAACAAGATATCTTATATTCTGATTAATTCGTGGGTTACTTTTGATCTCGGAAAAATGCGGTGTTATCGTGGAATGATCAAATACTCAAAATGTTTTTTTACTGCGGGTGACACCGCGGTGCGCAGATAGTTGGACTATAAGAGTGAGGGAAGACAGAGTACCCCTGTGTCTGTGCATACACACTTGTCTAGAATATCTTCGATGTTTTATCTCCGTTAAGATTATCCGTCGTGACTAAAAAAAATCATCAAGAGGACTAATATTACAACACGCAAGTACATGGGTACGTTACTTCCTTCAGGACACAGTTTCGGTGCACACCACGACGACAACTTCCCAAACCAGGAGTGCCGCGGCTTCCTCATGGGCTCGCAGTCCTCCACCGCCATCGAGGGCATGAACTACGAGTTCTCTGTGTGCAGCAAGCGGCTGATCGCGGCCACTTTGAGCAGCATGAGCTATTGTCTGATTGAGGAGGATCGTCCGTACTGTGGGAATGGTAAGTGGGTTTCTGAGCAGTAATCCTATAGATACATCGATATCGACAATTAGCTAAGCCTATCACAATCTACTACTGGATATAGGCCTCTCTCAAAAATCCTGTCCCCCTACTTCCGCAATAAGTCTGACCAAGCCACTTTTGGTGTGGTGGTTATTTTTCTTCATCTAGTTTTTTTTTTAACAAAGCGATATAAGTAGGAAGTGCTTTTTATGGCAACCGCAATTGCCGAAAGCACGTGACCGGTTACACATAAACATCGAATTCAGAGGCTGATAGATGTTAACCCTAGATCACTAACCTTATTTTTCAACGCTTATTACTAATCTTCGTCGTTTCGGCTACGCCATGTAAAAGGGAGGCTTGTAAGGGTTTTTGAAATAAAATATACAATGTGATTTGTTTATTTATTACAATAATCATTTGTTAACATAGTTATGTATTTTTATTCACTAAAATCACGTTTTAATTACTTTGACAGTCTTCTAATTGAGACCCGAAAATTTTACTCATGTACACATTTTTGTTTTTTAAATGCTTAAAATCTTAGTAACTAAAAAAACAAAGACTCAAAAAAACATTAATATATTAAAATTAAGAAATAAAATAAACATAAGAAAGAAATATTTTATAAAAAATCTATTAATTAATACATTTGTGACAAATGTCAAATTTGTGTTCGCCGCACAAGGGTTTGTTGCACTTAGTGCAACCACTCTTTGTCGTTCTTCGCCTTGCGGAGGGGCAAATTGCACATTTTTTTTATTTTTTTGGCGATAGGAAGACTAACTGCTTCTTCTCTTTGATCAGTCTCATGTGTAGAATTAGTAGAACTACTGGTTCCTGGCATATTCAAAATCAATGTTATTGAGTCCCGTAACCCCGTTTGAAGAGTCGGAAATTTTAATCTTTTTTGCATGTTTGGCTCGACTAATTTTTGAAGTACTCACGCCTCGATGAAGTTTTTTTGGTTTCCTCTAAAGTATTGGTTACATTTATAACATAACTATTTATAAGTGCAATGTAGTTAGTATTTCGTAAAAAATACATAAAGGCCAACGTCGAGTTTGTCGAGCTCGTGGCTAAATGATAGCAGCCCCTCGGGTCGATCTTAAGGTTAAGTCGCGCTTGCCTAGGTTGGTCTGTGGATGGGTGACCACCCGTTACATACCGAGTTTCCTCCGTGCCTCGGAAAGCACGTTAAGCCGTTGGTCCCGGCTGTCATTTGTAGATCTTTGACAGTCGTTACAGGTAGTCAGTGTTCCGAAAGTCTGACAACCAGTCATACCAAGGGGTATCGTATTACCCAGTATTAACTGGGTTGTGGAGGTCAGATAGGCAGTCGCTC
Organism: Ochropleura plecta; assembly: GCA_905475445.1. NCBI lineage: Eukaryota > Metazoa > Arthropoda > Insecta > Lepidoptera > Noctuidae > Ochropleura > Ochropleura plecta. The sequence continues at coordinate 10,662,965 of FR997738.1, forward strand.
CATGTAAAATACTGATATTCAGCTGCATCCGGTTAGACTGGAAGCCGACCCCAACATAGTTGGGAAAAGGCTAGGCAGATGATGATGTCGAGTTTGTCTACTGCAAGAAGCGAGAGAACACATTTGGTCCAAGATATCTACTCCGCTCTTAGATTGAGTGTAAAACTCGACCATCGTGGGCTTTTTGGATCCGGATCAGCCTCAAGGTGGTCTTCTTTCTTACTCTCAGAGTAGTTTCTTCGTCACTATTATCATCAAATAACAGCTGACGAATCGTATCTAAAATAAAAATATATTTAAATTAAAATAATGTAGGTACTTATTACAATGTAGGCAAATTAAGTACAAAGTTTACAAAACACCGAAATAGTTATAACATGAAAAAATAATAAAAAATAATTCTGCAAGAATAATATTGTTACTACGTTAATACTAACCTTCGTCGATTTGACGACTCATGGTGGCTGGAACGGCGAGCACAGGGCTACTACATAAAAAATAAACCCGTGGGCCGCGCGAGCTGCGGGTCGACTGAGATAAGCTGGAATTTGAAATGCGTACGACGACGCACACCACATTTATACCACTTTTTTTAACTCCTCGTCGTCGTTTTGACGAAGGTTAGTGATCTAGGGTTAAACTAAGTCCCTCTTTACCATTCACTGTCAATTTTTATTATCGTCAGCTCCTGTCTCTGGCTATCCCACTGGATCGTAGCAGATGGTTTCAAAAACGTTACGTGAAGACTTCTTGACTCCATCGAGCCTCCATCGAGCGACGTGGTGGATCTGCGGGCGGAGGTGGCCCGATTGACTGCCGCCACGAACGCGCTCCAGGACCAGAACCGCAAGCTGCAGGCAGACCTGGCCAGCCTGCGTGGGGCCGGTTCCCCCCCGGCGGCAAGCGAAAAGGGGCCACAGCAGCGGACGAGCCATGCCGAGCCGGTTGAGAACCAAATCCTCAAGCTGGTTCGGCAGGAAATGGCTGCCTTCCAGGCGCGGTTCTCCGTCCTGGAGGCCAAAGTCCTGCGCCCGCCCTTGGCAGCAGGCCAAGCGCCAACCAAGGCGATAAGCAAAGGCCAGGGGACGGCCTCGTATTCGGCAGTTGCTGCTTCTGGCGCGAAGCCGCCTAGCCAGCCCTCTAACCGGTCGGCGCCGAGTCCGGTGCAGACTGTGCCGGCTAAACCGGCGCAGGCCACGGCGAAACCGGCTCCGTCGAAACCGGCCCCGGTCCAGGTGAATCCGGCTCCGGCGAACCCGGCGCCGGCTAAAAAAGCCCCAAGGAAGGGCAAGGCGGCGAAGGCGCCACCGCCAGCCGTCAGCACCCCCCACTCGCTTAACCCACCGACAGCCGAAGCCGGGTGGGAAGTGGTCGGGGAAAAAAGGAGGGGGCGTAAAGCGGCTAAGGCTAAGCGCAAGAAGGCGCAGAAGCAGCGGCGAAACGGCGCGGCTAGGCTTCGCGCCCCGAAGACCGCAGCTGTAGTGCTTACACTACAGCCGGAAGCGGAACAGAGGGGCGTGACCTACCGCGACGTGCTCGCTAAGGCGAAAGCGGCGGTGGACCTGCAGGAGCTCGGGATCACCGGGGGCCTCCGGCTCAGAGTCACAGCAACTGGGGCTCGGATGCTGGAGATACCCGGTGCAACAAGCAGCTCGTCCGCCGACGCCCTGGCTGAGAAGCTCAGGGCGTCCCTAAATGCGGACGAGGCCCGAGTGTCCAGGCCTGTCAAGTGCGCAAGTCTGCGCATTTCAGGCCTGGACGACTCCGTGGTGGAAGAGGAGGTGGTGGCTGCCGTCGTCAGGACTGGTGGGTGCCCTGCCGACCAGGTGAAGGCAGTGGGCACCGTGCGTCCTGACTTCGGGGGCATGCGAACCGTAACGGTAAGCTGCCCCGTGGCGGCGGCCAAGACAATCGTGGAGGGCCGAAGGCTCTTGGTGGGCTGGGTGTCTGCGCAGGTGAAACTGCTAGAGCCCAGACCTCTGAGGTGCTTCCGCTGCCACGTGGGTCACCACGTGGCAGTCAAGTGCTCGGAGGTGGACCGCAGCCGACTGTGCTTCCGCTGCGGCCAGCCCGGTCACAAGGCCGCGACCTGCGACGCCCCGCCGCACTGCGACGCATGTGCGACGGCGGCCAGGCCGGCCGATCACCGGGCGGGAGGCAAGGCCTGCGCACCACCCGCCAAAACCAGGGGCAGGGGAAGGTCCTCCGCGGCCACCACCACCAACGCCGCCGCTCCAGCTACCGCCGCTGGCGCCGCTACTGCCGCCGCTGCTACTGCCACTGCTGACGCCACAGCGGTGGTAGCCGGGCCATCAGAGGGGGCCCAGGAGGGGGCTGTAATGGAGTGCCAATAACGGCCCCACTACGCCTCCTCCAGGCGAATATCAACCACTGCGCCTGCGCTCAGGATCTCCTGCTCCAGAGCATGGCGCAGTGGTCGATTCATATCGCCGTGGTCGCTGAGCCGTACTTTGTCCTCCCCAGGGACGACTGGGTTGAGGACCTGAGCGGCTCAGTGACCATAATTTCGTCGGCCGCCGCCGGTACCCCGTCCTTCGAGGGTGTCAGGAAGGGTCAGGGGTGCGTCGCAGCACGGTTCGGGGATATAGTCGTAGCGGGTGTCTACTTCTCCCCGAGCCGAACTCTCACCGAGTTCCACAACTCCCTCAGAGAGTTGACCGTCGTCGTCGGTAACTGCTCCCTCCCCGTGCTAGTGCTCGGGGACTTCAACGCCAAAAACTTGGCTTGGGGTTCTCGCTGCACGGATGTGCGGGGAAGGATGGTGGAGGACTGGGCACTGGAGACAGGCCTGGTCGTCCTAAATCGGGGTTCTGTACCCACGTGTGTGCGGATGCGGGGCGAGTCGGTGGTGGACATCTCGTTCGCCAGCCCCGCTCTGTCGCCGCGTGTCGTCGACTGGCGCGTCATGGAGGAGGTGGAGACCTACTCCGATCACCGGTACATCCGGCTCGACGTCTCCACCCAGACCTCCAGCGCGCCGGTCCTACAGGCCCCGAGTGGTCCGCGGTGGGCGCTGAAACAGCTGGACCGGGAGCTCCTCCTGGAAGCCTCAATCGTGCAGGCCTGGGTGTCATCACCGGACAGGCCTGCCGACACCAACCACGAGGCGGACTGGTTCCAGGAGGCCATGTCTGAGATCTGTGACGTGGCAATGCCCCGAGTCCGGTCTGGAAGCGCCCGGCGTCAGGTGTACTGGTGGTCGCGCGAGCTGACGGCACTGCGAGAGGCATGCGTCGCTGCGCGACACCTGTACGCCAGGCACCGCAGGCTCCGCATTCGAGCACCGGATGCGGCAACCATCGAGGCGGAGCTGTATGAGGGGTACAGAGCGGCGAAGACCGCCCTCCTAGAAGGTGTCTTGCGGGCCAAGGATCTGGCCCGCGAGGAGATGCTGGAGTCTCTGGACGGGGATCCGTGGGGGCGCCCGTACAAGATGGTGCGGGATAAACTCCGCACCAGGGCCCCCCCGCTGACGCAGAGTCTCCGGCCCCAACTAGTTGAGGATGTGGTGACCGCTCTGTTCCCTTCGCGAGGGGAGCATGCTCCTCCGCCCATGGCTCCGCCGCTTGCGGTGCCACAAGCGGACCACGAGGACAACGACGACGACGACGTTCCGGAGGTGACTGGGGTAGATCTGAGAGCGGCGGTGGGCAGGCTGAAAGCCAAAAACACCGCCCCGGGACCCGATGGCTTGCATGGCAAAGCCTGGGTCCTGGCCCTGGAGGCTCTCGGGCCCCGACTACTAGGGCTCCTAAGCGCGTGCTTGGAGAGAGGCCAGTTCCCACTTCGGTGGAAGACGGGGAAACTGGTCCTCATACAGAAGCCGGGGCGCCCTGCGGACTCTCCGTCCGCATTCCGGCCCATTGTGCTGCTCGACGAGGTGGGCAAGCTCTTTGAAAGAGTAATTGCAAACCGCCTCGTCGGGCACCTTGTGGGGACGGGGCCGGATCTTGCGGAACACCAGTATGGTTTCCGCAAGGGGCGCTCTACGGTGGATGCCATCATGCGCGTGAGAGCCCTCACGACGGGGGCTGCAGTGTCCAGGGGTGGGGTTGTCGTGGCGGTGTCTCTCGACATCGCCAACGCGTTTAACACCATGCCTTGGGGCTGCATCAGGGAGGCACTCCAATACCACCGGATGCCGACCTATCTTCGTCGTGTGGTCGGGGCATATCTGACGGACAGGGCCGTCATATACCCCGGTCGCTCTGGAGAGTGGAACCGGCGAGAGATGTCGTGCGGTATCCCACAGGGATCGGTCTTGGGGCCGCTCCTGTGGGACATCGGTTACGACTGGGTGCTGCGCGCCGACCTCCCCAGCGGCGTCAGTGTAGTTTGCTACGCTGACGACACGCTCGTCCTGGCTCAGGGGGGGTCGCACCAGGCGGCGGCCGACAATATGACACGCGGGGTTGCGATAGTCGCGGAGAGGATCCGGCTACTGGGTCTCGAGGTGGCCTTGCACAAATCCGAGGCCATGGTTTTTCATGGCCGCGGAAACACGCCACCGTCGGGATCCCAGTTGACGGTAGGAGGGGTTCGCATCGGCGTCGGGTCGACGATGAAGTACCTGGGAATCGTCCTCGACAGCCGGTGGAACTTCGTCGAACACTTTCGACGTTTGGCTCCCAAACTCGAGCGGACGGGGGCTGCTTTCAAGCGGCTCCTGCCCAATCTGAGGGGGCCAAACGCCTCCTGCCGTAGGCTCTATGCCGGAGTCGTGCGGTCCATGGCCCTTTACGGGGCCCCGGTATGGGCGCGTTCTTTAGGGCGGCGCGCCGCCCACTACCTGAACGCGCCCCAAAAGGTGGTGGCCATACGGCTTGTCCGGGGCTACCGCACGATCTCCGGCGAGGCAGCGAGCCTCCTTGCCGGACTGCCACCGTGGGATCTGGAGGCGATAGTCCTCGCGCGCCTGTTTGAGTGGCGCGCGGAGGCACTACACCGGGGGGAAAACCCGCTGCCACGGCAAGTTGCCGCTCGGCGGGCAGACCTCCGGTGCGATCTCATGGTGGCATGGAGAGAGCGACTGTCGCAACCCCGTGCAGGGCACGCCACAATAGCGGCGGTAAGTCCCCTCTTTGAGGAGTGGCTGGAGAGGCGTCATGGCGTCCTCACCTACCGCCTGACGCAGGTCCTCACCGGACACGGAAGCTTCGGGAGGTTCCTGCACATCATCGGGCGGGAGGAAACGCCCGGGTGTCACCATTGTGACGATCGCCCGGAGGACACGGTGGAGCACACAGTGGCGGTCTGCCCAGCTTGGGCGGAGCACCGCCGTGCCCTCGTGGAGGCGATCGACGGCGGCGGCGATCTCTCGCGTCCGGCCCTGGTTCAGGCCATGGTCCGGAGCGAGAGGGAATGGGAAGCGGTCACCACCTTCTGCGAAGCAGTAATGCTAGCAAAGGAGGTGGCCGGGCGTTTGAGGGAGAGAACATCTGCCCAACCCAGCCGCCGCGGGAGACGCCCATGGCGCCGGGCGCCGCGAGACGACTTCCGGCCACCGTAGATGCGGGCCTGTGGGCGGTGAGCAATGGGTAGTTCACCGTCCGTCCGTCGATTGACGACAGGCCGTGTCGACGGCGCGTTCGTGTTTCACGCGCGCCTCAAAGAGAGTCAGCAAAGCAGAGGGGCTTGCCAGAGCCTCCGCCTGCCGGGGTTGCGGGTTGTTCGAAAGAGATACCGCGGCCTCGGAACGTAAAGGGCAATAGAAGGAACATGGGTGGGTTTTAGTCAGTACAAGTCTGACATGCCCCCCCCGCTCCACCCAGAGCGGGGGAAGTCATTGGATGATTTCCCACCCGAAAAAAAAAAAAAAAAAAAAAAAAAAAAAAAGACTTCTTGACTGGTTTCATAAAACGGTTAATTTTCAAATTCCAGGAATAGTAGAAGAAGGTGAAGCCTGTGACTGCGGCCTGCCGTCCCAGTGCATCTATAAAGATCCCTGCTGTACCCCACGAAGCGGGGGTGCTCTAGTCTTCGAAGAAGGGTAGCTACTTAATCTTTGTTACTAAATAAGAACGTCTTCCTTTCCCTTGGCCGCCATTTGCTGGCCGTTGGTTGCAGTTACGTAGGTATTTATTTTTTAATATTGAATCAAGGAAATAACTACTAGGTAGGTAGTCTATTCGCATCTCCCAGATCTTCTTATAAAAAAGTGTCCCAAAAGCCCCACAATTTATTTTTTCATCGATGCAAGTCTTGTATAATGCAACCAAGGAATACAGACTTAAAGACAATATAGTCAGAAAAGTGAAAAAATTGCCAGGGTAAAAAAAATATCTGAGAAGATTATGGAAACACATTTTTGATTTTTTTGTCTCTATTATGAACAAAGTGTTTCATACCCACTAGTTTTACAAAACACTACAAATATGCAGTCTCATTGAGCAGACCCAAAAATCACTTTGATAGATTAAACTTGGATTCCAGCACGCTGCATAAAGAAGGCTGCTCTGTTGCTCCTTCAGCTATGTGCCACCCGTCCCAAGGCCTGTGCTGCACCCCTAACTGCCAGCTAGCTGACCTTCTAAAGAGTGGTATTGTTAGTAGTATAATCTTAATATCAATCGTCCTCGTTATTATTGTTAAATGTTATTTTTGACACTCATTTTAAGTTCAGTAGGATCTCTTTCATTCTGCTTCTTGGATTATCTAATCTTTGTAAAGTGCTTTGGCAAAAAAATGGTAAAACTTTAAATGCGTTCGGATTATGTTTGTATAGAAAACGTTCACTGTCATTTAGTTATTGTAATAAATTCGTTTAATCATTAATTGTGTAGTTTTATTTGCTTAGATAGCTTGGCCTAGTAGGGTTAATTAGGAAGTTGGTATACTTAGCAGTAAAAACGAAGTTTTAATGGCTTAAAATGACGAAAGTTTGGGCTGACAAATCCAATCATATTTAGCACCGAAAATGACTGGTAATAATTGGCTTTGAAATCTCTCCTCCTGGCATCCTCAACGCATTTCGTATCGGGCATTTAAAACTATTTCTGAAGAAGACCGCTGGATACCTATGTCCTATATGGGGCTGTGTGATCATTGTTACCATGACAACAATAAGCATTCAAAAATTCTGGTATGGATCACCTGACAGTTTCGATAGTGTTAAGTGAGAACCTCATTAGAGCAGACTAAATGATTAAGTGTTCTTTAAACATAGAGTATAACTACTTACCTACTCTATATGAAGAAATGGAGTGCTGATATCCACCGAATATGAACCTATTATAAAAAAAAAAACGTTTAAATAAAAATCTATTCAAATAGGTTTTTCTTTATTTCTATTATTACTTATGAAATTTTAGTGAAGTAGAATTGGTCAAAGAAAGCTCTCCACCTGTTAGATACTGTGAGTCATTAGAGAAGTCACGTTACCGTCAAAATTTTTACATTTCTAAGAGATTGGCCTATTCAGGAAAACCAGCGTACATTAGCGTTCCATTTCTTACAACTGCCATGTCCAGAAACTGCTCAGTTTTAAAATAGTAGATTACCGATCGACAAAATTATTTTTAAACATTACAATGAATGTTATTCAAGCTTTAAGTGTTTTAAACTGTGATCACATTGCGGTAGATAACACGATTTCCACCTTAAAATGTAATAGGTTAGGTACTAAGTATATGTCCAAACTCATCAATGATGCCCAAAATAGTTCATACGTTCAGATGAAGGAGGTATATTTTCAGATCTATATTACTAAGATTTTTATTCGTCAAACAGACTGCAAGGTCTTTAACAAACTGCCTAGACTTCGTGCCGAAACTAAAGCCCTAAAAACATCACGACACCATTCCTCGGAATTATTTGCCGTTGTCAACCCAGTTCTAAATTTTGTTCATCCCCTAATACCGAAGCGTGCCGGCTAGATGATTGTAAGCATCTTTGCCAGCTGTTTGAATAAAATCGGCCATGTTGAATCAACATCAGAAATAAGCCCAATGGCGTAGCGACCCATCTTGGAATAATGAAAATCTAAAATTGACCTTGCCCCTCGATTTTGGTGTTTGTTTTATTTTATTCCAGCAGATTTTAAGCTTTGTTTTTGATGGATATTAAGACTTTATCTATGTCAAATAGGTTTTTATATTCAGGTATTTCTTCCATATACCTAATGGGATAAGGTAGAAACATCGTAGGTATCAGGATGTGCTTTAAATAAGGCTGCCTCTTTTACGTTGCACTTTACTTTTGGTAGTGACATTTTTTCTAGTCCTAGACAAACTACCTGCACTGGGGAGTCAGGATCCATTTGCTAAGAGTCAGGGAATGCTCCGCCCAGAGCGCGGCGCTTGTTCAGTTTCAGTACAAATTGAAGTTTATATAAACACCATCGAATAGGTCATAATCTCGTACAGAGCCCCCAGTTTGCGGAAAATAGAGGTTTCTAATGGTTATGCTAGACATGTTCCCCCTCAGGCGCTGATATCAACACATCACTTACAGGACTGCAGAACCCAAGACCAGGAGTGTACATGTCCAGCGCTGTCGTCGAACTGTCGCTGTGGTCTGAACGGCAGGTGTCTGGCAGACGGCTCCTGCCACGCGGCTGAGTGCGCCACGCTGGGGCTTAGGGAGTGCCCGTGTGTTAAGAAAACCCATCGCCATTTGTCACATGGACTTTTTCAGGTAAAACGAATATTTGGACTTTTCGAAAGAAGCAAATAGACGCAGACTAGGAAACAGTTATACGACATTGATCCGAATCATCAAAATATGTTACTAGTTGAAATAAATGAAGTAGATAGCGGTTTAATTTAGCTGTTTTAACTCAAATAAATTATTTTAGATATCATGTTTTTTTATGACTAGCATTTGCCCGCGGCTTCACTCGCGTTAAATTCAGGGTTACACAGTTCCCCTTTCCTGATTTACAGATACCTACCTGCTACCTGTAGTTTTTGCCCTTGCGCCTTATTTATTTTAATAGCAATGCTAATATTTCCCTTTTCTACTCTTTTTCTCCCTCATATCTCAATCTTTTTTTTAATCTTTTATTTCAGGGTTCGTTGATCGGCGAGTCGTCCAGGTGTGGTATTTGCTGTGAGATGCGGCTGAAGAACAAACGCAAAGAGTGCATCCCCGTGGAGATGGCAGCGAGGGAGCTACTGGCTACCAACATTGCGCTACCGGACGACTGGCCTGATCTGGACTATATTGGACGTTAGTATATACTTAATAATAATAACAAATCGTTTATTTCAGACATGAGCAGCAGTAATTTTTTTTATTTTTTTTAAACTTTGCTCCACACTAGGAATTACTCCTGTATCGTGAGTACGTTTACAAACATTTAAACTCACATACACAAACAGCCAGACCCAGAACAACTATCTGTAGGCCATACAAATATTTGTTCCGTACGGGGATCGAAGCCGCGACACGCAGCGCAGTAATGTGCGTGTCGTACTAATAATTAGACACACTATTTAACTTACATGCAAAATAAAAATAAATAAGAAATAATAATCATGAAAAAAAAGGTTCATACATAGATAAATACCTACATATCTATTAAGTTCAAACAAAATGCTTAGTGGACATATAAATGTTGCGAAATACCGAGGCCCAGTATCGTTTTTATACTTTAATAATCGCAAGTAAAAAGATGCTCTGAGCTTACCTACGCATTACAGCATAAAAATCATCAACCGTGTTCTCGACAACCATGCGCAACGCGCTAAACTGCCAAGGAACACGCGTGTAGTCTAAAGGGAACGGCAGGTGTACCTATTTCCTGTGTGCAATGGGTAGCTCACCGTCCGTCCGTCTATTGACGACAGGCCGTGTCGACGGCACGTTTGTGTTCCACGCGCGCCTCAAAGAGATGTCAGCAAAGCGGAGGGGCCTGCCAGGACCTCCACCTGCCGGGGTTGCGGGTTGTTCGAAAGAGATACCGCGGCCCCGGAACGTAAAGGGCAATAGAAGGAACATGGGTGGGTTTTAGTCAGTACAAGTCTGACACTCCTCCCGCTCCGCACAGAGCGAGGGAAGTTAGGTATTTGAAGATTTCCCATCCCAAAAACAAAAAAATAAAAGGTGTACCTATTTGTATATCACCCAGATTTCCACACATTTTTTACCACACAGTAGGGCAAAGGTGTCGTCTATGTAGAGGTCATTGACCCACTCAGGAAACATGCAAAACATAGAGGTACTTACAACAAGAGCTGAAACATGAAAAACCTATACAACAAATTTTAGGACACCTTCCGTTCCTTTATTTCTTGCCTATATTTTTCTTTCCATAAAGTTCTGTTGTCGAAAGTCGTTGTAAAATAAATAAAATTATTTATTTCAGTACAGTGAACATTGCTAAACACAGTCATCTTATATTTATTGTACAGACATTGTGAACGGATATGTCCCCTGGCTCCCAAACTAGGTTTCCACCTGTGACTTGGGAGACAGTGTTGTACAATGGAACTTGTTCCACCTGTCTATGTTTGCAGCGAACGTTACAATTCGTCTATGCCGTGGTTACGAGTGCAACGACACGTGGTTGCGCGCCTGGTCGCCGGGCAGCGTGTGTGTGTCACAGAACATCGTGGGCATGTGCACGCAGCGCGGCCTCTGCAAGCTGGACCACATCACGCCTCGGTCTAACGTGTACCCAAATATCATGGTAATGTAACTTTTTGAAATGACATGGTCACTAACATATGTACCTACTTACCTACCTATGTTTGAAACAGGATATTTACCATTTCAACTAAGAATTTATGTGAGTTCCCGATATTTCGGCGCAGTTGCAAATCACGAATAAACTGAAGTTATAACGGTCACAAAACGGTCTGTAGCGTCTGTGCGCTTAGGTGCTACCACTGTTACTCACAACTCGATTCGACACGTTTTTTTGGCTTATAAATAACTAGTTTCCGCCCGCGACTTCGTCCGCGTAGAATAGTTACTTTGGGCTAGCGCTAACTTTAACCCGCGACTTCGACTACATAGGTGATAAGTACTGGGTCTTACAAGCAAAAGCAGAATTCAATAAATTGTGCTGCCTGCGAGTTCTATTCATTGTTGAACTTGCATTTTGTTGAGCTAATCGGTAGAACCGTTCAATGCTCGTTTTCCGTTCGCGGTTTGCTAAATTTCGGGAATTCTGTGCGGCCAAACGTTTCGAACTTTCAGCGCTTGTTTCCCATAATAAACATAGTAAATATCCCGCTTCAAACGTTATTTTTATCAATGTTTTGCCGTGTCCACGGCGCGGTCGTGTTCCGCGCGCGCCTCAATGAGATGTCAGCAAATCTAAGGGCCGCATCCCTAGCGTCATGGCCACCGCCTGCCAGGGTTACAGGTTGTTTTAAAAAGATACCTCGGCCCCGGAACACAAAGGGCAAAAGATCCATGTTTCCTACACGGATCGGCATTGGCACGCCCGATTTAAACATTACTGGCGAACTGTGGATGTACTGTTAGTAATCCTTTGGTGATTACAAGGCGTGAAGTTATGTAATGAATGTACATACTTATTATTTCAGAACAGACACTTAAAGGGCGCGAAAAAATCCGCAAGAAGCTTAATACCAGCGTCCATCATTTTGATTTATTGTTTGTTTTTGTTGTGTTTAATAAAATAATGTGCAGTCTCTCTCATGATTTTTATTAATAACTCATATTAAACATAATTTAAATTATCATACACTTTTGTAAGGCTTACTCGTTATAACTAGTTAACAATATCCTTTTAAAACGTTTTTATGAACTTCATCTGTAATTATGGAAAAAGTCTTGAAAAGTTGAGTATATGTTTAGTTTGGTTTACTATATTTTCCATGGAGTTTCTTGCCCATTCTTCTCCATAGAGATCTACGCTTTGAAAAGGGGAACTACAGTTCTTTCACAGTTGTTATGCCTTGTGTCAGTCACTGTAGACTGTAGCTTAATTTGATTGTTATCAATGTTTCGACAGTTCAAAAGTGCCTGTAACTGGCCTACTTGTAATAAATGATTGTTTTTTTTATGACTGTGATTGGTTAGCTAAGTGAAAACATTCTGATTCCAATGTGGCAGATATTCTAAGATGGCGAAGTAGTTATTTTTCAAAACAGTTCCCACCAACCGATTGAGCTGGATTTTTGCAAACACCCTTGATTCTGGTGACAATTCATTTTTAACACGCTTATATTAGCTTCACTTGTAACTATGTATGTAAGAAAATCTTGGAAACTTAATTTGACCCACTTCCTGGTCTTCGATTAGGATGAAATTTTGCACGCGCTCTGAGTTCTGATGACAATACATGACTAGCTAAGAAACGTCATTACAAATCCAATATGGCTGCTTCCCCAAGATGGCGGACTGGCTGTTTGAAATCCACCCCCATGATATGGGTATCAAATGAAAGGGTGCTGTCAGGAATACTAAAAAAAATAGTCACGTGACTTAAATCCAAATAATTTTTAGTGCGTGCTAAAAGCGTGTTTTTAGTTTTTTAAACTATTATTTATGACTGACATGACTCACAAGATGTCTTCTCAAAAGTCAATAGAACCTACAGCAAAAGAGGTAAGTAACCAGGTACGTGAGATATGGTTGTTATTTTTCTTAGAAACCGATGGACGTTTTCAACTCAAATATATTTTACTTAATAAAGTGTTTGTTTTCTATCAAGTAAATGCAACTTTATTCGTGAATATATCATTTATTTTGAAGAAAATTTCTACTGTATTTCACGATCCTGGTCACTTATCTCTATTGCTGACTGTACATGAAATTCTATTATATTCAGTATTGATAGACAAAACATTTTGTTTTAATAGTTTTATAACAGATTGGGACTCTGGTCTGTAAAATGGTGGCAATGCATCTTCTACCTTATATCGTGGTCTTAAAGTCTCTTCTTCAATACTTCGTACAAAGACTCTCAAGCATTTTAAAATAGCAATACTTGATATCGAAGTCCATATCGTACCAGTAATTAACGGCTATACAGCCATGGCTCTGTCTTACATGGTGGAACCATAGACTAGGGAGGTAGAGGCAGTCTCCTTTGTAAAGTCGCACAGAGTATACGTGCGCTTTTTTGTATTCTGGGTAGTTTTTTAGATCCGGGGCCAGAGGATCTGAAATTAGGAGAACTTGGATTAAAATAAAAATAAAATAAAAAGGTTTATTGCAGAAACTTTTACGGTAAATATTACTATTTGGATTAATATTTGGAAATCGTTATAAAAATAGAACACATCATATGCCCTAAAGTTTTTAGCTTGAATACATTTTGAGAGTAGAAAAAGACAAAATAAAGTCGGTCAAGTGCGAATCAGTCTCGCGCACCGATAGTTCAAACTTGCCGTGTCGAAGGCGCGTTAGTGTTCCACGCGCGCCTCAAAGAGATGTCAGTAAAGCAGAGGGGCCTGCCAGGGCCACCGCCTACCGGGGTGAAGGGTTAGTCGAAAACCGATACCGAGGCCCCGGAACATAAAGGGCAATAGAATGAACATGGGTGGATTTTAGTCAGTACAAGATTTATACTCCCCCCCGCTCCAGAGCGGGGGAAGTTATCTGATAATTTCCCTTCCACAAAAAAGGGTCATGGCGGGCAGGCAGACAGACGGACAACGAAGTCATATTTTAAGGTTAAAGGGGAAAGGACCTACTTTTTATTCATATAATCCTTCACACATTCCATCTATCGTTTTTAGGGTTCCGAACCTCAAAAGGAAATAACAGAACCCTTATCAATTTGTTGTCCATTCGTCTGTCTGTGTGTCTGTTAAGACTCTTCATCTAAGGAACGCGTCTAGGTATTGCAGTCAAAAGATATGTCGGTTTACGTCCAACTCGCACTTGCCTGGTTTTTTTTTGTAATTTACACACCACTTTCAGAAATACAAGCAAACTTCTTAAACCAAGAAAAACTCTCACCGATACTTATCCAAGGCAATCCCGCGGAGCTCTCCAACTCGTCATGACATGCACCTTCTATCTCCGAATCTGCCCACTTCACCCTATTAGTGGTCACAGGCACAATGTCCCACTGGTCCCCTTTGCGCTGGAACTCCGCCTGAGGGTACCGCTTGTAGGGCACAAAGGGCAGGTCCGTGGGAGGGATCAAGATGAAGTCTTTGTAGCCATCTATCACGCAGTATATGTTCTCGTACGGATCTTTGTGCACTGAAAGTATGTGTTAATGTAGTTTAGGGGCCGTTTTTTAATCAGATGAAGATAGGTCAACAGAATATCACGGTTAGTCAATATTATAATGACAATTACGTCATGGGACTACAAAAATGAATTTTATGGGGGTCATGTAAAATATTATTTACCAATAATAAAGGCCAATCCTGCCGTAAAGCTGTGGAGCCACATGTCGTAAAACTGGGACCCTAATCCTGAAGCCTTGAGACAGCTAGACGGGGTAGCGACAGACCGAGGAGGAGATGACGGAACGCCTTGAATGGCTTTCTCGTTAATTAGTGAAAAGTGGAAGGAACAGGGGTAGGACGTTTAGTACGACGCTAGTTAAAAAATAAAATGAAATGTAATTGATGGATTGCCCCATACTGCTGAGAACCAGCATTGTCGAAATACTTGTGAAGCTTCGCCGTAAATAATACAAGACAAGTATGCCATTTTCTCATTGAAATTAGAAAAAGAAAATATTAAATCAACAACTAGCATTAATACCGGACTAGTCATATGAAACATACATCAATGTGGCTAAACTTTTATAAAATATGCGCTTTGGGAAATCTCACGTGAGATTAAGCAAGGGGGAGGAGGGGGCATCAAGCCAAATTAACATAGACATCTCGCCAAGGGGGAGAGGGGGCCTTTATAGAATGGGCCATTATTTATAAAAATGTTTATTGCTGTGCTTACTAGATGTAACAGCTCTCTCGTCACCCATCCAGAAGTTGACAGCATCAGGCTTCTTATCAAAGGCTTCACTGGCAAACGGTATGTCTGTGAACACATCCGGCAGGAGCTCAGGGAAGTCAATTGTCAGGTTGGAGTTCTGTTTCTGAATGTACTGGATGTAGTTCTTTCTGGTGATGTGGAGGTAAAAAACATGAAGTTTTTGAACATGGGCTTCATTAATTTTATACAGTAATTATCTGTCTAGCCTTTTCTCAACTATGTTGGCGAGGTCCTCCAGTCTAACTGAATACCAGTACTCTACATGATGCTATTACATATCTGACCTCCTTAATGCAATTAGTTCAGGGAATAGTCAGCTGTCAGGTGGTTTTCAGACTGTATGTAATGGGTTGTCACCCATTAACAGACTAACCTTGATAAATAATGGAATAAAGTCATGCTAGTATGGCTCGTGTTTTGTGAAACAAACTATGCTAGAGTGTCCACTGTTCCATGTTAGTTTTAATTGAACCTTGTGTAAGTTGTTTACCTGACTCGCTTTATGTTTCTATGTTAATTATTGTAATTGATGTTATACCGTTTTAATTAACTATAAATAAATAAATATAAAACCTGAAGATTAATTAATCCAAGTGGTTGTTTTTATTCAGCTACTAGCTCCTAAATGTATACTGTTAAGCCACAAAAAAATACTGGCATCTGTTAAGATGGGTAAGCCTGTATGCATGACTGTGAGTGAGTGTGTAATATTTTACTAAATTTTATGAGAAAAGAAAACATACTCTTTCCGCTTCAATCCATCCAGAAATTCTGACATAGTCATGTCAACTTCAAGAGGGGTAACAAAGTATTCTTCTCCCTTTTCATTTTTAGTGATACCATCAGCTAAGCCATTTGGTGTGATGGCTACTGTCACTTTTTTGTTAGGAATTGTTTTTCTGAAAACAATAGTTGATTGGTGTTATTGTATCAGTAAGATATTTTGATACAATATGATTACAAAACTTTCTCATTCTGAATTTGTCTAATTTAAGAACGAAAAGCGATCGACGACCAGGCTATTGATTGTTACCTGAAATAGCCAGCATTCCACTTCGACACGGCCGGCCAATGAGAACAACGGCGTCGTACCACTACTGGGATATTTTTCGACACATAATCTCTATAGAACTGCAGAGGCTCTAAATCATTTGTTTCTGCTATGCTTCTGCCCAAATACAAAGCTACAATAAAAAATAACAATAAGTAAATACCCATCTTACATTATATTAAGTGATTTTAAGCCTATTACTATTTACCTGATGATTCTTCATTTAAAATGTCAAAAGCTGTACTGAGAATTATATTCATGGTTTGTTTAATTATTTTAGAGATTTTTAATAACTTTTTATGTTCAAATTACATAGAAACATTTTTGTAAACATAACCTAAAATTGTGTTTTTGAATTTGACGTGACCAACGTCACACTAACACAAGAAAAGTTGACACTGACGTGCAGCAATAATATGAGAGCAGCACAATGCTGTTGCGTTCAGACTTCTTGATTGTCTTCATACTCACTCCATAAACTCACGCCATTTTCCCGAGGTAGGATAAGCAGATTCAGGCATAATGCCACCTCCTACGATCCTTGCAAACTTACCTTGCCTCGACTACGTGCATTCGACCAGTCTTAGTTTTTTTCAAATTATTAATGTCGATTGAGTGCTGGGATAGGAACAATGTCCATCCGGTCAGCAAAAAATATTTATAAAACATACTAGTTCCTACCGGCCGCCCATCCGATATTTTTGCGACGATGTTAGGATATAAATTACTAAATAACTCAGAGAAACACAAAAGTTGCACCCAAAGTTCAACGAGGGTATCTGAATCACAAAAAATAAGTTAATAAGTTGTCAGCTGTCACAAAAATGTAAACGTCATTATACGACAAATTGCTAAAGTAAACATAGAATGTTGATCTTCTTTTCCCGATATTTTTATTAATTTTAAATAATGCTAGGTAATCTTAAGGATTTTATTTCTGTTGTGCAAGATGGGATAACATCCAACAACAACATAAGGCAAACGTTGCAAGAAGTTCAGAAAGTGACGAATATATTCAAAGACAGACAAAAAGTGTCTCATGACCACCAAAGCAAAGTTAATTACGGTGCTGGCGGAACTTTACTTGAGAAATATCAAGAAGAATGGGCTAAAATACATGAAAACGCTGATGTAAACGCTAAGGCAGCTGACGAAGTAGATAAATTAATTGTAGAGTTACACGAAACTGCCAAAAAACGGTTACAAAGTGCGAACGAGTTGGCACATAATTTGTCGTTTATTCCTAATTTAACTGCTTCCGTGGCGCAATGTATGGATAGCATGAAGAATGTTGAGGTGCTGCTGAAATCTGTGGAGGAGGAGCTAGTGGAGTTCGAGGATATTGTAGAAAGGAGCAAGATGGAAAATTGGAAACTAGATCACCACTACCATCTTACTGTGTACAAGGAGAAGAAAATGGGTACCTATGCTATTTAAAACGTCTAGTCGTCAAGTGCAGATGAATTTTGATAAGAATCTGGCCTTGTGGCTTATGTTGTATCAAATTTTAAATGTTGATATATGGTTGTTTTGGCTGGGGGAAATAAACCTATTGTAGATTGTATATATCTATAATAAACCTTTAATTAGTTGTTAAAGATATTCAATGGGTCGAAAACTTACCAAGGGCTATCATATTACCCATAAGTAACTTGGTTACAGAGGTCAGATAAGTAGTCATTCCATCCATACTTAATATTATAAAAGCAAAGCGAATTTGTTTGTTTGTCTCCCCATTGTTACCTCGAATTTAATGCGAGTGAAGCCGTGGGCAAAAGCTAGTGTAAAATAAAATTCAACTATATCCAGTTAGCCTGGAAGCAGACTTCAACATAGTTGGTTAAAGGCTAGGCAGATCATGATGATGACTATCGCAAAGCATATCTGTAGTGTTAACATATACACTCCCGGACTCCTAAATCGAGCCACCTAGCATAATGATTTAGTAACGTCCATAACTTTAAAAAAATTGTATGAATGATCAAAAAGTTATTATGCAATTTTGTAGCTGGCATATTTGTCGCCTAGTTGAAATGCAATTGGTTCTAAATTTATATTGGTAATCTCGAAAAACAAACTTGTTTTTTTATCGTATCTACGGGTTGAAAAAGTTCCTCAATTGCTTTTGTCAATTTTTTTATTGTTTCTGGTTTGAAATTATGGATACTTTGCCTGAAGTAGCGGCTCAAGCTGTGGCTTTTCTTCAGTCCGGTTTAAGCCAGAGAAACGTGAGTACGCAACTCCACATAAGCCGATCCGCTGTTCAAAGAGTGTACCACAGGTTATTAGAGACTAGGGGATATGTTCGTCGTTTACGTGGACCACGACTTCGGGTAACAACAGAACGACAGGATCGATTTATGTTTACGACCAGTTTGAGAAATCGTCACCTCACTTCAGTCCAGATCCAGGAACAGCTTCGAGACTTTCATGGAGTAGCTGTTAGTGCTCGTACTGTGAGGAGAAGACTTGCAAAATCAACACTTAGGTCATTGAAGGTCATTTAAAAAAAAAACAAATTCAGAACAATAGTACATGAGCCTAATGTTGATTATGCCAGCTACAAAATTGCATAAAAACTTTTTGATCATTCATACAATTTTTTAAAGTTATGGACGTTACTAAATCATTATGCTAGGTGGCTCAATTTAAGAGTCCGGGAGTGTATTTAAGCTAACACACTAAATTGTCAATTCCAGTGGCACTAGAGGAAGTCCGTAACAAGCTAGCAAAGGAGAACAGTCAGCGAAACCATGAGAGAGAGAGACAACAACTGGCAGAATACCAGGCTAGAAGAGAGCAGAGTTCAAATGCATTCCAACAAGATGTCGCTAAGTACTTGGCTAGCGGTACTGTATCCACAAGTAAGTTACAGATTCATTGCCACCTTAATTTTTTAGACAGATTTACTCTGCATCTGTCTGTCCGTATGTCATAACTATTTTAGTCTGAAAATTTTAGGTACACCTAATAGCATATCGTCTCACAACCGGTTGTGCCATCAAACTTTTTTAAAGGTGGGCAAGTGATAGCCTGGCCAAGTTTTGCGCGAGGTCCCTAATGTAATAGCGGAGCAAGCATATTGTCATCAACCAGCCACAGAAATGGTTTTGGTATGGCAAATTCCAATTAAACCTTATCCAACCTGGGAATCGAAAGCAGGAACTCATAATTATCAGTCACGCTTGCACCACTAGACCAATGAGGCAGGCAAAACTGCAGATCATCATGCTGCACATCTCAGATCATACTGTTTCTTTTTCCTTCATTGGCACAAGATTGTACTTCTCATTGCTGCTTGGTACCTGTTGTTTGTAATTTCTAACAAGTTAAAACCTACAAGTCAGCTGACCGCCCCCTCTGCCCGCACCCGGTTTCAGCTTGGGCGTCTAATAAGAAAATACTGGTCCAGATCGGGTCTTCTCAGATGGTAGACTCAATGTAATTTGTATGTGTAGTTACTGACATGCGGGCCCGTAACTCTTAATAAGAGTTTGTATGATGAATCATTCACGCTCAAACAGCTAACGTATTTGGATGAAATTTGGTATCAAAGATAGCTAATATTTTGGATTGACATAGTTTACTTTTTTAATCAAAATTTCAGCTCAATTGGAAACTCCTGGTTATAGATTTTTTTTTAAACAGCACTGTTATAAATTATGTTTCTCCTTTTTCAGGTCAGCCTACAACACCAAAAGTAACTCTAGAACAAATCCAGCTGGATGATGACTGCACCGACTTGGAGAAGTTCCTTGACAGTTGATGTAATCAGTCTCTTGGTGGGGGGCAACGGTATAGTGATATCAGAGCTTGTACAATTAAGACTTATGCATTCTATTTTATATTCCAAAGTTAATATAATATTGTTGAATATTTTAATACTGCATTTTAATTTTCTGTAATGGCAACAATCCATTGAAATGTCAGAAGATAATGTCCAATGTGTTAGGTTATCTGGTATATGATATCATAATCAAAATTCTTGAGTTTGAACAATTCATATACAATTTATTTTAATGTTAATACCTAAAGAATTCAATTTCTATACTGTTAACCTTTTCTTTGAACTGAAATTATTTTTCTTATTCAATAATAAAGTCAAAAATACAAAAATATATATACAAAGCATTTATGACTAGTAAAAATAAGCACATTGCTAAAACAGCTCTATCGGAACGGCACGGTTGGCACCGTCCACGACATAGTTCGATACTGGTCTACGAGGGATCCCACAAAAACTCCGTGCACAGCAATAATTATATCAAAAACTGACTCCGACCACTAAGAGTTGACGGACGCATCATATAAATCAGTCAAAAATATATCTGTACGCCACAAACACAATGAATTTACTAATACGACAACAAGCACTGGGGAAGCTTCGTCAGTGACCGGCTACGGATGCCGTAATACTCAACGTTCCACTGCTCTTCAACTGTCAGTGGCGGGAGCGGTGTAAATTGTAAAAATATATGAGTAGCAATCGTTTGGGTTAGCTGGACGCCGCACTGGTTGGCGGCGTCGCTTTTACTTTGCTACGTCTTCCTCATGATCGGGTGCAGGTCCCCGCCGCCGTGCGCTGACATCTTCACCTTCCCCGCGACGTGGTTCTTGATGCACGGCCCCGCATCCTTCATGGACACGCCGCCGTCTTCGATGTCCTCGTCGGAGGAGAAGTCCGTCACGCACAGCGTCAGGTGCCGCTTCTTGGGCGGGACCACGTGCAGCGTCCACCGCACGGGCCCCTTGTGATTGCCCTTTAAATTCTCCCGAGCTTCGTAGTCTGTATCGGAGGCCGCTCGCTGGGACTCACTTTTTAAACTCCGCAAGATCTTACTCGGTCTATGGGTTTGCTCCTTTTTTTCCCCCCTCGGGGGGGTGTGGAAGTTTTTTAAATTCATTACACTGGACGTTTGCCCCTTGGAATTAAGGTCGGGAAAATTCTGGGAGTATATCACGACACTGTCTACCGGTTTCTCTTTATGAAATTTTGCCGGCTGTTTGCTTTTCGTATCGCTTTCGGAGGGTGAGCTGGAGGCTCGCTTCTCCGCGGAGGTGCCACTACTGCAGCTGGTGTTACTGTTGCTCGTACTGTATTGCTCAACAGCCTGCTTTTCTAGCTCACGAAACTTGGTGTCTATACTCTCATCGGACGCTTTGTACTGCTCGAGAGCTTCTTTCTCCAATTCCTCGAATTTGTGATCGACATTCGGTGGACGCACCCTCGATCCAGGGAGTACCATCTTAGGACTTAATTTTAGAAGGCCAGGCGTCACTAATTTCTGAGCCAATCTCACGACCGGAGTGAGTCCTATAGGCGCCGGCGCGCTCATGCTGAGCACAGTGCTGTAGAGGCGCTTCTTTCTCAGGCCGGTATCCATGGCGGCTGCGCTAGTGGACGGCAACTGGCCATCAGTCACGATTTTGTCTTGAGTAGTCGGACTTTCTGGCTTATCGCTTTGTGAGGTCTGCGGTTCAGTTACAGGAATCACAGCCAATTCGATAGTAGTACTGCTGCTTTCCTTATCCTCGGGAATGTCTGCCTTCTTGGCCTCTTCTGTCTCCGTCCGTTCGGGCGCCTTCTGTGCGGCGGGGGCGGAGGCCTGAACGTGCGTGAGCTGGAAACGGTGGTCGAGGCGCGGGGAGGGATGGTCGCGCGGCCACCACACTCCGTAGCAGCGCTCAGGGCCACGCGCGGGCCGCGGCCCGGTGGGTGCGTAGCGGCTCACGTTAGTACCGCGGTAGGGCGGGCAGCGCGCCGCCGACGCGCGCATCACGGCTTGCACGCTGGCCGATAATCGCCCCATGGCGCGCTGGCACTCCGTCAGCTGAGGAGGCCGCGGCGGATCGAACTGGAACTGACACATAGACCACTATTAAACTATTCGGTACTGGTACTATCGTAGTGTCGAATCTAGGGGTCGAAGTATCAAAGTTGCAGTGCGTAAAGGAGATGGAGCTACAGGGTTACAGAACGTGTAGCGCCATCCCTTAACGCACTGAACATGGTCAAACGTGTTTCGGAATACTAATAAAACTTACTTTGCACGTGGGGTCGCAGAAGAGTTGCGCAGGTACATCGAGGCAGTATGCGGGCGGCGGTGGAGCTAGTGCTGTCAACCGCCTCGGTTGGCGACGTCTGGCCCGCATTTTGCGCGAGACGGCCGGAGGGCTAGGCACCCGGGGCCCCTGTGTGTGCGTAGAGCCCCTCGACGTCTGGGCAGGGGCCCAGAGCGCGCGCACGCTGAGTACTCGTGCCGCTAGCGCAGCTTCTTCGCCTGCGGGTCGCGCCCCACTCGGGCCCCAGCGCTCGCTAGCTGCCGATCGGTGCCAATTAATTCCTCTGCTCACCAAACTTAGGTCATTTATTGCTCTCTTCATAAGAATAACGTCATCTCAATCTCTATATAAGTGCTTAAGACTATTAGTAATTGATATGATGACTGAATGATAGCGAGGAAATAATCGACATTACAGCTGTTTAAACCGGTAACATGCAATGACGCTTTCTAATAAAAAGTGGCTTTATTGCTCAAGAATCGGCTTGCTTGCTTGGCCTGCATCATTCCACTGCTAGGCAAAAGTCTCTTTCCAGCTCTTTTGATTCAGGGCTAATTTGGATCATTTGATTCAGGGTTAGTTTAATTTGTCCAGCTGCCGTTCAACTCAGTCATAATAAGAACATGCTCTTTACTAGTACCACTACCGTCAATATTGTTGTTGTCCTGAATGGCACTGACTGACGGTAGTGAGTGTGACTAACTACACTAAGCTGGTTAGACAAGATGGACGCACAAATCCTCGTCGGGCAGCATTCTGTACTGACGACGTCGACGCGGTAACATACTGCGCTCAGCTGACTCGTCTACCAGCTTGCGAAACCAGTACTCCACCTGGATATATAAGGTAGATGTTTAAAACCAGGGGTATAAAATTCTGCAACATCATTTGCTTATATGATTACGCGATGTTATAACGTTTTCCGCGTAACTATGCGTTCTCATTGGTGAAGCAAATCCTTGAAATGTGAAAATGGTGTGAGTGGGAACAGTGGGAGGCACAGTATTATTGGACGTTCAGCGAAGAACCTTAACTACCTATCCCGCCTACATGCCTGTGCTAGTCTTTTGGAGCGCAGTGATGACAAAACAGGCATCTTCAAAAGTCCTCTGCAGTCGCTTACTACACCTGCTAGCTCAAACTCTTGTATTCAGAATGCATTAGAGAGATGTGTTCAAAGCTCAGTTCAAATTTAATGGCGGCTCGGATATTTGCTGCGTACACCCGTTGATATCGAAAATTATGTTCTGCGTACGTTTTGAACCGATACACCTGCGTAGACCGTCACTAGCAGCTAACTTCCGAGCCGTCCTAAACTTTGAACAAAACTATACAGACCATCAAACTGGACAGCATTCTTCATGGGACCAACGCTACCATCGCGAAAAGCGATCGGCAGGTATTGAAGTTTAGTATGGAATGTCTGATAATTATGTAATTGTTGGTCTCAAAAAGAAAATTCAGAATCAACTGTTTGGTGTATCCGACACCCTTAAATATTATTTATTTAAACTTCATGTGCAATAGTGGTACATAGGCGAGCTTAATGATCTATCAGTCAACCTTTGGGTTAACTAGGACAAAATTGTTAAAACGATAAAAAATATGTATTTTAATAATATCTAAATAATGTAACCATATTAATGGTAACGAACTTTTCTTTTAAAAGTAAATTTGCTTTCGGCTGTTTTAAAGACAACGGATAGCGCGGTTCAAAGCTTGGTTACAAAAACAAATTTAAAAAAAATATGGCTACACGTATTTTCTGCACATGAAGTGAAGATGACCATAAAAAAATTAAAAACAACGAAATGTAACAAGAAGAGCAAATGGAGCAATATATATTGATTTGACTCTGTATAAATTGCTTGATTTTGCAATTAAAACCACAGCTTCTTTTTTTAGAAAAGATTTCAACTCGTAACACAATTTAGTCGGTACCTCAGGCAGCATCCAGCATTCCGTGAGGTCAGAGTTTTCGCAGCCCTGTCCGTTGTATCCTCGCAAGTTTGTTCTTTCGTTCGTACTTGTATAACATTTCTCTCTTTAAATAGAAAATATGCCACATTAAAAACGCGGCTAAATTACGGAAACAGGGTAGCCATTTCCAAAGATAAAACGCGCAGGTTTAAAGAAAAGCAGCGAGTAATTTATTGATGTGACCTGATTCTCAATTTCCAAATACGTTTTTGGAGTCGAAATGTTTCGTTACTTTGCCGCTTTACCAGAAGCCACTTTGCTACAAACATCGTGGTTTGGATGTTGGTCCTAAATTCGCTGAAAAGTTAAACTATCACTACAGTATTTTTAAAACATTGTTCTGTCCCAGTCATCTTCAAACTATTGAGGTGTGATGGGTTGATGGTAGCTAGCGTTACTTGCAGATTTTACACGTTAATGGTAAGATAACTTGCACCACACCATTGGTTTCTTTATCAAATTAATAATGCATAGCATAAATCGACCACCTGACTTCGTCGTAATAAAAGTTTCCATAGAATTGTGCCAATCTGGACTCTGGTATCAAGTCTTTCACGCTTCTTCTGCCACTACTGCTTCCATTTTCTTGGCTTTGGCTTGATATTGCGCGTTTATTATCTACAATCAAATGTTACTCATTATTGAGTTTGTTTTATGAAGCTTGATGTGATGTGTGTCCACATCTGTCGAGATTGCTGCGCACGAGATTCAGTGACCAACAAAACAAGCTAAACAGCCCAGTAGGTATATAAAACTGGTAACCATTGGGTATTTTTATTTTAAAATATCTTGGGAGCTCTTGAATGTTTGGGAATTTCTAGGAAGACACCAAGTTATTCGAGACAGTTGTAAAACAGTTCCCGTAACATTTTAAAGAACCAGTCGCTACTACAAGGTGTTGGAAAAAGTAAAAAAGCCTGGATCGATTTTTCCGCTAGTAGATCCGCTAAAGGATTCAACTATAGTAGACAACGAACAGAGAGTACCATTTTCAGTACTATCTGAGTTAAGGTTAGATGGGCAGTCGCTCCATGTAAAATACTGGTATACAGCTGCATCCGGTTAGACTGGAAGCCGACACCAACGTAGTTGGAAAGAGGCGATGATGATATGGCAAACGGAGACCGCTGAACGGCACGATCAGAATGAAAGCCGAATAAAAATGAATAATTATTGCACCGGAGTGTGAATCCTGTTAAAAGCCCTTTTAGAAGTACGGAACGCTTTGAAAACAAATCTCATTTGTTTAGGTCCTCAGGATACCTACAGTTTATCTATCATAAAGGTGTATGACCAGAAACATCCTGATCGATGTGTGAAAGCAAAAGGAGTATTTACGGATTGTAGTGACCGATGTCAGTGTCAGTGTGCAGACCTATAGTCTCCCTGTACCTGTCGCCTATCCCCATAGAAAAATGAGTGAGTGTATGTATGTACTGTAACTATTCTTTGTTCTGACCTGTCAATTCACATTGATTATTCGTTTGCAAACTTTGTGATTCCAATGATGTGTCTTGCAGTACTTGAGAGACACGACAGTGTTGTGACCAGAGACGCTGAAAACGAAGAATTATCATACCAGAAGGAAAATCTTACGTATTGTCCAAAAAAAGTTGGAAATATGGGATTTTTCGGTGGGGTACCTGATTAGCTATAATGAATTCATCGGGAGGTTCCGTGGCCCATGTGAGATCCGCACAAAGGGCGATATGTGCCCACGCAGACGAGTACCGATCCACTTCGAAGCTCATTCAATGTGACATTTCACACATACAATTAATTATCTTTAGAATAAGAAACGAACTAATATAATAGTCACTAAATTTTAAGAGAAAAATTAACGGTAAAACTGTTAATAAAAATGAAGAGAATTTGAAAGACATTGGTGGTTAAATCTACAGTAACAAAATTTTCCTCTTTTTTGATAGATACATGATATATTTTTTTCTTTTATTTGAATTCGTTTTCGAATTTCGTACCAAAATGAAATGAAAGAAATTGTCATCACGATGGCTTGGCCGGATGTTCGTAAGTAGTTTTTATTCGTAACTTTATGGTAGCTGCTTTCTCTTTGGGATAATTAATCAAAATCTCTAAAGCATTTTTAACAACGTTAAAATGATGCACACTTACAATTCCATTTTGAGACTTCCTACAAGAAACTTCAAGTGAGGATACTTTTTCACGTTCGTCGTCATGGTTTATATTTTTTTATAGCTAGCAACATAAGCGGTCCCGCCCGCCAGCGCCCGCCCGTCACCCGTTATGTCAGTTTGGCTTGCGCAGCCAGGTGGCATTGCCGTCACGGTCGAAACGCGCAAGCGGGCACAGCTGAGGTGGCTGAATGAACAATTGACAGATCAGTTAAATAATTATAATTTATTTTATTTAATATAAATAATAATCCTAATCAATTAATCAAACTTGGGCTTTTATTAGAAAAAGTCTTACAAAGTATTGGCATAGTCAAGTTTTTATTGTGAACAATCGTAGAAAGAAGAGTTTAAAAAAATCGATTACAAACGACAGATTGTATTTTCGTTGATATTTCTGTGTTAAACGACTTTAGTTTTGCAACAAGTGTGAGCCCCGCTAGTCGTGCTAAGAACGGGTTTCGGGATCGTTGGGTTTTTTGTTTATGTACCTATATTTGTTTGTGGTATATATATTTTGCGAGTGAGTGTGGTGTGTCCGTTAGTGATGCTGCAAGCGGGTGCTAGTGGAAACCGCTGAGCTGTCACCTGGCCACCTCTGCACGGTGAGTGGTGATCCTCTTCTACTTGTTATACTTGTGCCATAGCTCTGGTTATGCAAGCAACGTCACTGGAAAGTGTGCTCAGTTTAATAGGTACCTACTTGTTTGAGTTCAATCAGTTTCATCAAGTGACGTGAACTGTCTACCTGTAGGTACCATGTGCATGTAGGTACTTGTACCTGTTACTTTTGTTCGTGTAACTGTCCCTTCTAAAGTAGAAACATAATATTTATCGTACCTATCTTCTGTATTTACAATACCAACTATAATTATTTCTATAGTCATACTAAAACAATCAGTGTTCGTATTGTTTTACAATTGATTGGGACATCTATTCTTTACCGCATTTCGTCTTGAATTGCAATAGGCTTAGTTAATCCATTGTTTATTTTATCAATGTACCTAATCAAAATCATCTTTTCGTTTATGAACAGCACAAAGGAAATTGTGCGGCAAAAAATCCAATTTGCGATATTATTATTACTTATTTGATAATATTTTCTTTTTGAGCTAGGTATGCTTTATTACCAATGCTTATTTACATAATAGTCTTGTTTAGGTTTTGTATGCAAATTGTTATTAATAACATTACAATGGATGATGGATCATGCATTATTCATAATTTTATTATGTAGGTTAACAGCACGCTTTATCAAACTGATTTATTTGATAAGATACGCTTTGAAGACTGTTTTCATTCATACCTTTATGCATATTATTCCTTGAATATTCATCTACGTATGCACAAATATGTATGTGCATTTGTACCCATTTAGATAGGAAAATGAACAACCCATACTTACATTGTTACTCACGGGATTCTTCTGTGATTTCCAACTATTGTGAGCTTCCAAAACGCCATTGCAAGCGCCTTTATCGCCAGATGACTAGAGAATGTGTCTGCAGTCTAACAATATGAGTTTCATCGACGCGAAAAGAAGAAGTGCAAACAATACTGTCTTATTTGCTAGCATTATTCAGCGTCGAAATATCGAAAGCTCACAACAATTGGAAATCACGGAAGACATCTTGTAATTGACAGTGTAAGTTTAGTTATAAACCAAAGTTGAAAACAGCGTTCGATAAACGAATCGAAGTATCGAACGAAGTGTCGAAGAAAATGATGTTCAACAGGCCCCAAAAGATAAAGCCAGGTAGATGATGATATACTTACCATGGAAGAAGGCAGTAGGCTCCTATACATTATTTCTTTATGGAGCATCCACTGGAAATCACAATAGGTATCCAAGCGAGTATCTATCATACATAATCCATCTGTAATGTAGGAAGATACTCCAAAGATCAACGTGGTGTCTCTGCTCGACATCTGTATGTTTCATATGTAACATCTAATTTAGTAATCTTGGATCCATCTTCTTCTAGTTTTACCAGATGCAACTGCCCGCCTTTTCTTCTTTTACTAACATTAATTTATGTTTTGTTTTGTCCAGGTTGGTTGAGGGCCGAAAATTAGCTTGGCTTGACTTGGCGATAACGTCATCATCACTAATTAATGCTTGTTTCTTGCTTGATTTTGGACTCATTGCTAACACATTACTAATAAGCTTGATGTGCATTTCGGGTTTGGTCGAATTTGATTACGAATAAAGCTCCTTGATATTAGTTAAAAGTTGAAGATCAAAAATCGTGAACCTAATTTCGAACAAACTTGCTCTGCAAGGAAGCATTTTGCTTTGAATTTTAATAAATTATTGTGTAGTTTATCAAACCAGATTGTTTAATCCTTTGTTGCATCTTTATTGATTGCTTTTAATATGTATGTTGTTTCACTGAAATTGTAACCTAGAACAATTGTTAAGTTTACTTCTCGTTAGTTGTCATCATTTGCACATTCTTTGAAATACGTTTTGATTTTGTGTATGTCCACTCAAATATACGCATGAATAAATTAAGAGCTTTACAGTTTTTTTTTGTATTAATTAAACTTCTCCAAATTCCAGCACAAATCCTTTCTAAAAAGAACTCTAGCTGTTTACCTACTCTTTGTTATCCGCAAAAAGGGTTCACATATTGTTTGCCACAAGATTACCTCACCGTATAATATGACGTAAGCAGCCACCCAAACATTACATTACTGTACATTATCCCGTACTAGATCCCCTAAACACTGCCAGGCTGCGGTACTGGCCTTGGCCCCATTTCCCAATCCGAGCCATCTCTAAGGACAGCCTTTAGTATATTTCGCCGGATGTAATAAAGCTGAATTCTCAATGCGGAATAATTTCAGCAAAATATTTTAGGACGTCATCTTAATCTGAGAAAGGGATCTTGCCCTACTTTATTGTACCTAAAAACGCTGACAAAGACTCCATTGTAGCAAAACATTGAACATTAACTTCGTACTAATTTTCAATAAAAAATATTACATAAAATTAACACCCGTATTTAGTAAAAAATAATAAAGGTTAATAAAGGTTACGTATGCCTCTACTGCGTCACCAAAAAACGAAAATAATATTCGAATAGACTCTCTAGGTGTCATCTATTTGAATGCAGTTATTATAAAACTTCTCATTAAGGTAACATCTGCTTATCTTTACTCCACATTCCAAACGACATGTTTACAAACATTCATATCGCACCCAATCTTGTCCCTAACATTTTATTACACTATTTACCTACCCTCGTCGAAACTCTATGACTTTTTCGTATGAGCCTAAATAAATAACTACATTTCAACAATAAGTCCCAAATTTTTTTGGTGCGTCTTTTTGCGCCTGCATGCAGTATTAGTCCCGGCTGTTTCCGACCTTGGCCCGTTTTGGGGAGCTACCCCGCTAGGATCTTTTCATATGCCTCTTATTTAGATAAATTATTCTACGGATGTACCTGTGGGCACGTGTATATTTTTTTGAGAGGGTTAAATGCTCCTACTGCTTTTGAAATCGATAGTCAAAGAATGAGAAAAAGTCGTATTGGGCAGAATGTAATTTTTGTCTTTCTTTTGTATCGTTCAAAGTGGTGCATGTTTACCTTCTTAGCATGTTTGTAACTTCACTTATTATATAGATTATAAACAGCTTTCTTTCGGTATGCTAGCAATTGAAAGTTATTTTTTTTTCAAACATTGTTGCACTGTTTTCTATATTTTTTTCCTTATATTGCATAATCTATTATGATTACAGGCCATTGCAAAACGTATATAGCGTGAAGACTTGTTACAGATGAAATCACGTACTTATGGAACTTTCTTAAATAATGGGACCAAAATAGTGTCTTGGTAAACTACTTTATGTCATTTTTAGGGCTCGTAACTATAGACTACAAAGAATCAGAAGAAGACCAAAAAACTTAATTAAAAAATGCCAGCACTAGTTACAGAGTAATTAAAGTTCCCATAAAAAGTTGCGTAATGAATGGGTAGCCTCATAAAAAAGCAGTATTGAACAAGCCGTCGATTTTATGACGCTCATAGCATGGTTGATTCGCGTAGATACGGCCACTGTTTACCGCTGACCTACTTCGGTTAATTTTTCATTTTAATGTAAACCGCCGGATAAAAAGAATTATGGTGTTTATGCAGTTATTACAGAGTTTAAAATCGTTAGGAGTACTTTGGGTATTGCAATATTTGATTTTATAATTATCAGGTCATTAGATATGATGCAAAGATCGATGATCGTGCTTGATATAATGAGAATATGTGGGAGGGCCATTAACGACCTTAGTGATAATAAAAATAAAAAACAATTTTATACTTTTCAAAATTCTGCTACTGTAAAAGAATTTAACTTTAGAGAGCCCTTATAGCGATTCCTAAAACCAACAATGATGAAAAAGAAAAAATAGACATAGTTGACCCAAGTAAACTTCCTTAGTAAATGCCTCATGAGAATTAATTAAAAAAAAGTTTATAACCAGAGGAGGCTACAGTACAAATCGTCTAAAATGAAGCGTATATTACTGTGCCACGAAGAATTATATCATACGAACCGTCGAATGGCGAGAGGTGATTAGCTTACTAGTCACTTGCATACGCAGCGCTAAGCACATAATAATTAACATCGTTGATTAGTTACTACAGAATCTTTGCTACATGAGTGAGTTTTTAAAGGTTATTCAGATTGTTATCATCAACCTCACCTTTTTCTTTGTTGGGGTCGACTTCCAGTCTATCCACATGCAGCTGAATATCCGTATTTAACATGAAGCGTCTGCCCATCTTACTTCCAAAACCTATTAATTAGTTAATACGATACTTCTTTGTAAGACTGGTTGTCAGACTTTCGGGATTTGAGTACCCGAATTGGCATGAAAAAGATCTACAACTACGGCTGAGCGTACTTTCGAAACATCCATAACGAAATCAGTATCTAGATTTATCACGTATTTGTTTCCGATAATGAGGTCGAAGAGTAGAAAAACAATGTAAGCACAAATATTTGAAGACATTAGCGATAGCTTGTATAAGTTGGGCTAATGTGTTGCGAAGCATTGTTGGCTTGGCTCATTGCCCATAGAGGGGGAGTATTTAAGATTAAAGTGGCTAGATAATGCTGTTGATGAATCTTATAAACATGGAGCGAAAGATACAATGCTTGGTTATGATATCAGAACAGAATATGAAGTATCAACACATTTTCAATCATTACCTCTGACAATTGAAAAGCAAACCGTAGAAACGGACATTTACAGTGCTACATGGATATTCAAGCGCACATAGTAGGGAGCTGTTGGTAAAATGTAAAAAAGAAGCAAGATGGCGGCATTAGTTCCGAGTTTGGCCACGCGCTTAATGATCGTTGTATTCGAAATTCGAATCTAACGTACATTGCACTGTTCACATAAATCTACTCAGGTGTACATACCTATAAGTAGCCGGTACCTATCCAGTAGAAGCCTTTTAAAAAGTTATCACGAATAAAAACACAATAGTAATTGTTTTTAAAAAGGAACTAGGAAGTAAAAGGCCATAAAACACCAGTTTTAGCTGATCGTATCCAAGTGTGATGCCGTCAAATATGCATACAATGTGGGTTACATTACATCCGAGACCTTGAGAACTACGATTCGCATACTGTGCGTAATAAGTTTCTTTGCTGTGTTAATAAAATGCGATAATTCGACCTTACTTTAACACAGTGTTAATTACAATACCTATGTCAGCACTATTGATGCATACATCACGCCGATAATCCCTAAAGGGTTAGGTAGCAGAGGTGTAATTAGATATAGAACACACATTTCGCCAGACATATTTAATTACCATGTACATAGGTACCTAATTTGGAGCGAGTATATTGCAGTTGTCACACAAAAAGCGGTGATCAACAAAGATTTTATAAAAAAAAAAACGAGGATTCCGTGCAAACTTGCAACATAAACAGCCATATATTTTGACTACGTAGACTTAAAGGGTTGATTATTTCACAGCACAAATTGACCATAGGGTTGAATATACGGTTTTAATTTCAACTCAATATATCCACGCGTTCCCGAGATAAAAGCTCTTGACAGATAGACAGACGGACAACAAACTGATACGATAAGGGTTCCGTTTTTTCAGTTTGAGATACGGAATCCTAAAAACAGTAAGGAACAGCTGCAAACTGCCACAGTACGAACCAAATTTAAAATTGCCTCTAGCAACTGTATTCTGCATCTCGAAACTTCCATCCGTAAATCCAGGCGCACTGGAAACTTTGCCAATAAAACTACTAGGACTGCCGAAGTACCCAGGAGCCACTTCTGTTCAGTAAACAGCCAGCTCGTTCATTGTTTTTCAAAGTTTATTTTGCTTACCCTCTTGAGTGTGTTCGTGTTATGAACTCCATGCTTATTTTAGACTTCTAATGCTCTTTCAGCTGTTAACGTAGTACTTATCGTAAATTTATTAATAGTGACTGCACGCGATTATGTTTCTTAAGTTGGGATGATTTTAAGCGTTAAGTTTAGGTGTTTTTATTGTATAGTAATGGGATTTGCTATTTGCTGTGTGGTCTTGTACCTACTAACAATAGTGATCATACAGTCTATTTGAATTGTGTTACTTATTTGAAAAAAAAAATACCCAGTGAATAAGAATACATTTATTAAACCATAGTTACAACATTTTTCTTAATCTAACATCATTACGAATATCGGTAACAAGTTATACTTAAGTATGTTGACAGAATTAGAAAACAGTGGTTTCCAAACTATCTATCAAACTATTTTTCTTGGTTGCCGGAGTTGCAGTAATTCCTTTTAACTTCAGTAGTATTTTCAAGAGTCTTATTACTGTCATATAATACATTTTCGATTGCGCCAGATTTCGGTCTTTGTGCTTCATTTCCAAAGCTAGTTGAAAATTCAATGTTGTTTCTTTTTTTTATAAATGTATAAGATATTGCTATAAAGGAAAGTTCTAAGAAAACTAACATACCTATAAGATAATCTAAGCTTACTCGGCACAAGCGTCAGAAACAATACGGTACTTCATGCTACGGTAACCAGATGCTTAGAATACACTCTCCCACACCTTCCCATCATATTCCCATAACCTACTGATTCAGTATACATTATTCACTAGAACTGTATCGATTTGATACGAATTTGAGTCTAATTGCGTTCGATACAAGGTTTTTTTAGTGTAGGTTTTAAATCTAGAATACATGATGTGAATTTTGATGAGAATGAAACTAAATAGAGAGAGATAAGAATCTGTCTTCTAGAATCAATTTCAACGGCACAGCTTGCAAAAATTTGGATTCTTGAAAGATGTAAACAATGCTGCGCACAATGGCATTGGAACCATCTGTTTCTTTGTTTGTCACTGAATGACTAGCATGTGGGGTACAAACTACATTATTATAAGTTCTGTAGTTGGTAACAAATACGGGTTGTGCCGACCGCAAACATTCACAGATGTTAAAAGAATTAGAGATTTTGTGGTGAACAAAAAATAGAATTAATTGAATAGGATTGTCCGATAAATACCTATCTTAATTTGTTCAAAACACAATAAAAGATATTGAGAAAAACTTATTATTTTGAAATATAAAGGATTGCCCATTAGATACTAAATTAATTGAGATTTTATTGATTGGATTTATTTGTGAGATTTCGATTTCTAATACTTGAATCTGTTGTGCGAGTCATTAAAAATCTGCGATTTATGTCTGAGAGTTGAAATAATCATTTTGACTCTCCATCCATAGATGGAAAAAACAATACAAAATCAGGATGACACACAGTTTTTTGTTTAGTAAAATCTCGTTGAATTTTTTGAACTATTTAGCATCAGCAGGAAGATTTAGCATCTAATTTCCCTAAAAATATGCTTTAGGCTATCCTTACAGCTTTGGAATAACAAAGAAACGACAGAATACTTTACTAATATCCAATGCGAGTAAGCAGAACATACAAAACATCAGACTCTCTCGTTTCTCAACAATAGCTCGTCAATGCCTTGTCAATACTGCCTTCACACCATTATAGTATTGTGTCCATCGACAATAGTTACTGCACTACTGGTCTTCTCCGGAAGTGTCCGAGAGAGGCCTTGAATACTGCTCTTTCAATAGCTCTTCTTGGCAATGGTTTTCATATCCTGACTTACCTAAGTAAATGGTGATGTGTCTTTGCAGTTGCAGGACTTGTCTTTAAGTATGTGTAGGTTAACATCAATTTGTCTAAATCTTCTTCTTTCGTATCAACACAGTCCTTCTTGTAGTGAGAGAGCCTGTGGTTCAGCTGTGAAAAGGTTTTGGTTAGAAATGCTTTTGCTTATATTTTTCTAAACTGTTTATGACGAAGATTCCCTTGTTGGCCTAGTGATTGTAAGCGCGACTCCTGAGGATGAGAACCTGGGTTCGATTTTCAGGTCGGGCAAAGTGTTATTGGATTTTACCATCAGGAATTTCTTAGTAGCAGTTATGAAGGCTGGAAGGCAAAATGTGGGTATACCATTAGGTACACCTCTACCTACCTAACTCTTCGGGAATTACAGGCTCGATGTTATGTTATTTAAAACTAGTGTTAAAAGATGCTTAACGAAGTCAAGAGTGACATCGACCTCTGTACCGTTGCATACCTATAAGGAGAATGTTTTGCTTGTCACCATAAACAGCGATTTTTCACACCATAATTAAAAGTCATCACCATAATTTCCTGCCGGGGTTGCGGGTTGTTCGAAAGAGATACCGCGGCCCCGGAACGTAAAGGGCAAAAGAAGGAACGTGGGTGGGTTTTAGCCGGTAGAAGTCTGACACTCCCCCCGCTCCGCCTAGAGCGGAGGAAGTTATTTGATGATTTCCCACCCCAAAAAACAAAAATTACCATAATTTGGAAAAAGTATAGATTTATGTATTTAGGAATGTAAATTTTTAGTCCACTATCAACTTTTTTATGAAGCATTGAG
This sequence comes from Ochropleura plecta, assembly GCA_905475445.1. NCBI lineage: Eukaryota > Metazoa > Arthropoda > Insecta > Lepidoptera > Noctuidae > Ochropleura > Ochropleura plecta. Next base: position 10,698,074 of record FR997738.1, read on the forward strand.
AAATAATTGTGCTAGAATAAAGACTATTTTATTTAATTATAATTCTAGTAGTTATTTTTGTTGCACATAACGTTACCTACATAGTTTAATCAACAGATTGCCTAGATGACGAGTTCGTAGTAGGGCTTTCACACTTTAAAATTAACTCTTTACGTTTTTTTTATCATCATCACAATCAATTCACAAATCGATCATTAGGTACTAAAGCCCGTCACACACAAAAGGGAGTTGTGTTCGAGACTTTAATAAACGTTGATTACTTCTAAATCTGGTCCTTTTTCCGAGGATTTGTCCAAATCTTAAGGCTGATTGATTGATAACCATCAGAACGCAAGTCTAGAGTCTAGAAGAACTCCTGTATTGATAAATCTTTTTGAGGAATCATTTATTTCATTTAAGAAGAGCCTACGAAGCTGCTACTTACCTATATTTTATCCTCACATATTTCTGTAATCATAGCTAACATAGAAAGACTTTTCGCAGTATATGTCTTCTTAACTACATAACGGATTTAGGTACAGTCTTCATCATGATACAGAAAACTTATTCTAGAAGGTTTGTGTGTTAGCATTTTCATCGTGACCCAAAGAGGCGACTTCGTCCACTGTTTGTTGTTTGACAGCAATTTAGATGATTTCTTGAACGCCCTATAATTGTTTTATTTTAGTTTAAAGATATAGGTACTAAAATAAAACAATTATTATTTTATATAATTTAGCTTTCGCCCGCGGCTTCGGCCGCATTAAATTCGGGATAACACAGTTGAACTGATTTGCAGGTACCTGCCACCTGTAGTTTTTGCCCTAGCGCCTTATTTATTGTAATAGCCATTGCTAAGAGTGAAAGAGGGAAAAAAGGGAAAACTTAGCATTCTAAGTTTTCCCTTTTTTTCCCTCTTTCTCCGTCAATTTTTAGCTTTTAAAAAAAAATAGCCTATGTCCGTCTCCAGGGCCCCAACTATCTTTGTACCAAAATTTCATCAAAATTGGTTTAGCCATTAAGGCGTGCGAGCCATTTAGGAGAAAGAGTAAAGAAAAGGGGAGAGATAGATACATTTTGTTTGATCATCTCGCGGGTTAAAGTTAGCCGTTAGTTAGTTAGTTAGCGTTAGTCCAAAGTAACTATGCCACGCGGACCAAGCCGCGGGCGGAAGCTAGTTTGTTTAGTAAATAAATACTGATAAATGAATGGTATGTTTATTTGCAATGATATATGTAGCTAACATACGGGTTTCACTATATTATTTGTTTATGGCTATAGTCTAATGGTTTCAATATACCTATTTAGCATTCCATGTTCCTCTGCTAGTCTCATGCAGGTTTTCCCCACGATACGGTCACCATATTTCTGACCATCTCACTAGCCGAAGTCGAGAAGTACATATTTGTCCAGTCCTAAGATTCGGTCACTTGCATCATCATCATCTACCTAGCCTTGATCCTACTATTTTGGGGTCGGCTACCAGTCTAACTGAATACAGCTGAATAAGTGAATATCGGTATTTTACATGGAGCGACTGCTTATCTGTACCTCCACAACCCACAACCCACCACAAGGTTATTCGATAACTCCTTTTAAGACTGTTACCTGTTCTGCTACCTGTAACGACTGTCAAAAATCTACAATAGACAACCGGGAACAACTGCTGAACGTTCCTTCCGAGTTACGGCGGAAACTCTGTATCATCAGTTATCATCAATCTTTCTTTTACTAGCTGGCGCCCGCGGCTTCGCCCGCGTGATATCGAAAAAAAAAACTTATGTGTTATTCATCAAGTTTCGTTCGTAACTTGATGAAATTTGGCACAGAGGTAGATTATAGTCTCCAGACTATTCGTTCGTTCAGCCGTTTTGACGTGAAAGAGTAACAAACATCCATACATCCATTCATCCATCCTCACAAACATTCGCATTTATAATATTAGTAGGATAATCTGTTGCGCAATGAGACTTTTTTAATTACTAGATCGTTCCATGGTCTCATAATGTTCCGTTCGGAAACAGCTCGGTGGCAGTTTTAAAATTGAACTGTCGATATTATCGACTTTGCACTTTACCAGTGATTAATGAGAAAGCTATTGGAAACTTTGGATCTCATATTTTCTGATTTCAAGTAGAATAGAGCTAAATGACAGTAATTTGATTAGGTGATCATTAACTTGGGCCTTTCTAAATGATGATGTAGTGTATGGAAACTTGAAATACTAACACATTTTTTACGCAAATCAATCATCTCATTAACCAATTTTAGGCGCAATTAAGAAAAAAACCAGCCTAGAGCGAATTAGACTCGCGCACCGAGGGTTCCATACAAACTTGCGACATAAACGTCCATATCTTTTGGCAGCGTAAATTTCAACTCGTTATCTCCAGGCTTTCCCGAGATGAAGGGTCTTGACAGACAGACAGACGGACAACAAAGTGATCCAATAGGAGTTCCATTTTTTCCTTTTGTGGTGCGGTATAATTTTTTACGCTAAAAAGAAGTTTTTACAATCTGCTACCAGACTGCTGTATATTTTATATGACGTCACAATACGTCTTTGGATGACACTTTTAATAAATACTTCGCCACATTGTCATTAAAAATATATTACAGGATCACATCTGGTGCTTTGAGATCATACTTGACCTATAAAACTACGATAGACTAGTTTTTGCCCGCTTCGCTACGCTACTGTCGGATATTATTCCACGGGATTGTTTAAAATATAGCGTCACTTAATAATAATGTAAAAATGAAAAATCGTTTAACTAAACACTAGCATAATGGCCGCCTGTTGGGTGTTAATACTGATAACGATTTCAATAATTACACAACTTAAACTGGTGAAAGGATTTTTGAAAGTCGGTTCAGTACTTTAAGAGAATACTTTCTATAAACAAACTCAAAAATTTTACCTTTTTGTAATATTAGTGTTAAAAAGACTTGCCATCTGTTAATATTCCACATTTAAATAGAACTGTCATCCCATTAAATAACGTTCTCACGAAGTCACGACACCATACGATATTTTATAATTTTGTATTGTAGCTGTACCCGAAGTTTCACCCGCTGCTCAGCACATTTTTCTGAGAGATTCTCAATCTTACCTAATACAAATGTAAATTTCAAAAAAATAAGTCAAGCCGTTTCGGAGTAGTATGGCAACTCAGCTGCGTGTCGCGGGTTCGATCCCCGTATGGAACAAATATACTATATGTAGGTATGACCTACAGGTAGTTGTTTCGGGTCTGGCTGTTTGTGTATGTGAGTTTAAATGTTTATTGACGCACCCACGACACAGGAGAAATTCCTAGTGAGAGGCAACGTTTTATAAAAAAATAATGATATCATAGCATACAGGGTGTAAACGAAGCCGTCAACCATGCTTTCTGTACATTTAAACCAAGTTACCCTACGCAAAATATATTGCTGAAAAACTACTTTTTATTTTGGTGAAATATCAGGTTTTTGGTAGAACTCCACGTTACGCACTGAAAATATTATGCTGATGGATGCATTCTATAGTGCAGCAGGGAAGCATTACATATAGCATTAAAAACTTGGATGAAAAATTTGGAACTCTGAGCCGCTAGAAGGTTCCCAAGAATGAGCTAGAACAAAAAAAAATACTGCTATGACTTGGTGAACAAGTAAAGTGCCTTACGTCTTCGTTGAACGTATTTTTATCGGTGGGGTGAGAGGAGGGCGTAGTGTCAGACTTTCAGACTTTTACGGACTTAAACCCATCCATGTACTTTTATTCTTTGTGTTCTGGCCACGGTATCTCTTTCGAACAACCCGCAACCCCAGCGACTTTTACACCTTTTGTCATCTTAATTTTCTTAGACCCAAAGTTGTATCAATTAAAATTAGTATTGTTCCTGTAGGTTTTTCATACAACAAAAAGAAGAAGCATCTTCCAGACTCAAAAGCATAAATCAACCAATCAAAGCTCAAGTCTTAGTATTTTCTAGGAGCACTCAATATGCATATCAGCGATATTTTTCTGCACACGATATGACCCATACATATGCCCCATACATATGCTGGCTAGACAGTCTTGCGACATGTTTTATAAAGTAGTTCTGCACATGCGACGCGATAGGCATGCACGTGTTTGTCACATACATTGCGGTATATAATCTACCAGACCTATTGTTGCTTTATTTCTACAGGATTGCAACTTTGAACCCTGATGAGACAATTATAGGGTTCAAAGTGTAATCTCTGTATGCGGCGGTTCAAGAGTAATAATACATGTTGACTTAAAAATAGGTTGATTTCTCACATCATGACAAACAAAGACAGGTCCAAAATAAATTATGAAAAATCGACTACACAATTTTCGTTCTAAATATTTTTTTAATGCAAATGTGAACAGACCGTTTTCGACCGTTCTATTGACGCAGTTGAAAGCTAAACATCTCTGCAAAAATCTATCACGTTTGTATCTTTTAGTTTAGTCAAATTACAAATAAAAAGTCAAAGCTCACATTAGTCTAAGAGGCCGAGGCGATCTCCTTAAATTCTTATTCACATTGATATAAGTAGTTTCACTTATAATACCACAAGAGCTTCAAAATTATCGGGTATTTCCCGATAGGTTCGTTGCAAACAAATGAAGGAGTCAAGTTTTTCAGGTTAAAAAATCACGAGCGCGAAGCGCGAGTGATTTTTCCTGAAAAACTTGACGATTGGCCAATAGAATTGCACAAACTCCAAATCGACTCATTTTCATGCAAAATCTCCAATTTTCACAATTGAATTCAACCTGTCAGTTTGACGTGTGGTTAATTTGACTGGATCATGTTTTGTTTTTTATATATAGCAACGACCAGAGAAAATTTTCAAAAAATTATCAGTATAATACCATGTAGGTTGTACCACGTGACGTCGAATGGTGCAATTCTATTGGTCGATATTTGGGTCGGAAAAATAATCACCATTATTTAGAACACTAAATCCTGAATCTTATGTGTACAACACATTGCTATATATAACTAAGTAAGTTAGCATAGAAATCTTGGTTAACTCTACCCCAAGAATCCGCTAAGCTAACCCAGTTCTGATCGTGCGCAGGTAATGGCACAGTGTAAAGATCTAGCCACGACTGAGCGACCATCTGGCTTGATGGACTTATTATCTGTCACAGAATTGCGATAAATGAAACCACGGCTATCTTCCACGGCCGTGTTGAGTCTAATGGTGTAACTTTAAGTGGGTATATCGTAGGCAAATAATTAGTTAGCTTGGATAAATGTCAGTGGTTCAGCATGCCGAGGGTTACTTATGTTTAGTAGCGAAATTGAATTTAGATTTGATTGTTGATATCGACGTTGATCGTACACCAAGTGCACTAAAAGACAATGGTTCTATGCTCCCTGTAATCAAATCTACCTGAAAGTTAAAAATCTCTTTTCAAAATCATATTTATCATTTATCTTATCCAATTTAGCGGAGTGAAATCCCTCAGACTTTCACTGACTAAAACCCATACATGTTCCTTTTTTGCACTTTGTGTTCCGGTACCCCGGTATCTCTTTAGAACCAACCCGCAGCCCCAGCACCTAAATGCGGGTGCCTAGCCAATTTTGAAGATGCAAAAAAGGTTTTACAATCATCTTTGTTCATAACAATTGACACAATAATCCCATAAAAAACGGTTCCTAATAAGACGATAACAATTCACAACACACCATCGATCTCTTCCGTTGCACTCAAGACAACTGCGCCAAAACGGTGTTAGCCGAGTACGTGCGCCGGCGCAACGAACGGCGTGAAATTATAAATTTCTTATGTACCCACTAATGATAGGGGCATGTCTGCTATTGTGATGCTCTAATACGTCCGATATGAAAGCAGTATTGGGACTTAACGGTCACAGTGATGTTACGATAGGTAGAAAGGTACAGTCAGCAGCAGACGCATGTGAATGTTAGGTTATAACGTACGGCTTAGGTTGGGTGTGTAACCCAGCCGCCGCGGAGGACGTTCAGGGCGTAGAGCGCCACGAGGACTCCCGGTCACCGTACAAGCGGGTCTATGGACGATGAGCAATGGGTAGCTCACCGTCCGTCTGTCTATGCGCACAAAATATAAAAATATACACACAATAATAAAGCACTTAGCAAAGCTTAAAGTGTGATTTTTTCCTTTGAAGTTACGATTGCACTTAAGTATAAGGAGAATGATGACCATTCTCCTTCCCTTATCCCAATTTATTTGTGGTCGTCATAGCACGTCTTCTTCTTCTATTATTATCTGGTTCATTCCATGATCTGGAGCGAGAGGGAATGGGAAGCGGTCACCTCCTTCTGCAAAGCAGTCATGCTAGCAAAGGGGGTGGCCGGGCGTTTGAGAGAGAGAACCTCAAACCAACCCAGCCACTGCGGGGGTCTCGCGAGACGACTCCCGCACACCGTAGATGTGGGCCTGTGTGAAATGGGTAGCTCACCGTCCGTCCGTCTATTGACGACAGGCCGTGTCGACGGCGCGTTAGTGTTCCACGCGCGTCTCAAAGAGATGTCACCAAAAAAAGCAGTAACCTCGTTTCTTGCCATATCATCCTTCACACAGTCAGTTCATCATTTCCTTGATCTTCCTCTCCTCTTATAGACAGCCACATTCATACTCAACACTTTCGTCATAAACTTCATAAAATTCCAATCCCTAAAACAGAAATAAATCCTTACCTACTAATATTATAAAAGCCAAAGTGAGTTTTTTGTATGTTTGGTACGTCTTCACGCCTAAATGGCTAAACCGATTTTGATGACTTTGGTACAGATATAGTTCAGACCCTGGAGACGGATATAGACTAACATTTTTTTTTAAGTGAGAAATGAGGGAGAAAGAGGGAAGAAAAGGGAAAACTTAGCTTTGCTATTACAATAAATAAGGCGCAAGGGCAAAAACTACACGTAGCAGGTACCTGCAAAACAGGAAAGGGGAACTGTGTTACCACGAATTTAACGCGAGCGAAGCCGCGGGCAAAAGCTAGCAAATAAATAAAAAGTTGCTACTCATGTGAAGACTTGACAGTGCTTGGAACTGTACTTACCAGTATTCGATGGTTGCGCGTGAAATCAAAGACAGAGGTCATGTCTCATGACCTGAAGATGTTACTTATAAGGTTTTTTGTGGACGCATATTAGCTTTGACATAAATTTGTCAATTTACGTTTGAAAGTAAAAATCTAAGCAGACTAAGCAGTCTAGAGACACTCATTATCGGCATAGCGTCTTCAAACTACGTTGGGGTCGGGTTGCAGACTAACTGGATAAATCTGAATACCAGCATTTTACACTAGCTGGCGGCCGCGGCTTCGCCCGCGTGATATCGAAAAAAAGTATCCTATGTGTTATTCCAGACTATAATCTACCTCTGTGCCAAATTTCATCAAGATCCGTTCAGCTGTTTTGACGTGAAAGAGTAACAAACATCCATACATCCATCCATCCATCCTCACAAACATTCGCATTTATAATATTAGTAGGATAGGATGGAATGACTCTAATGTCTAACTGTCTCCTCGAGGTCAGATAGACAGTGGGTTATATGATACCCGTTTTGCAAACCCCTAGAAAGACTAGAAGCATAAAATAAATAAATAAAATAAAATAAATAAATAAATATCTTGGGACAACTCACACACGGCTATCTGATCCCAAGCTAAGCAGAGCTTGTGTTATGGTAACCAGACAACTGATATACATACTTATATAATTTATAAATACATACATATTTTAGATAAATCACACCCAGACACAGAACAAACAATCATGCGCATCACACAAAGTTTGTCCTGGGTGGGAATCGAACCCACGACCTCCGGCTCAGCAGTCAGGGCCACTACCCACTAGACCAACAGGCCCGTCAAAAAAAAATGCACAAGAGTTAGTTTCTTTTAAAACAAAAGTGGCGATAACAAAGAAAGAACGTTTGGAAAAGCGTCTAAAGCCCCGTTCCAATAAACAAAAACGAGTCGTTTCGCTTACGGATAGTAAGGTTTTGACATAAGTCTCATAGAACTTATGTCAAAATACTACCATCCGTAAGCAAAACGAGTCGTTTTTGTTTATTGGAACGGGGCTATAGAAGTTTTCATAATTTTTGCCACAAGGAAAACCTCAGCGGACATGAAAACTTGCAATTTTAATTCGGAGTGCATTGAACTTTAATTTTCCTGCTAGTCTAGTCCGTTTTTAAGTCAACACACTGATTTTAAATTGGCAATAATCGGTTGTTGTTTTTTTAACAATGAAATAAAATTATTATCTGACTCAGTTTAGAATCAATAGCACATTGACCTGTTTGAATTTTAAATCTAGCTTTAAATCGCTTTTAAAGCGGTTAATAAAACCCATGATTTACTCCTCGGTCTCTGCAAATTATAGCAAGCATTTTTAACTTTACCGTGAATGCCCTGGAAGTCTATTCAATCCAAACGTAAAGGAGGCTTCAGCGTAAATTGGAAGGCTCTCGAAAGAGTTCAGAATCCAGGACGCGGTAACAGGCAACTTCCTGGACAGACCGCAGGCCGTCCTTCCGCCCCTGAAGCCATTACAAATTCTGCTTATCTCAAATTCAACTGTTAATAAAAAGTTCTCTTCCATAAATAAATAAAAGCAGTGACGGACGTATTTTAAATTCTGTCAACTTCGTATTTTGAAATATGGCAACATTCTATTTTTAATCAGCCTTCTGTCGCAACATGTTTCATTAAAAAAACGGGATATGCAATTCTGAATAGCCAGCAGCATTTGCTGTGACTACGTCGAAAAATTTCAGAACACGAAAATTGTTAATTTCACAGTACATGCACAGTTATTATTTTTACGCCAGGTGTACAAAGCTTTAATTTGGATCACTGTGTAACAAAAATATCGTGTCTATAAAAAATCGTTTGGCGACGTGTTTGTTCTCATTTACGAATATAGTAATTCCTTTTTCGAATTTAAACATGTTCTTCTAACTAAAGTAACACCTGCGATTTGGCCCCAAATGACCAAAAAACGCTTTGCTTTATTAGGAGATTACCTTTTGAGTCAAAACAATGAGATTCAACAAATAGGTGAGCTGGTGACATACGGTGACTAGGGTGCAGTTTATACTGTTGCCATTGTCTTCTCGAATTTTGTCAAAACAAAAAGGATGATTCTAGGAAGTGTGTCTGTCTGTGTAGTCCACACTGTCTCTTCTTTTAGGTAATCCCTGTTACGAGGTTTCGTCGAAAAATAATAATGATATAATAATAATAATGTGCGTGTCTTGGGTTTAAACTCGAGACGTATTAAGTTGGCAGTCTGATGATCACACCACTAGACTTTCATTGCTACCGCTGTGCCTTTTAAAAGCAAATAAACCTAGCTTTTATTGTTAAATCTGACTAACAATGCCTTCGGAATCTACCATTAGACATGTGAAATACGTTGAATAGTTGAGCATATTGCTCAGTAAATGGATGGACGTGTGGCGGCCAGGTGTCAGCCACGCGTTCAACTGACGTGCAACCGACCGTAGACTGTAGGGTCGCCATCTTTTTTGATGATCGAGGACAGACTGTTTTGCTAGGGTCATGTAAAATTAAATCCTACTTAATATTATAAATGTGAAAGATTGTGAGGATGAAAGGAAGTTTGTTACCCTTCACTTAAAAACTACTAAAAGGATTCGGATAAAATTTGGCACACAGATGGTTTATAACCTGAAGTAACATAAATGACACTTTTAATCCCGGTAGATCGATCTGGGGGACAATAACCATTTGGCAAGTTCGAGGTTGAATTTGAATGACAGCTTTCAAAATTACACAAAACCAATTGAAAAGCCGTTTGGCATCTCAAAAATTCATTTCATTGACAATGTTTTGGTTAATTTATCATTTGATCTTGGAGAGTATTAGTACGTACGCACTGTTATTTAATACTGGCCATGAAGAAGTTTTTTTTTATACATAAGGAAAATAAATGCATCTACAATGTGTAAATAGCGCCAACCGATCGCGAAGTTTCTTGCATAATACTTATCGAGTAAAAACATAATACTTGACCGTCTAGACAATTGTTTGTAATAAAATATGCTTATTCCTTTGAAATTCACAAAGCCTTTAAAATACTGATTTATGTAAACATAGGTATTGTCTACCTAGAGTTATATATTTTACTGTTGTATCAGCAATAACATGATTTAACACTTATATTGTGTATTCGGTTTCCCTCCACCTTTTTTTATAGACGCCTGTTTAACGGAACAGTTTTTTTAGGTGCGTCTTTTTGCCATATTTTAAAATAACCATACATCTGCATTTCCTATTTTCCAATGTATTCATCATCATTATTTTCCTACCCTTATCCGATTCTTCTTGGGGTCGGCGCAACACGTTTTCCATTCTCCTCTGTAAATCGTCACGGCATTATTTACTCCTTTCTTCTAGCATATCATTCCATATCAAATTATTTATTAACACCAGCTGTATTATGTACACTTTCCTATGATCCACAATAAATATGATTTGATTTGATTCCTCACACCTAATTATTTTTTTATTTTCAGTTGACCTATATTTTGCCTATTATCTTAGTCCTATGTATAAGTGGCAAGCCTGCCTTTATTGTGCTGCTACTGTGAAATTCCGAATCAAGTTTTGGTTATAACCATTTATGATTCGTTCCGCTTCGAACTTGTCTTACTCATCGCTACAGACAACAGACCAGTAAAGAATTGTTTTGTAAAACCTACCGAGCTAGCTCACTAGCAAAAACCTGTTTAATTATATCTAATGGATTTTCTTAACCATGCTGATATTGACTCCATACTCATGACCGCTCGTACCGTGAAGAGTAAACTAATGTCAAGGATTTTACACCTAAACCAATTCTTGGGATTGTTTTGGTTCGTAAATTGACTAGAAATTGGCGTTTATTTTATTAAGGATATTTATGTGTGTTCTTAAAGATATGTGCAAAAGTTTGGGAATGCCTTGTGACAAGTCAATAAATAATTACCTATCTAAAAACCAGCTGATTCTAAACAAATTAAAACCAATCAATCTTAAGAAAACTTATCAATCAATTCCAATTTTCTTTGGTTGTTTTATAAGTAACATTGTCACCAATAAATTAGTTTCTTCTCAATACATGTTTGATTGAATTTTTTACCTGCTTTATTAGATGAAAATATTTCGTACGGTTAGTCTTAAACAGTATTATATTAATGTCATTGCAGTGTGGAAAAAAGACAGAGTTATACAGGATGTCTAGTGCAATTTAATCTTAATTGAAGCAATACTTCTTCGAAATCATGGCCGCAGTACAGTAACTATGGCTTGCACTTGGTTTCAATGTTTGACATTTCTATGTTAAACGGTCTCGCTTAGTCCCTGAAGTGTGGTTAACATATTTCTTGTGAACAGCAGTTGCACAAACCCTTCACGGTGGCTGAATGTGTAAAGGCACGCCAGAGCACGAAGATATGCGCTGCATAAATAATATTTTTAAATGTAAATGACCTTTTCATCAAAAGTTATAGCATAATCAATTAAACTGGAATATCTATGCATTAAGGTGCTAAGTACCTATTTAGTAATCATTGCAAACTGGATTATTCTGGCCACCCAAATACGATATATTATTCTAAAATGCTATGCTCGTCAGAACAATATAATATAATTATATTATTTATACAAGTTAAGTAAATTATAAATTCCAGGATTCGCCTGGCATATTTGTGCTCGTGGTTTCTTATATGAGAAGATTTCTTTTAAGTAAATAAAATGCGGTACCGGCTAAAATTCTTCAAAGTTCGATTGAATCTGTTCCTTCTAGACAAGCACCATATAAAATTCTCCTGCAACCTGGTTAGACTGGAAGCCGACCTAATATAGTCGAGAAAAAGCTAGGCAGATGATGAATATTTCGAATTTGAGCAACAATAGAAAATGATGTTAATGTCAGTTTACAAGACATTAATATTTTAAGGCTTGTTGTTAAGTGCATCTACTTCTGAGTAGAATTGCATAAACCCTTCACGGTTGCCGACCACATTTGAAGGCAGAAGATGTATTACAAATGTTGCCATTGTAAAATATTGTTGGAGAGTTTCAAACAGCGCTAAGTAACTATTGTTTTGTTAACGTTATTGTTACTTGAAACTATGTTTAAGTTAGGGATATGTAAACAAAAAGTTGACTTAGTTATGTACTTTGAGAAAATAATAATACCTACCCAAGAATGATGTATAAAATTTTCGAGTGGTAATAGTCTAGTCAACAAGTGCTTTTTTAGTCAAAACTTTTTAAAAGGCTCGGAAAAATATGGTTGAGGGCTCATTCGATTCGGGATCGAATCTAGAAAGTTTTTGAAAAAATTCAAGACCCGCTCGAAAAAATTGCAAAAGTTATTAACAAATTAGTAAACAAAAAAAAAGGGGTTTAGTTTTTTTGGTATATCTCGAAAACTATTTGATATATTTTGATTTTGAAAAAAGATTCAAAAAGAGGAGAAAATTTCCTAAAAAAAACTCCCAACTTGCGAAATTGTAGGACCAATATTAAAAATTTTACAGGGAGCTGAAAATACGCCTGAAAACGGGTACTCGGGTTTCCGCAAGCCACGCCCCCTTCGAGCGCTTTAATGAAAAATATTATTTAAACATATTAAATGTTGATATTAAAATTTGAAAAAATTCAGACATGTACAGGACAAATTAAAGAATGAAATGCCGTAGAAAAAATATTTTTATCGCAATGTTATAAAATGTTATCCATAAATTAATTAACAATTTCTTCCGACTGGGCTATAAACATTGCAAGTTGCATAATTGTTAAACCAGAAATCTCAATTTTTTTTCCTCTCGTGGAGCTATTCTTCAAAGATTAAAGAAAGGATTTCCGTTGAGTAAATAAAAAAATTATTAATTTTCGATTTGTTATTAACAAATTACCTAGGCGGCAAATTAAATATTTAAATAAATGTTACAAGAATTATTTTTTTTTCCAATGTCGATGATCATTCGTTTTTCTATCAATAAAAGTTACCTAAAAATATTTTTTTATAAATTTTAATTCTTTTTGTTTATAAAATTGTTATAAACAAATAGATTATTTATAAGATAATTGAATTGTTTTTTTGAAAATAGATTCCTCGTAAAAAATTATGAATTTTAAGATAAAAAACGATCCTTAAAAAAAAAAATTTATTGCTAAAAAACCGTTTTGTTAATTAACAATTTTTTTTTACCACTTGTTAATAATATTAAGGTACGCTTTTTTTTTAAATATCATTATTTATTATCTTCCTTAATAATCAAAAAAAATATTTCGTTTTTTTATAAATTTTCATTGTTTATGTATAATTTTTTTAGAATTCTTTACACTAAAATAAAACCGACCAATTACCTTTTTGCAAAAAAAAAAAAAAATTTATATTTATTATCGAATTAATTTTTTTTTCCGCAAAAAGGTAATTGGTCGGTTTTATTTTAGTGTAAAGAATTCTAAAAAAATTATACAAAAAAAAATTAATTGTTTATAACAAATTGTTTATTTAATAAACAATGAAAATTTATAAAAAAACGAAATATTTTTTTTGATTATTAAGGAAGATAATAAATAATGATATTTAAAAAAAAAGCGTACCTTAATATTATTAACAAGTGGTATCAAAAATTGTTAATTAACAAAACGGTTTTTTAGCAATAAAAAAAATTTTTTAAGGATCGTTTTTTATCTTAAAATTCATAATTTTTTACGAGGAATCTATTTTCAAAAAAAAAAATCAATTATCTTATAAATAATCTATTTGTTTATAACAATTTTATAAACAAAAAGAATTAAAATTTATAAAAAAATATTTTTAGGTAACTTTTATTGATAGAAAAACGAATGATCATCGTCATTGGAAAAAAAAATAATTCTTGTAACATTTATTTAAATATTTAATTTGCCGCCTAGGTAATTTGTTAATAACAAATCGAAAATTAATAATTTTTTTATTTACTCAACGGAAATCCTTTCTTTAATCTTTGAATAATAGCACCACGAGAGGAAAAAAAATTGAGATTTCTGGTTTAACAATTATGCAACTTGCAATGTTTATAGCCCAGTCGGAAGAAATTGTTAATTAATTTATGGATAACATTTTATAAAATCGCGATAAAAATATTTTTTCTACGGCATTTCATTCTTTAATTTGTCCTGTACATGTCTGAATTTTTTCAAATTTTAATATCAACATTTAATATGTTTAAATAATATTTTTCATTAAAGCGCTCGAAGGGGGCGTGGCTTGCGGAAACCCGAGTACCCGTTTTCAGGCGTATTTTCAGCTCCCTGTAAAATTTTTAATATTGGTCCTACAATTTCGCAAGTTGGGAGTTTTTTTTAGGAAATTTTTTCCTCTTTTTGAATCTTTTTTCAAAATCAAAATATATCAAATAGTTTTCGAGATATAACAAAAAAACTAAACCCCTTTTTTTTGTTTACTAATTTGTTAATAACTTTTGCAATTTTTTCGAGCGGGTCTTGAATTTTTTCAAAAACTTTCTAGATTCGATCCCGAATCGAATGAGCCCTCAACCATATTTTTCCGAGCCTTTTAAAAAGTTTTGACTAAAAAAGCACTTGTTGACTAGACTATAACACTTTAATGTTGACTTTTTAAGGAAATGCTGATCCTTCCGTCAGTGGCGAATACTCAAACCGAGTGAGACAATTAAAAAAAAATATGCTGATCCTGACAATCGTCAAGGTAATGGAAATTAAAATTGCTTCAAAGGAAATATTCCATAATACTTCAAGTTGTCGATTGATGATTCTGCTATTAGTAATAATTTCTGATTATTCTTACAGTTAAATAGGAACATGCCTTTTCATTATTCTCACTTCAAAATCATGCCAGTGGCTCATAAACTTCAAGCGTGCCTGTATTCAATTACACACCTCGTATATTCCGCTAGTCTCTCCAATGCTCCATTTCAAACAACGTTAGACGATTAGCCACAGTCGAATTGGCGCGTGTTCTCCGGACGACCATAGAGATTAGTATACATAAACGATGAGTCACCATAGACTAAAGACACACTTGTGATACCCGACGCCACAGCACTCTTGAAGACTGCTGCATTCATTTAAATGTGCTTTGACCGCGCGAAAAACTGTTTTTACACTAAAAATTAACAAATTCCGAATGAAACAATTGATACGATTTACAGTGAATGAGCGGGACAAATGAAATGTGTTTGTCAAAACGAAATAAAAAAGGTGAACACTTTTTGGCGCGGTATGGCGAATATTTGATCTAATTTTAAATCTATGGATTGTGCATTATATTCGCGTCATCTGGTGTGGAGTGTCTCAAATCTGTTTCCCGCTTTATTGAATGATGGTTAGTGGACTAAACTGGCAATGTTTACAGTTTTAAAAGATGTAAGTGCAATAAAATAGGTTGTTTACGTCTAACTCCTTCCGGGATAACGAGTATGTGCTTTCTGATTTATTATGTCATGTGTTCATCTTTTGACGACGGATGACCACCGTTCACCATCATTGATTTTTAAGGACTGTCGCTGAGTTGAGTTTGTAGTGAAGGAAAGAAAAAAAATGTGATTTGGAAATCGAAATTGTGATTTTCCTACTTTTCAGCTATTTTTTAAATTAATTTTGATGTGAGGTTCAAGGCACTTAAATTGTTTCTCGGGGACTTAGTCGAGCTGCATTGTTCGGCGTTTCTCTGGTGGTTTCGAGTTCGCGACAGTTAAGCCCAGGCTTTTAGGAGTTGTAGCGTTTTGGGAATAGTGTGGCGAACTTGTCTTTCAATTGGCTGGTTTTTTTTTCACACAGGTAGGGTCATTGAGTAACAAACTTGCAATCTCAATACTACATTTTTTTTCTGACAATTTAATCATATCATCGCATAATTCACTTTTATAAAACGACGAATATCTAACATGACCAATGAAATAACTAACCAATGGATTACTTACTTGAAAAATTCCTTCTGAATCGTGGATGCGTTTACAAACAACTAGACTCACATATACAAACAGCCAGACCCGGAACGTGCGGAGTCCGAACCCGTAACACGCAACACAGCAGTCGATCGCTCAGCTACTACGCCAACCGTCGAATTCTTTGTCTTAAAAGTCTATTACAAAAGTGTGTCTTAATATATTTGGATACCCAACTACATACAATTTTACGAAAACCAATGGCAGTATCAGGTATCGTGCCCTAGAGAATACGATATAGGTAAAGTGTCCACCAAATATTCCTACTTTGGGTTTGTGTTAACGAAATCCTTACATATTCTAGTTCTATGAAATATTAATTTGATAAAAAGGTCGAAGCTACGAAGTTGACTAACCAAACACGGTGTATTTTGGTCAAATACAAAACAATATAGAAAGACTAGTTGTTGCCTGCGACTTCCCATTCTGCCTATCTGGCAATTTTTTATATTCATAGATGATGTATTTCTGTTGCCGCTATAATAACAAATAAAGATATATTTAAGCGTTTTTGTAGAATACTTTTTGCGTGAGTCCGACTCGCACTTAGCTGTTTTTTTATCTCTCGATTTATTTTCTCTCTCTATGGTAGCATTGGTATTTATTTCATAGCGTGCAATTCATACCGCATAGAAATTCAAAATGGCTGGCGTGTCAACTCGCGATAAAATATATATCTCTAATAAATTGGTCTAAATAGTTCAGCACGCTAGTTTTAAAGGCAATTGACCTAACTGTATTTCTGTTATTATGCTGTTTTATGATATATGGTTAAAAAAACAGTTCCTGGTTCTAGTAAGTAATGATTTGAGGTAAAACCTCCAAGAATTCCAAGGGTACCGGCTGATTTGGTTGATTAGGCTGGCATTGACAATTCCAATTTCAATTTTTCACAAACTAGTCTACCAGTCCGTTTGAATCAATTTTGATTGGCGCCAATTTCCGTTTATATAATTAAAAAAGATTTTATGTAATTATCCAGCTATTACTTAGAAAGATATTTAGAAACCAAATAATTACAGGTTATTAGCACGTAAACATGATTAAAACAGTCATAACTGTTAGTTTGATGCGTTTAATTGATTTCACAATGCTTAGGAACAGTTAGTAAATATGAAATTAAATTCGCAAAATCGACTCTTTTGTGCAACACTACATTTGTTGCAAAATAGATATAAGTTTCTAGATCAGACACGCGTATTGCACTTTATATGACGTGCAAAACTCTTGAAATAAACTGCTGATCTCAAATTGACATTAGACAGTTAGTCTATCAATTTTCCTGACTAATGGCGTTAATAAAATACTGCAAATGTATCACAAAATTAATGTTTAATCAATTCTGAAGTAAGAACTGATCAAACAAAAATGATTTAGGTACTGTATCTTTTAAAATATTTTATGTACCTTGAGTCCACGAGGACTCGTTCATTTTCAGTTTTGATTTACGAATGCTACTTAACAAGTTGGCGTGTGACACTCTTCGATCAAAAGTGACACTAGACAAAACGATCTGTTACCAAGTAGTAACAAGTATTAGATTACTATTCGTCTCTCACTCGTAAATATTTGAATGTCTTTGGCCTAGGCCTTTTTTAAATCTATCACAAAAGCTTCCTCAATCGATCCCAGTTCATCCACCACGGTTTTTTGTGATTCTCGTCAATTTTCAATCATATTCGACCAAATTCATTGTACCAGCGGATTAAATTCGCAGCGATTTTCCACACTACCCGTGGTCGAAGCAGGCTCGTCTGTCTCAGCGGTGAGACTTTGGGAATTACTGTCTTTTTGTTTTCAACTATCATCCTCCTTATTAATATTATAAGTTTTAATTGTATGTTAGGTCTATCTGTTACCTTTCCCTGTTACGGCCAAATGAATTTGAATGTATGACACTAAGGACATAAAATACAGATTTACTTATGGTGGCTTCGGCTCCACGCAGGTGAAGCTACGAGTAATAGTGAGGTTAATTATAAACCTTATTATACCTTTAGTCTCTTGAACTTTGTAAAACAATCCCATAAACGTCAGAACCCAAGATTGGAATTGACAAACTATAAATTGACAATCAAATAATTTTATAATAAAATTCAACTCTAAATTTTTCCCCTCCTTAAAAAAGTTCAACATTTTTTGCAACGATCTAGCTCCGTCTGACTCCAAAGCGCAGTGAGCACTTATTTCAGAGAAATTCATGAAAAGAGTAAAAAGTAGTCTGGCACCGAGTCGTCGATCGCTCCCATCCCTCCGTCTGGCTTACGCTTTGTAGTAGTTTTTTATTCTTTTTTATGAAATCTAGGCTCATTAAAATTGCTACTTTTATACGAGTGATGGTAGGACAAAAAGTACCTAGCAATTAATAAAATCATTCTTCTACTAAGGAGTAAGTATCATTTCATTGACTCAGCAACCCGGAGTGAGAATTTTTGCTTTTTTAATGGCAATACCTATTTCATGAGAGTATTAAATGTTGACCGATTCTCAGACCTACCATTATTGATAGGCTACACCTTGGTAAAACCAGTTTTCATATATCCCGGAATTCTACTGTTGTGTTTGCATTTGAGATTTAGTTTGCTGCGTATTGTTTGTGTTATTGTATCAGGCGATATGAGACCACAATTTTTTGTTCAATATGCAATTTGTCTTTACCAGCCATTAACTCCATTCCCATTGAACTCCTTTCGGAAACAGTTAACACGTCTCTTAAGAGGTTACGACGCAAATTGTTGCCATTTGCCACTTATTCAATGTTATTGGCACGCATTGTATTACAATCAGTGCGTTGACAGCCATGAGAAAACCGCATGGAAATCGGTTCAGTAGTTCAGGGAACGTTGGCCATTCTACAGATTGCTTCTCTTTGTTTTTTTTGCCTTCGAAGAGTGTTAGTTCAATTTTGTTATATGGATATTGTCGTAATTATAGGTATTGCTGTTTTGTATTTGATTCGTGATCGGGATGATGAGTCATGCTTGGAAGCCATGTTTTATGACTTCCAAAACTAACTATAGTTTTGATTTGCAGATAGTATGTTAGGACTTGTTTTAAAAGTGTTCTGAAATAGTAAGAAACGTGTACATGATGACGTTTAGTTTTGGTTTATTTTTGTTTGATTCTTGGAATCAAGCAGCTCTTTTATCTACCACACGATTGCCTATATCTTCACATTTCCGGGTAAAGGCGTTTCTATATGGGGTTGGCTTTTTCGTTATAGCGCCAAAGTGGAAAACATTCGACTCCCAAGGGATCCCATTGTATCTCATATCTCATGCACCGAACTATTCCTGATTTAAAACCGTCTTCGTCCAACGTCCATTTGATGCATTATATCTACTTCGTCTCAGAAAATCTCTAAAATCATTGCTATTTACTGGCTATAATCGCACAGGATAAACCCACTGACCAGATTGGGCTAAAATATGGCATGCAGTAGGGCTATTCTCTAAGAATACAGAGTCGAGCGTAGCGCCGGCCCCAGACGACTCTCTATGAAATTTGACGCTGCGGCAGCGCTAAGCTCGACATATTCTTCGAGAATATTCCTACCTATGATAACTATTATGAAGACAGTCATCCGCTAAGAAAGGATTTCAAAATTAACCCCTTACTGGATGAAATAAGGGTTGAGAGTTTGCATAAAACTCCGTCACCAGAAGAAGCTGGTGCTCTGCCTGTGATGTCATAATACTCTTGGTTCTTGTTTAGCTTTGTAAACAGTAACTTCTAGCGGTGCATAAAGCGCGGAGAATTGCCTCTCCGTGACGGTCGCTAATCTTAATTTACTTGATTACCAAAGCATGAAAATTGACGTCTGATTGACTTAATTGCTTGTCACTATTAAGTTCGTATTTGTTTTTTGAGACCAGTATTACAGTTGTCAATTTAAAATTTTGATTTTAAAACTAAAAAACCCAACCACCACCTATGTAGCTACCACCACGGATCTGTCGTTGGCTTCATTTTTGAAATTAGAAAGATTGAATACTTTTTTAAGTTCGTTGTCCCTATTTCTGTGTGGACCAGTTTATTTTCGACTAGCACTGTCTAACGGTTTCACCCGCTGCTCAGCTCCTAAGTGCTATAGAGCCACAAATATCGTGGTTTTGTAATGGTAAAAGAATTTTCAATATTGGTTCAGTAGATCCAAACATTACCCCCCACAACCTCACAAACTGTACCTCTTTATAACATTAAAGTATAGATTTGTGTGGAAAGGTCACAACAGCACTTGACAAAACTGCTGGGCCATTATCAGTACCTAATATCTAAACGTATACTCATTAACTGTCAACATATAAGCCTTAAATTGTAAACAGGCATTACTTTGAGCCCAGATTCCAACCTTCGTCTCACAATATATCACGTTTCGTTTACATAGCTGTCTACATAATCCTAATCTATCGGCAACAGAATCTTCCAATACATGCTATCCTTGTCAATTGATACTAAGACAAACACTGTCTGGCCCTTTGACCGTCAGCTCAAATTCAAATTCAAATTCAAATCATTTATTTCAATTAGACCATTACAGGCACTTTTGAATGTCAAGAAACAAAATGAATCTACAGTCCCGGTCACAAGGCATAATAACTTGTGAAAGTACTGTAGTTGCCCATTCCAAAGCGTTGATCTCTATGGAGAAGAATGGGCAAGAAACTCCATGGACACTCTTTTAAATTATAATATTTTTACAAAATCGTATTTACATCATTCATGTTGAGATTATACAAATATGTGAGAACGATATAGAAAGACGTGCACAGTAAGAGCGTCCAGAGTAAATAAAAAGCAAAATTTAATTTTAAATCTAAATAAGTTTAAAAATTAACCGTGGTAGCTAAAAATGACCAGTCCCAACTGACAGCGCCCGTTCACGAACATGACGTATGGATCAGCCCCATTCAGCTCGACCATTTTGAAGGGAGCTAAATGACCCGACACACCCGCCACCATCAGCGAGACATTTAAGTGAGCATGACACTATCAACCACCAGGGCTTCGTCAAGTCAATGATAATACATAGCACTCACATATGGGCTTAATAATTATACAATACTAGAGAATTGATTCTATACATTGCAAAGATAATCTTACAATCTTCTGCAGCTTCCACTATAGCTTCGGATACTGAGTTTACCCCTATGCTTGTGGAGCAGGACCAGCATTGAGCCAAGCATTTTTATCATCAATATAATCCCCCAACTTATAATATGCTTGCCTACATAGTGTGCGTTTAATACAAGATTTAAATTTCGTTTCATTCAGTTGAAGAATGTGGGGAGGTATTTTATTGTAGCATTTCAAACAGTACCCCATGAAAGATGAGTCTACTTTAGCTAACCTGAAACCTGGTTGAACTAATTGGTCCCTATTTCTAGTATTATAATTGTGTCTGTCACCTCTTTTACTAAAAAGATGCAAGTTTTTCCTGACATACATGATGTTTTCATAAATATATTGACAAGGTACTGTCATGATGTTAATATCCTTAAACTGTTCCCTTAAAGAATCTCGCCTACGTAGGTTATATATGGCTCTGATGGCTCTTTTCTGCAGAATAAATATAGACTCGATGTCTGCAGCCCGTCCCCAAAGTAAAATACCGTATGACATTATACTATGAAAATAACTAAAATAGACTAGTCTCGCGGTATCTACATCAGTAAACTGACGGATTTTTCTAACAGCATATGCTGCTGAACTAAGGCGTCCTGCAAGAGATGTTATATGCGGACCCCATTGTAGCTTTGAATCGAGTGTTATTCCCAAGAAAACAGTTTTTTCGACGAATTCTAGTTTCTCTTGATTCAATACTATGTCACACTCACTGTTTTTGACATTTGGTAGAGCAAATCTTATGCACTTCGTTTTTTTCCCATTTAATACTAAATTATTAGCGGTAAACCAATTATGTACCTGCATTAGGGCATTATTTACGTCGTCAAGATTTGAGGCACGTCTGTTTATCTTAAATATTAAAGAAGTATCGTCAGCAAATAACACCATTTGTGGTTGGTTTTTAAACAAATGGGGTAGATCATTAATATATACTAAAAAGAGGAAGGGACCTAATATCGATCCTTGTGGTACACCCATTTTTACATTTAAACCCATTGAATTGACACCATTTATTTGTACTTGCTGCTGTCTATCATTTAAATACGATTTAACTAAACTAAGGGCAAGTTTCCCTAGGCCGTAATGTTCAAGTTTTAAGAGAAGGGTTTCGTGGTTCACGCAATCAAATGCTTTTGAGAGGTCACAAAAGATCCCTATGGCATCCTGTGCTTCTTCCCACGCAGTAAATATGTGTTTTAATAGGGTGACACCGGCGTCAGTCGTACAACGTCCTTTGGTGAAACCATACTGCTTCTCATGTAAGATTTTATTGGTGTTAAAATGGTTGAGCATTTGGTTAAGCATTACTTTTTCAAACACCTTGCTGAAAACCGGCAAAACGGATACGGGTCTATAATTATTGGTGTCTTTACTGTCCCCAGATTTGAAAAGTGGTATTACCTTGCTGTATTTCATAAGGTCCGGGAAGACTCCTTGGTCCACACACAAATTAAATATAAAGGCTAAGTACGGTGCTATAGTCTCAATGATAGCTTGACAAACTTTAATAGACAATCCCCAAAGGTCTTCGGTTAATTTGATTTTTATTTGTTTAAAAGCTTTAATGACTACAGTGGGGTTAATATGCTTAAACTGAAACTCCTGAAAGCTGTTGTGCGGCGGCCATTTTGGAAGCGTGGCAGAAAGGCTGAAAGCAATTGTCGCCAAGAATAATTCAAGATTGAGCCATACCTAATTTATGATGACTTAAAGATTTTAAATAACAAGTTTAAAGTCTAAATTATCAATACTTCGAGAAACAATGATTTTTAAACGTATCATGTTGGTTAACTTTTTATAAGGTTTTTGGTACTAAATAGAATTAACGACAAGGCCTCACTCTCCAGTGGCGCCATCTGGTAAGCTTCAAAACGATAGCCCTAATTCTTCAACTTCAACTCTTCATTAATGGCTTTTGTGGACGAGAGATACCACAATTTTGCCAATAACACGTGTACTGGAAATAAACTATCAAACGCTGGAGAACATTTAGCAAGTAATCACAGTAATTAAAAAACATAAAAACAATAAAAGTATTTCTTTGCAGATTTAGATTATCATTTCATATGACAGAATGACAGAAAAGAAAAGAGACTATAAGTAAAAAAAAAAAAAAAAAAATTAACGTTACAACCAAAAAGTTACAACTTAATTTTATTAATTTCGATGAATTTACATAGTTTGAAAACAAAACGAGAAAACACAAAAGAAAGAAGACATTTAACAGAAGTTGGACGAGGGATATGAGGAGGAATGATTTCATGAAAAGAGAACCGCAATTTGGGACAGGAGAAAAATAAATGGTCCACGTTTCCTTCATCCAAACCGCATTCACAAAGAGAGCTATCCCTAATCCTAAGTTTGGCCAAGAAAACAGGAGTACAACAATGATTTAACCGTAAACGACAGATAGTCGAAGTAGTTATTTTTTTTACCAATTGATATTTGAAAAACCAAGGTTTGTGGGGTATCTCAGGTTGAATATCTCCATAAAATTTACCTTTTATGGACTTAGAGATTTGCCATTGATTGGACCAAGACTTAAGCATAGATTGAGGTAATATCGTACAAATGTCATGTGAATAAATTTCAGAGTGGTCGAGAGAACCTGAGAGAACAGCATTTTTGGCGCATGAATCAGCTGATTCATTACCAAGAATACCGGCATGACCGGGAATCCAAGCTAAAACAACATTAATATGAAGTTCATGACATTGAAATAGCAAATCTCTAATTTTTAAAATTATAGGAAATCTTGTCTTAGATCTGAAAGGGTTACATAAAATGGCTTGAAGGCAACTCTTTGAGTCAGAGAAAATAATGGAGTTATTCAACTTATGAGACAAAACAAATGAAATGGCTTCTAAAATGGCAATTGATTCACCTGTAAAAACTGATGTAACTGAAGGACACTTGTAATTTAAAATAATTTTTGTATGAGGAATCCAAACTGCAGCTCCAACAGGGCTATCATCAGAGACTTTGGAGGCGTCAGTAAATATAGTAGTCCAATTATTATAATGAGACGAAACTTTTTGAGCAAAAATCTTATTTGCTTCCAAGGTGTTTTTGTTAATTCCAAAGTCCAAGATGACAACAGGTTGGAACACCAACGCATTATAAGGAACTGTATATAGATATAAAATAGGGTTTTGAAAAAGTGGGCTAGAAAGACGAGAGAATTGAAGGTAGGCACGAAGAAGACAAGGAAGTTCTATATTAGAACGCCGACAAGAGACAAAGATGGAAGATAATTGGTCCAGCTTACCAAGCAAGGGATGACCAGAATTTTGCACCAGTTTAAAAATAAATCTATTTGCAAGAAATTGTCTACGAATCGAAAGGGGAGGTTCAACACACTCAACTTGCATAGCATTAATAGGGGACGACTTCATCGCCCCAAGAATAATACGTAAACACTTTGATTGAATTTTATCAAGTTTTTGCAGGCCAGATTTATTACAAGGGTCTAATAAGAACATACCATAATCAAAGTGACTACGAACTATAGCATTGTAAATCAGTTTTTGTGTATATGGGTGGGCACCCCACCAAACACCAGAAAGAGAGCGAAGAACATTAACGTTTCTTTCGCATTTTTGAGCAACGTAGTCTGTATGAACAATTCCTGATAATTTGGAATCTAACCAAATTCCTAAGAATTTAACATTGTTCACCTGGGAAATATTTTCTCCGTTAACTTTAATGTCAACAGGTGGAACAAGCCTTTTTCTTGTAAACACGACTACGGAGCTCTTAGAGGCTGATAATGACAAACCGTGTTGAAGGAGCCAAATAGATAGATATTCAAGAGCGGAATTTAAACGATCACTAGCCTCGACCAGAGATTTTCCGGAAAAGTACAATGCCAAATCATCAGCATACTGTAATATTTGACAAAAAGAATCAACAGAGAAATGTAAATCAAAAGTATAAAGGCTAAATAGAAGAGGACTTAAGACTGATCCTTGTGGTAAGCCTTTCCAGATAGTCCTAGGGGGAAGAGAGGAGTCTTGAGTTTTTATAGAGATGGTTCTCTCCATCAACAGATTACAAATGAAACGAACCAATCTCCTAGGAATATTTAATTGATGCAAAAGTTTATCCCTGAGCACCGGAAGTAAAACGTTATCATATGCAGCGGAAATGTCCAAAAAGGCTCCGATTAATAGTTGCTTACGTAGCAGAGAGATACGAATATCAGAAGTTAAGATACTAAGACTATCCATAGTGCTCATACCTTTTCGGAATCCAAACTGGGATGCGGGCAACAAGTTCCTGTTTTCAACAAACCACTCAAGTCTGTGTTTAATCATATGTTCGGCAACCTTACACAAAACAGACGACAAAGCAATAGGCCTGTAGCTGTTTGGGTCTGACGGATTTTTACCAGGTTTAATAACAGGAATAATAGTTTGTATTTTCCAAGGTTGAGGAACAAAACCAGACTCAAAGAAGTTATTCACAAGATCTAAATAGTATTGCTTTGTAGTTGTTGAGGCGTTTTTTAAAAATGAGTAAGGAATCCCATCTATACCAGGAGAGGAATCCACGAGACCGTCAAGTGCCATTCGAAGTTCAGAAAACGAAAATTTGTCATCAAAATTATTTTCGGAAGGAAAAAAACCCGGTAAAGAGGGAAAAGAGTTTAAACTTGGAACTGAAGGGGGAGAAAGTTTATCCGAGAAAGATTCAATCCAGGAAGAAGGGTCGTTGGCTGAAATATCGACAATATTGCAGGAGCCTCTGAACCTTTTAATTTGCTTCCATACTAAGGAAGAAGGGGAACAAGGAGATAAACTTTGACAATAGCTGAGCCAACCTTTTTTTTTCTTTTTTGAAAGAAGTCTTATGGTAATGGCAGCTTTTCTTTGGTAAACTAAAAAAATTTGAGGAGTCATTGAATTTGAATAAATATCCTCTGCTATTTTTCTTTCCTTGACAGCGGAAGTACATTCTGAATCCCACCAAGGAGTAGAGACTTTAAACTTATAGGGTTTCTTTTGGGGAAAATTGTCATCAGCACTAGAGATAATAGAATCTACAAATTTGGAATAACAATCAACAACATTATTTCTATCGGGAGAGGGAAGAGAAGCTAACTTATTTTCAAGAGAAGCAGAAAATGAGGACCAGCTTGCATCCTTTAATCTGTACTTAAGAGAGGGATTAAAATTACGCATTGGAACAACTCTATCAGAGATAGAGACAAGGATAGGAAAGTGGTCGCTACCATAAGAATGAGGCAAGATATTCCAGGAAAGAATAGAAGCAAGAGAGGCAGAGCATACTGTAATATCCACAGCCGAGTTTGGGTTTTGAGAAGGACGAACTCTTCTAGTGGGAGAACCGTTATTAATGACGCATAGATCAACGTCATCAAAAATTTCAAGAAGAGCAAGACCAAAGATGTCATCATGGCTCGAACCCCATGAGCGATGATGAGCATTTAAATCCCCCATAAAAATTATTGGAGAAGGGACTGAGGATAATATACATAGAAGGTCTGGAATTAACCTAGAATGAGGATGGGGAATGTATGCAGAAAGAAAAGTTATATTAAAAACCCTAACAGCAACAATATTAATGTCAGGAGAAGAAGGGGGTAGAGAAATAAGGGAGAAGGGAAGGGAGCGCCTAACAAGAAGAGCACTACCTGCATACCCATCAGCCCTGTCATTCCGAAGACAAGAGTATCCTGGAACCCGAAAGTGAGAACCAGGCACTAACCATGACTCCGAAATGGCAATGACTGAGGGGTGAAATTTATTTATTAAAAACAAAAGTTCAGGCTTCTTCGGCCGAACGCTTTGGCTGTTCCACTGAAGAGCGGAGACTGGATGATCCATTATTATGTGAGAGAATTTGAGAAAGTTTCTGGGCAACGTGGGACGGTAGAGGGGAGTTATCACGGGATACAAGACTAATAACTAATGATAATAGTAATTCTAAGAGGCTATCCTCTTGAGGAGACACTGGGGAGGAAGCAATTTGAGAGAGAAGAGAAAATCCATTGGGCAAGGATGACGGATCCTCTGCAATAATAGCTCTATGAGCAGCTCTATCATAAGATTTGCCTAGAGGAGCTCTAGGCTTGGGTGAGGAAAACACAGTTTTCCTGTAAGAGGAAGGAGGAGTAAGGATACCCGATTGGGAAGCAGAGAAAGAAGGCGACGGGAAATTTTGAGCCACTTCAGAATATGATTTTTTGACATTTGGAAGAGACCGAGATGCTTCATCGTAAGAGAGATTATCCTGAGACATTAATATTTTGATTGATTTTTGTCTCCCTTGTTCAGGACAGCCACCGTAGAAGGCAAAGTGACGGCCCAAACAATGAATACAGGTGGAATTGGACTCTACCACGTCACAAGTATCACCGGTGTGAGGTTGTGAGCACTTAAAACATCTTGGTTTGGACCGACACTGAGCCTTAATGTGACCAAAACGGCAACAATTTTGGCATTGAATGGTGGGGTATTGATACATCTCCACTGGAAGAGAAGTGTTATATAAAAAGACTCGTTGAGGGAGAATTTGACCTTTGAATGTTAGAACAATAGTCTGAGTAGGGATCCAGGAGGTCTTGCCCTCCTCTTTGTTCTTTCGGTATAATCTACGCGCCTTCAATACGATTCCACACCCATCTGGTAAAATCAAAGCCTCGACAAACTCATCCATGGACATATCGACCGGCACTTGACGGACGATACCCATTTTTGTAATGTTATACGACGGAATAGAACAAGTATATTTATATGTCTCTAAAATCGGGTTAGACAAAAACTTATTAGCCGCATCTCTAGAGGAGAATTCGACAGAGATTTTATTCCTGCCCACTTTTTTAACACCATCTCTATTAATTTTACCTATATGATTTTGATGTAAAAATTGGCCAAACTTAATAGGACGAATCGACGTCCCGGCAGAAGGATCTGGTTCGGATCTGGAAACATGGACAAGGAAAGGACCTTTGTCCGATAGGTCGTACGACCCAATCCCGGCTTCCAAAGAAGGGTGGACATAAATAGCTTGTATCGAAGCAACGGCCATGTCTCTATTAATTATGGTTTTTTTTGAAACCACCTCAATGGTTTCAGAGTCAACAATAAGACGTCGCTTACCGAACGTCTTGGAGGATGATGAAACGGCGTCAGGAGGGTCAGGAGGGTCAGGAGGAGCTGGAGGGGGGAGAGGATGATCCATTTTTTACACTAAGATACTGAAAAAAACTAAGATCTGCAAAGAAATAAATAAAATAAAAAGATTCAACTGTTTTAGGAAAAAAATTCTCTCTGACACGTGTGACAGCTATCGCCTTCCAAATCGCAATCAGCCCTAATTCTATAAAGCTAAATTGCCACCCTTTTCGAAATGTCAACTACCAAATGTCAAAAACATTCTTTTCTCCACTGCCGGGACGTAAAGCGAAAACACTGACATTCCAAAAGAAGTATTCCATTCAAAGAATCTTTGTTGGTCATTGATTTCATTGTGTTAATGTCCAGAGGTAACCCACTTTTAGATGTCGTTCAGAGCATTGTCTTTTACTTTCAATAAACGTCGTTATGTTAAACATTTTGTGAAGCGAATTAGGAATCTGGCTGTATAGCTGACATCAATCACTAAGTTATTGTCTCTTCCCTGTATCATAGATTCAATATAATAGCATAGAACGGCACCCACAAGATAGTCCGGTTAATCAACTAACAACCTCGTAGGTTGATCAGGGAAACCATTAAATAAAGAGGACAACTATCTAAGTCCCTAAATAGAACCGAACTGAAAACCCCAGTTGTAAGTAAGTCCATTGAGTTTCGAACCAACGGCCACTGGTCTAATGAGGTGGTCAAAGTAGTTCCTATTTCGAATTCAAACTTAAACCGTTCTATTTTTTTAACAGTTAAAGTGAAGAACCTTTAAAGTTGCCAGTATAAAGTACCTATTAGAAACATACATGGGATAATGACGTAATTTGTTGCCAGTGTCAAAATATTGTGGAATATTATTGTAGCGATACCAGTAATTGCACTGAGTTGTTTTATGATGATCCAAATTGTAGGTTAACGTGGCAATTCTTCACCGTTGTTATGTCCGTTAAGGTTACGCAAGGCTCTAGTTTAGAGACATTGTTTGCTATTTAAAATGAGGTTACTTCATCTTTTACAGAGAATGAACTACCTACCTATTGTCTAAGGTTCATTTAAAATTCGCCGGATATGCTTATAGGAATCACATTGTTGCTTTTAGCAGTTTTAGGGTTCCATTCATAATGGGTAAAACGGGCCCCTTTTACTAAGACTGCTGTTCGTCCGTCTGTCAATAATTATGAACCGTGATAGTTAGACAGTTGAAATTTTCACAGATGATTTATTTCTGTTGCCGCTCTATTAACAGATACAAAAAAAAACAAATATTTAAGAGGTCCCATATAACAAACATGTTTTATTGACGTTTTTATAAATAATGGTAAAGAACCTTCTCTTCGTGCGCAAGTCCGACTTACACTTGTCCGGTTTTTTCGTACCTTTTACGCAATTTTGTGGCACCTCCACCATATTACGTTGTTCTTTTTCCCAATATAGTGGAAACGCCACAGATGACTTCAATTTAACACTCTCACTGCCATGTGGTCCGCCTGCCGCCCACATAAATTTCGGTGCAGCAAGCCACTATAGATGCTTTAATTTTTACAGACAGGCCATGTGGGCTGCCTGCGTACCACAACTAGCGCGCCAAATTCTATGAAAATAGTGCTTGATACAACCTGCATATATTTGTGAGGGCAGGCCATACGTGTAATTAGGTCAGTGCTCGCGCGCCGCCCACATGGCCTGCCCTAAGTTTTTAGAAAATGCCTGCCCTAAGTTTTTAGAAAATGACGATTTCTGGTGACTCTGATTATCAACCACTGTTATTTTACGATCGATCCGGGGCTGAATTGACTAGCAGTGGTTATCTTCTGACCATGGTTTACCTATGAACGAGCCCAGAGCGGCGGCGCAAGCGTACATGCAGCCGCAGTCTGACTTGCATCTACCTAACGGATCGCGGCAAAAGCAGTTTACATTAGATATACAGCCAGGTATTAACGTTCCTGATTATTGTGATAGGGAATTAGATATTTTTCGATTGTTTCTCAATCAAGATAATTATTATGAATCTTATGGTGCAAATGACCAATTCGTATGCCAATAAAGTCAAAATACTAAAAGTTGTCACACGCAACGTGAGACTTGCTAAATGGATCGACTGTAATGATGAAGAAATGTTGAAGTTCCTAGGCTTGTTGATTTACATGGGACTCAAACAATTACCCAAAATGAGTGACTATTGGAACAATAAAATTCTCTATAAAAATAAAGTAGCTTATCAGGCTATGAGTAGAAATAAATTTGAGCTGTTACTAACATAATCAATAAAAAATACTTAATAAACTAGTTTTACTTACTCGAGTTTGAACCTTATAAATCTATACTAATATTATAAAGAGGAAAGATTTGTTTGTTTGTTTGTAATGAATAGGCTCCGAAACTACTGGACCGATTTCAAAAATTCTTTCACCTTTGGAAAGCTACATTATCCCCGAGTAACATAGGCTATATTATATTTAAAAAAAAATTAGGGATCCTTACTAAAACTCCAATAATGTAACACAAGGTGTAAAAAAATGAACTGAAAAATTCCTTACGTCGCGTGCGCTGCGAAAACTATTGATGCTAGAACAAAATCATTTACTACGACTTTGCAGAACTCATCATTATCTACAAAAAGTGTCGCGACAGCATATGTCTAAATATTATAGTTATGTCACAGTAAGCGGTTTTTTGTTCTAAAAATTTAATTTATATGCCGCCGCTTGAAAAGGCTCTTTATTTGTACCTTGGTATTAATCCTTATCAAAATAAATTACTTTATATTCAGGACGGCTTCAATACCTTTTTATAACTTTTTGAATTATTCAATTCGGACATTTCATTCGGAAGATATCACGAGTTTTAAAATGCAAGTGTTAGAAAAAAGTCGCGTGGTTGCCGCTCACCGCGCTCAGCTAGCCAGCATGCGATGTAGGCTCCATGTAAGAGTCACTGGGGTACGGGGGAATTGCCGCAACTCTCATAAAGGATGGAAAAACGGCTCATTCTACTTTTAAACTTACACTATCCGTAAATCTTGAGCAATAATCGTTATGTTCAATCCGTAAAAACGGCCCTCTTGGTAAATTATTACAAGACGCCTCATTGATTATGTGGGATGAATGCACTATGAGTCACAGAGCGCATATAGAGGCCGTGGACAGAACATTAAAAGATCTTAGAAACTCCTCTGCCCTCATGGGCGGGATTACTTTTGTATTTGCTGGAGATTTCCGACAGACTCTTCCTGTCATTAACAGAGGTACGCGAGCAGATATCATCAAATCATGCTTGATATCGTCTCCCTTATGGACTTCGATAGAAAATTTAAAATTACGGACGAATATGAGAGCTCATCTTCATGGAATCACAGATAGTAATTTCCCACAACAACTGCTAAAACTTGGAGAAGGAATTTTTCCCACTCCAAAATTAAGCAGTTGTGACATCCTGCTGGATGAGTCTGTAGGCCAAATAGTCCATAATTTAGAAAATTTAATAGATGCTGTATACCCTGACATCGAGAATTTGCACGAAAAGGACTTTCATTGGTTGTATTCAAGGGCAATAGTGTCACCCAGGAATGATAATGTCAACGAAATAAACAATCTCATTATTCAAAAAGTCTCCGGCCAAATAAAAAATTACAAATCGATCGATACCGTGACAAATATCGAAGACGCAGTCCATTATCCACAGGAATTTTTAAATTCACTAAATTCATGTGGTGGCAGTCCAGAACTGCCACCACATGAATTGACGTCAAAAATTGGAATTCCAATAATGCTTTTAAGAAATTTAAGCCGTCCGAGCATGTGCAATGAGACGAGACTGCTTATTAAGGAATTGAAGAACAATTTAATTGTAGCGACCATTATCACTGGCCCAGCAGCTGGTCAACTAGCTCATATACCGAGGATACCGATGATCCCAAATGATCTGCCAATCCCTTTTAAACGACTTCAGTTTCCGGTCAAATCATCTTTCGCGTTAACTATTAACAGTCCCAAGGCCAAACCTTCGAATTATTAGGGATCGACCTACGAAAAGAATGTTTTACTCATGGCCAACTGTATGTTGGCCTATCACGTGTCGGAGCTCCTGAAAATCAATTTATTTTGCTGCCACAAAATAAAACTACTTCAAATATCGTTTACAGGGAAGCTCTGACTCACTAAAACTAATGGCTTTTGTTTTGTAGATAATATCATATTTGTATAAAATTTAAACATAAAAATATACAAAAAAAAAAAAAACATTTAAAAAAAATTCAAAATTCCTTTATAATTTTTTTTTGAAACCCGACGCAAAAAAGAAGGGTGTATGTGTGTGTGTATATGTACCCGTGCGAAGCCGGGGCGGGCCGCTAGTCTATAAATATAGTCCGATTTTCATCGTTTTTTTTTTCATTAGTAGCTCTTTCACTCACCAATTTAAAACAGACTACACCGAATCCTTATCTAGCAAGCCAAGCTCTATAAAAATAAATGAATTTGTGGGATCACAGCGGACCACACGGCCTGCTGGTAAACTTAACGACGTGTCCCGCCGGCCGCCCTCATAGCGTGCTGCAAAAGTTACACAAAATCTAGCGTGGCGTGGTTTATAAGACATTGCATGGCCTGCGCGCCGCCCACGTGGCCTGTCTGTAAAAATTAAAGCATCTATAGTGGCTTGCTGCACCGAAATTTATGTGGGCGGCAGGCGGACCACATGGCAGTGAGAGTGTTAAATTGAAGTCATCTGTGGCGTTTCCACTATATTGGGAAAAAGAACAACGTAATATGGTGGAGGTGCCACAAAATTGCGTAAAAGGTACGAAAAAACCGGACAAGTGTAAGTCGGACTTGCGCACGAAGAGAAGGTTCTTTACCATTATTTATAAAAACGTCAATAAAACAAGTTTGTTATATGGGACCTCTTAAATATTTGTTTTTTTTTGTATCTGTTAATAGAGCGGCAACAGAAATCAATCATCTGTGAAAATTTCAACTGTCTAACTATCACGGTTCATAATTATTGACAGACGGACGAACAGCAGTCTTAGTAAAAGGGGCCCGTTTTACCCATTATGAATGGAACCCTTAAACTGCTAAAAGCAACAATGTGAATGAGTGACTATTGGAACAATAAAATTCTCTATAAAAATAAAGTAGCTTATCAGGCTATGAGTAGAAATAAATTTGAGCTGTTACTAACATAATCAATAAAAATTACTTAATAAACTAGTTTTACTTACTCGAGTTTGAACCTTATAAATCTATAAATATAGTCCGATTTTCATCGTTTTTTTTTTCATTAGTAGCTCTTTCACTCACCAATTTAAAACAGACTACACCGAATCCTTATCTAGCAAGCCAAGCTCTATAAAAATAAATGAATTTGTGGGATCACAGCGGACCACACGGCCTGCTGGTAAACTTAACGACGTGTCCCGCCGGCCGCCCTCATAGCGTGCTGCCAACGACCATACAGCCCGTAGACGCCTAATTTTTGATATTTTGTTCCAAACCAATTCTGTCAACTAGCTGAGGTATGAGGAAGCGGGGTACTGCATTCTGATTGGCCCTACCAAGGTCATAGGGTAGAATTAGGGATGGGATAGGTTACAAAAAAAACACGAAGTTATCGATACCTTTCCATACCTATAATCAAAATGTTTATAATAATATTTTTTTTACATTCCGATTTCAAAACCGAATGAAATCGAAAAATACAAATATATATATGAACAATATTTTGAAAGATTTTCTGTTTTTGAAAAAAAAAATTTTTTTATGAATTCAAATTAATCTTCACGTTTAGAGAACCTCCGCGAGACCATTTGAAGGTACTTTGAGAAATCATTTCAAGTACAATAAAGTTATTCTAGTTACCTATTACAAAAGGAGTACCTTTTGTAACGACTACTAATTATTTACCAGTTTTTTTTTACAATGTTCAAACATTGTAAAAAAAAAACTGGTAAAGAAAATGTACAGACGCCAGCAGGTCAAGCTACCCGAAACTGTCAATTTTTCCCAATGAACCTTGAACTCGAACTTAATTACTTTAGAAATAAAGTCGAAAATCTATCAAAGAAATCTGACAGATTGTAGTAGCTTGATATGCAGGCGTCTGTACAACGTACAAACATCTACCCATTTACCCAATCGTTTTTGAACCGGTGACGGTTTTTCATAGGCATAAAACAATCCTCAGTAAAATGCTATGAACATTTAGTACTATATGTTAAAGGAAACCAGTTCTCTCGTTTGGTTGCAATAATCCATTTAATTTTATATTCAGGATTTTATGGGTATCTAGAACCAATCATCATTTCACAAATCATTTAAATGTAAAAAAAATAATATACGTACGTAGTATTTTAATCGTCTTAAATAGGCAGTCTACTTCATCTATCACATTACTACTAAACATTCCTTATTTTTTTTAATGTTTGAAATGTTTATTAAGTAACGATTTTTTAAAATAACATAATGTAGGATTTATGCTTTATCGATAACGAATTTCGATAGTAGATTTGGTACATCTTTAACTTTTTGCCTATAGTACACTCCCACTATTGCTGTCACTTTCTAAGTACTATCATAAGAAAGAGACCTGTCCCAAAAGACATCAACGCGGGTCGGTGGTACATACATGTACATACAGTTTCACCTGTAGCTATGGCCAGTTTATGATGAACTCCGATAATTAATATCAAAAAGTTTGTTTAATTATGATTATGTAATTATTAACAAACCGATGAAATGTTATACCGTTTTTTCGGAAACTCGAATTCTGACCGTTTTTAACACACCAACGTATTGTACATGGGGCCATTGTAATATTTTGTTCTTGAGTTTTTATACGGTAACACGGAAGTGTTTACGGATCACAGAAGTGGTCGAAACTGATTCGAAATTCTTGAGTGGCGACTTGTATAAGATTTATTAGTCAGATGTGTTGACAGACATCGGTCGCCTGTTATTAGGTGTCTACGGGCTATATGGTCGTTGCGTGCTGCAAAAGTTACACAAAATCTAGCGTGGCGTGGTTTATAAGACATTGCATGGCCTGCGCGCCGCCCACGTGGCCTGTTGTCCTAGAAAAACCTTAAATGTGAATGGCGGTGAGAGTGTTAAAAAACAAAAAGTTGTCATCTGCTGTTACTATGATATACTTTGTATATAGCACCTTGTGGTTTTATAGGTGCAAAGGATTTAACAGATAACCTTTAGATTCCTATACTCGTGTCCCACGTAGTTGGAACATTTTTGCAACAAAACATGGTCCACATTCCCAGACTTACGAATTATCATCATCTGCCTAGCCTACCCTACTATCACTTTACTTACCATTTTGGAGTTAGTTTCCAATCCAACCAGCTGCATCAGTTTGTAATGTTTACCAGTGTTTAACGTGGAGCGACTGCACCTAACCTCCACAATAGGCGTGACGAAAGATTTTAAAATCCTCTTCCATAATGTGGGTACACTTTTACTATTTACAAAAAAGCCTTTATTTCGGTAATAAACTTAAGTTTAACAAAGTTTGAAGCCATTTTTCTCATAAATTTTCAATAGTGCCCGAAAACAGCTCGCATGTGTCATGGCGTCGGCATGACGTCACAGTTAAATAAAAATGACATTGTTTCTATAACAACGTCCCATAAATCACATAACCGTGACGTCATACGCTGTGATCGGTGTTTCAGTCAAAATGGCCGATTGCAGTATTTTAATGTTTTATTTTATTGAAAATCTTAATAATCTGTTATTTTTAAATAAAACTAAACCTGTGTTTACTTTTTTTTAAATATGACTTCTCCCCTGTCATCACTGAATCAGCGTTTTTTTTATGCTGTCGTCATGCCTATTCAGTCACTCGGTTACATGATAGGTGACGTCTTGGCAAGACAATAATATGGTACTGTAGAGGTTTGATAACATTGACCAAATCTTTAACAGTACAGGCTGGTTTGCAAAAACGTTCGAATATATAAAATGTACTCTGTGGTTCGAATACTCAGGTTTTTATATAGAGAATAAATAAATAAAAGAATAGAATGGTCGTCAATCGTAGAAAGTGTGTTACATTGATAAAATATAAAGATAAACTAAAATATAATTTTAAAAGAATTTTATGTTTTTTTAATATATGTATTTCCTCCAATTCCCCACAGTACTTACAAACACTAAGTAACATTAATTGCAAATCAAAAAGCTATCAATTCGCTTGTCGTTTCATATACTGCAAGAGGCTGCAACATATTGAACTTTGATTCTAATTTATAACAACAGAGATAACTCGCATCGTTTAAGTCAATGGCGATTTATTGAATGCCTACCGATCGGTCCATAGTCTATGCTCGATGCTTCATCATGGTTAATTTTTAATTAATTTAGATTTTTATATTGAATTTTGTTTTTCTCTGGACGCTCTTACTGTGCACGTCTTTCTACATCGTTCTCACATATTTGTATAATCTCAACACGAATGATGTAAATACGATTTTGTAATAATATTCTAATTTAAAATAGTAGTTTCTTGCCCATTCTTTTCCATAGACATCAACGCTTTGGAATGGGCAACTACAGTACTTTCACAAGTTATTATGCCTTGTGACCGGGACTGTAGCCTTAACATTTTGTTTTTTTTTGACATTTAAAAGTGCCTGTAATGGTCTAATTGAAATAAATGATTTTGATCTGGAGATGCAAAGATCTTTTGGTATCACGTCGCTTTGGAGCTACGTTGGCAGTTTGCTGCCTATTACATAACTGTATGTTATTAAATTCCTTACTTTTTTACCAAATACAGTATAAAAAATGTATTGAAATAAAGGTAGATAGTAAAAACTGGCCAAGTGTGAGTCGGACTCGCGCACGAAGAGTTTATTTATTTATTTAACACTTCAAGCACAAAGTACAGAGGTGGACTTAATGCCTTTTCTACCATTATTTTTGGCATTATGGCATTTTCTACCATTCAACCTTTGGGTGATGCAGAGACAAACAGTGGTAGGTGTTCGTAACATTATCTATAAAACGGCAAAAAAGATATGTTTGTTGTATGAGACCCCCCTTAAATATTTCTTCTATTCTGTTGTTTAGTATTTGTTTGTTAAAGCGACAGCAAAAATATATAATCTGTGAAAATTTCAACTGACTAACTATCATGGTTCATGAGACCTGGTGACAGACAGATAGACGGGACGGACAGCGGAGTCCTAGGTCTCGTTTTAACCTTTTGGTACGGAACCCTAAAAAGCAAGTCAAAAAGGAATGTTGGGATATTTATTTTAAAATCCAGGATCAAGTTAAGGCCGGAAACTCCAGGACCTTGCCATTGCTAAACATATATAATAATAAGTATTAAGAACAAACAAGATCACTGGTGTTAGTT
This sequence comes from Ochropleura plecta, assembly GCA_905475445.1. Taxonomy (NCBI): domain Eukaryota; kingdom Metazoa; phylum Arthropoda; class Insecta; order Lepidoptera; family Noctuidae; genus Ochropleura; species Ochropleura plecta. Next base: position 10,735,717 of record FR997738.1, read on the forward strand.
CCTATTTTGGCCACACGCCTAAAAACTATTATACAACTATACGCTAGAAAGTTGCGAATGGTAGTAACTCGTGTGTACTCAGTGAATCACATCCATTTAATCGATTTTTTCACCAAACTGCGGTAGTACAAGGCTATCACGAATAGGGCTGCCTCTGAACCGTTTTAAACCGGATTATCCGGTTTAAATGCGATTTGTTTGAGTGCAGTGCACCGAAATTCGATTAAGTTTGTCGTTTGACAGAACGTTTCGACTTTTATTTGGTTGGCTTCAGTTTGACAGAGGACTTTTTATGAAAGCTTGGTAACCAATTAAGGTTTGTGCGCTATATGAAGTTGTGATAATTCCTGTATTATTAGGTATCTTAGGTTTTTAGAAATAAGTTAAGTATGGTAATGCTAAGTCATCATTCTCCTGCCCCTATCACAATTTATTTTAGGTCGGCGCAGCATGTCTTCTTCTTAATAGTCCGGTTAAGCAGTCAAACAACTCAACAGAGAGTAGAACTGGGAGTGCCCAATCAAAAACGAAAAAAAATGTCTTCTTCCATACTTCTCTATGACTCATTATCTCAGCAGTCAGCTCTTTTCTAGCCATATGATCTATCACACAGTCCATCCGTCTCTTGGTTGGTCTTCCTCCCCTCTTATTTTCATGCACAGTTTTCATACTCAAAATTTTCCTAACTACATCATATATGTACCAGTCAAAAATTAAACTTGCTACACAAGTTTAAAATTCTCGTCCTTTTTTCGGAGTCCTTTCCTGCCTCTGTCCTATAAATCTGGACTGTAATTTAGCAGCCCTAATCACAGAGCGAATCAAAGCCCGGAGGCGTAACGAAGTTTTTACAAAAAGTTTCCAACTCGTGGGTGCACCAAACGTGACTGCCGCTAATCGCAAAAAATATACAAAATGGACGCCGCTTATCGTGAAAATCAATAATGGCGGCGGGAAGGCGGATAAATATTTTTGAGGTTATGTTTTAGGCAGTTTGTTTTAAAATAATGTAGGTAATGTAGAAATATGATTCTCTAAAAGCTTTAATTTAAACAAGTGGTGGTAATAGAAAGTTAAAAATATGACTATTGCCACGATTTCGTACTTTTCGGTCATTAGTTTTTGTCGTAATATTGACAGGGAGAAAACTTAATCTTACATTTTAAACTTCTGTACAAAGTTGTCTTTGAATAATCATAATCTTCGACAAAATATTATTTAGCACGTAAGAACTGCACACTCGTATGTAGTAAATATTACCAAACAAAAAAATCATAACAAAAATAAATTGTCCCAACAAACATTGTCCTGCTAGTTTTCGAAGAAGTATCCAGTTTATGAGCTTTTTCCTGGGACTCTTGACGTCAATATACTGCATCTGCGGTTTTAAAAAGTACCTACACTAATAATATAATACCTACATAAATAAAACTTCTTCTGATTTCATAATTAGTTTATGGCTTTTGCTTGGAATCACGTAGAAGGACATCGAAAAGCCGAATGATTACAAAAAAAGAAATATATAATATTCGAAATTCAACTCCAAAAGTTTTCAGAAAGCCCTACAAAACTGCTTTCAAATGTCATGCTGGCTGCGACAGTTATGTCATCCAATACCAACATCCAATCACAAATTGAAAATAAATTAGAATCAATTGATCAAGCAATTAAAGATTCGGTTTTGGAATTGTTCAGTAGTAATACCACTCTGCACGACAGGATTTTGACACATGACACATCAGCTGAATCGGTAGGGTGACGCGAATTGTCATGAAATTCAAGATTTTTCATCAATTTACAGCATTCAATTTTGTTATTAAAAATAAATCACAGCGGCTGTTTCATACGATAAGTTTGAGGTTTATATTTACAAAAACCTCATAAGGTCGATAAAACGGCGTCAATCTATTGTAAAATGTGTGTAAAATACATATTACTACACCCTTCCAAAAATTAGGTACTTTAAAAACACTGGAAATAATGTATGTACACAAGATAACCCTTTGAAAATAAAATCGGAAATCTAAAATAAAAACAGTGACATTCCATCTGCATTCTTATTTTTGCCATTTTACATATAAATTAATAAAAAAACACGATACAAATCTCGACAAAAAATACTAAAAAATGTGTTGCAATATGACATTTCTTAGTGCTGACCGTAAAACTAAGTTTCATCATAACGATTAAAAAGTTGCATTCAACCTAATCGATAATCGTAATAGAGTAAACTTTAAAAAAAAGTTTGGGACCATTGAGGAATTTACCTATGGAGATGGCATATTGTTCTACTATAGGTTGTCCAAATATTAGGTCCTTACATATGAAATTGGCGTTTTTCGTACTGGCCACTTTAATCACGAATTTCTCCTCTTTGGTAAGGAATTCCAAATTCAAATTTGTACGGCTATTTACTCATGTATTTGTGCTTCGATGACCGTCATTCATTTGTTTTTTTTCTTCTGTTTTTTCTGTTTGCGTCACTTATTTTACAAAATGGAAAATTTAAAATATCGCATTATTTACGAGTACGAGTTCCGCCGTGGCACTAGTGCTGCGGAAACGACTCGAAGGGTGAATGATGTGTATGGCGGTCATGTTGCAAAAGAAAACACAGTTCGTTTTTGGTTCCAACGTTTTCGTTCTGGAAATTTCGACCTGCAGAACAAGCCCCGTGGACGGCCTGAGACCCAAGTTGATAATGGAGAATTGAAGGCTATTGTGGAAGCGGACCCATCGCAAACCACGTCCGAGTTAGCTGCAGGCTTCGATGTTAGTGATAAAACTGTTTTAATTCACTTGAAGCAAATTGGGAAGATTAAAAAGCTTGAAAGGTGGGTACCTCACGAATTGACTGAAGCAAACCGGCAAACGCGCGTCGACTGCTGCGTTACATTACTGAACCGGCACAACAATGAAGGTATTTTAAACCGAATCATTACCTGTGATGAAAAATGGATTCTTTACGATAATCGGAAGCGCTCAGCGCAATGGTTGGATCCTGGCCAGCCAGCCAAATCCTGCCCCAAGCGAAAATTAACCCCAAAAAAGTTACTTGTAAGCGTTTGGTGGACTAGTGCCGGTATTGTTCATTACAGTTTTCTCAAATCTGGCCAGACTATTACAGCTGATGTCTATTGTCAGCAATTACAAACCATGATGGAAAAGCTAGCGGCTAAACAACCAAGGCTGGTCAATCGCTCCACGCCACTGCTGCTTCACGACAACGCCAGACCACACACTGCGCAACAGACGGCTACCAAATTAGAAGAGCTTGAATTGGAATGTCTTAGACATCCTCCGTACTCCCCGGACCTTGCTCCAACAGATTACCATTTTTTTCGCAATTTGGATAACTTTTTGCAAGGGAAAAAATTCAACTCCGATGGGGCAGTCCAAATCGCCTTCAAAGATTTTATTGATTCCCGTCCGACTGGTTTTTTTAGTAAAGGGATCAATGAACTACCTATAAGATGGCAAAAGTGCATTGAAAACAATGGTTTATACTTTGATTAATTAAATATATTATATTAAAAAATATTCGACTTTTTGTTCCTTCCATACAAAACGCCAATTTCATATGTAAGGACCTAATATCTATGATATCGATAAGAAAAGAAAGACATTTTGTCACGTGCTTTTTTATTATGCTATAATTATTTTGATATGCGCCCACATTGGAGGTACTACATTTGCTGTCAAACGGTTTCGCGGTAAAAGATTTTGGCTGTTTTCTTAAATGACGATAAATGAAAATGGCGGCCAATTTTGTAGGTCATGCTAATTCTGTAGGTAGCCAGTCAGGCAGCCCAGCCGGCACAACCATACCGTACCGCACCTAGAAAGCCATGCCTCCACAGTAGGTAGAGCCTTGTTTTAGACATACAGGGACTCCGTACACAAGTACACATCGGGGCTCTAAAATATTGACACTTAAAAGTATTGGTTGGATAAAAAAATTAGAAAGGTTTATGGAGAACCTTCAGCCTATTCAAAATCGAAAAAGACCCGCCAAATGCGAGTCGGACTCACGCACCAAGGGTTACGTACAAACTGACGACATAAACGGTCATATCTTTTCTTTAGACTGTAGACTTGGAGGGTTGTTTTTTTCACAGCTTCAAGGGACCACAGATTTGATATTTGGGTTCTGTTATTTATTATGAGGTACGGAACCCTAAAAAGTATTTTTAAATAGCGTATCTCTCTTTTTTGGAATTTAAGGACTTCTTTAGGAATTTAAAGGAGGCCTTCTCATAAACTTCTTTAGGAATTTAAAGGAGGCCTCCTTTAGATTCCGCCATTTATTTCGGTCTTGCGCCACTTGGATGGGAAACCATCAAATATCCGCTCCTGTTAAACTTTTAACAAAAAGTCGTTGTCATCTCGCGGCGCCCGACCCCTGTAGCGTCTCCCGCGGTGGCTGGCTTGGTTTGAGGTTCTCTCCTTCAAACATCACCATCTCCTCCGGGACAGAGCGGTGCTCCGCTCAAAAGAGCAGACTGCCTGTGTGCTCCAACGTTTCCTCCGGGCGATAGTCACATTGGTGAAACCTGGGTGTTTCCTCCCGCCCGATGATGTGCAGGAACGTCCCGAAACTTTCGTGCCCGGTGAGGATCTGCGTCAGGTGGTAGGTGAGGATGCCGTGGCGCCTCATTCCAAGTCCGTTCCAATTCCGCCAAGTCATTAGATGATTTCCCATCCGAAAAAAAAACGCCATTTGTACCCCAAGGCTTCCACTCCAAGAACACTTTGGCCTACGAGCCATGTTTTAGGAAAGAATGAAAACGCCTTCCAAGTAACTAATCCAACCATACTACAAACAATTTTGTCGAACAAAAATATAATTTATCTTGGCTGATTTTTTTTACTGTGCCTACCAAGATCATAATAAGGGCGTTCTATATTCAACCTTATTTATTTCTATTTGCAATTCACATTCAAATAGTAGGTACAAAACCAAATTATTAATAAAATAGCAAATAAACATTTTAATATAAATTCGAACAGCGAGCGCATTCCTTATTTGAATTTCTATCTGAAAATAAAATTGGCGCGAATTTAGCCATAGATCAGATTCTACTGTTTGTTGTTGAGTCGGTTTTAGTGGCGTAAAAAATATTATTATCAATATTTATAGTATTTTACAAGTATTACAAAATTATTCTTATTTTCATCTATCAATTTCTGATATTTGTTAATTTAATTATTCGAGTTGATTGATTTACAAGAAAATAATCGATTGAAATAATCGCATTTACACATCACAAAATAAAAAAAAAAGAAATGGACGTCATTTTCGAAAGTGAATTTAGTAGTGGTTATGAATATTACGTGTTAATGGTCCTATTATTGCAAATTACGATAAGATCTGGGCATGTTCATGTTATTTATAATATTTGCAATGATATTTGTCTCATTTGTTATAGAATCTATTCGCGTCCGTGTGATATAATGTGGAATGAAAAATGTAAACAAGCACGATTGGCGCGAAACTTCGACTTTAGATTTCAAAATATATCATTACCACTGCTAATTTAAGTTCAATTACGAATGATTTCTGCACGTAATAAAAGGACACGTTAATCAGGCCCAACAATGTGGAGCTTATATGTCCGAAAACCATTTTTTTTATGATTTTTAGCGTCGACCTACACTGCCATCAAAATGGCTATGATCGTAATTTACGCATTTGGATTTTATAAGACTTAATTAAGAAACATGCTCAATAATTAAAGAACTTCTAATGACGTTTACATATGAGATTTTTATTCTACTATCTTAATGAATGCACACCCATATTATTTTTTACCCAGAAAATAAAATATTTACAAAAATAATGAGGAGGTCGTATGACTTAAATGTTCGACCCCTTTCGGGGCCAGTACCGAGCCAGCGGAGGTTTGAATGTCGAGCCCCCGAAGGGGTCCGTACCGAACTATACGGTTAATGCCAGCCTTGTTTATACCATTTACTGCTTGATTGTACCTACCTACATTATCTTGTCAAAAACTGATGTTAAATTGTTTATCAGTAAAAACAAATGAGCATCAAAATCCAACGTAGATTCACAGGTATCCAAAATAGAATCACAATTAGAATCAGGAACATTGCCCTTTACTTGGCGGTAATCAAAGCGATTACTATAAGGAATGTAATGTGTTGTGATTACTGCTTTGCCATCGGCATTTCCTATCTAAATAAGCTGAAACAAAGCTATTTACGAGCAGATATATTGGCTTCTGTTGATAATAGTAGACTGATAGTTAAATGTTTTAGTTCAGTTTATAGCCGCCATTGCTTGCGGTAGGTCAGTGACCGAGGAGCTGGATTGATTGGAGAGAGTACATGTGAGGTTTATGACTGAAATGGTAATGATTGGATGAATTTGGTCGGGTTAATAGGGGGCTATTTGGTGTAAGGGACGATATGGAAATGAAGATTGTTTTTTGATAATGTCGCTGTACGAATCATCATTCTAGGACGGGTCGTGTTTTTATTAAATGGGAATATTATTTCTGATCCTGCTTAGTTTGACACTTGCTTATTTGAGAATTGGAGGATTCTTAGCTAATCGCATTTTGAGGTGTTGGTTGAGTGGTATTTATAAATAAAAAAAACAAGTTATTACTTTCTTACTAAAAAAAAATCAAATCTAACGTTCTGGACTAAACGTTGTAATCTACCCACATCCCACAATATTTTATCAAAGCATAGGTAGGTACTTACTCTCCTATTTAGTCGAAAACCCATCTTCGGATATGCAAATAACAATATGACGTGACATAACCCAGAAAGGCAATAAATTATAGATAAAGATGGCTCCTATTTTCGTAACAGATAATATCGTTTTGATTTATAGACATTATGCGGTGAACAAACTGCCTCACATTCGTTCGGGAATTAATTCTAACCGTACTTGGAAGAAACCGCTATTTTTGCTTTGTAATATACCGCATTACCGCCCCAATTCTTTTCTGCGTGGGTGTGTGTCAGATTATCGGGAAAATGGGAGCAACATCCCGACAATCCGTCGCCATGTATTGCTAAGTCGTTGTCAAATTACTGGTATTAATGAGAGTTGACTAGAACTTTCCCTAAATTTTCTTTTGCCAGTCCTTGGACGCCTGGTCATAGCTTTACTTCATCATCACCGCGGGCGGCGGCGAGATGGGCCAACAAAATTTTCGCCATCAGGGTAATAACCTGATTGAGGCTAACACAGGAACGTGAATATTGAAACAAAAAAGAAAGAGATCTATACCAGCTGCAGGTGAATTTATCATCCAAATCCTGGTGATAAATTTTGTCCATGATATTTCTCTCACCCCTTGGGTGCTGTAGGTGTCCTCCTATAGACAGTAGTGAATGCTGTCCGAGTATTTACCAACATAAAATATATCTTAGATGAAATCTAACTCGTGGATGTACTTCCGTCCGAAATCCTGAAATACATAATACTTACTCTAAAATTGAAAGATATTGTCTCTGCAAAATTATAGATTTTTGAAGTTACTTGAATCGATTGTAGACAAAACTTTAATGAAGGACAGTTTGAGAAAGAAACCGCAACACCAAGAGCCAATGGCATTTCTATATTAACTTAAACTGGGACAAACTTGCTGAATATAACCCTCAAAATAGCTTTAAGACAAAACCACACATATAAGCAATCTAAAAACATAAAAAGCCGCATCCATGGCATCAGATTATTCGTTCGAATCAAATTGTGCCTACATAAGTATCGAACGACCAGTTGCTATAGCAACCGCCCGCGACAGATCGATACAGCGTAAACAACTCTGCATCCCGGCGAGGCTGCGACTTTCATTGAGTTGTGGAATAAATTATATAAGAAACTAACTGTTGCCGGCGAGTTCCTCTGCATATTAAGTGTAAACTCTGTAACATCCGCTCGGAATTTCTATATATCTAGGTTATATTACTGCAGGGTAAGAGAAGAAAATGGCTTCCAAATCTTCTTTACCCACATTTCTGTTTTTGGTAGAAGTCAGGATTTTCATCATCTTCATAGAAGTCAGATCTTCATCTTCGTCGTGGTCAGGCTTGAGTCAGGATTTGGCTTTTGTAACATCTGTTCCAAGACTCTTGCACCCACTGAAATGAAGCTTCTATCTCGATTAGTACTACATGTTCATATTTGTGAATGAAGTCAACTAATACTTCAAACTAACAGATACAGATTCTTAAGACATTACAAACTTTGTATACCCTTGCGTTTAAACTCTCGTTAGTTCTCTCACTCTTCCAATCCAATCATATCACCAATATAAATTTGGTAAAGTAACATTGAAAACAAAATGCTAAAGATAATTCCAAGTGAGATATAAGTTAACATCAAGTTTCGACATCGAGTGGGCGTGTGTGGGCAAGCCAGTTTGGAGTAATCTAACCGAATCTTGTACAGTCGGTTATCAAGGACACAGTTATTTATTGAGTTAGTTAGTAACCGTATTTGATTAAATGAGTGGTAGTTAGATTTAGAAGTGGGACGGTTTAAGCATCCTCAGACATACAGACAGATTAATTAAAGAATTACTGAAGAATATGTGCAGATATAAGAACGAGACGAATGATGGAATAAGATGAGCTGAATCCATTCCAGTGAATTAGATTATGGGAGGGAGGATGATGATGATGAAATGTCTTGAATATCAAAGTTCAGTGGCAACATCTGGCAGAATATCACAGATTCTCCCATTGGAGAAAAGGCCTTGCTTATCTATTTAAACCCTTATGGACCATCTCAACAAACTTTGTTTTATTCGTAAGCCCATCTTAATGAGTCATGCTCACCCAATTTGTCCGGGCATCGTTCTTTATTAGACCGATTTAATAAAGAAGGATACCCAGATAGATCCGAATCCATGCGACTCTTTAATCCTTAAATCGCTAGATAGACACACCGAAATGAGCTTGTTAAATGTTGATTTTTGGTTTCATAAAACGCCTTTAATCCGGCTCCCGCCAAAACGGCTGTTCATTTTGGAGAAAAAGTTTCGTTAAAGCTTGTTAAAAGTTTTTAATTAAATTTTAATCAATGGTAGGTTCACAGTACGCGCATCCTTTGGGATTAAAGCAGAACTGTGGAGCTGGAAAATTCTGGAATACATTTTTATCAATGGACAACAAACCGTTCGCCCAATAAAATTAGCCATACGCAAAATTTACAGACTTCTCAAAACTCAAAAGGAAGAATTCTGGAAAGTTTTTTCATAGTGCTCATAGTGTTTTTGTCAAATAAATAACTCTTGTGCGTCAATGCTTAAGACATACGTTTCCTATCCAGGATTACAGGCATGTACTTACTATATTTAAGATTTTTAATAAGACAAAGCCTGGGATGGGCTTGCAGAAGGCCTTCGCTCAGAAAATGATTCATGATTAGATTAGAACATTGAAATTTATCATGTCATGTCTTCTTAACTTTACTTGTAGACTTTATTCTGTGACAATACTTACTATTCTATACTGTTGTCGAACTAGAATTATTCACACACATTTAATTTATTTATACGTTACCGCTGACATTAATTCAATAAATAATAAATCGGACTTCATCATCACCTGCCTAGCCTTTTCATAACTATGTTGTGGTGGGCTTCCAGTTTAACCGTATGCAGCTGTATTTAAATGGAGCAACAGCCTTTCAGTCAGTACTGGATAAGACGATACCCCCTGGTAAGACTGATAATCCAACTTTCGGGACACTGACTGTCTGCAACGACTTCAAAGATCTTCAAATGACAGCTGGAAACTCGGTATGTAACCAACCTATTCAAGCGATAAACCAAAGAACACTACAACATACTTTATGTAAATAATTACGTGTGTGTTGATGTATATTTTCCGTAATTTCCCAAGTTTATACGTCATATACTTTCACTATCGATGACAGGTCTCACTTTGCATCGAATTATGTAACCAGTACCACCTTAAGCGAAAACTTGGCACATGGGTGCTGATTCTGATGAACTATCGAATTAAACCAGATTCATATTTAATTTATTTATTTATTACAGCATGGATAACTTACAGCTTAAAAAGAAACTTAATAACAAAAAAAACCATAGACAACACCAAGCCAATTACAAATCCTCACGTATAGTACTTATATTAAAATTACATACCTAATCATTTTTAATTTTTACTCTACACCATTTTAGTCGCGTTTAAAGATAGTCATATTTAGCTTGGCTACCTCTATTTTTGGTGAAAAACCTCAATTACAGAATGGCGACATTGCCATTTTCTCTAAATTTATTAATGCTGTCAAACTATAATATGGCTAAGTTGTGTCAGTTTAATCAATGTCAGAATATGAAACGTGGACAGGAATAAACAAAATATTAGACATTTTTAGAGTTGTTTTAGTTTAGTTTGTGACAACAAAATCGACACCATTGCCGCTTATGTTTTCCTTAATACGTGGTGCCTAAACCGGGAGACCAAAGTAATTTAAAAAGATTCGTTTTCGTATCATCCTATCGGTAAAGGATTCGGCAGTTGCGTACCTAATAGTACTTACACACATATTTCTACATCTACATCTTATGTTGAAATCCCATAGAAAAGAGGGCGACCCCATTGCCATTATCAGGAGACCAACCCAATAACACTTTGATCTCTATAAACTGAATCTAGAACTTGATTCTAGCAGTCGCGGTAACACCAATGATACAGTTTTAATCCTACTTCCTACTAATATTATAAATGCGAATGTTTGTGAGGAAGTATGGATGTTTTTACTCTTTCACGTCAAAACGGCTAAACGGATCTTGATGCAATATGGCACAGAGGTAGATTATAGTCTGGAATAACACGTAGAATACTTTTTTTTTCAATATCACGGGGGCGAAGCCGCGGCCGCCAGCTACTAATAAATAAACCAATTTGCGACCTAAATTCTACTGATAAATACTTGATAATTATTGATTCATGTTTTACTAACTTGTTGTTTGAAAACTTTTCAGGCTTAATTTTACCTCTAAAGTTCTGAAAGGATATAAAGGTTAAGCTTAACTTTGAAAAGTTTGTAACGCAATTGACATCAATATTGCAAACAGGCTTTAAGTCTCTTTATGTATCAGCTATTAAAGCGTAAAGTCCAAATAAGTTAGAATTTTCAGAACGTATTTTATTTATTAACGGGTTATTTAAATTTTCTAAGGCCTATTTTCAAATATTAGTTTCTTTTTATGTTCCCACGCTAGTTATAAGAAGGTCTCTGACATCTTGTATTAACTCAAGCAGAAATCAATTACGTATCTTATAATCTTCTTCTTTCTAATATATAAAATTCTCGTGTCACAATGTTCGTTCCCATACTCCTTCGAAACGACTGGACTGATTTCAACGAAATTTTGTGTGCATATCGGGTAGGTCTGAGAATCGGCCAACATCTATTTTTCATACCCTTCTCTAGCTAGTAATTATATAAACCATGGCGACACTTTGCTGATATGTTTTAGGCAAAGGAGATTTAAAAGACTCATATAAGCGACATTGGAAATATTTTTAGAAATAAATTTTGATTTCAACATTTTTTATTTTGACACACGTATGCTCACTGACAAGTAGGCATATGACACATTTTTTTTGGATGAAAAATCATCAAATAACATACCCTGCTCTGGGCGGAGCGGGATGAGTGTCAAACTTTTACTGACTAAAGCTCAACCGTGTTCCTTCTTCTTCCTTTTGTGTTCCGGGGCCATGGGGGATGTGGCCGGGGGATGATAAGGGTTCACCAAAAACCTTTTGGTTCCACAGCTTCTTATTCAACTTTACTATCGTTCCGTTTTCCATCAGCCCTAAAACATGTTGCATAATAAGAGTATCGCCTTTAATTGCGGCCGATACATTAGAATTAGTAGAAACCGCGTTATGTCGCCGATTAGTCGATGACAGCGAGCAATAGACTGCACCGGACCAGTATTTACGTAAACGGACTGTCTGTTTCGATCTCAAAACTCGATATCTAGAGGTCTACCATGCGTTTTAGGAAATGTGCGAAGTGCTCTGTAAAAGCAGAAGTTTATATTTAAAAACAAGGCATGCATGGTCTTTTTCCCTTTCTTGTATTGCATACTGCATAGCAAGATTCTTATTCTTCAAACCTACTATGATATTATAAATGCGAAAGTTTGTGAGGATGTATTGATGTTTGTTCCCCTTTACGCATAAACTACTAAACGGATTCAGATGAAATTTGACATAGGTACAAATAATTTATAACCTGGATTAACACATAGTATACTTGTAATCCCGGTAGAATGATCCCCTGAGACAATTACCGAACGTAAATAAATCTTGGTGAACTTGGATTCCATGGGAGTCTACTGTTCTGCATAGAACCGCCTCAATAGCGTGGTGTTGAGCTCAACCCTCGGCCGCTCTCAAACAGTCTCAATCATAAACAATTTGGCACTTTTTTTTACAAACTTAAAGGAGGTTCACATAAAGTGATCTCATTGCTTTCGAAGATCTTTGCCGATGTGTTGTCGTCATGAAAAGTGCTTTCATTGTTCACAAACGTATATATCTCTTGTATTTAAATTGTTGGTTACCCTGTAATTGACAACTAGATAAGCCCAATACTATGTTTTTCTTATTTTAAGATATTTTGAAAACAGAAGCTGATGGTGACTTTTATAAATAAATAAACTTGAACAAAGGCACTGGTTTTCCAATAATGACGGTCCTTCCCTTCGATGATCTAAGCATTGTATAAACAATTCGTGCCAATTGTTTTTTTTTGTTATAAACTCGTAACAGCCATGAAAGTCTTCAAATGGGGGACTGTGACTTGTATTTTTCACGCAAATCTTCGTTGTGATTGCGAACAACTGGTCGAACCATCTGGATTGATTGGTAACCGATTTCGCGGGGTTATTCGATTCGACACAGTTGAAGATGACATAGACAACAAACTCAAAAGATTATGCTGAAAATAGGTGACACTTCTTTCTTGTTTTGTTCAATAAATATGTTTTTTTTTTAAGTTTTTACATATATCTTGCAATGACGCTCCTTCCGGATTTGACTATTTTTCATCATCGTCAAGTCAGCCTTCATCGATACGGGGCCGGGGTTGCGGGTTGTTCGAAAGAGATACCGCGGCCCCGGAACATAAAGGGAAAAGAAGAAACATGGGTAGGTTTTAGTCAGTACAAGTCTGACACTCCCCTCCGCTCCGCCCAGACGAACGGGGGATGTTATTTGATGATTTCCCATCTGCAAAAAAAAGCCTACATCGAATACAACAGAAATGTGAACTGCAAATAATAATAAAATCGACCAAAGATGGCGTGAATTAAAAACAAATATTAGAAGGAAGATATTTACTGTTTACCTAAAATGTAACTGTTATGTGCTCTCCGTACGGCTTCATCCTGTTTTTAGGGTACAAAGGGTAAAACGGGACCCTATTACTAAAACTCCGCTGTCCGTCCGTCTGTCCGTCTATCACCAGGCTGTATCTCATGAACCGTGATAGTGAGAAAGTTGAAGTTTCACTGATGATGTATTTCTGTTGCTACTTTAACAAAAAATATACTATATACAACAAACATGCTTTTTTCATAGAAAATGGTAGGGGGTTCCCTACCATTCCTGCTGTGCACGAGTCGGACTCACACTTGGCCGGTTTTTAACTTTCCCAAATCGCCAACTAAACAAAAGACGTTGAAAACAAGTGAGAAAAGTTCTCTCTCGTAACTATTTTAATCTTCATACATTAGAGTCCTGTTTCGCAAACTTAAGTTTTTTTTTGTACAGTACAGTCAAAAGTTACAAACAATCTTATTGTTGATGTTGCCATGTTTTGTCTCTTTCTGCCAAACTATCTACAACTTTACCTTAGCACACACTAAATCAAACAAACAAAATGGCGGATTTTTGGCGCCTAATTTTATGTCATTTTTTTTTTCTTTTAACCTAACCAATTTTAATTCAAACAATCCTAATTTGTAGTCCTATAGTAGACCTCTTGGTAAAGTTGCAGGCAGTGCGACCGGTTCCCACGGTGCATGTTATAATATATCTGGTCGGGCAGGCAGTTTGCATGCCTGTCCTATCCCAGTCACAAGCCAGTGTGAATGTAACCACACCGTTCTCCACCAATGGCGGCGAAGCGTAATGTTTGTAATTATTGGGTAGGAATACAAGAAATAGATTTGGTACTTAGGTTTTATGACTATCCTATCCTACTTAATACTATAAATGCGAATGTTTTGAGGAAACATGGATGATGTTTGTTACTCTTTTACGCAAAAACTACCGAACGGGTTTGCATGAATTTTTGCACACAGATAGTTTATAACTTGTATTAATACATAGGTTTTTTATCCCGGTCTACACGGATGAAACTGCAGCATTTATAAGTGTTTGTTTTTGCCTGGCATTTATAGAAATAATAAGTTTGAATATTTGCTCAATCTTATGTATAAAAGTATCCTATGGTTAAATAGTAAAAATTCAACAAACAACATCCAAACCTATTACTACTATCTATAGACAATACAAATATGAATGAATTGCAACTCTAAAACTAATTTTTAAAAACAACCTATATTTGCTCTGACCCCAATAGTCACTCTTTCTACTCTTATTTATAACTAGGATAAAGGATTTAAAAATACCCTTAACAAAACCGTGGTTTCGTTATTTTTTTGTTCATGGCCATCTCTGTGATACTTCTAGTTACGATATACAAGCGGTAGATATATTATAAATGTTACCGTAATATTTCAATAACACAAACAAACGAAATCGGTTGGGAAAACATCAAATAATTTCCCCCGCTCTGGGCGAAGCGAGTGTCAAACTTTTACTGACTAAAACCCATCCTTGTTCCTTCTTTAGCCCTTTGTGATCCAAAGCTGCGGTATCTCTTTTGAACCACCCGCAACCCTAGCAGGCAGTGGCCCTGGCAGGTCAACAGCTTTGCTGACATCTCTTTGAGGCCTTACTTCTAGTTTGATGTACCTACAGCATGCTTATCAGCTTCGTGAAGAGTCCTTTTATAATCTGTATACTCACTGTACTTTCTCAAGCAAAGAGTCTATCTCATAATTAGATTTACAAATAAAAGACGTCAACAACGCACCATCATGACCACAGCAACTTTATCTCAGTCGTAGGCTTTAATTAAAATAAGATTATAATTTTAAAGACAAGAATAAAAACCAGTTTTAAAATGAATGAGTCTCCTCGGAGTTATCAATATGTAATGAACTCAAGTGGTGTGGATGTAAGCCAGATTTCCTGCGTTTATTGGATATGCACAGATTATATAACGGATTAAATAAATGTTTGCAGAGCGTTCTATAAGAAGTAGAATTATTATAAAATCTCTTTTAGTTTTTGGTAACAGTTCAACATTTAAGTAGAATTAGGTAAACTCAAATTTCACTTGACAAGAATAATGACAGATTATTTTTAAAAACCAATCAGGAAAGTGATACATAAAGCTGCCGTAGTGGGTTGGATCGCCATTTGAAGGTTATTTGAATGCCTGCAAGCAAGTTAGCCCATGACTTACGTTTGGAATCAATGTTGTAGATCAGACCTAACCATTGGAAACCGACTTCAACAAAGTCCAGAAAAAGCTAAAAGGCGTGATATGAAATGTAAAAATAAGTTTGATCATGCTTATAAGCGTAATTTTGATATTTAATTCAAAAGGTTAATGTTAACCCTGAAAAAATACAATCATTTCTGTATTATAAATACCTGCATTGTTATAAAAGAATTGAAATTAGCATATAACGCTACACAGACGTATATGGCTAGAATATCCGTTAGAGCTTTTGTCTTTCAACTTGCATATAAATAGCGGTAAATCTTTATAGTCAATGCTTATAAATTTAAATTGTGTGTGCTTAACTCATTTAGACTTTTATGAGGTGTTAAATTCTTCTAAGGATAATTTTGTTGCTTAGCACCTAACGTGGATTATTTTAGGCTAGCTATGAATCATCCTGCCGGGGTTACCTAACGCGGCCCGGAACGTAAAGGGGCAATAGAAGGAACATGGGTGGATTTGGTCAGTAAAAGCACAAAAAGTCTGACACTCCGGTTCAGTTATTTGATGATTATTGGTGGCTGATTTCTTTTGTTACAGAAGTGTCACTCATCTGACATCTTTTGTAATATTCTAGCTAGCCCTAATCCAGACGTTCAAAACCTTTTTGTCAAGATACTTCTTTATTTTATTCAGTTTCTAACTTTCAATACAGTTAAAGAAGCTATAATAACATGTAGCAATGTTATCATTCATCCCCTACACAAGCCGTATTCGTTTTGTTCATTGTATTGTGCCAAAAACCAGCTTCTGCTACAAAAGCCATTACCCATATCCAGCAATCCGAACAACTCGTTTGCATGATATTGACTTTAAACTCCGTTAAGTAAAAATACATACGCATTTAAATATTCAATTTGTTCGCGTTTTTAGTAAACACATAGCGTTTACCCATTTGTTTTCATTTTTCAATCATGTTTTTTTTCTTATTATTTTGCCAAGTTCTTTTTTTTAATCCTTTTCCGCATAATCATAGAATACATATAAAACATGGAATAGAGTAAATAAATGTGCTTCTTACTACCCTATATCACGTTCTGTTTTTTGCCTGGCGGCTAGCCGGATGTCCGGTCATTCATCTATTGCCTCTGCGATATTTGTCCTGTTTTTTTTTATTAGAGTATGCTATCTCTGTTTGTGTATAAGGGGGTGTTTTATTTGATAAAATTTTGGTCCACACTGTTATCATCATGATTGATAGATAACAATAAAGAAAGATGAATAAGTTAAGGTTTATTTTTAAATTTACTCCAGAATTGTTACAAAGTTCTTGAGAATTAAACACATTATCATCGTAAGAATCATATTCTTTGCTACCTAACCTAGATCTTTCATACCCGGAACAGATTTTTATTACTTCAAAGAGAGTCTTTACAACCTCGGTACTGTAAGAGGTTTTTCAACCAATGCTGGCTGGTTTACCATAACGTTAAAATACTCAGGTCGTTTTAAAGTTAGAATAGGAAAAGTGAGTAACCTACCCTAGTTTTCGATATAAAAATTGTGACCAACCAATACAAAGCACAAGAAAGAGCCTAAACATGTTGTTGTCACGTCATCGAAAGATCTAAGCAAAAACAAAAAAGCTAATTTCCTGACAATCATTATTTTTAATGCGCAACGTCTAGCGCTAACCGGATATCCTGCGATCCATCTACGATTCCCTTCGATTACTCACTGGTCACCGGGAGCCATTTGAAACGTTAATGACATTGTGTTGCGACCTTCGATAGATGGCAATGGCGACGGCGGCCATATTTGATTTCTTGACACTTTGATTGTTCGTTGTCATTTGTCGGCTATTGTCGATGGATTGTGTCAATTTGATGTGGGTTTGAAGGAGAATGTGAGTACTTATATACAGATGAGAAAAAAGATAAAATAGAGCGCCATGTTGTTAATTTACTTTAATGTCTTCTCTTGGTTTTTGAAAGGTTGATCCATAGGTAAATCTGGCTGTCAAATGATATGATTAATCTGTTATGGTTAGTTTGCCAAAATTACAGCAGCTGATGTTGAAAATAACTTACAATAGACAATTTCTTTTTCACTACCTCCATAATATTTTTGTGGTGATGTGGTATTCATTACTGGGTAATTTAAAAATCTGTTTTCTGTTATAGGCCCATTTCAGAAAACATTTTTTTTCTAAATTGGATCTGAAATAAATGTAAATTATAAAAAAAAATGTTCTTTTGAGGGAACTATCCACAAATATGTATTTATACATGTTTTTGTAAAAGCTCGCCCAAAGCAGTATAGAAGGGTATAATAGCGTACATTTGTTAATGATTAAAAGTTTTACTTTAATACTAGCTGTCCTGCGCGGTTTCATCTGCGTCTCTGGTTACTGCCCCGCTCCCGTGGGTAGTTGCGTGATGATATATAGCCTGTGTTACTCAGTGATAATGTAGCTTTTTTGAAATCAGTTCAGTAGTTTTTGAGTTTATTTGTTACGTACAAAAATACAAATCTTCCCTCTTTATAATATAAGTGTAGATAAATATTACTCCTACTAATATTTTAAATGCGAAAGTTTGTGAGTATGGATGTATGTTTGATCCTCTTTCACGAAAAAACTACTGAACGGATCTTTATGAAGTTAGCACAGAGGTAAATTATAGTCTGGAATAACACAGGATACTTTTTTATCATCACGCAGGCGAAACCGCGGGGCGCAGATAGTCTTGTATATAAAAATCTCGTGTCACAGTTTTAGTTGCCATACTCCTTCGAAACGGCTTGACCGATTTTTATAAAATGTTATAGGTATGTATTAACGTTAGGTCTGCGAACCAGTCGTAATCCTTTTTTCATACCACTAAGTGATAAGGGTGCCCCCCTTAAGAAGGCGACCACCCTTAAAGTAAATCTTTTAAACATTAACAAATTTACGCCGTTATACCCATCTACGCTGCTTCGGGCGAGCATTTACAAAAACATCTAAGAAAAGCGAAAACAAGAGAGCAATGATTGATTATGTTTTCGTTCTTTTTGTTAATCTTATTTTGGCACAACAAAATCTCATCTAACGAAACAAATGATCCTAGACTAGACTATGCGTATTGGCACAAAGTTCTATCGTGTCCACATTAATGTCAATGACCTGTTTTCTAAGTGCTAAGGTTTATTTTAAAAGTACCCAATACGACCATGTTGAAAATCTTCATAAGTTGCTTGCTAACTGATAGACTTACCTAAGATTACCTAAAAGACTACCTAAAATTATCTTTATTCTAGACCCAATCTTCAGAATATTAGTCTTAGGCCGGGGTTGCGGGTTTTTTCGAAAGAGATACCGCGGCCCCGAAATATAAAGGGTAAAAGATGAAACATGGGTGGGTAATAGTTGGTAAAAGTCTTACACTCCCTCCCACTACGCCTAGAGCGGGAGAAGTTATTTGATGATTTCCATCGGTAAAAAAAGTCTTCTTTTATGATGAAGTAACCAAAAATAATCTTAAACTCTCAACCCATAAACGAATTAAACAGGGGATGAAAGTTTGTATGGAAGTTTCTCATTTTTCCTAGAAGGAAATCCCATTGGGCATAAACTGTATAGACGTAACTTCACACATAGAACACAATTGACTTTTCTATGAATCGATTTTCGTGAATACGCTTTTAAAATGATAGATCTTTCTGTAAATGTTCATTCCACCACTACGCTCACCGATATCAATCTAGGTCATCCGATGGCTTGGCTTTTAAACCTAGGAACGTAACGATATTCCGTAAATATACATATATACATTTGTAAGTTCAACGGTGGAACTGGAACTCGTAAAATGAATACCATGCCCTAAAATTGTAGAATGTGCACAATTTGACAGAAAGTTTGGGAACCAGGAAATTCTATTGAAATTTAAATAAAAACATAGCATAAGACAGACTTGAAAAAAGCGACTTCCAAAATACACTACAAAGACGGGAAATTATTTTACTTCTGGAAGTTGGTGACTTTTGTTTGACTCAGATTTTTATATTTTTGCCATCGACTTTGGAAAGTAAATTTATTTTCCGACTTTTAAGTGTTTTTTAAAGTCCTTCTATGCCCCTTTTAGTTGTGGTATTCATTTTTCAATGCTACTAAAAGATATATGATTCATTAGAAGAAAAAATATGTACCAAAGAAAATCCTTACTAATATTATAAAAGCGAAAGTCAGTTTGTTTGTTTGTTTGTTTGTTACGTCTTCACGCCTAAATGGCTTAACCGATTTTGATAAATTTTGGTACAGAGATAGTTGGGACCCTGGAGACGGATAAAAGGTTATTTAAAAAAAATATTGATATATGAGGAAGAAAGAGGGAAGAAAAGGGAAAACTTAGCATTGATATTACAATAAATAAGACGCAAGGCCAAAAACTACAGGTAGCAGGTACCTGTAAATCAGGAAACTGTGTTAACCCGAATTTAACGCGATCGAAGCGCGGCGAAAGCTAGTAACTCATAAATTACGCAAGCTGTATTGATAAAACTCATATGGGACCTTTTCGGGAGTATAATATACCCTTTCGATTATAAAAAAGAATTTTGAAAATCAGCCCACAATCGAAACAAATATAAAGAAAAACAGTCGAATTGTGAATGTCCTCCGTTTTTTTTTAAATAGAATTATATCATAGCCCGTAATTTTGAAGGTAACACACCGAAATATCTAGTAAAATGTCTATGTCTATGTTCACATGACAATTGAGAACTCTTTTTTTAAACTCAGTTTAAAACGTCTGACATCTTCAAGTGTCAGGGTGCCAGTGTGTAACCTCAAGCAATCACTATTCGAAACTATGTGACATATTCAACTCTGAATGCATTCCGCTGTCATTTCAAGACAATGGCTACCAAATGTAGGCGCCCGCGCAGCTTAGCGGGCATGCGGCCTTTGAGATACTTATCGTAACTGTAGAGTTAGTTGAGGACTTGCGAAATGTGGATTTTTAGGGAATCTTGCAGAAAGAATTTTAAAGAAAATGGCGCAACGAAAGCATTGGATCAAAAGTCTTAAGTAAAGTCATAATCTATAGTTTATTATCGCCTGATAAATCCCGGTCAACTTAATTCGTACATAAACAAATATCGGGCAAAGGCGAGTCAGACTCGCACACTATAGGGGTAACATCTAATATATAAAATTCTCGTGTCACAATTTTCGTTCCCATACTCCTCCGAAACGGCTGGACCGATTTAAACGAAATTTTGTGTACATATCGGGTAGGTCTGAGAATCGGCCAACATCTATTTTTCATACCCCTAAGTGAGCAGCGGGTGAAACCGCTGGGCACAGCTAGTCTAATATATAAAATTCGGGTCCACCCTTTATAGCAGAACTTTTTATGTCATAATTTTATTTTGCATAACAACGGATAGCATAAACTTCACTTCGCAGAAAATTGTTTAGCAGACACTCATTTATCATACATTCAAAACTCATAAATTTTTAAGTCAGAATCATCTCTAGGCATAAACTTCATATCCATAATATTTAAAAAGTAGAAACATCATATCGCAGAAAGTTCACAGTCAGAATCGTCTTTTGGCATATATTTTATATCGATAATCATTAAACGGCAGAATTGTCATATCGCAGAAAGTGTATAGTTAGAATCATCTTTGTCATTATAAGTTGTCATTTATTTTAATTATTTATTTCTTTAAAATTATGTCATTTGTTTTAGTTATTGTTTAATTGAATTTGAAATAATGTCATTGAATTCAATAAGTAATTATCCTAATCTAAATAGTTCAGTTCCGGGTAACCTACTAAAAACAATCTCTTTTTCTATTAATGCAAGTCGTTTCTGGTCGTAGGTGGTCACAGTTTTAACCTAACCTAGACCCATTTCAACCATCTACATAGTATGCCAAGTGAAATTATACCAAATAATCATCGCTCTATCTAAATGAACATTATGCTAAACGATATTATGCGAAATTTGAACTCTGCCAATCGTAATTATACTAAATGTAATTCTGCCATCTTAAAAGTATGCCATTGTTAATTCGAAGTTTTAAACATTATGCCAAACGATAATTATATCAAAAAATTTTTATGCCTTTAAAATGTTCGTTTAAAGAAAATTATGCCAAGTGTGTTATGCCAAATAAATTTCGGATCATCAAGATTCTGCCAGATAGAGGGAACCCATAAAATTCTCGTGTCACAATTGTCGTTCCCATACCCCTCCAAAACGGCTGGACCGATTTCAACGAAATTTTGTGTGCATATCGAGTAGGCCTGAGAATCGGCCAACATCAATTTTTCATACCCCTAAGTGAGCAGCGGGTAAAACCGCTGGGCACAGCTACATCTATAAAATCGGCAAAAATAAGACATGTTTGCTGTTTGGGAGCCCCCCATTTTGTTTTTTAGTTTGTTTTGACATATTCTGAACATTTAAAACTGTCTAATTATCATGAGATACAGCCTGGTGAGAGACGGACGGACAGCGGTAATATGGTCCCGTTTTACCCTTTGGGTACGGAACCCTAAAAACTAAAGATCCTTATTTTCACACTGAAAAGTTTCCGAGTAACTTGCTTGTGACACACAGACTGACGCCGAAGACAATCATGTCTTTCTATAAACATTTAAGTCGTTCAGAATAGCGGCTTGTTGATTATAAATATCTCTTTCATGAAAAGAAACAATGCAGTGTTTTCTATTAATGATGTACAGACAGCTGTAGACGTCTATAAGCTGTTATGGTAATGAAGAGTGCAAGTCATTACCCACACGATTTGGGGGGTAAAATAATGTAAATTAAAACGCAGTAGATATTCAAAATGATTAAGTGTCAGTGTCACATGTAAAGCAGATGTATTGTCGCAGTTATCGTGTAAAGTTGGGTACACTAGTACACAATGTTTGTCGCGATGTGAACGAACGGAGAGGCGTCGCAGTGAATAAATAATGGACTCAAGTACACTCAGACACAGTGAGTTGGTACAGCTGATTGTGATCTTATGACAAATGAATTGGAATAGAATCGTCTAGATCTTTGAATAATTTTAAAAGGGAATGAAATGTGTTAGGTTTTGGATGTGATGGACCAAATATTCAGAACAACTTTTGCAAGTAGTGTCCAAGATATAAAAAGTTCTTGAATAGGTGAAAAGGGTAGTGGTTTATAAAAATGATATAACTTTTAGCACTGGTTAAGCGACTCTACAATGTGCTGAAACGTAAACGACATAGTTGCACGATGTGCCAATCACCATTTTATGTGGTTATACTGACCCCACAACTTAACAATTATTGAAATATGATTATAAGTGAATAGACAGCCAAGATGTTCTAGACAAAGTAACACTATAACATCGCTTAAGATGATGGAACAGTCAAAAATGTACAATGTACACACGACAGCACATCAACCTATACAAAACCATTTTAACCTGATCTCTCTACTACGGTGTGCGATCCGTAGTAAAGAGATCAGATTAAAATAGCTTAGAATAGGTTGACCTGCCGTCGTGTGTACATACATGGGTTGCATTAATTGGGTGGGATACCCAATTAATTTTGGGATTGAGAGCATAAGCTAGCTCATCACAATCCTGATGACAGCTGTTCTAGAAAAGGTTATTGCTGACTACGATTTTCTTTTAACTGAATGCAACAGAACAGCTACCCTACCATGACGTCTTAAAGCAGAACTTATTCCACTGAGGGAAAGAGACAGCTATACAGGGTGTCTAGCACCATCTCTTTCCCTCAGTGGAATAAGTTCTGCTTTAAGACGTCATGGTAGGCCTACTGATCTCTCTACTACGGATCGCACACCGTAGTAGAGAGATCAGGTTAAAATGGTTTTAGAATTTTTTTACTTAGTTTTTCAGATTTGAGCATATACGCAATTTGGTGTTAAGTAGCGGCACAACAAAAAAATACTACAGCAACACGGTACAAAAAATATCACAGCGCCATCACATGACACAAATGAAGTACTAACTAAATTCTTAATCGCACTATTAAAGCTATCCACGACTTCAGACTATAGAACAAGCCAACATAAACTGTCGGGAGTAACCCACCAGATACTACCTACACCATCTGGTCGGAAGATCCCCCTTTTCTATTGAGTTTTGAGGAACTTAACCCCCTGTTCCTCATACTCTTTATGTGCTATAAAACATTCTACAGTTTTATTGTAAGCTTTGTTTTGTTGACATCTATATGTATGAAATAAAGTTGTGTTAGTTACACTATTTGTAACATGAGAACGGCTGAACCGATTTGGCTAGAAATTGGTGGGGTTTAGAACTAGGAGATGGACATAGGATACTTTTTATTATGTTAGGTTGGTTAAAGTATCTAGTAAAAGCTGCATTGCGACGTACTGTAACGGAACAGCTAGCAATTTATAGGAATAAAGTTTTAGGTAGACCATCCACGAGAAAAAGCAGTATCAATGTAAAGAAAACAACACCACAGCTACTTATTTTAAGACACTACATCAAAGGACAATTCTTATTCTCAACATTATCCATACGAAACCCTATTCTACATAACACAGGACCACACAGTATTCAAATAAATCAAAAACTAAACAGAATATCTTTAGAACTGCAGGACGGTTGGTCGGTAACCACAAACGTATGTTTCTTTTAATGTTATAACACTTGGAGAAAGGATTTTAGTCTTTGTTCGTTTGGTATTTGTATTCTTTTACACTTTACATTGAATTAATGAGTTTTCTGTGTTTTATGTTGTGTTCAGAGTGCAGTGGGGAAGTTAGGAGAGGAGGTTATTTTATATTCTTTTAAACACCTTGATGGTATTTTAAACTCCTTTTTAACCGAACTTAACCACACTGGCACATTTTATTTATTTATTTATACACACACAAAATACATGACAGGACATTACATTAAGACAGAAGAGCACAAAGGTACAGATTGTTTCATTAAAAATTTCTTCCAGCAGACCTGCGAGAGGAAAGTTGGATGAGAAATTATGTAGACACAGTGTGTGGAAAAGATAAAACAGAAAATTTAAAATTATCAATCATATAATAAACTTACATACAAATAATACACTTATAAAAAAAATACTGAGATAGTAAATATATACCTAAAATATATAATTACACAGAATATTACAGTAAAGAGGACAGGTAGGTAATGCTCTTTGACTTGCTTTTTAAAAATAAATATAGTTTTAGAGTCTTAATATGTTAGGCGAAAGTGAGTTCCACAAACGTACTGCGTGAACAGAGAAGGAGTAAATATTTACTAATAGGAAGCTACATTATTAAGAAGTAACATAGGCTATTCAACATCACGCTTGTACCCTCAGGAGCAAAACAGCAACTAAAGACGCGGGTGAAAACGCGTAGGACAGCTAGTTTAACATATAGACTTTTGATCAGCCTACAGTGATGTCATACCTTTTGAACTTTGTAAGCTAGATAGGTTTTTGAGTAAACATAAGCTAGACTATCTTTTAAGATAATATGTTTATGTAAGTACATTTTCTGAGAGATGTGTAAGAATGAGATTTTATTAATTTTTTTAATATTTTTTTTGTCGGCAAAATAAATCATTTGAAATAATGTTAAATGTAGACCCAAAAACTCGAAATCCATAACAAGTTGGTAGATGTCACATGACATCCACTCGCTTGGAGGATTATGGCCCACAGAGAGGGAAGTCATATGTTCCAGCCTCCCAGCAGTGGGAATATTTCAAGCTGACTATGATATTCATATGTATGACACTTGTTTTATGCGGATGTGATATCATCAAATAACTTCCCCCGCTATGGGCGGAGTGGGGGCAGTATAATACTTGTACTGACTAAAACCCACCCATGTTCCTTCTATTGCCCTTTACGTTCCGGGGCCGCGGTTTCTCTTTCGAACAACCCGCAACCCCGGTTGTAGGATATGACACTTTGGCCAATCTCAGCGGAGATAAGCCATCTGCGCGGGAGATATAGTGCAGGCGTGTGGGCACAGGTGCACTCTCTGTTCCCTCACTGTCATAGTCCGATGGGACGGCAACCCCGCACGACCGGAGAGAGATTATTTCCAAGACCAACGGAAGCTTTTCGAGGCACTTGGATATCTTACCGCCAACTTCCAAATTCCGGCCTGCTAATGTAGAATTCCTAGTGGAAAAACCTAACATCTACTTACCCATTATCACATTTTTGACTGACCCGAGAATTAAACCCAAGACCCCGTGTTCGGCTAGCGCTCTCGCGACCGCGGTACCAACGGAGCAGTCCCAACACATGGTTAGTTAAATAATGCAATTCTAAATCCAATATGGCGGACAAATTTTTTTTTGTGTATGCATTTTCATGATATGGGTATCAAAAGCAAATGCGGGTTTGCTGAGAATACTAGAAATAAAAGGACGTCACTGCAAAGTGATTTACAAACTTTTATTTGACCAAGTATCCTTACTTATATATTTATATTATAAAAGCGAAAGTGAGTTTGTTTGTTACGTCTAAATGGCAAAACCGATTTTGATGAATTTTGGCACACAGATAGTTGGGACCCTGGAGACGGACATAGGCTATTTAAAAAAAAGATTGAGATATGAGGGAGAAAGAGGGAAGAAAAGGGAAAGTTAGAATTGCTATTACAATAAATAAGGCGCTAGGGCAAAAACTACAGGTAGCAGGTAACTGTAAATCAGGAAAGGGGAACTGTGTTACCCCGAATTTAACGCGAGCGAAGCCGCGGGCTAAAGCTAGTGATATAATATAATTTATTACAAGTTTTTTTCTTACAGTAACTAGAACACTCTCTTTAATTTTGTCATAAAGTCTCCTCAATGACTCGCTACCTCCTGCATACAGCGAGAGTATCGAAACGGTACTTTATGTCGTAACTCACTGCCTGTCAAAAGCCCCGCGACTGATTTAAGTCACGTTCGCAACGCGCGACAAAAAATACCTTCAAAATGTACTCTGGGGTCAAGTGAGAGCGATGGACCGGCCGATTGTTGTGATGATTTAATTTTAGAACACCTTTGTATAGTCGTGTCTCTGGTTTTCAAAACCATAGAGTTCTTTAGAATTTTCTGTTAAGTTTTTAGCAAAGCGTGTTTAAAAAAGAGCCTAATGTACATGCTAGTATGGCATACTACCTAATGACATATTGACTTATGGGTTGATATGAATAGGAAAGAACTTGGAATGAAACTTAGAAACAATTTGTAAGAAATTCTGTAGGTCAGTGAGTATTGTAGAGGTTTAATACCATTGATCAAACCTTCAACAGTGCAGGCTGGTTTGCAAAGACGTTCGAATACACTCAGGTTTTTAAATATAGAATTAATAAAAATAGAATAAGATAGCTTTGAAATGTTTTGCTGAAACGATAAACCAAAAATATATTCTTGAAAGTGTTTTATGCTTCTTTTAATTACGAATATCATCCAACTTCCTACAGTTTCTCGATTGAAATCAGCTCAAAAGCAATTCATAGGAGTTTACGTTGGATTGCAAAACTTTCCAATTCTTTTATTGCAACATCACAAAAACATTCTCCAATTTTATTACCAAGATGCAACTGAATCTGCCACGATGGTGTTTTTATCTTCTTAAAATACTGTCTCCTCTAGTATTTAATAAGTGGCAACACAGAATAGCTCCAAATTTATTAACAGTATTCTCCAAATGTATTCAACCAAAGTACAACCAATACTGCCCCAACTACACAACTCTTCAAAGTTCCATGTGGTGTTATTTTGATACAAATACTAATAAAAACGCTGCAGTGTGGCGTCGCCGTCGTGTCGTGGTGTCGCCTATACACGTCCAGATATAACGTGCATCTGTGTCATAGTTTGTGGACACCATGACGACGTGAATTCACGGGATAGTCTTTTTACTAAATTTTTGTAAAGGCATTTTAATTATCTAACGCAGTGTTTCCCAAAGTGTGGGTCGCGACCCAATGGTGGGTCGCGGCGGGCAGATTTTGGGTGGGCCCTGAAACTATAGGACGATTGTCGTACACCACACGTCGACTAGGCCGTGTCGTTTGGGCGGCAGCCCAAGTAAAATGGGCGGCGAGTGTTATCTGTCATTTTACTAACTACAACATTCACTACTTATATTCTTAAATCTGATTCGCCGATTTCATAAATATGCGATTTCCACTCATTTAAAACAGTTGAAAAATAACTTTGATACCTACTTCGGGGAAGAGATGAGGAAGTTCGACACGAAGAACTGGATTTGTAACCCATTTCAAGACAACACACCAACTGAAATGTCAACAAAAGCAAGTGAAGAGCTTATCGATTTGTCAGAGGATACCTCACTGAAAAATACTTTTAATCGCAAGCAATTGACGAAATTCTGGCTGTAAGTTGCTGACAGCCATCCTTGCCTGTTTGACGAAGCAATGAAAGTCCTCCTCCCCTTCACTACCTCATGTGAAGTGGGTTTTTCAGCCTTGGTTAATATAAAAACTAAATACCGAAATAGATTGGACGTATCGAACTCATTGCGATTAAAAGTGACTAAAATCGATGTCGACGCTAAAGCTGTAATAGAAAAAAAATTGAAAACAAATGCATCCCTCTCATTCTCATTGAAATATTATATCAAATAATTTTATTAATTAAAAAATATATATTACATCTGGAAGTTTTTCTTTTTTCTTAATTGAAATGGGTATGGCGACGAGTTTTAGGAAAGGCCCAAATTCAGCAGTGAACGTCAGTAGGCTGACGATGATGGTTGTAAACTACGATAAGAATTAACAGGTAAATGCTGCGGCAGCAACATACCGCTGCTTTTTTGTCTTCATGACACAAGGTGGGCCGCGACCTTTAAACTTTCTTGTAGATGGGTCGCGGTCCCGACAAGCTTGGGAAACACTGAATTCTAACGTATTATCCTAGTGCGCAATCCTTGCGCTTTTTTGTTCTCATTGTCTTTGTTTGTAGAAAAAATAAATATAACAGCTGCAGTGTTTAATTATTATTTTTGTGGTTCTTTCTTCTTTACGACTTGATTTCATTCGCACTTTTTTCAGTTATTACGTAGCCACCTCGCCACCAAGGCTTCGTTGAAAATTCTCGTAACAATAAAATGATTTCATTGCATTTTCCCACCTATTTCTCTTTGAAAACATCCGACTGCAAAACTGCCCTAAATACTTGTTTTGTCCTTTTCTTAATACATATTACTTTGTCAGCTTTTTTTTCGTCTTCTTCATTCTTAATGGATGTCCGTCAGGGAGGGGTCTGTCAGACTCCTCTTGACTATAACCACACGGTGTTCTGGCTGGGATGACACTTGCTGGGACAGAATCAATTACTTTGTCAGCCTACCTTAACTGCTATTCAGACTTCAGACTACAGCTTTACAGACTATTAACAAACGTAAATAATGATATTTACGTTTGTTATTAGTCTGTTAGATAGCAAAATGTTAAACGTATGCATGAGCATACGTTTAACATTTTGCAAATTACTGTACTGAACTGCAAAGCTGGATGGATGATTTTATCAGTAAAATCATCCATCCAGCTTTTCAGTAATTCATAATAATTATATACAAATAAAAATAGAACGAGGAACTATCCTACGACTGCAGTGCGCATAGTCTCCCGTTCACCCCGCGGATGACCGGGCGCGCACCGATAACTGCTCAGAAATAGTATCGATTTCATCCTGCAGCTTCCGTGTTCTGTGTCACAGATAATATATTGTTATATGACATCTGTAGTGATTTGTGCACATCTTGCTTCTACTACTTCCTACTATCGGCTTGCTTTGAATATGCTACTAGTATGGTCTGTTTAGAAGACATATGACAAAATACTTCTACAACGTTTTTATGCTTTCAACGATTTTCGATTGGCTTTACTATTGTGTCACCGTAACCGGTGATCGAAATGCGTTTCCAAAAATAGATTGAAGATGGGTTGTATGCCACATGCGAACTACGTTTTTTATTTAAAAAAATAAATAGATATGGATTTTTTTAAGTAAATAGGCAACTTTTTTTGTTATTAAATAATCTAATATAAACCACAAACTATTTAAAACAAATCTTCCCCTGAATACATTTAAACATGATTCTAATTATTGTTTTCTTTCTTTTCAGGTAATAAAGGCAAATTTAGGAGCGATTGATCGTCAGGTATCATTCAAAATCATCAAGACTCCTCCAGCTCTGGGCGGAGCGGATGGGAGTATCAGACTGTGACATACCTACTACCTATTCAATAATTAATTAATCTTTTAAGTTACATGATCTTTGTACATCTTTTGTTGGAGATCCAAAATAAATAAATAAATCACCTCAATAAATTCAGTACCGATATAATTCTTTTATCAGCT
This sequence comes from Ochropleura plecta, assembly GCA_905475445.1. Lineage (NCBI taxonomy): Eukaryota > Metazoa > Arthropoda > Insecta > Lepidoptera > Noctuidae > Ochropleura > Ochropleura plecta. Next base: position 10,765,643 of record FR997738.1, read on the forward strand.
TCTGAACGTCTCGTTGAACTTGATATTGGTGTCGTTTCTGTTGTTACAAACAAAAACTACTCTAAAACTCACTACAATTCAGTTTACACCTGTTAAACAACGTTTCCTATTCTGAAATTGATTAAGGTGACACAACTTAACTATATTACAAGTTGACAACATTAATGATAGTCTAGTTACTCAAATTAGAGAAAATCGCAATCTCACTATTCTGATAATTAAATTTTCACCAAATAAGTAGGTATAGTGGTTGTCAAACTAAATCGGACTATCTTTAATCGCGACAAATTGAAAAAAATAAGATGTGATTAGGTACAGACGCCTGCACATCAAGCTACTACAATCTATAATATGTATGTATTTATAAATTATATAAGTATGTATATCAGTTGTCTGGTTACCATAACACAAGCTCTGCTTAGCTTGGGATCAGATAGCCGTGTGTGAGTTGTCCCAAGATATTTATTTATTTATTTATCTGTCAGATTTCTTTGATAGATTTTCGACTTTATTTCTAAAGTATAAGGTTCAAGGTTAATTGGGAAAAATTGACAGTTTCGGGTAGCTTGACCTGCAGGCGTCTGTACATTCGTTATTTATCCTTACTAATATTATAAAAGCGAAAGTGAGTTTGTTTGTTTGTTTGTTACCTCTTCACGCTTTAATGGCTACACCGATTTTGATGAATTTTGGTACAGAGATAGTTGGGAACCAGGAAACGGACATAGGCTTATTTTATTTAAAAAAAGTGGGATGTGAGGGAGAAAGAGGGAAGAAAAGGAAAAACTTAGCGTTGCTATTACAAATCAATAAGGCGCAAGGGGAACTGTGTTACCCCGAATTTAACGCGAGCGAAGCCGCGGGCAAAAGCTAGTTTTTAACATAAAACACTAGCTCGATGAAGACAAAATAAACAAACAGTTAAACGGTAACAAACTAACAAGTTAAACTGTGATTACCGTTAACGGTTTAACTATCGTAACGTTGAAGCATATACCTGTGTTAACTATCCATAATGAAGGCTGATAACGACAGAATAACAATCTGCAAAGGACATAAAAAATAAAGAAATAGCAAAAAAGGTCCCTTCAAAAAAAAATTAGGTCAGAAATTCGGGATTTATTTATTCCGCGCTTCTCTTGATCATTAATTGCCCGCCTTTGTAAAACAAATTGGATTTTACAACCAAATTATTTTCTGATAGGAAATTTTCCTCCTTCTGAAAATTTAGTTGAAAACGTTGAATTAGTACTGCCGACTTCACATCCATGGTAATCAAATCCAAATATTTTTATTTAATATTTCACATAGGCCTACATGGGTACTATAAAACGTCGAGAAACTTTTTTCTCCCGATCCGTACCTTTGTACGGATCGGGTTTGGTCGTTTCCTATGGAGAAGAACCGGCAAGAAACTCCATTGTTACTCTTTTAAAATCATTTGGTTTTACAATGTTGTTGTTACAGCGTTAGTACTTCAGTATGAGAGGACAGCGTAGGCCCGAAAATAATTCTAATAATAAGTCATTGCTCATTGTCATTGCATTACAAAACGTAAAATAAAATAACACGTTAACAAAACGTAACAGTTTGATATTGACGCCTTTACTTCGTAGGTATATCTTTTAAATGACGTAACCATCGTGTTCTAGAACGTAACAATTATTAGATCATGTGACAGACGTCATTACCAAGCACGCTTATCCCAAGACTGAGTTCGTTCGTTCACAACATGTTTTCTTCTTCATTCCTTGCTTAATATTATATTATAAAAGCGAAAGTGAGTTTGTTACGTCTTCGCCCCTAAGTGGCTAAACCGATTTTGATGAATTTTGGTACTGAGATAGTTGGGACCCTGGAGACGGACATAGACTACTTTTTGTCTCTTTCTAACCCCCCACTTCCCTAAAATAGGGGGTAGAAGTTTGTATGGAGCATTCCGCAATTTTCAAGGTAGGAAGCTAAAAATTGGTATGCGTGACTATTTGTCACTAACAAAAACATCGCGCATATTTTTTTCGGGATAAAATGCCCCCAACCCCTTAAAAGAGAGGATGAAATGAAATAGGTACACACGCTTATTGTTACCAACGAAAAATACCCCGCAAATCAGGAAAGGGTAACTGTTTTACCCCGAATTAACGCGAGCGAAGCCGCGGGCAAAAGCTAGTAGTCTATATGACTCGGCTGCTCCGTTGGTCTCGTGGTCGTAAGCGCAACTGCTGAGCGCAGGTTAGGGTTCCATTGCCAGGTCGTTTTTCTTTTGCAAACATTCGTCTTCTCATAATACCCATATACCTATAGCTACAACCCTCCTCACTGTATACAACAACTATCGCACAGAGAAGTTAAAAGGGATGTATGTATAGTATGTTTAAAGTTAGTTTTAAACATCATTATCGGTCTGTCAGATATCGGAGCGACAGGCGACCGATAACTTCGAAAGCCCCTGTGCGCTCATGTTATTAACGAGTTCAGCACCGGGGTCTTACCGATTTAATGATGAAAAGCCGCTGTTAATCAGTTTAAACCTAGGAATCATTTGCACTAGAAAAGTTGCGTGTCGGACCCAACAGCCGCGGGGGACGCGTCGGGCGCCGCAAGACGACTCCCGGACACCGTAGATGCGGGCCTGCGGATGGTGAGTAATGGATGGGTCACCGACCGTCAGTGTATTGACGACAGGCCGTGTCGACGGCGCGTTAGTGTACCACGCGCGCCTCAAAGAGATGTAGATGTCAGTTAAGCAGATGGTCCCGCCAGTGCCACCGCCTGCCGGGGATGCGGGTTGTTCGAAAGAGATACCGCGACCACGAAACACAAAGGACAAACGAAGGAAGATTAATTCGTTTTAGTCAGTAAAAGTCTGACACACCGCCCTGCTCCGCCCAGAGCGAGAATATTTTTTATGATTTCCAATCTAAAAAAAAAGAAAGTGAGCGAGTGGGGACTGTGTGTGTGTGTGTGTGTGTTAAACTAAATTAGCTAGTGATACCAAACAAGATAAAACCATGATGTATATGCAAAGAGATGTATGTCCAAAGTTAGTTTAAACGTCATTATCGGTATGTCAGCCATCGGAGCGACAGGAGCCCGATAACTTCCATAAGCCCCTGTGTGCTACCTACTCATGTAATTAACAAGTTTGAACCCCGGGCTTTACAGATTTAATTATGAAAGCTAGGGTGCCTATTAATAAAGTCAATTTAATTTGACATACCTCAAACTTAAACTCAAAAGCATTTATTATAATTAACACTTGAAACGGGATATTTAACATGTTTATTATTTTTATTGAGTTTCCGTTATTTCGGCGATGTTGCAAACGCCATGATCACGGATGAACTGAAGTTATTGCGGGTTGATGTTTACGAGCAGACAAAACGATCTACCCTCTTTCTTATTCGTTTAAGTCAAAAGCATTTATTTCAATTAGACCTTTTTTTTTGGTGGGAAATCATCAAATAACTTCCCCCGCTCTGGGCGGAGCGGGGGGAGTGTCAGACTTGTCCTGACTAAAACCCATCCATGTTCTATTGCCCTTTACGTTCCGGGGCCGCGGTATCAAAAAACCAAAATCAAAAATCATTTATTGCAATTAGACCATTACAGGCACTTTTGAATGTCAATAAACAAAATGTTGAAGCTACAGTCCCGGTCACAAGACATAATAACTTGTGAAAGTACTGTAGTTGGCCATTCCAAAGCGTTGATCTCTATGGAGAAGAATGGGCAAGAAACTCGATGGACACTCTTTTGAATTAGAATATTATTACAAAATCGAATATTATTAAAAATATACAAATATGTGAAAATGATGTAGAAAGATGTGCACAGTAAGAGCGTCCACAAAGAGCTCGTGAGGTTGTCGACATGTGGATGTGGACTCAGCGATGATTGTGCCGATAGTCGTTACAGTCAATGGCTTAATTGCCAAGAGCCTCGACCAACACCTGAGGAGGCTAGGACTAGACGGCTGGATCAAAGGCAACCCCTTGCGTAGCCGTGTCGTTAGCCGTTTCCAGGAGTACAATTAAAGAAAAACGAGTAAAGCGGTACTCCTGGCAAAAGCTCGTATCGGACTAGATCAAGGACTATCCTACTATAATACTATTAAATGCGAATGTTTATGAGGATGGATGGATGGATGTATGGATGTTTGTTACTCTTTCACGTCAAAACGGCTGAACGGATCTTGATGAAATTTGGCACAGAGGTGGATTATAGTCTGAAATAACACAAAGGATACTTTTTTTTCGATATCACGCGGCCCAAGCCGCGGGGGCTAGCTAACCTACTTCCTACTAATATTATGTCCTATCCTACTAATAGTATAAATGCGAATGTTTGTGAGGATGGATGGATGAATGTATGGATGTTTGTTACTCTTTCACGTCAAAACGGCTGAACGGATCTTGATGAAATTTGGCACAGAGGATATTGTCTGGATTAACATATAGGATTTTTTTTTTGATATCACGCGGGTGAAACCGTGGACGCCACCTAGTTGACAATATTCCCGCAATTTCAATCATCGTTCTTCCAAGAAATAATCACAGTCAATTAAAAGCAATAAATTTACTGAGATTTATATGCAACAGACTGTCCCATTGAAAACATATCGATGTTATTAATAATTTAATTTAATGAACCTATTAATAAAGTGATTTACAGTCTGTGGGGTGAGCTAAAAATAGAGATGTCAATATGATGTATAAATAAGGACTAGCTGGTACATATATATGTAGTTTTGGATGCTTGAATAAGTATATTTCCTTAAAGCAACGTCATATCTTCGGAATTCATTAGGTGTTTTCGATCTTTGGCGAGCCGTTATGATATTGTAGAGAGTTTTAGGGTTCCGCAACTCAAAAAGAAAGAAATGGATCCCTTAGACCACTTTGTTGTCCGTCTGTCTGTCTGTCTGTCCGTCAAGATGGATAATCTAGGAAACGCGTGGAGGTATCGAGATGAAATTAAAACCATATACTTAAGTCTGTAGTCTCTATAAGCTGTGAAAAAAAAACAAGCCAAGTGGTACTTGGACTCGCGCACTCGGTTCCGTACAAACTTTCGACATAAAAGGCCATATCTTTTGACTGCGTAGACTTAGAAGATTGATTTTTTCACAGCTCCAAGAGACCACGGATTTGAGTAGGTACATGTTTTTTTTGTTTTTCAACTCGATACGTCTAAGCTTTCTCGAGATAAAAGGAGGTCTTGACAGACAGACATGCAGACAGGCGGCTAACAAAGCAATCCTATAAGATTTCCGTTTTTTTGCCCTTTTGAGATACAGATCTAAAAACCAAAGCTTTTCCAAAATAAGAAATAGCACACCTTTCAAAAGCTTAACATGAAAAGCAACAGATTGACGACATAACAAAACTAATGTAACACTATGATATCTACAACAAATTTTTATAATTGCTATTCCACACACAGACACAAGTACAAACGAACGAGACGTGAGAAATATACATAATGAGAATGATAGTGTTTGTAAATATTTTGATCATCATCGGTATACCTACCATATTAGAATCTTGGAACAGATTCACTTTAGAGATGTTTAAAATAGGCATTATACAACGTGTAAAAAAGGAGCACTTAAACTCAGGTAGCCATATCATCATCATTTTCCTGCTCTTGTCCCATTCTATTTGGGGTCGGCGCAATACGTTTTCTTCTTCCATTCTCCCCTATCAGAAGTCACGGCATCATTTACTCCTTTCTCCTTTATATCATTCCTTACACAATCCATCCATCTTTTCTTTGGCCTTCCTCTCGCTCTCCGTCCTTCAACATTCAGATCCAACACTCTTTTAGTCTCATGTGCTTCTTCCCTCCTCATTACATATCCATACCAAGATAAACGGCTCCCTTTTAATTTTTTTGTAACAGGCGCAACTTTCAAACTTCCTATATACTCATTCCTCTAATATACCAATATACTCATTATAGGTAGCCACATATATCATGAAAACAATACACTGTGAAAGAATCATAATTAAAATCAATGATTCTACTTTCCATACACTTTTTTCATTTTATTTCACTGTTACGACCCTAGCATTCAGGTCAATTGCCGACAATAGTAGGTACTAAATATATTAAGTACGTATGCGCTGGTTACATGAATTACTTTTTTCCTACAGTTCTCGATGTAGAGATACCTACGTAATTAAACAAACTTGGAAATAAAAGCTGATTTTCAGCTGATTTTAGGGTTGTCGCGAGTTCGTGCAATAAAAAGTAAAATGTATTTTTCTCTAAAATTATAGTATTTTAGAAACTGGGAACATAAACAAATACTGCTTGTCACCTTTGCTGTATGTATATACATTCAGTCAAAAAAGTATCGGGAATTGATGATTTGTTTATGGTTCCAAATTAAAATTTTTGTTTTTTTTGTAGTTGTTAGATTGGCACAACTGTTTTCCATTTTGGCGCGGAGTTTGAGTTGCATCTGTTATTTATATTAAATACAGTGCTGGTTTTAGTAATATCATATATAGTGTGTATTGCGAATTTCATAATGGACAAAAATATCGAACAAAGAATTTGTCTTAAATTTTGCATCGCCAATGGAATTTCGTGTTCGGAGTCACTGAAAATGTTACAGAAGGCTTACGGTGAATCGACTTTATCAAAAACTCGTGCTTATGAGTGGTTCAAAGCGTTCAAAAGCGGTCGAGATGTGATGGAAGATTTGCCTCACTCTGGTAGGCCGTCAACGTCTGCAACTGAAGTTAACATCGCAAAAGTGAAGAAAATAGTGACTGAAAATCCCCATTCAACTCTGAGAGAGATAGCCGCCGAACTTTCTGTATCTCATGAGTCGATCCGTACCATTGTAACTAAGCATTTGGGTATGAAACATGTTGCTGCTCGGCTAGTCCCAAAAGATCTGAATTTTCTCCAAAAACTCAAATCGCATGAAAGTCGCTGAGGACATGCTAGAACGAGTCAGTTCGGACCCAACATTCATGAAACGCATTGTTACTGGTGACGAGACGTGGGTTTACGAGTTTGACATGCAAACTAGTCACCAAGCTTCGGAGTGGCGCCTTCCAACTGAACCGAAACCGAAAAAACCACGCCAAAGTCGATCAAAAGTCAAAGTCATGTTGACTGTTTTCTTTGACTATCGCGGTGTTGTGCACTTTGAATTCTTACCGGAAGGTCTAACGGTAAATAAAGAATATTATTTGAGCGTTATGCGGCGTTTAAGAGAGCAAATTCGACGAAAAAGGCCAGAGAGAGAAAAGAAAATTCTTGGATTTTGCACCACGACAATGCGCCTTCGCACAAGGCTATCATTGTGAACGAATTTTTGACCAAACACTCAACAAATACCATCCAGCAACCACCATATTCACCAGATATGGGTCCTGCTGACTTTTTTCTTTTTCCTAAACTCAAATTACCACTTCGTGGCACCCGTTTTCAATCGATAGAAGACATAAAGGAGAATTCGCGGCGAGAACTGAACTCAATTCCGGAAGCAGCGTTTAAAAAATGTTTTGATGAATGGATTATTCGTTGGCGCAAGTGTATCGTTTCTAAAGGAGCATACTTTGAAGGTGATAAAATAAATTTGGATGTATAACAGACATTTTGTGTATTATTGATCTTTTCCCGGTACTTTCTTGACAGAGTAGTATATATTGCTTTTCTGTGACCAACTAAGTCCAATTCTCAGATTGACGTAGTATTAAATCGTTCCAATACTGTTCTTAACGGTGAAGCCGAACAGAGGGGCCTGCCAGGGCCACCGCCTCCCGTGGTTGCGGGTTGTTCGAAAGAGATACCACAGCCCCGGAATATAAAGAGCAAAAGAAGATTTAGTCTGTAAAAGTCTGTCACTCCCCTCCGCTCCGCGCAGAGCGGGGGAAGTTATTTGATGATTTCCCATCCGCAAAAACCATAGCCAGTTAATCATAGTTTCAGAGTTGTGGAAATAATCTTTGAACACTTAACTACCCGAAATGTATGGAATACAAAGTCAACTGAAGTGTGTAAAAGCACTCGTCGTTTTTTACTGGTCTTTTGTGGCGCGTTTCAGTTCATTCATGTGTAGGACATGGGATGTGTTATGACGAGACCCATCTTTTGTAGTTCTTTTTTGAATGATAAATCATCAAATATTTCTGATGTGACTTAAAAGGCTGCCGGACTCAAATGGGACTGGGAAAGATATGTCTGTCACATGCCGGACAAACTGTGGGGTTAAATAGCAGAAAACTGCTACCCTACCATGACTTCTTAAAACAGAACTTATTCCAGTGAGGGAAAGAGAGAGCTATACAGGGTGTCTAGCACCATCTCTTTCTCCCACAGGAATAAGTACTGCTATAAGATGTCATGGTAACCCTACTGGTGCCGCGATTTCACTGTGTCAGGGGACACAATGAGGTCGCGGTAGGCTACGAAGGAGATGGCAGGAGGAATTAGATAGGTTCCATCAGACTTAGATTGAGGACGCGCGGGTTTGTGAGAGGTAGAGGGAGGACTCCCAGGAGTGAGACAAAGGAGGCTAGAAAAAACAAACCAACCAAGAGCGAGTCGGACTCGCGCGACAAAAACAGCCATATCTTTTGACTGCTTAGACTTAGAGGGTTAATTTTTTCACAGCACAAAGGGACCGCCTATATTTTAATTTCATACCTCTACGCGTTCCTGAGATAAAGGGTCTTGACAGACAGACAGACGGGCAACAAACTGATCCAATAAGGGTTCCGTTTTTCTGGAACCCTAAAAAGGGCTTATACGTGCTTTCTGAGCACGGAGGAAACTCGGTGTTTAATAGGTGGTCCCTCAGCCACAGAACAACCCAGGAAAGCGTGGCATAAGCAATCTGAAGATTGATTCGAGCAGCTGTAATTAGCTACAAACTCTTCACGAGCTTGTAACGGTGTTGAAGTTTTTTACCCAATTGAAAATGCCTGATTCGAACCTATGATCGCCCTAGGAACTTGGAAACTACTCACTGGGCCATCTTCTCTCAATCTAACTAAAATTAATTATTATGGACCAAAGTTTAAAGGTCATTTACTGAGAATAAATGATAGATTAATTTTAACCACCATCTTTTAACCGATTTATTGATTTTAACTACATTATTTCATGGTTTAGATACGGCTTGTTATATTTAACGGGACTCTACGGTTTAATTATTAACGGTGTAATGAAATTTTATGTTATGTCCGTGAAGAAGGTGCTTCAAACTATTACTTTGATGGTCTGTGGAAGTCGATAATGGACTTGGTATCGCTAAAACAGCGAAAACAATATGCAGCCTAGATATTTATGTAAAGACTAGGTGTGCCTAGTGGTTTCACCAGCTGCTCAGGTCACTTAAGGGTATGAAAAATATTTTACCACCGATGCTCAGACCTACCGAATATACATAAAAAAAACAAAACTGTGATACGATAATCCTTACTATCCTTACAAATATTATTAATGCGAAAGTGAGTTTGTTTGTTACGTCTTCACGCCTTAATGGCTAAACCGATGTTGATGAATTTTGAGTACAGAAATAGTTGGGACCCTGGAGACGCACATAGGCTAATTAAAAAATACAGCTTTGGTATTACAATAAATAAAGCGCAAGGGCAAAAATTACAGGTAGCAGGTACCTACAAATCAAGAAAGGGGAACTGTGTGACCCCGAATTTAACACGTTTGAAGTCGCGGGCAAAAGCTAGTTTTAAATATGTATAAGAAGAAAGATAAGAAGATTTGGATATCTACAAGTATCTATATTATACTACTGCATGGATCTTTTCACCCGACTGTGGCGTAGCAAAAAGACGAGTTAAAGCACTTAACCTTGGTATTGCCTAGCTTAATACGAACTTCTGCGAAGCCGATCATAAGAACATCGCTAATTTCGTTGCATAATGAATAATCATCCCTGTGATTCCATCAGCAACTAAGGCCCATAGAGCTTTTTAATAGTCTATGCTGTCCCGTGGCTGAGCCAAAGCTTTCCTCAAACTCTCTGTGTTTCGCCTTCTCTAGCCAATTTATCAAGAACGAGTCCAAATTGTCAGCATTTTTTGGGTACATGGATGACAACGACCGTCTTCAGTCACACACAGACAATGCTATGCATATATAATTCACTAGCTTTTGCCCGCGGCTTCGCTCGCGTTAAATTCGAGGTAACACAGTTCCCCTTACGCCATATTGATTTGTAATAGCAACGCTAAGTTTTCCCTTCCCTTCCCTCTTTCTCCCTCACATCCCAGTTTTTTAAAATAGGTAAATATTAGCCTATGTCCGTCTCCTGGTTCCCAACTATCTCTGTACCAAAATTCATCAAAATCGGTGTAGCCATTAAAGCGTGAAGAGGTAACAAACAAACAAACAAACAAACAAACAAACTCACTTTCGCTTTTATAATATTATTAAGTAAGGATTAACTAATGCACGTAACTCATTTTTTCTTTTTAATAACTTTGCCCCAGAATTTCTCCTGTATCGTGGGTGCATTTACAAACATTTAAACTCACATACACAAACAGCAAGACCCGGAACAAATATCTGTAGGCCATAGAAATATTTGTACCGCGCGGGGTGCAGCGCAGCAGTCGATCGCTTAGCCACTGCGCTAACCGTGTCGTCTCTGTGTCTAAATCACATGGATCCCTTTTAAAATTTATTAAAAGCCGTCCATCAACTAAGATCATCGTGGTTTTGACCTTCCCCACTAATTCAACCACAACCACCATGAAACTAAAGTAAATGGTGTACAAATTGACCATGACATTACGTAGTAGGTTTTCAATTAACGTGAACGCCATCTTGTTTCAAGATTTGCTAACTTTGCTGTTGATATGAATGAACTTTTGACATTTGCGTTTTAGAACCACTTTAATGACACACGGAAACTTATGTTGTAGACGTAAAAGATGTAAAAGACAGAGGAGGACGCTAGGTTAGGCTAGGTAGGACCGAGTTTCCCCCGTGCCTCGGAAAGCACGTTAAGTCGTTGGTCCCGGCTGTCATTTGTACCTAGATCTTTGACAATCGTTACAGTTAATAGCTCGTAAGTCTAAAAACCAGTCTAACCAAGAAGTATCGTACCTATTACCCAGTTATTAACCAGTTTCTGGATGTCAGATAGGCAGGCGCACCTTTTAAAATACTGGTATCCAGCCGACGATGGACACCAACTAAACAAAATCTTTAAGACTTTTACTGATTAAAACCCACACATGTTCCTTCTTTTGTCCTTTATGTTCCGGGGCCGCGGTAACTCTTGTGAAAAACCCGCAACCCTGGTTTTTTTCGAATGGGAATGCACTCTGTTGTGCTGCTGCCCCTCTCCTTTGCTGCTGCCCCTCTGCTGTACTACTGCCCCTATGCCTTGCTGACACCCATTCTAAGCGCGCGTGTAACACGAACGCGCCGTCGATACGTCCTGTCGCCACGAGGTAGGAGATGACCGATTCCCATTCCCTCTCGCTCTATATATATAGATTGAAACAGGTCCGGACACGAGAGATCACCATTACCAATCGCCTCTACGAGGATGAATGAGTAGAGTAAGGTAGGATTTTAGTAATCCTACTAATATTATAAATGCGAATGTTTGTGAGGATGGATGGATAGTATGGATTTAAGGATATATGGATGTTTGTCACTCTTTCACGTCAAAACGGCTGAACGGATCTTGGTCTGGAATGACATTTAGGATACTTCTTTTTTCAATATCAAACGGGCGAAGGTTCGGGCGCCAGCTAGTATCACATTAAAACACCCTTAATAAGAGAAAACTATATAAGATGCCAATAATAATACAAAAACTAATATTGAACCAATTTAGACCACTTCAAAAGTTAAGCTCATTCAGTACAAAAGTGTAACGTAAACAGCACAATTGGAACACAGGTATCGCTTGTTTGTGTTCAACTCGAACATTAGATGTTGGTGACAGATAACAGCGAGCGCTAGGATTGTTCTGATTGTAGACACCTGTACAGTTGTACACTATCAAATAACTTGATTGTCTGTGGTGGTAGGTGAACTGATTGTGTTATGTTTGAAAATCTTTAGGTCGATCGCTTTGGAGAAGAGAATTTGTAGTTTTGACGGGGTCAAAGTTAGGATTTGCACCAAATTTTGACCTTGTATTAACCTAGCCTTTTCCTAACTATGTTCGGGTCGGCTTCCAGGCTAACCGAAAGTAACTGATTACATATCTGACCTACACAACGTAAGAGTGATTGTCAGACATTTGGGCCTGGCTACCTATAACATCACTAAACAGGATCGAATTTAAGTAGCTAGCGGAACTTTACCGGTGTAAAGTTTACACACACGTTAATTTTAAATGACAATTAATGTACCTATTTGATAAATCCAATATAAAGGATTCCCAAAGATGTTGTATTAGTTAGGTTTAAGCCATTCTTAGGCAGTCTTAGCCATCACAAGGTTATCAAAGGACATGAAAGAGTTTTGCTAAGAAGGCGTGTTTTTTTTTTATTAACTTTAATAATTTTAAGTCCTCTATCAACATGATTCCTTTGATTCTGTGGTACAACACGCCCCGCGCACATCCTACTTCCTATTATAATATTATATTATAAATGCGAATGTGTGTGAGGATGTATGGGTGGATGTATGGATGTTTGTTACTCTTTTACGTCAAAACGGCCGAACGGATCTTGATGAAATTTGGCACAGAGGTAGATTATAGTCTGGAATAACACATGGGATACTTTGTTTCGACCATCATGCGGGTGAAGCCGCGGGCCCCAGCTAGTATTAACTAATATTTTATGAGGTAAGCCTTACATTCGGTTAGGTACATATTTGATACGAGACTATCTTACTAAATAAACAATACATACATTTATGAGTACTTACTAAACTATGTATTAACATAATGCTATGCATTTTGATCCTCGCTCGTCATTTCGTTGCACTAGCCACATACAAATAGGCTGTATCTGGTTTGATCTCATGCTTGAACGCGCGTGCGCAGTATTTCGCAATGTACAGTTATCCCTGTGGCGATGTATATGCGTGTGTGTGATATAATTTGCGCTAAGTACCTATGTGTTACGTGAGGTAAAGAATCTAGGCTATGTAGCACCTTAATTGCGTAACAAATGTTTCTATCACCATCTAAAGGCGACAAATTAGTTTTTTTATAGGGCATGTCAACTGTTTATCTGCTCAACCGGACTATCCTGTAGTGACCTTAAATGAATTTAAGGCCCCCGGCCAGTAGCTCACCGTCCGTCCGTCGATTGACAACAGGCCGTGTCGACGGCGCGCTCGTGTTTCACGCGCGCCTCAAAGAGATGTCAGCAAAGCAGAGGGGCTTGCCAGAGCCTCCGCCTGCCGGGGTTGCGGGTTGTTCGAAAGAGATACCGCGGCCCCGGAACGTAAGGGCAATAGAAGGAACATGGGTGGGTTTTAGTCAGTAGCCCCCGGCCAGAGCTAAGACAAAGAAGTTTAGAAGACAGATTGTTGGAAAGAAGACATTCCAGGCAAATGGAAAACCATGAGCGAGTCAGACTCACGGTCCGAAGGTTCCATACAAACTTGCGACATAAACAGCTAAATCTTTTGACTGCATAGACTTAGAGGGTTGGTTATTTTTCACAGTACTAAGGGACCAAAGATTTGAGTATATGGTTATAATTTCAACTCGATGCCTATACGCGTTTCCGCGATAAAGGGTCTTGACATACAGACGGACAACTGTGATCCAATAAGGGTTCCGTTTTTTTTTTCTTTTGAAGTAAAGATCTAAAAATGAGATGTAATTAGAACTATGTAGATAACTAGTGTCACGCGTGTTAAACCATTTATGATACTTAACTAATTCTCTAACTCTGCTAACTTATTTTACACTGAGAAATCATGCTCTAATAAACTCTATTTTATCTAAAGGCTTAATTGCTAAATGCTTTAGTAAGGGAAGAGCTGTGAACTGTTATATATACTTAAACAAAATAATGTGTCATATTTATGATTTACCACGAAAACAAAACAAATTACGAGCGAAGGTCCACTTAAAAAAAACGACAGGCCGTCCGCGCCCTCATGTTCCACGCTCGCCTCAAAGAGACGTCAACAAGGCAGAGGGGCCTGCCAGGGCCACCGCCTGCCTGGGTTACGGGTTGTTCGAAAGAGATACCGCGGCCGCGGAACATAAGGGGCAAAACAAGGAACATGGGTTTTAGTCAGTACAAGTCTGACCCCCCCCCCCCCCCCCTTCCGCTCCAGCCAGAGCCAGGGGGAAGTTATTTGATGACTTCCCAATTCCCATCCGTAAAAAAAATGTTCCTTAAAAAGATAATCATTGAGCGAACTATGAATAGAATAATTTAACGCCATTCCCACTCGCCGGCGTCACCTACTTAGTTTACAAATAGTTCCTCGCATACAATTGATATTTAAACGCACAGGAAATAAAGACAATGCCTCTATTAACTAATGCTGAGATATCATCGATGGCAGACGTCAAGATCTTACGCAATCGTAGACTACCGTCTTGTAAAAATATAATAAAAGATCGTTGGTTATTAATTAATTAATCAAATTTTTACTTTTTGTTTTGTTGTATGAAGGCAGTTTTTTTTTCAATTTAGGCCGATTCCCAAAAAAAACACTTTAAGCAACATGTATGTAAGATAATTATATTTTACGTCTTTTTATTGTTTTTTTTTTGGAGTTTTTTATACAGCTCGTTCAAAATTCATAAAATAAAAACAACAACGCGCGAATCACGACAGTTCCGCAGATATCAATATCACTTGAAACGACAACTTACTTATCATTAAAGCCGATATTCCTGAAAAGTACACCTTTTACTAACGAATAAATGTAAACAACTTGAATTTCAACTGGATCATTTCAGTAATTTAGTGAAATCGAAACTGTAGAAATCGAGTTACAAAAAAAGACGCGTTTCTTTTCGGTAAAGATAACGTTTTTTTTATATTCACTTTGTTGTGTTCACTTTAAGCTTCTTTTCTTAGTAAAACAACAATAGTCTCTTGTAATTAGGCATCTTAAATTATGTACACTACGTACTAGGTAATTAGAGTACTTAATGAACCCTAATTATTGTTCGGTATTTTATGCATTATTTGTTCCCTATATAAATTGATATTGCAAACTTGACCATTCATTTATTAACGTTTTTGCGGCTAAAGCGAACGCACCCGCTGGCCGCTCCTGATATTCTCTGTGCAGTTATTGATTCAATAGTGATTTATGTGCAGTTATTTGAAGAAAAAAAAATGGATCTTTGTGGGTGCTACCGTGACGTTCTTAATTGAAATTCTATTTAATTGAAAATTGTGTGTTTGCGGAAACGTCGAATGAACTTTTAAGATGTAAGTTTTATCTTTTTCATCCATCCTGCTGGCTTAAGTGGCTTAGACCTAGACTTTATTATCGCTACAAGAACGAAAAGTACCTACTTAAATAGATTGAAAACTAGCGTGAAATATGTTTCGGAATCGTGTTAAATATTTTCACTTAAAAATTAAGCATTCACTTTCTGCAATTCGTTCCAATCAAATACGTGAATAAAATGAGTATGTAGTGTTCCAAATTTGAAAATATTAAAATGGCGCGCATTGCTCCAGTTGCTAACTAGGTAATATGAACAAAAAGTGCGATGCTCAGTGCTTTTCATTATGCTATAATGTGAACGTAAACACACATACTTGATGGGCTATGAAATAAGCGCGGAGGTACAAGCGGTAGCGGAATAATGAGCGGGAATCAAAGTGTAAGCGGTCTTATTTTACTCTAATAATAATAATACGAAAAATCTGTACCTGTTGACCAACGTGTTTTTTTTGCGGATGGGAATTCATCAAATAACTTCTCCCACTCTTGGCGGAGAGGGGGGGAATGTCAGACTTTTAGTGATTAAAACCCACCCATGTTCCTTCTTTTGCCCTTTATGATCCGGGACAACTACTCGTATAATAAATTAAACGCTTAAGACACAGATGAGAACTGACTTTATTCGAAATACAGACATACAGTATTACATACCCTAAAATAGATGGCGCTACTCATTTGTAATGTGATACTGTCGATACTAAAGAGACATAAAATTACAGCAACCCCTTCACCAACGCGTTGGACAACGTTTTCAAAATACTCTATTTGGCGGGGCATAAACATTAACGGTCTTCGTAGCTGAGGTTTGCAGATGACATTGTCTACATGGCGGAATCATTGCAGGAACTGAATGAAGAATTATTGAGGCTGTTTAGCATGGATTTCGGGATAAACTTAGATAAAAACAAACGCATGCACAGTGGTCTTGTTTCCCCAAGACCTGAAGCCGTAAATGGTGCTATCCTATAAGTTGTGCAAGAGTACATTTATCTTGGTCAAACTATACAACTGGGGCAGCGTTTTTAGGCTAACGGTCAGTAGTAGACGGCAATAGGCTAATAAGATCATGGCGATGATGAGTACCTGATTAAGCAGTTGTAATTCTTTTAAATAGTACCTACTTCCTTTTGAATGTTGTCATCAAATAAAAATAAAATCAGAAAAATAATTTAATTTTCCCCTAACGATCCTTTGAAAACGAATAGCAAATTGGCCCCACTTGAAAAAGTTATTTTAACTGTTAATGACTCGTTAGCCGATAAAAAAAAAGAGAACTTTTTAACTTCAAAGTCAAATCTTTTTGGTTATTAGGTAATGAGCCAAACTGTACTTGGCAGGTTTTGTTATTCCAAAACTTTCATGGCTCAAATGTCCTTCTTTTCATAAAAGGCTACCGCGAAATGGCTCGGATTCTATTACCCAACGTATCAAGCCAGATAAATCCCAGATAGGTCCTTTTTACTGTCGTCTTGGTATGAGACAGGGGTTGCAAATAGGATAGATAGTACAATCACAACCGTTTTTTCTGGAAAAAAAACCAGCCAAATGTGACTCACTGCTTGCGACTTGACTTGACTTGCGGACTGAGGATTCCGTACAAACTTGTTACATAATCGGCCATATCTTTAGTCAGTGTAGACTTAGAGTGTTGATCTTTTCACAGCACAAAGGGACTCAGACTTGAGTAAATGGTTTTAATTTCAACTTGATACCTCCACGCGTTTCCGAGATAAATGGTCTTTACAGATAGATAGACAGACGGACAACAAAGTCATAAAAGGGTTCTGTTTTTTTCATTTCGAGGTATGGAACCCTAAAATCGTTGACAATCCTAAAAATTGGACCTTCAAGCATCGCTGGCTGATTTAGTATTTGAAAAAAGTTCAATAAAACATTATAATCTTCTAATATGTAAAATTCTAGTGTCACAATGTTCGTTCCTTCACAATACTCCTCCGAAACGGCTCGTCCCATTCTTATGAAATGTTTTATGCATATTCAGTAGATAAGTCTGAGAATCGGCTACCTACTATCTATCTTTCAAACGCCTAAGTGATAAGCAGCGGGTGAAACCGCTGGGCACAGCTAGTAACAGATACAAAAAAATACATTTTGAATGGTTTTCTGACGACAAACCTTGTAAGTCCATCTATACGGGCTATGGGTAAAGACTTCGAAATTAAGAACTTCTCAGTATAATGTCATACTCCTATATCAAAACCGCTTATTTCGAGGCCCAACCCACCTATAACGTAACGAACACACTAAAGATTTTTATTTATTTATGCTAATTTCTTTAGTAACATCCGACATTATTATCATATGGACCGTTAGTCCCTTCTTTTATTTTTATTTAAATCTCCGTTTTTATTGCTCGAAACAATATGAATAACATTTAACATTATGGAAAGAGATAATTTTGATAATTTGGTAAAGATTATTTTGTTTTTAACATTTTAACCTGATCTCTCTACTACGGTGTGCGATCCGTAGTAGAGAGATCAGGGTACAATAGTTTAGAATAGGTTGACCTGCCGTCGCGGTCGTGTGTACAACGTGTAACATTTACTAAATTATATTTATACACTAGCTACCCGCCTGGCTTCGTACGGGTGCAATGTAGATACTAATATTATGCATATAAACCTTCCTCTTGAATCGCCCCATCTATTAAAAAAACCCGCTTCAAAATCCGTTGCGTAGTTTTAAAGATTTAAGCATACAAACAAGTCATACAACATTGCAAAAGAAAGATAGCGATAGCGACTTTGTTTTATACTATATAGTGATAGTGATAATACTAAAAGCGGAGCTCATGGCTAAATAATAACTACCGCTTAGGACAATCTTTAGGCACTTGCCTTGGTTGGTCTGTGGTAGGTGAACAGGACCCGTTACATACCGAGTTTCCTCCTTACCTCGGAAAGCACGTGAAGCTGATGGTCCCGGCTGTCATTTGTAGATCTTTGACAGTCACTACAGATAGTCAGTGTCCCGAAATTCTGACAACTAGTCTTGACAAAGGCTATCGCATTACCAAGTACGAAATGGCTTGTGGAGGTCAGATAAACAGTCGCACTGTAAAATACTGGTATTCAGCTGCGTCCGATTAGACAAAGAAGAAAGAAAGAAGCAAAGCAGATGATGAATGTTCACAACAAAATGAACCTTAACAACGTTTGTTTTAAGAGTTCTTTAAATCTTTTAAAAATAAGCCTTGCCTTTTGTCTGTTAAATGTTAACATGACAATGGAAGTCAATAAGTTGCACAACCTCATTACGACTTACGACCGAATGTGCCTTTTAAACTCATGACATCTTGTTTGATATTCTCATTTACGATGGGTCAAGGATAGTTTAAAATTCGAATTGTCTTTGGTTTCTTCTTTTTTTCCGTTGCTCGAAATTATTATGTGGCGTCGGATATAAAAAAAACCGGCTACGATCGAGTCACACTCGCGCACCAAGGGTTCCGTACAAACTTGCGATATAAACAGCAATATCTTTTGACTGCGTAGACTTAGAGGGTTGATATTTTCACGGCACAGAGGGATCATACAGTTGAGTATATGGTTTTAACTTCAACTCGATATCTCTACCTGATCTCGAGACAAAGGGTAGACAGACAGACGGGCATCAAAGTAATCCTTTGACGGTTCCGTTTTTTCTTTTTGAGTACTGGAACCCTAAAAACAAATGGCGCTCAGGCAACCAGTATTTTGTTAGCAACAATGACGACCGTTATAAATGACGCGGCGCTCGCCTCACGTCTGCTCTTGCGCAAGCCTCGGGTGTCACCGCAAACTGATCTAACAACTAGTTGGTAACAACATCTGCTGAATACGTAATTTGTTTGTCTGTTGTTTATATTTCCTTAACCAGCACCTGTGTTATGTTAGCAATTTTATAGACTAGATCTGCGGTTTCTGGATTGCTAGATAGCTTATAAAAATGCTGTGTTGTATTCGTTTGAAGATTTTTTTCGAATTTCGGTAACGCCTTATTGATTTGTAATAGCAACGCTAAGTTTTCCCGTTTCTTCCCTCTTTCTCCCTCATATCCCACTCTTTTTAAAAAAATAATAGCCTTTGTCTATGTCTCCTGGTTCCCAACTATCTCTGTACCAAAATTCATCAAAATCGGTTTAGCCATTAAAGCGTGAAGAAGTAACAAACAAACAAACTCACTTTCGCTTTTATAATATTAGTAAGGAAGTAAGGATAGTCCTCCTGACCGGTCTATACTCAGCGAAGATTAACCTAACCATTTGGGAGATATTATAGTGCACAAGTATGTGCACAGACACAGGTGCACTCTCTGTTCCCTCACTCACATAGATGGAACGGCAAACCGTCGATCGGAGAGAGTTCAGGGGCAGGACCAATGGCTTAAAGTGCTTTCCGAGGCACGGAGGTATCTTACCTCCAACTTCCAAACTCCGGTCTGCTAAACAATAACGCTTTTTGCCCGACCGGAGGAATCAAACGCGAGACCCCGCGCTCAACAGTCGTGATAGCGACCGCGACACCAACGGAGCAGTAAATACTAAAGGCTGCATCATCGCTTCACATCAAGCGAGTTCCAGTCGCCTATTTAGTTTAAAAAAAAAATCTTAGGACACAAAATAGGGAGATCCATGTAACACCTGTTTTTATAGAATCTGGTTTCTACGCTATATATTTTTTTCTATAATTATTAAATCAAAAATAAGCCCATAATCAAAACGTCAATATCTATGAACTCATTGTTCTCTCATTCATATGCTGTATTCCAATCTCCACCTTCCGCATTTACAATCGTTTCTTTAAACTAGGATGATATCAATAGTTATCTATTACATAACCCATTCTTCTGCGACGATCAATGAAGCGTCATTCATCAAAAACGGTTCAGTAGTTCAAGAGAAAACAACAAGCGAGTTCTGTTCTAAATTATACTAATATAAAGGGCGATTCATCTATTTTTACTATTCATTGTGCGAGTGGACTATCTATCTCATAATTTTCCTGCCCTTGTCCCATTTTATTTGGTCGCATCACGTTTTCTTCTTCCATTCTCCCCTATCAGTCGTCACGGCATCATTTACTCTTTTCTCCTTCATATCATTCCATACACATTCCATTCCGAGATATAAGGACACAGGTAGCTAATTCATTAGCAAGAAATCGATGTCGCTTTTTGACAGAACCAGCCAATAACGGTAAAGGCTAACTATTGCCATCTTTGGGCAAAGACAAAGAATGTTTTGTACGTTCAAAAATTCGAACACACACACACTTTTCTAAAGATCAAAACGGATAGATCAAATCGTATTAAAATTACACAAGCTTATTTTCCAATTTCTTAAAACGTAGTGGTTTTAAAAGGCACTCGTTTCTAAATCGGCTTTATTAAAATGGTCATCGAAAAAAAAATACTACAAGTAAGTTCAGTTAAAGCGATCAGACACGCTTAATATCAGTTATTTCCTACACCGCTTCCTTATAAACAAACAGAACTGTTTCTAATTACTCCTAATTTCAACTCTAGTTCAAATCCATTACCTCAAAAACCACAAAAGTTAAAATTATCAAAATAATACTCTTTTAATGACTGCCCTAAAGACTTATAATCTCACTTGCTGCATGTAAACTCATTCAATTGAGTCAAGCGTGGCATTAGTCCCCTTTGTTTACCGAGAAGTTTCTCATAAACGCGCGTAATTTGTGAAGAAAAAACTAGATAAACACTGTGTACCTACTTTCGTTTTCCCGTAGCTTGTGACTGGTGGCAACTTTCTATACTGCATGGTGTTGTGGATAAGGTTTATTTAAAAGGGTATTTAATTCAGATTAAGAATGAATAAAGTATGGAATGAATGAGTATATTAGAGGAAGTTTGAAAGTTGCGCCTGTTACTGAAAAAATGAAAGGGAGTCGTTTGTCTTGGTATGGACATGAAATGAGGAGGGACGAAGCACATGTGACTAAAAGAGTCATGGATCTGAATGTTGAAGGACGGAGAGCGAAAGGAAGGCCAAAGAAAAGATGGATGGCTTGTGTAAGGAATGATATGAAGAAGAAAGGAGTAAATGATGCCGTGACGTCTGCGCCGACCCCAAATAGAATGGGACAAGGGCAGGAAAATGATGGAATGAAAGATCGCACAACTGTGAAGACCAAATTAATATCGTGAGGTAATCGGCAGATTGCAGAACCAAAAATGTAGATTTTATATGACATCTATCAAATTAAATGGGACTCATAAGACTAAAACAGTGATGAATATGATGAACGTATGGTTGACGGAAGGGAAGGGAGAGCTAGTCCAAGGAATCTAGCTAGTCCATGGATGGATTGTGTGAGGAGTTGTATGAAAGAAGGAGCTTATGAAAGCGTGGCGGTTGACAGAGGCGAATGGAAGAAAAAAACGTGTTGCGCCGACCCCTTTAACATGGGACACGGGCAGGATCTTCCTAGATTACATGGACGACGAAACCCATCAAAACCCTGTGGGTCCGCGGTATGTATCACAGCCTTCTTTCACAGAGGAGACCTATGTCCCAGCAGTAGGTACGTTTGAGTTTGATTATGTAAACTGAAGACTGAAAAACTAGTCCTTTTATCCGTACTTAGTGTAATTACACTTTGAAAAACTCTACGTAAATGGCATTTTTTTTTTAGAAATACTGAGAAATAATGTGAAAAATTTCTTCTGAACTCTTCTGGGATACAAAACATTAATATATAACAACTACGATACTATCAGCAAAAAGGGGTCAAGTAAAACCGCAGACCTGCTCTGATATAATGAAACGGACGTCAAAAAGTTAATTTAACTTCACTGAAATGTATCGCAGATCCACCAAAACCCGTTAAATATTAAATTGCAACCGCGTCCATATTAAAATGTGAGCCAACCACGCGATGGCGCACAATAACCTCATTACCAGCGGTCAGCATTGTCATTCGGCTTAATAAAGCTAAAGTATGCGCGGATACTATTCATCAATATTATGGCTTGCCCGAATTGCGGGACGTGGCCCGAATACCGGACAATTGGGGCGCTTATGTTTATCTGGTTTGATGGTACAACCGGTTTATACGTTCCAAAATCAGTCCAAATAGGGAATCTCGTAACCCATTTTGTCTGAGCGGAGCGGAAGGGAGTTTCAGACATTTACTGAATAAACCCATCGCTGTTCTTTCTGCCCTTTATGTTCCGGGGCTGTAGTATCTCTTTCGAACAACCAGCAACCCCGGCAGGCAGTGGCCCTTTCAGGCTCCTCTGCTTTGCTGACATCTCTTTGAGGCGCGCGGATGGTGAGCTATCCATTGCTCATCGTCCACAGACCCGCATCTACAGTAGACGGGATCTTGTCGTAATCTCTAAGCCCTGAGTTCGGTTTGTATAGAACGCATCTGTTCCTGAATTGTCAAGGCATGCTAACCTTATAAGGGTGGCTAGGTCAGACTGAATGTAGAAACCGGAGAGACAGTTTGCTATAGCGCAGTTTGTGAGGTCTACGGTAAGCAGTAAACTGCCTAAAACCAAGTTGATAAATTGATTGATGGATTGTTGCAGATTTAGATTTTCTGAGGAAATTAGAGTGTCTCATCAGCTGGAGGATTGTTAAGTAGAAATTGGAAAGGAATACTTTTTACCGACTCCAAGTATTGCACAAACGTATATTATTACTTCCCAGATTGTGTCACTTGTAGCGACACTATCGAATGATGTAATAATTTACATTAGGTAATTATTAACAACTTTTTAAAATGTTTCTGTAAGCTCTAACTATTTTGCAAATAGCCAAACTAGTAATGATAACAATATGTACAACAATAAAAAATGGTCAACTGCTGTCAACAGGAAAAATGCCCAGAAGGCTGGCAGCAATAATACAGTGTGTTTGTTTTTCGAAAATAAAGAACTCGAATTCTGCCTAGGAATATTTATTTATCAAAAATCATATAACACAGTTTTAATTTTCATCAAAATCGGGGCCGTATCTTTTGCTATGCCTCATATTTTCGGATTTGGCCACATCCACTTAAAAAAATCACCCTGTTTATTATCCTGACAGTATTTCCCTGGGTCGATTCGTTGTTTGTCTGTTCAACCAAGTATTTAGATTTATCATGTAGTATACAGACTTAGTCATTTATGTAGCCACTGGACAGCTAATAATAATACAGCTACATGATACAAGCTATAAATGCAATCGATATGTAATTAGATATCTCCAATTCGACACAACAGCAATCACGACCAGTTTCACATTATTTCGCAAATCATGCTCTTTTAAACAGACAGTCATGGCACGATCGTAAAACTGAGTAACTCTTCACTTTTGATGCATTATTGTTTAGTTTTCTCTACTATTGTATTAGTATTAAGTCTTACCTAACAGTAGGTAACTGTCATGTATTAGTGAAAGTGCTGAGAGTTCAAATATTTAACTCAAGTAGGTATTACTTGTCTTAAGTCAGGTTATGTAAAGTTAATTAAATTAAATAATGTGAAGCGTTTTACCGAAGAGATACCGAGGCCCCGGAACATAAAGGGCAAAAGTCTAAACTAAAACCCAACCTGGTTTTAGTTAGTAAAAGTCTGACACTCCCCCCCGCTCCACCCAAAGCGGGGAACGTTATTTGACGATTTCTAATCCAGAAAAAAAGTTTAGTCATCAAATAAATTAATATTAGTTGTCTTGTTACGAAAACAGAAATAAAAGTAATTAATTTGTTTATGAACTACAATAACCAAATCATAAGAAGTGAATTTAGAATAGATTTTTGAACCGAATTTGGCGCTAAAGTTAAAAAAGGTGTAAGCAGTGTTTTAAAGCGGTATTTTATGGTTAAGTTAGTAGCTTTGAGCACGGCTTCCAAAGCATCATCTTTGGGTCGGCTTTCAGTCTCTCCAGATACTAGTATTTTATATGGAGAAACTGCCCATCTGACGTCCACAACTCAGTTAAAACTATACGATACCTCTTGGTTGGACTATCGGCTGTAATATGTAGGTAGTATTAACTGTCGTTACAGGCAAAAGTCTGACAACCAGTAAACCTTCCAAAATTCTGATATACTCCTCTTTTACAGAAACCAGTGACTGTAGCGGCGGTGTCTCCTGAGCGCGGTCCGAATGATGAGCGTCGCCGGCTGCGGCCCCTGCACCCCGCGCCTCCCCCGGCAGAGCCCGCGACATGGCCGCCCTCTCCTGCTACCAACCCTGCAGGTCGCACCTCGCGCAGCCTGCTAGGTAAGACTTGAACGACCATAAGTACTGTTCTATGTAATTCTACCTGCAGGATAGAATTCAAGGTTACCATTGGGAAAACCTTATTTAAGAAATTCCAATCTAACTGTTAAGTTTGCGTTCTGTCAAACGATCGGAAATGAAATGTTAATTTGAAAACTGCAGGGTATACCGCGAAATTAAAATTTTCTTGCGTTTTTAAAGGACAGTGTCAGATTGTATGTTGAATAAAATATTATTCGCGACCGTAGAAAATATGGTTTTACTAAGTTATAATAATTAAATTCTTCAATACAACCCGTTCAGTTCATTCATCCTCATTAAATGCTTTTTTCATGAAATTGACTATTTATTGATTAACCTTTCGTGTACTACGTGGGGTATGACACACCCCAGTCCTCGAAAATTAACAATTATTTCAAAACTATAAAAGCGCGGGACCACATATTCGGAGTAGCTGGAGATGCGACGTTGCCGCTCCGATTGACGCCATTAAGTTAGTCCGGTGACTGTCACCAAGCTAGATACGCGCGTTTTAAGTGCGCGCGGGCATCACACACCCCACCTCGTTCGGAATTAAAATTAATGTTTATTTCTAGTTTAGTTCTTAGTATATTCATTGTTGATTCCTAAATTTAAAGAATTGTGATAATTTACATGTGCCATTTTAAATTCGTTTAAAGAGAAAAAAGTTGTATTCTTAAAATTAAAAAAAAAACGTTGTTTCTGTTCTTTTATTGATAAAACTAATAAAAATTATAAAATACTTTTTATTTTTTATTTTAACCTATTGATTACAATGTACAAATATTATTCCATAAACAAAATAGTCAAAAACTTGAAACTTACTAGTTTTATGGCATCTTAAATTTTTGGGTATGTCACACCCCACCTAGTATAGGACAGGCTTTTTAGTCACCTGGTACACGAAGGGTTAAATAAACTTAGAGAGTGTGAACTGCCAATAAACCTACATACGGTCTCGAAAAAACTTGAATTCGAATTTACTTATGTTTTATGCAATTTGCAGGTCACTGCTGCAAATTGCATAAAACATAAGTGAATTCGAATTTCGCAAACTTCTATTTAAAGTACGTTAGGTCGCAAGTCACCACGCACCAAAACCAATATAAGCTTGCCTCACGTTCTGTTGAAAGTCTTTACTACACTAGGCCAGATCAAACAAAAAGTGTTGCCATGCATGAACAACGCGCGGTCGACTGTATCCGTGCCTTCTTAGCAATGAACTTGACGCATATGAAATAAATAATGACAAAAATTCACCATTTCTTGCGCAGACTAGTAACTTGCGAGGATGCGTAGAAAGTGATGTGTGTGAAACCAACCAGTAGCTAAGCATCTTTTTATTCCGGGGTTGCGGGTTGTTGTACATTAAGGGCATTAGAAGGAACATCAACAGGGTGGGTTTAGTCAGTACAAGTCTGACTCCCCCCCCCCCACGCTCCGCCCAGAGCGGGGGAAGTTATTTGATGATGTCCCGGCCGTAAAAAGAAAAATTAGCTATGTGAATGATCATCCCTCGCTACGCAACTTCGGGTGGAAACGCAGCTTAACTTAACGTGATTTTAAGTATCACGGACAGGTTGGTTGCAGACATGCGACTCTGCATACCAGTCGATTGCTGTATGCTTAGTTACTGCATGACACAACACTAACACGCTTTGTTGCGTAGAATACAAAAACTATGCGGTTTACTTAGATTAGGCATTTGAATACGAATTTCTAGTGACATTGTGCATAAAATCTAGATCAACGCAATTATTTCGGCATCCTAAAGTAACTAGCCCATTGTTATTGAGTTTTGTCAACCGAACAAATATTTTTTTCGTCTGTGACAAAGACAATATCTGACTCCGGTAGTGTAAGATAAACAGGTGCAAAACTTAGAAATACAGTCAAGGAATTTTATATATTCGTCAGTTTTCAAATTCTTTCCTTGAACAAGACAGGACAATTCTATTGAATTTAAATTTACCTGAAGCTACAGCCCTCAACACACTCTTGCACAAATTTATTTAATTATTTGATAACAAAGATCAAATTCAAGTCAAGAAGACGACCGACCGAATATTATTCTCCCATATTAACATAACGACGCTATATTTACTGCTGAGACGGTAAAGCAGCTTCTATCAAACAACAAGCAGGCAAAAATAGTTCCTAACGTGTCATCTCTACCTCTTCCTTTCGCTCAAATAAACTGAACACATAACTCCCTTTTCTAGGTGTCTAGACGACGACGAAGACCACCACCAATCAGTGAATTTCTCGCTCCGGCGCCAGCAGTTCATCGAGAGATGCCACGAAGCGCGGGGCCTGCGCCCCCGTGACTCCATCCCAGAGGTCTCGGTGAAAAGGACCCGGGAAGAACTAGCGAAGAATGCGTCACAAGCCACGCCGCTAAACCGCCGGCTTAACGTGGAAGCCGGCTGGTCGAAGGTCGAGGAAGTAAGGAAGAAGTTTGAGGGAGCTGCTAATTGTCCGTCGTTCTCGAGGTCCTTTGAATCGCCACCTAGGTAAGAAAATAAACTAGGTAGGTATACATCATGGCATATCTTCCCCCTAAATGCAGTTTAGAGAAGACAATCAAAACACTACTTGTAGTTGAAAGGATATTAAAAAAAATGAAGATATAACTTCCGAAGAACAGACCTACTGCTGAACTAAGAAAGTGTCCTACATCGCTGCACGGTGCTGCCGAATTTGGCTCCATCATTCAAAACAGGCGGGAACACCATTTACCGCGCAGCTACATATTCAAGCACCATCCCAGTTAAACAGTAGTAGTAACCATTGAGTTCAAAAACTTCTTTTCCTTTTTATCCAAAACATTCAACCAGGCAAACTAATCCAATGACCATAGTTTCTCCTCGCTCCCCAGGCGTCGTCTCGCAGACTCTTTGTTCGCGAGCTTCAAACTCCCGCGCAAATCGAGAGAAGGCATGGCGGCCCCGAGGTCTTTGGCGCAGCCGCAGCAGCAGAAACGGAAGTCTGCTGTGGAACTGCTGGCAGAGACCAAGGCTTTCTATGTGAAGTCGGAAACGGTGCTGGATCGGAAGCAGGAGCTGCCGTTGAGGGTGAGTAAGCATTGATTGTTCATTTTGGTCATGTTAAGAATGGTAAGATACTGTGCGTTCCCAATGAAACATATTATCTGGTGATTGGATGAAATAAAAAACCGCGCAAGTGCGATTCGGACTGGAATACCGAGGGTTCCTTACAAACTTGCGACATAAACGGTAGGCACGGTTGGTGCAGTGGCTGAGCGATTGACTTCTGCGCTGCGTGTCGCGGGTTCAATCCCCGCACCTGTAGGTTAATAATTGTTCCGTGCGGTTTCGGGTCTGGCTGTTTGTGTATGTGAGTTTAAATGTTTGTAAACGGACCCACGATACAGGTGAAATTCATAGCAGGGGCAACGTTTTAAAAAAAAAATAACGAGCATCGATTAGATAGTTCACAGAAAGATCATGAAAATGTTCATAGCGATGTTTGGCTTCATGCTTAACTCTGTTCGTTGTTCAGTTCGTCGATATTCTGTTTAAAGTAAATGCTCAAGTCTATCATATTCATATCATTTAATAGTTTCATGTTGCTTCACAGATGAGCAGTGGTCTAGGGCAGGCGATAGCTGCCGGTGGCTGCCACCTGGTCAGTTCCGGCACCTTGAACAATGATACCTGCTGTAACCCTTGTAAGTATGAGGGTAGAATATTTCAGCTGTATCAGCAGAAAAAAAGGATACGTAATGAGGGGTGTTAAACAAAACAAAACAATTCTTGCGTAGAACATGACGTAAAAATAAAAAAGAGATAAAATCATCGCCGTCCGTTATGGGCAAAATATCCCATCCGTAAAAAAAAAATTGTAATGACAATGTCAGTTTAAAAACTTCTTTATAGTTATTCTTATTATGTTTCGACACCAGAAATTAAAATAATTCACTAGTTAATGAACTACAATAACCAAATCATAAGTAGTGAATATCGAATAGATTTTCCTTGTTTTCTACAAGGAAATTTCTACATCACAAATCCATCGAACTTCGACACACGCTGCATAATTTCCTTGTTTTGACAACTCGTGTAAGATTAATTGCGAAGTCTCAACATCGTTAATTCATGGCTACGTTCACAGTTCACTATCAATCAACGTCAGCCGCAGTACAATCATAACTGATCTATTCGTATGAGATTGTTTTTTTTTATCATAGGGTAATTTTATGCCGTGTCGACGGCGCGTTAGTGTCCACGCGGTCCTCAGAGATGTCAGCAAAGCAGAGGGGCCTACCAGAGCCTCCGCCTGCCGGGGTTGCGGGTTGTTCGAAAGAGATACCGCGGCCCCGGAACGTAAAGGGCAATAGAAGGAACATGGGTGGGTTTAAGTCAGTACAAGTCTGACACTCTCCCCCGCGCTCCGCCCAGAGCGGGGGAAGTTATTTGATGACTTCCCATCCGCAAAAAAGTAATTTGGTGGTATTTTTTTTTAAAGAGTTACAATGGAGTTTCTTGCCGGTTCTTCTCCATAGGAAACGACCGTTCGACGTCCGAAAGACGAATTTGTTCCGTTTGAGTGTTGAGGGTTATTCTCTGGCTTTCTGTGGACATGCACGGCTTTTCATGCGGTACTGGTTTAGATTATCGGCCAGTGATATTTGTTTTTACCATAAGTTCCTCTGTAGTATTCACGGAGTCGCATCGTGTTGCACTTACTCATACCAGGCGAGATGTGGGTTTGCTATTAGGTACATATCTACCTAACCCATCGGGGATTACAAGCGTAATAATAAGTTATGTTAAAAGTACCCTTTTGGAAAATACTACATATAATTATATTACTACTATTTATGCAACTACACCTCTGCTTAAACAATCAGGGATATTACGCGTGATTTTGTTCAGTTATACAGTTTTAGGGATATGAAGAACAGAGTGTAAACTTCGTCATCTTCTATAGAATAGGGAGGATCCTTCGACCAGACGGGTGCCGTGTCCCGGTGGGGCACTGCCCGACTTTTGCTTAACTCGCGGATAACTCTGCTTGCGAGATGTAGGACTTCGCAGTTAGTTCTTCAGTGGTTGCATAGATGGCGCTGTAGTACTTATTGCCATGTTCAGATTTGTGTCGCTACACAGTATTTATATATTAAACTGCATGCACAATAGTGGTACAAAGGTGGACTGTACCAGTTAACCTTCAGTATTGTAGCATGTAACCGATTATTTGCAGACGCGACGACCCGCAGCATGGGTCCCGCCCGCCGTGCAGTCAGCGCGGGCGAGGGACTACAGAACACGCTGCGGCGGCTGCTGGAGCATGCCGACAGCAGGGAGAATGTCTACTCGCCGCCTTTTGCAGTTTGTAAGTCCAGTTTTTATTCTTTAGATTCGCTCCTGAGGTAAATCTTAGAAAAAAACGGCGAAAAGCGAGTCAGACACGCGCACCGAGGGTTCCGTACAAACTTGCGACATAAACAGCCATATCTTTTGACTGCGTAGACTTAGAGGGTTGATTTTTTCTCAGCACAAAAGGATCACAGTAGCGTGAAGTATATGGTTTTTTATTATAACTCGATATCTCCGTTCAATGACATATTTACATTTTATTGTGTTTTTTGGGTTCCATACCTCAAAAGAAAAAAACGGAACCCTTATATTATCACTTTGTTATCCGTCTGTATGTCTTTCAAGACCCTTTATCTCGGAAACGCGTAAAGATATCGAATTGAAATTAAAACCGTTGATTGGTTGATGAATGAATTGAAGTTGAAGTTTATGTCGCAAGTGCACGTCTTTTAAACATAAATAGACAACATTTTGATTTCTAAAAACCTTAATTTGTTCCACTTCAGGCACACTTTCAGCGCACAAAGTATACGCTGACACAAGACGGCTAAAAGACTCCTATCCTGAACGGGAAACCATTCCCCGCTCGCAGCACAACTCAGGGACCTTCTCCGGGACTTTCTCCGGAACCTCGTCATCAGGCACTTCAGGGTCCAAAGCCCAGAAGTCAGACCCTGATCATAGAGAGAAGATGAACAGGCCCCTGAGCTTTGGCGATGCCAGGGTGTTCTTTCCGGAATCTTTTGTGATACCTCGGCAGAGGCCCAGTGAAGTGGTGATTAAAAGTGGATATTCGATGCGTAAGTGTTTGTAGTTTCGTATTTTTTTGTTAAACATAAGCTGCGCTGGTGAAGTGGTCGCAAGTACGACTAGGACTCTGGTTCTATACCCAGCTTGGGCCCAAGTTACTTGTCTATTAAGATTTTGTCATTAACAGCCTACAGTTTTTTTTTATTGGGAAATCCCCGCGTACACCTCGACTATCTCACAAGTTGTGAGACAGTCGAGGTAGTGCCGGCCTCGAACGGCTATAACCACACTCCTGCCCCACCAGTGTCCCTCTAACATGATCAGAGACCTTGTTTGCTCATGTTAAATCTTTTTCGGCGACTGATTTTTTGGAGGCCGTGGAGACGTTACTCATTTTTCTTATTTGTATGTCAGCCTACAGAGTTTAGATTCCCTGCCTGGGTTGTGAGTTGTTCGAAAGAGATACCGCGGTCCCGGAACATAAAAGGATATATTATAGAAGGAACATGGGTGTGTTTTAGTCAAGTAAAAGACTAGCACTCCCCCCGCTCCGCCCAGAGTGAAGGAAGTTATTTCATGATATCCGCAAAAAATAAAATGTTTTGATTTGTGGAACCACATTGTTGGCAACACTCACCGGGTGTTTAGGTCCTTGGGTCTTAAACACAGCTAGTAAAATGTCTTCGATATATTATGCTCGTCCTTTTTAAAACACATTTTTATTAACTTTACCTGTAACTATGTAAAAACAATCTTAGAAATTAAATGTGACCCACTTCCCAGTTTCCAATCGGAAACCTGAACCTGTCCTGAAATTTTGCTTTCATGTTAAAGTTAGATGACAATGGCAAGGTTAATTTAGTGACGCCATTTTTAATCTTACATGGCGGTCTTCAAACTCTTCAAAGATGGCGCTCTCCAAAGATGGCGAACGAGTATTTTTTATACATTATCATAATATGGGTATAGAATGAAAAGGGTTTTGCTGAGAAAAAAAACGAGAAATGTTTTTAAACTATTTATTTATTATTTGTTGGTACAATTCTATGCTTGTGACAAGAAATTAGTTATTAAAGCAAATATTCGTAGTAAAATGTACATGTTACCTTCCCAGCGAGTTCCCAGTCCAGCCCCGAGAACATGGAGCTGCCCGAGCCGGTGGTGTCGGGCTCGGGCTCCCCGGCCGCCCCGGTGGCCGCCATCAGTCCGCCGGCGCAGTACGCACACTCCGCGCCACGGTACATCAGGTATACTATATATCTACCTAGGTTTTGCCCACCTACAGCGCCTTCACAGTTACATTAAGTACTACTGACAGCAGCGACTAAAAAGCAACCTTATTGTTACAAGTATAAAGAACACAAATCAGGTATTCTCATCTGCCTAGGTTTTGCCCAACTACAGTCCTTTCACAGTTACATTAGGTATTAGGTACTTCTGACAGCAGCGACTAAAAAGCATCCTTATTGTTTTAAGAATAAAGAACACAGATTTTGTCAGTGGCTACCCAAAATCAAGCTTAACTTAACAGAGTTTGTATGCAAAACAAATGTGTTTCCGTTTACCGGAACCACGACGCAAATGACGTATACGGAATCCTTACTAATATTATAAAAGCGAAAGTGAGTTTGTTTGTTTGTTTGTTTGTTTGTTTGTTTGTTTGTTTGTTACCTCTTCACGCTTTAATGGCTAAACCGATTTTGATGAATTTTGGTACAGAGATAGTTGGGAACCAGGAGACGGACATAGGCTAACTTTTATTAAAAAAAAGTGGGATATGAGGGAGAACGAGGGAAGAAAAGGGAAAACTTAGCGTTGCTATTACAAATCAATCAGGCGCAAGAGCAAAAACTGCAGGTCTGCTTGGTGTGTTATACCGAATTTAACGCGAGCGAAGCCGCGGGCGAAAGCTAGTAGGTTTATAAAAGACTAGCTTTTGCCCGCGGCTTCGCTCGCGTTAAATTCGGTAGCGCCTTATTGATTTGTAATAGCAACGCTAAGTTTTCCCTTTTCTTCCCTCTTTCTCCCTCACATCCCACTTTTTTCAAAAAAAAATTAGCCTATGTCCGTCTCCTGGTTCCCAACTATCTCTGTACCAAAATTCATCAAAATCGGTGTAGCCATTAAAGCGTGAAGAGGTAACAAACAAACAAACAAACAAACTCACTTTCGCTTTTATAATATTAGTAAGGATGTGTGAAATATCAGCTATCCCACACAAAACTGCCATACCTCGTCATAACTGCCAGCTGTTAGTTTGTTACAATTAATAATAAAATAAAAATCTTTATTGAACTATTGAGCCTACATTATAAATACAAAGTACAGTTTTACATGATTAAGCTATGAAGCTTATACCAATTTTAGGATTGAAACCCTGGCCACTAAACTAGGTGAGTACCTGTATCTTAGAGATCAGTGTCCCGGACAATGTTAGAAGCTAAACGTTACCTTCGTACATACATTATAACTAAATGAAAATATATATAATTCAATTAAATTACAGTAATGTGTGGGGGTGTGGGTATGTTTGTGTGTGTGTGTGAGTACGTGCGTGTGTGAGTTTGCATGCATCCAATAACGAAATTATACACTAACATGGTAAAAGTATTTCTGATGTAGGCACGAAGAAACTGACAACCAGCATTTTATGAGCAAGCGTCCCCACACTTTTAATTTGGCCTCATGAATCTTATTAGTAAGATCTACCGTCTCTACACGCTTCACGGCGATGCCGTAATTGGTGGACTCGACTATTTGCCCCTTTTATTTGAAATATAACAAGTTTATAATTAAAATCAGAAGTAAGCACTTCTTGAATAATTAGTGCGCAGTTGTATGTGCAGGTCCAACTCACACTCGCAGCCCAGCATGCGGGAGGAGGACAGCGGCTGTCCCAACATCAACAGTCACAAGTCGCTGCCGGACCTGCACACGCAGACCAGGTGCTATCCTGAACAGTGAGTATACTAACCTGTGTTTCTATAAATTCTAGTGTTAGTTTTTTTTGTGGACCTCAAACCAACTTAGCTACCGCGGGAAATGCTCTGGGCGTCGGGTGCCACGTGACGACTCTTGGCCACCGTAGATGCAGGTCTGTGGATGGTGAGCAATGGGATGCGAACCGTTCGTCCGTCCAGTGACGACAGGCCGTGTCGTCGATACCGCGGCCCCGGAACTAAAATGAAAGGAACATGGATGGGTTTTAGCCAGTAAAAGTGTGCTATTCCTCTCCGCACCGCCCAGAGAAGGGTTATTTGACGATTGCCGTCTGAAAAAAAAGTTTTTAAGGTCCTTTCTCTTCAAACAAGGGATAGTCCAAGCTGGATTTTCTCCAAACTTTTATTAGCTTGTAGTGTAACTATGTAAAACAATCTTAGATGCTTTTCCCACATTTTGCATATACAGTATGTTAGTTTAAACGAGGGACGTATTCAAACCCACAATAGTGCATACTTACATGATACTAATAAAAATATGAACAAAAAAAAAACTCTAATAAATAAAAGACAGAACCATACCAAAAATTTCGCATAAGTCTCGCAACGTGTATATACCCTTGCGCTAGCGATTTAATACTATCGCAGAACATGTGTGCATGTCAATGACCTTTAGGTATAATCTATTTTCCCTTCATACTTTAAACCTGGCTTAGGACGCCTTTTCGGTAGAATCGGCGCATAGGTATTTTGCCGTGTGATTTACTTCACTGTTTACAAGTTTACTTCTCTCGCGCTCAGTGTTCATGAATAATGTATTTTATTGGACAATTACGTCAGAAATTAAGGTTATAGATTTTTTACATATTTGGAACGAGAATCGAATACTGAATACCCTCCCTCAATAAGTCCCTCGTTTAACCTAACACACTGTATATGTTTAGTGACGTCATGTCATTGTGACTACGTGACGTCATTTTGAATCCAATATAGCGGACACCCAAAAAAGGCGGACATCTTATTTTCTAAATCGTCGGTTTAATATTCTTTAGATTTAAGACACCATAAACAATATTTTTATCAAAACCTGTCATTGTCTAGACTTCTAGAGTATTCAAAGTTAAAAACCGGCCAAGAGCGTGTCGGGCCACGCTCAGTGTAGGGTTCCGTAGTTTCCCGTCCGTCACAATAAGTGTTCCCACTTATGAGTTTAAAGGTGGAGGAGCGTGCAATGTTGCACGCTCGCGGCAGGCGCTCCAACAGTTTTTGTACAAAAAAGACAAAAAGTTATTATACAACTTTTTGTCTTTTTTGTACAAAAACTGTTGTGTCAATCAAGTTCAAAATGATTTTCATAGAAAGTCCTTGTAAAGTTCTACTTTTCAGATTTTTTTCATATTTTCTAAACTTATGGTTCAAAAGTTAGAGGGGGGGGGACACATTGTTTTTTACTTTTGGAGCGATTATTTCCGAAATTATTGACATTATCAAAAAATGGTTTTAGTAAACCCCTATTCATTTTTAAATACCTTTCCAACAATATATCACACGTTAGGGTTGAAATTAAAAAAAAAATCACTTCCCACTTTACATATAGGGTGGCTACCCTAATAAAACATTTTTTTCCAATTTTTATTTTACCACTTTGTCGGCGTGATTGATATACATATTGGTACCAAATTTCAGCTTTCTAGTGCTAACGGTCACAGAGATTAAGCGAGGACGGACGGACGGACGGACGGACAGACAGACATGGCGAAACTATAAGGGTTCCTAGTTGACTACGGAACCCTAAAAATGATGAAAAAAAACCTAACGAATCTTTTTCTCAATCTCCTCAGCGTCAACGTAGGGCACACAGACACGATCGGCCGCTCCCCGCGTCGCCGGCGTCACTCCACACACCAGCGCACAGCATCCTGTTCCTCCAAAGGAACACGCTCCAACCACTCTTCACTCATGTCCTCGTGTGACGCCTTCTCGGAGCATCCCTCACCGGGCGAAGACAACTATCAGTCTTATAACAGGTGAATAAGGTTCATTATAATTAAGCTGAAGAACTCTTCCAGGGGGTCCAACCACTGTTCACGCAGTTCAGAATCCCTCACCGGACCATTATCAGTCTTATAACAGGCGAAAAAGGTTCATTATCATTCAGCAAAAATCTTACTATTGCCGTAACGAACGGTCTTCATGTTCCTCGCTCCTCGCATCCAGCGGAACTTCATGTCCATCACCGGAGGGCGACAAAGTAGCATGTTAAAGCGATAACGATGATGGAAATTTGATAAAAAGGAACAAGCTTATGACAAATCTGTTACAAGTCTTTTTTAACCTGTAAGTCATAACAAGAGTGTGAATCGTTACGAAAACGTTTCGTAACTCTACAACGAGGTTTGGCCCATGCCGGGCGAATGACCATCATACTAGTAAACCATGCAGTGCACGTACTGGGATTGATCTTTTGATGTTTTGTCAAAGGAAAATCAACTTAATAATCAGTCACAAATTAAAAGAAAAAATGTTGTATCCTATACCAGTCGCTGCGGCTCATCGTTCGCGCGCGACTCTGGCGGCTCGAGCGGACACTACACTCAACGCAGCGCTCCCGCACACAACGCGCCACATCAACACAGACGCACCGACTCCGGGTCTTCCACGCAACATGACCATGAACACGCCAGGTTAGTGTTTTGTATGCAAATGGTCCTTCGAGCCGGATTCGTGATAAATCAAGTTGAATTATGATATTTGTTATTAATGAGGCTCGGATGACCAGTAGATACTAAGAAAGACTAAAACACGAGATAAATATACCGCACAGATCTTTAATAAAATTACCCACATTGGTTCTTTGAGCCTGATAATAATGTTATTTTTGTTTTATATATGACAGCTGCTAGGTTATAGTAATCCAGGAAAACAGGTTTTTTTTTAAACTGGTCCTCGGAGGACAATTTTTTTTAAAAACCTGTTTTATATTTTCACGTCACAAATAACAGCTTAGATTTTTAAAATGGATTATAATAAATTAATTTGATTAATTACATATAGAGACGATTTAATAGAGATATAGAGACGATTTAAAATTAATGACTACGCAAAGGATACAGGTAAAGGATCTTAGACAAGTCAAAGGGTTTTTACTAATCTCTCAATTAAATTTGTAATACAGTAGAACCTCTATAAGTCGAACATCAAGGGAGACGCCAAAAAATTCGAGTTATAGAGTTATCAACTTATGGAGGATTTCGACTTAGGCGGATTTTGATTCGACATAAAGAGTTTGAGGTTTATTCTTATAAATTTTGAGTTAGAGAGGTAAAATAAATAAAAATTCAACTTGCAGAGGTGACAAACATATTTTTATTTATTATAAATCAACATTATTTCAAATCATTTTAAAATAAAAAATATGGCATTAAAAAAAGTCAGTATTTTTTTTTTGCTTTAGATAATTTGGTTGTTCTCTATCTATAGCATTGTCTAATCTATAAAGAGGTCCTTGTGCACACAGCCTTTTTAAGGAAATTTCAAAACGTTTGGTTGACACTTCCCGTGACCCAAGGGCTGGCTTTTACTTTGGCCAGAGGCTTAGCGTTGCCATACAACGTGGCAACGCGGCCAGTCTCTTGGGGACATTGCCAACTGACAGCGTCGAGGACGAATTTTTTGACGCTATTTTTTAATTTATTTATAAGTTAAGTTTAGTTTAATAATTTTAGTTTATAACACATTTTACTAATTAAATACATAAGTACTTGGAAATGGAAACTTCAATATTCCGTCCACAGCCGCTACAACTCGTACGGCGTGTCGGAGTACGGCGCGTCGCTGGAGTGCTACGTGTCGGCGCCGCCGCAGTTCCAGGACGGCGCGCCCGAGCCCGCTGCGCCCGCGCACCTCGCGCACCACCACCACTATGCGCACGCGCCGCGGGTCGGGATACACTTCCAGGTACCTGTTCCAGCAATCTAATCTATCGCAATCCACTGTTGAATACTATAACTTTAAAGGTATGTAGAACAGGATGTAATCAAAATAATAATAAAATCGTTTATTTATAAAAAAAGGGGGGCACATATACGATAAAATAAAAAATCTTAACTAACACAGTTGCTTATTTGCTTGAAATAGTTTGGACCTGTGTGTCAGGCTTTATAGAATATTAATACTTAGTTAAAATAAATAAATTAACAGTAATGTAAATTAGAGTACCAAATTGAAAACTTACACAACAAGTAAAGTAAGCGGTTTATTTGCAGACAACAAATAAATCTTCTGTCTGTGCATAATTTAAGGTTTAAAACAATTCAACTAGGTATTGTTTTTTTTACAGCTATAATAGTTTAACTTATAGATAGGTACTTGTAAAGTTCCTCGTAGTTAAAAAGGGAGGATCCTTTGACTAGAGGAGTCTTATGCCTGGTGGGCTACTGCCCGCCAATTGTTGTCGGGCACAGTCAAGACTACTTTTGACCGGTAAAACCATTCCTTCAGACCAATGCTAGTTAGTTTAAAACTTGAAAATGACACCTTTAAAATATAATAGTAACCATTTTCGTTCTTACCTTCGCCCAGGCTAGTGCTCCCCCGCCGCAGTTTCAAGACGAGCCCCCGATGTATGACTACGGCGACTACGAGTGCACGTACAAAACGCCGCTCAAGTGTCTCAATGTGGGCCGCAAGGAATACGCCCGGGAGTATACTAGGTAAGGACCAGCTTTTAGCTAACCCTTAGGAAGCGCTTGACTGCCGGAAAAATAGAGATTTTATTTATTTTATGCACGCTGGAATACTTATTTTTCGAAAGCGCAACATTTGCCATGATTATAACTTTTAGGTTAGATGGTCAGATTGAACACATTTTCAAATTACACTCATTTTTGCGGATGCATATTCCGCAGTGATTGAAACTCTGACACTAGGTAACGCATTAACCACACGAAAGTAGAAGAAACAGTGACTGTCAACTACAAAACATCGTCTAGCATTTACCAGCATCTATTTGGATCGGTCAACACATTTGAGCCTAGCCAAACAGCATTGTTCCGAGCATATATCTACATAAACAGATTTTTCTAAATCATGCCAATCTGATCATGTTTCAACAAGGTTTACATAGTTGCTGATTATCATGTACATATTTATTTCCAGGTACCACGAACCGAGCACGGAAGTCGTGAACAAGCAGCCACAGTACCAAGAGCTGCGCATGAGACCACGTGTTGATGATAAACAGGAGTACGTCAACACTACGCAGGTTAGTACTGAACCCTAGATCTTGTACAATACTGTCTAGTATTGTACTAAATATACTAAGATTCTATTCTTTCTTATTCTATTCTTGTTATAGAAGAACTTTACTATAAAATGACATAAATTTTAAATGTGTACTTTCTGGGGCACAGCCTCATACTTTACATCACATTTTTGGCCATGCCCTTTAATACTGTAACAACCTTAAACTATATTGATCTATAGTTTATATACACACATCAAAAGTATCTAGGGATCAACATATATTTTTGCAATAACTTTTCTCCTGATTGATATTAATTAAAATTTTCTTTAAGGATTCATCAAATAAAGTGTTTTCGTTTGTCACAGTAACGATAAACCAAGTCACCTTTGCATTAATAAAGAAATTTGCCATTTTCCTAATAAAGGGATTTTTGACATTTGAACCACTAACATTAAAGTTCGAAAAAAAGACTGAAATAACAGTTTTCTTTAAAATTTTATTGGGTAACTTAAACAATTAATAATCCGTGTTTCTACCGCGAACACTAACAACACAAGAACATCGGTTTGGCATACTCAAAATGAGTTCATCCAAATCACGCTGTGGAATGGCCGCCCATGTTCGTTGCAACAACAAAAAAAGGTCTTCTTGCGACTGGATACCCTCCATATTCGGCAGAGCTCTTCTCTGTAGCATATCCCATGCATGCTCAATCGGGTTCAAGTCTGGCGACTGAGCAGGCCAGGGCAGGACATTGATGTTAGCTGCGGCGAGAGTCTGTCTTACAACTCTTGCGGTGTGCGGTCGTGCATTATCATGCATTAACTGAAATAAGGGACCGATTTGCACTTGTAGAGGAACGATGACGTCTGATACAATCGTCTCAGCATAAATTTGAGCGTTGAGGTTGCCTCTGATCCAAATCAACTCAGTTCTTCCGCCGATCCAAATACCCGCCCATACCATGATGGTTCCACCACTATAAGGATGGACTTCCTGGCAGGATTTTAATCGCTGTTGGCGTCCAGGGGTTCTCCAGTGTCGTATACGTCTTGTATCCGGTCTCATACCAAAACGAGACTCATCAGAAAAGCACACGAAACGCCATTGTTCTTCTGCCCAATTTCTGTGTTCAAGAGCCCATTGATATCGAATCCTACGATTGTGCATTGCTATAGGTGGTACCCGTAGCGGTCTTCGGGAATGAAGGTTCACTTCATGCAAGCGGTTTCTGACTGTTTGGTCGCTAATTAAGTTCCCTGAAGAGTGATGAAGCCTCACGGCTAACATCATGGCGGTTATTGTTGGAGCTCTTCGAGTTAAGATTTGAATGTATCGGTCTTGTCTCCGTGTGGTGCAGCGATACCGTCCTCCATGGCGCTCAGCCACGGTACCAGTGCTTCGGTAACGTGTCCAAAGTCGACTGATAACACTCTGACTTGTATTCAGAGCTAAAGCTACAGTACGTTGCCGGGAACCAGCTTCTATCATTCCCACGGCTCTGAGCATTTCTTCCCTGCTTAAATGACGTCGCCGCTCCATAATAACGTTGGTTT
This sequence comes from Ochropleura plecta, assembly GCA_905475445.1. Taxonomy (NCBI): domain Eukaryota; kingdom Metazoa; phylum Arthropoda; class Insecta; order Lepidoptera; family Noctuidae; genus Ochropleura; species Ochropleura plecta. The sequence continues at coordinate 10,806,135 of FR997738.1, forward strand.
TAATCAGTAGTAGGGAAACAGTAGCACTAATAATGTCTTCAATGCGTTGTATGTTTTTATAGGGAAAATATTGACAGCTTATTTTCATCTTTTACTCGAATTTGATTGAGAGTTCCTGATTCAAATTATGAAATGCACCAAAAAGGATCCATATAAATTTATAAAATCATAAATTTATTACAAAGCCACATCTCAATCTCAAGAAATCCACATAAAAATGCTTGATCCCTAGACACTTTTGATGTGTGTATATAGAATATACGTATAGAACTGAAACAAACCTGTCAATTGCAATTGTAATTTTTGCCGACTCTCATAGAAATAAAGGCTGCTACTAGATTCGTCACCAATCCGGCTCGAAGGACCAAAATTACCACCTCTGGTACAGTTTTAGTATCTACCTGCCTATATATAGTTGTGTGGTACTTCACACATTCTGGACTCCGTAGTCTCCGTATTATGAGTCCACAAGTAGTTAGTTTCAACTTCCAGACAATAACTTGTAGTTACCTAGTGAAAAACAAATACCTATTGAATACATTGTTAACAAGTTTCTGCAAAATTCGTTCTCATAATCAAAATGGCTCCAGTCTTCGACAATTTGTGACTACTAACAAAAATGTTCTTCTTCTTGCAGATCTGCCAGCCGACAGAAGAGGTGACGTCACCGCTGGGAACGTTCAAGCGCCAGCGGTGTCTGCGGTACAAGCAACGCCGACCCCGACCCATACTGCGCTCCAAGTCGGATATCTCGGATAGGTAAGTTATTTGTTTATTTTACGATTTATGTACATACTAAATACAGTCAAGAAGACAGGAACAGAAAATAAGTACCTACTAAGGTAATGCTTATTTCTAAAGAAATCTCTTCCAGCATACGCAGGTATAGGAAAGGAGATTTAATAAAAAGAGATGTAGACACAGTGCGTAAAAAATAGAATACATAAAAACAAATAATGACATTAAATACTTTAAAAAACAATATACCTACTTACATACATGCAAGTACAAATACAATACAACAAAAATATAATAATAAAAACCTATGCAACTTTGGCAAATGGAAAGATAATGTTACCTACATACATTTCTAATATTATAATGTTCTCCAAAATAGTAGAGTCGATAGCAATCTAATTTGTGTCCAAATGGCAGCTCGTTTGAATCGCTGAGACGTCTCGAGGAGCATGTACAAAAACTATGTTAAAAGTTCGTGACGCGTTCTTTTCTTCATACAAAAAAAAATCCTAGCAAAAGATCCCTACCTCTAAAACCTCCTCCCCTTCCAGATACCGTCGCTCCGACGGACGCAGCCCGGCCTCCGCCCCATGCGAGGGCGAGGACTCCCCCGACAGTCCCTCCGAGGAGGCGTCGCGCTTGCAGGAGTTCTTCGAGCGGCTCGGCTTGGAGCCCAGACAGTACGACGCGCTGGTGCGGGACGCTCCGCCCGACAGTCCCGTGTTCTTCTCCTCCGCGTCAACCGTGGATAGCAACCAGTTGGCTGCCACTGCTGATTATACGGTAGGGAAATAACTTATTTCTGCGTGATTGGCAGATCGGTCGCAAAAGCGAGTGTTTGATATCCTCTGCTAGACTCCCCCGGTCGACCAATGTGTTATTGGGTTTTTCACTTCTCAGCAACAGCCTAGTAGTCTAGATTTGTGAACGGTTGATGGCTTTAAGCCCGCCCCTTATTACATGGGAATCCTTACTAATATTATAAAAAAGCGAAAGTGAGTTTGTTTATTTGTTTGTTACATCTTCACGCCTAAGTGGCTAAACCGATTTTGATGAATTTTGGTACAGAGATAGTTGAGACCCTGGATTCGGACATGGGTTTTTTTAAAAAAAACATTGCGATATGAGGGAGAAAGAGGGAAGAAAAGGGAAACCTTAACTTTGCTATTACAATAAATAAGGCGCAAGGGCTACTACAGACTACAGGTAGCAGGTACCTGCAAATCAGGAAAGGGGAACTGTGTTACCCCGAATTTAACGCGAGCGAAGCCGCGGGCAAAAGCTAGTTAAACATAACTGGTAAAATGGGGGTGGTGTATTCGGGCACACCTCTCCGTTACCCATCTGGGATTACAGTCGTGATGTTATCTTATGAAGCTTAAGATAAACCTACGTGACTGGCCCGATAATTTAAGAACTGAAAGGAACATGCATCTGCAGTGATTTATCACTATCAATGCGTTTATAGAAAACTAGCTCGCACCCGCGGCTTCGCCCGCGTGATGATGGAAAGAAAGTATCCTATGTGTTTTTCCAGACTATAATCTACCTCTGTGCTAAATTTCATCAAGATCCGTGCAGCCGATTTGACGTGAAAGAGTGACAAACATCCATCCATTCATTCATCCTCACAAACATTCGCATTTTTAATATTATAGTAAGACAGAAATATCAAAACAATACTGAGTCTGGATGAAGTATTTTTTGGGCAGTCAATAAAAAAAATACATATATTAGTCTCAATGAAAACGAGCGCACAAATCACAAAACAAAAAAATAAACATTGAACTTCATAATTTTCAATCAAATGTCCTCATTTCTTTCTTTTACTTCATAAGAAGATTGAATGCTGTGTAATCTTAAACCCAAACCGATTTTTTCTACCCGCCCTACTGACCCTACCCTATCCTAATGACCGTACCCTACCCTACTGTGTAACAAACCAAAACGGTATAAAGTAGCGTGTTTTTCCAGCTAGATTGAAGAGTGGATGTTTTTGCAGGTGCAAGGCCCCGGTGGCGGCGTCCAAAAACAGATCTACCGCAACACTGAGCCCCCTAGCGTCGTAGAACGGAACGCACGCATCATCAAATGGCTCTGTCAATGCCGGAAGACGCAGATGCCACCGCCGCAGTGAACATCACTAGCACCCATAGACAGCGCTGCCCCAAGAATGTTTAGATAGGTACAACACTAGTACACATAAATAGATGTGTCGTAGAAAAGGTTTGCAAGGATAGTCCCGCAGTAGAAATATTGTTACCCTGCTAAAGATGCTATGATATTTATTAATTAGATTTCAGGATAATGGAAGCAGAAAAACATCGCTTTGAAAATCGAGAATCGATTTCTAAACATACGCTCAATGACTGACTTGTAATAATCGATTTAAGAATGACTATCAACTGTCAAGAACAAGATTCATACGTGTATTCGATATCCGTACTCAACATGGAATCGCAAAAATATAAAGTATAGAATTGTAGGATGCGACTAAAATTTTAATTAAGCTCGGCTAAAAAGTCACTCGACTAAACTGAATAATCGACTATCGGAATGTTACTAATAACAAAAATGAGAGAACCAAATCTTGCTCATACGTCAATGTAAAATGGCGTCTAATTGTAATTCCTAAAACTAAGCTTAGATTTAGGTGATTAATAAAAGTTAGATTTCAATATTTAATGACTTCTTCATATAAACATTAATGTCTTCGCAATGATAATAAATAAATAAGTTTTAATATTGAGAAGATCTGGTCCAGATAACACAGGCTTAAGACATGGCTATATGCTGCCACTTGGGTTTTTATCAAAATATTCGTATTACTTGAACACTATTCAAGATAATACGAACATATGCACTGACACCCCAAGTATAATGCAAACATTGAATTTGAAATGTAATCAAATAAAACATTGGCCCATTCGAAATTGGAACGAGGAAGGTATCCAGCGGCAAAGTCTATCAACGGAAGCGTATCATAGAGGTTAGAATATAAAGATACCAGTCGTGTTTGTAGTTTCGAAAAAGTATTACATATAATGTAAAATTGCAAAAAACAAAAGACTGTGCGTATCTGGACGAGTGACACGGCGAGCGAGCGCCGTCGACTGCTGGCATTTGGTAACTAAGCGATACTAGTTCACTAGTCTGTATTCTATTCTTAGCGTAAGCATCGACATAATAATATTCTAAACTTTTTAATAACGAGACTTAATAATAAACATGGTTGGATGTTTAAGACGCTGGCCTAATGTAGTGAAGGGCCTGACTGAAAACCCTATTGTATTTTCGAATTTATTGTCTTTCTAGATCTGTATTTTCAGCTTTTAAATGTTTTGTTGTGCGGCCTTATTATGTCGTGTATGTATTTAAACTAACAAAAAAATAATTCTAATTTAGAACTACTACTATTGGATATACAGGGTGTCCCGAAACTCAACGTCAAGCGGGCACGGGGCGATAGGCTAGGTTATACTAGTTCTGGTAAAAATAAAAAAATATAATCTATGTTACTTGGTTAAGTGGTAAAAGGAATACTTTGATAATGTTTGAAAATCCACACCTTTGATCACATATTTAGGTGCTGTGATCACAAATTTCTTAATTTCGCAGTGTTTTTTTTTTACCGTAATCCCTAATAACTATGCCATTGATTGCAGTCACAAATGCAATAGTAATTATTGTCAGTTTAGTAAAAAAAAATAGTTTTATTGAGTCATGCTTCAAAAACATTTTATCAGATAACTTTGACAAATCATATTTAAAATAAAATGTACCATAGTACCATAGGCAAGTTATTTAAAAAAATGGCCCATTTAATCAAGATTTCGAAACGGTACAACACGTACTGCTTATCTTTACAAAAAAAATATTATTGCTTACTTACTTGCAAAAGGACCTTATTTCGAAAAAGTTTTTTAGCTGAATAATTGTAATTTCGTGTACAAAAAGATATGCTTCGATATTGTGTAAGCGAGACAGACAAATGAGTTAGAGTGAGATAGAGAATGACACTGTTCCAAGTTCATTAAAAGACACAGAGACGACAGAAATTTTATAAAAAAAAAAATAAGTACGATATGATACCTTGTTATTGGTATTATTACAAAAGTTAATCATAATGAAACAATAGCAAGAATTGTAATACATTTATTTTTTCTTTAAAACTAAATTAAATGTTCAAATTGTTTGCCTTCGGCACGAATACAGGCTCTACATCGTCTCATAAAAGATCTTTTCACTAGACGTGCGTATCTTCTTGTGTTTATTTCTTCTGCTGTTTCAGCAATTCTTTGGCGTAGTTCCGTCAGATTTTCTATAGGTTTTGAATAAACTTTTTCTTTTATGCAGCCCCAGTAAAAAAAATCAAGGGGGTTTAGGTCCGGAGACCGAGGGGGCCACAAAATTGAACCAAGGCGTCCGATCCATCTATCGGGATATTCCCTATTTAGGTAATCTCGGACCGGACGAGCATAGTGCGCTGGGCAACCATCTTGTTGAAACCACATATCTCTGTAAATGTTGAGTGGCACGTCTTCTAACAGAGTCGGCAAATCGTTTTGCAGAAACTCTAGGTAATTGTTGCCATTTAAGTTTTCAGGCAGCTCAAATGGTCCGATAACTTGCCCATTTAAAATTCCGGTCCACATATTGACTTTGAATTGATATTGGGAGCGATCTTCCCGCATTAAATGTGGGTTTTCTATGTGCCAACCATGTAGGTTGTGTAAGTTTAAATAACCGTCTTTTTTAAAGGTCGATTCGTCCGTCCATAAAATTTTGTTTAGAAACTGCGGATCTTCACGAATTTTCGCCAACATCGTTCTGCAAAACTCGATCCTAGGTGCGTAGTCACGAGGCAGCAAACTTTGTACACGTTGTACATGGTACGGGTGATAGTCACATCGCTTTAAAATTCGTTGAGCTATACTTTTCGGTATTCCAGTAGCTCTTTCTATTGCACGTAATGAAGTGCTGGGATCGTTTTCGACTTCATTTAAAACGACGTCTTCTTCGTATCCTCGTGGCCTTCCACCAGCCGTATGTGCACTTGGCAATCTTCCTTGCGAATATGACTGGTGCACGTTGATGAAAACGCGGTGATCTGGGTGACGCGCCGCATTTGGATATCTTTCGCGATATAATCTGGCTGCGGCAGAGGCATTACAGTGGCACTCACCGTAGATAATATGCATGTTCGCATATTCTTGCGCGGTGTACACAAATGGCATGTTGTCAAACTTTTTTACTATACAGCAAAACAGTCGGCAGCACAATAAATAATCGAGTCCAGGAAAATAGCCAAAATTGTCAACACAAATGCGATATCAAGTCCAGGATAACACAAGCCAAAGTCGTCAACACAAACGTGATATCAAGTCCGGGATAAAACAAGCCAAAGTCGTAGTACGAAAGTTTCACGATTACGGATAGATGCGCAGTAAACGAAAGAACAAAGCGTACTAACTGATAATAACCAATATTCAATTGACTAATTTCCAGTGACATCAATATCTTTTTTTTTTTTATGAATGGCATCTCGCAGTTCAACCAAGGAGGTTGTCGTCTGCTTAACCGGGCGAATCCTGTGGGTGCCTTAAAAATTAAGACCTCCAGCCAGGGTATAAACTTATAAACTAAGCGACTACACGCTAAGGGCACCCCCTGGTAAGCAATAATATTTTTTATGTAAAGATAAGCAGTACGTGTTGTACCGTTTCGAAATCTTGATTAAATGGGCCATTTTTTTAAATAACTTGCCTATGGTACTATGGTACATTTTATTTTAAATATGATTTGTCAAAGTTATCTGATAAAATGTTTTTGAAGCATGACTCAATAAAACTATTTTTTTTTACTAAACTGACAATAATTACTATTGCATTTGTGACTGCAATCAATGGCATAGTTATTAGGGATTACGGTAAAAAAAAAACACTGCGAAATTAAGAAATTTGTGATCACAGCACCTAAATATGTGATCAAAGGTGTGGATTTTCAAACATTATCAAAGTATTCCTTTTACCACTTAACCAAGTAACATAGATTATATTTTTTATTTTTACCAGAACTAGTATAACCTAGCCTATCGCCCCGTGCCCGCTTGACGTTGAGTTTCGGGACACCCTGTATATACTATTTATGATATAAACAATCGATTAAGGTTAGTCGATTTTTCATGAATAGTAACATTTGGCAAGAAATCGACTAAACTCATTTAAAATCCAACTGTGCTTATTATTCGATTTCAACTAAGGAAACGTACGTAAAAGTTCTCAAATATTTTCGGTCAAATGGCCATAAAGAGTTGAAAGTTTTGACTGTAAATAGTATAACGTATTTTTGTCTCGGCAACTATGTACAAGTCGCGAGCTTAGAGAAAATAGTTATTTTCGAAACGGAAAAAATAATTCGATAGTTCGACTATCCAAAGGTTTCTACTGTTAAAAAAGAAGCAAATAGTAAATGCTTAGGTACCCACCAATTTTTTTAATTTAAAAAAAGTCGGTTCGTCTTTGTTGTTACATCTTATTTCGAAGTAATAGACAAAGAGTAATACTTACTTACCAGTAAGATAATGGGTACTCAGATGGATTGAATTTAAAAATAGAACGTCACATATGAAGCAGTGACAGAGAGAAAACCGATTTTTTGCCTTAAGTTCATGTGTGACCAGGTACTGTATTTATTGTTAATAAATACGTCCTAAATGTATAATCAGCCATTGCCACGGCCTCATTTTTGTCTGTTGTTTTTTCTATGTAGATATTTAAATTATTTGTTGTATCTTATTCTATTATGCTTTCATATTTTATTGTAATGTTGAAGTTCTACTCATGTTTCAAAGTAATAGTGGAAATATACGTTTTAATTGTAAATTGTGAAATAGGTATATTTACCTCTGTATCTAGAAACTGTAACAGGTTCTTATGTCAACCTACACTTATATGTAACGCTAAACGTGTTCAAAACATACTGTTTCGTTCAAATTCAACAGAAATGGAACGATATTTTTAACACGTTACGCAGTAAGATAAGTTTTAGTGAAAAAAGGAACTTTGTTTAAAATAAATTATCACACTAGAAATATCACGCAGTAGAAACCAAATGAAATACGAAATATTTGTAAAAAAATGTTCCTGTTATGGATTTGTCTTAAATATTTTCAAGTCTGTATTAATCTATCTATATTATTTATTTATAAATGTTAATCTAGCTATTTAAGCCATAAATAACCCACAACTGGGAGCACAAAATTAATCAAAATAACCGATGCTTTTTTTGTGCCAAAATCATTTACATAATAATTATCTATTTAATAGGCATGACGACAGTATAAAAAAATCGCTGATTCAGTGATGACAGGGGAGAAGTCATATTAAAAAAAAAGTAAACACAGGTTTAGTTTTATTTAAAAATAACAGATTATTAAGATTTTCAATAAAATAAAACATTAAAATACTGCAATCGGCCATTTTGACTGAAACACCGATCACAGCGTATGACGTCACGGTTATGTGATTTAAGGGACGTTGTTATAGAAACAATGTCATTTTTATTTAACTGTGACGTCATGCCGACGCCATGACACATGCGAGCTGTTTTCGGCCACTATTGAAAAATTATGAGAAAAATGGCTTCAAACTTTGTTAAACTTAAGTTTAATACCGAAATAAAGGCTTTTTTGTAAATAGTAAAAGTTTACCCACATTATGGAAGAGGATTTTAAAATCTTTCGTCACGCCTATTGTGGGTTTTCAAAGTGGAATAATGCTCATATGCACAGCCTATGCTACAAATCACCTCGAGCACCAGACTTTAGACACTGACATACTTAAACGTCACTGTCAATCGTTTGAAGTAGCAGAAAAAAATGCGTTTAATGATTTGCAGTGTTACACATTTTCAATCTTTCAAAAACGACCACTTTACTTTTATTAGTCATGGACATGTTTGTTAAAGCGAAGACCTGTTGCACGATGAAATGAATGACCTTTCAGCCCATACTTAACTCTAAGGACAAGATTAACACTATGCCTTTAACACTAACTTGGCTAAGTTAACTTTACATATACGGATTACGTTACATATTTCATTGTAAGGTACCACTAAGGCCTAAACATTTACTAAAGTAAATATTTATTATACAAAATGTTTGTCTTTATCCAATATAAATAAGGCCATTAAATTACCATTACCTACTTATGCATTTATGTCTGACATAGGTGACTTGGCTTAAAATAAGCTTACACAATGATTTCCTTTTTATTTGTAAAAAAACATCGTGTTTGTCAAACAAAATAAATCTGTTACATTCAAATGATACGCCTTCAAGACAATATAACAAGATCGAAATATGTTTTATTTGTGTCTTAAAGCATAATAATTAACTATAGTTCCAATAGCGCAACAATTTAAAGTATTTAATCGTTCTTACTAATATGTAAATAACCATTAGACTGGTCTAATCTCAATAGGGTTACATTAGATTGTAAGAAATAATTTCTTTTTTTCATCGCAGTTACTGATGCTACTTACACCGACTTGGGTCGACCGTTGTTAAATTAGTGTTTCTGTATTTTCATTTAAACCGACTTTAAATAAAAAGAGGTTCTGTATTACAGTTTGTATGTTCTGTGATATGATAGGAAAGCCTAGATTTCGTGAAGATATTGCTGTATGAGGATCATTGCCTTTATTGTGTGATTTGTGAGTTATTACCAGAAACCCATTTTAGCTACTACCATGAGCTCTGTTGTTACTGATGAAAATAAGCGGCAGATTATAATAACTAAAGTCTTTGCTCATTTCCCATAGAATATCTTAATAGCCAAATACGCCACCTACTCTCGTTTGGTAGATTTTCAACTTGGCTATCTTTCTTTAATAGTTATTTTCAGTATATGTAAATGGGAAATGCTTCGCTTGTTGTAATATATTGTGTTTTAATAATAGCAGGATACATTGACGATACAGTCCTTTCCTACAAAAAATTGCACTCACTACGTAAAAGCAAAGAGAACTTTATTTACGTCGTCATAACGTTTCTGGTAGATTGCTGTCAGATGTAAAAGATCTAGATTACGGAAATAAAAAAAAAACTTTCCACTTTTACATTTGTTTTCAGTTGTCAGGTAATTAGTCGATTGTGTTTGATTGATAGTTGATTCATTTCGATTCTGAGTTGACTTTTTATTTTTTTCCGTGATGCAACATGAATTTTCTTCGCGATTATTTCTTGACTAATAGCAACTAAATATTAAATCCAATGAGCTAGAATTGCGCGATTAAGGAATTTTACCTTCAATTTAATTATTCTGTATAGTATAAAATGTATTGACAATGGTTAGCATTACAGTATTAGAAAGTTTAGCATTCGATGCTTCCATTAATTGTGTAAATAAGATTTACGTAAATTGTTAGAAGTTAATTGTGAAGAAAGAATTATATTGTGGTCTGATATTATGATGTTTTATTTGATTCGTCTGAAACCCTTTGTAACATAATAACCCTTTAATTCCACGCAAGGATACAGAACTACATTCAGTATTTCAGGGACAGGCTGGCTCCGTCCGTTGTAACGCATTCCACCTTGCTAGTCCACAGCGAGTGTTGGTTAATGGTCGCCGTTATTCTTAGGCCGATATGCATTATTATTAAATTTCCATTATTCTTTCCTTAGACCTTTTAACCTTTCCAGTGCACGCCATTTCTGTAAATATTTCGTGGCCATTCATCTAACACAGGTCACTGAACATGGTGATTGGGGTCAAGGGTCAAAATCGTTTTGTTTTGATGGCAAAACGATCGATAAATGACGGAATCGGGGTGCGCTGTCTTTTTTGTTTAAAATTACGAATATGAGCGTAGCTTACAAACTGTATCCCGCGAAATACAAATTTTTCGACATATATTTGAAACAGTCTCAACATAAACAATGTTAATCAAAATACTAGAGTGCGCGCAAGATAACTATAGTTATCTTGCGCGCACTCTAGTATTTTGATTCACCAGTCGCGCGCATAGATGCGCGCGACTGGTGGCGTTGTTTCAATAATAACCCTGCCAGCACTTTTATTCAAATTCGGCCTGCATATTGTGGTTTTGTCTGGTTTTATTCGTTTTCAGAGCAACTAACTGTTATAATTATTCTGAAAGAGATTAAAAGTGCTGGTAGAGATATTTTCTTTAAAACATGCCACCAGTCGCGCATAGATATCTTGCGCGCACTCTACTTAATACTGCAAAATATTATAAAAAAAAACCTAAGAATTTCGCGGGCTACCGTGGCGCTTCCACCTATGTCATGTTTGACGTATTGAGAACGTTTCTGATGTCGTTAGGGATGTCGTTTCGATTTACCTTTTCTAACCGCAATATCGATTAAATTTATTCGATTATCAACTTTATTTTCTAATTGCCAATATTAAACAATAAAAAAAATAAAAAAAATATTTTATAAACAATTGCTATTTATGAAATAAAATCAAGTTTGCAGAATGAAATCGTCCAAATATAAAATATTGTTTTATCGATACAAAATCTTTCTAGAAGACAGTAATCTCCTTTCAAGTTTTTCCATGAAACGAATGATGAAATCCCTAGTACTCATGACGTCAAAACTTGCTCAAATGACGTCAACTGACATTTACTGAGTTATTTATATTTTTGCTTTCGAGTATTACGCATCATGAACTGAATAAATATACGAATTCTCTATTTACGTGTTATTGTTGTTTGTGTTTTGAAATCCAGTGGAACAAGATAAAATTGTATATACAGATTTTTTACGTATGTACATCAAACCAAAACTGTCTTGCATTGTGTAGTAAGTTGTGCAAAAGTGTTCTAGTTTACCAAGAGTGTCACAATTTTACGTTAAAAGTATTGCAAAATCTTTCCGTAGTTTGTCAAAGCCTTCTTTGTGTTTTATTTTAAAAGTGTGTTCCAAAGTAATTTTTAGTAGAATTTGTGAGCTAAGCGCGGCTTTTGTCGTATAAACAAATTGATGATATTAGACGAGCTCGAAGATTTCTACGACATGGCTCCTAACAAACGTGGGAGACGAGGTATCAGTGATGCTGACGATGAGGATGACGATTATCGACGGAAGAGGGACAGAAATAATGAGGTAAATATTAAATCTTTTAAAAGTTGCTACTAAAGACCAGATAAATCATTCTTTATAGTTGGGGTAACATCACACCAAGATTATTGTACACAAGTGGGCCAGGTATATTATCAAGAGACCATGCCTAACAAAGCAAACTGGATATTACATTTTGGCATCACACACTAATTATATTTTTACATGGTCTCAATAGATATCTTATTTAATGAGGATTGCAGTTTCAAAAAGAGATCAACAGTATTGATCCCTTTTCTCTGTTTTACTATAGTTACCATAGTTACTGATCTTCAGTGTACATGATTTACCATACATTAATTCAAAATAAAAGGGCTATCTCTTGAATCACTGTTTATTTACTGAAGGAGTATTTCCAGGAATTACCCAAACTCACTTAATAAAAGCCACAATAAGGAAAAAAAATGTGAGAAAATAATATTCCTTATTTCAAATATTGTGTAAGAATTTTAAAAAGCCAGAAGTCATTTTTCACAGAATAACTGACAAAATATGAATAACTTATCTCTATTATAGAGTACTAGTTTTGTTAGGTATTATTTTCTACAAAAAGATTATAAATAAATATTGTGCAACTTGTTGTGTTGTATCCGTAATCATTATGCAATAGTACTGCTATAACTGTTTGTGTTACCATCATAGTATTGTTTATTTCAAAATGGCACTCCAAGGCTTGTGTTATCCCTCAGTTTGCTATTATTTTAAATTATATTCTATGCTAATCATATTGTGATTGTGTTAATTAATTGCAGTGATTATGATGTTTTTCTGATATTACAATCATAACATAGTAATACCTGATCATAATACATTTATAAATATTTCAGTGTTGTTTCTCTTATCAAAAAATTATGGTAGTTATACTAATAAAAATTATTGTTTACACAGACCCGAAATGATGCAATAAAACTATGTTTTGTGAACAAGTGTCAATAATTTTTTTTTTTAATCTTTTCAGGCAGTAAAAAAAAGCAGATTCAAGACAAAACAGCGGACACAAGAAACATTCACACGAGTAAACAAATTAAAAGCGGAAAACCAAATGTTGGAAGAAAAAGTGAAAACATTAACGAAAGAGCTTCAGTTTCTTAAAGAGCTATTCTTAGCTCATGCTTCAAACTCGACCAATGCAAAATTCGAAGGGATAGACTTGGACAAGCTGTTAGAAGACATACCAGAAGATAAAAAATAGTCGTTTAAATATTAAATTCAACAAACTTGCCATAAGTAGTGGTTGAGATACCAAAATATTGTGAATGTGATCATTGGGACAGCTTAATTCAGTGTTCTGTGGCTCAATTAGAAGAAATTAATTTGCTATTATGTACTGGTGACTGCGAACAAAATCACTACAATAATGCAACAACAACAGTGTTTTTATAGGTAAACCTACATACATTCATCATATTTGAATTGTAAATCATGAATTCTTATGTCAACAGTGATAAGGTCGCAAGTGCGTAGTAGCAATAAACTGGGATTATTGTATACTATGTATACTGACCATTATTTTGTACCATTGGGTACATTATATAAAATTTTATAATTGGGTCATTCTGCACATTTGTTATTTTTTTAATGAAGTTACATTTTTTTCTTGTCTATAATCTTGACTATGGAAGGGTTTTATTTTGTTTTGTTTTATTCATATTTCAGCAGAATGACTCGTCCAATTATTCATTTTGTTTAAATAATAGAATGCTAGAATAGTAGTGAAAAGAAAATTTGACTGTTACAAATAATTTACAATTACATCAGCATCAGTGTCAAATAACAAAAGGAAATTATGTAACTATGTTTGCCTGTATTAATTTATTTTATCAATATGACTTGCAAATATAATGCCAATCATTTTATGTGTGAGATTTCAAGTACATTACATAGCATTTTAAATAAAGACACCTATATAATGATACAAATACCTGAATTTATAATACATGATGTTTATAATGCATGTAATGTACATGGCAACTCTCGCTCAGCCATCACGGCCGCAATCCTCAGTGAATAAGATTTTCAAAACAGACAATTACAAAAATTTTAAATAGGATTTTGTAATCATTAGCAAATTAATTTGTATTTCTGGATATTTTTGTTATGATAATATTCTTTTTTTGTTTTGTACCTGGCTGTTCAGACTTGTATATGAAAGGAGCTGATGTTATTTTAAAATCTAGTGATTTCTTTTCATTTAAGCTTTTTTTGCCAATAAATGCACTTTTAGTAGAGCTGAATAATGGTAATATTTTTAGTTCCTTACCTATGTAACACTAGTACAAAAGAGGCAATATTTTATACTACTATAAGACAACTTATTTGAGATTTTATAATCTTGAGAAATATACGGGATTTATTAAAAAATTAGAGTTAAAACTTTTAGATTTATATACATTGAAATCAGTGATATAATTACAATAAATCATAAAATATGGTTTTATTTTTGATTGGGTGAAACTTTTATAATTTAGAAAAATACCCTTATGTATAATATGTATACCAAAAAGATAATGTTTAATTTTGAATACACACAAATAATGTATGAAAATCTTGCAATTATTTTAGAATAAAACGTAACTGGAATTGAATTGTATACAGGGACACTTTTCTTTTTAAATATTGTTTTATTTGCTATTATATTATTCAAACAGCTCTTGTTTTATTTTGTGAGCTCAACTCTAGGATATGAAATTCAAATAAAATTGCAATTTATTATTTATATAAGAAGACAGTGTTGAAAATTAGAAAAGCACACAAGCATCTCGCATTTTATTGAGTTGTTTTTTTTTTGTAATAATCGATTTTCAAAATAAGTTATCGTCTTTTTACGTATCTGTGTTATTTAATTATATATTATTTTAGTATTTAAATTAAATATCAGACAGCTGTGGTAAAAGATCTTATTGAATTAAACAGTAAATAAAATAGAAAACACATTTTTATTAAATATTTTTTGATGTGAAACATCTATTATATAGCCGCACGTAAAACCGATATCTGGCGTTACGCTATATCATGGTATATATACAGTCTATATGCAGAATCGCCTGTGCGATTCTCTCCCCCTCGATCCGGCGTTAAGCCATCTCTCTCGCATATTAGATTTTTATTCACCAGGGCCAGGTTAAGCAACCTTTGTCAAGGTTTGGAAATGGATGGGTTACCACACGGGGACAGATTAAGCAACCCTCACCAAGGTTTGGAAATGGATGGGTTACCACACGGGCCAGGTTAAGCAACCCTTGCCAAGGTTTGGAAATGGATGGGTTACCACCACAGGGGGCCAGGTTAAGCGACCCTCACCATGGTTTGGAAATGGATGGGTTATCACAGGGGGCCAGTTTAAGCAACCCTTGCCAAGGTTTGGAAAAGGATGGGTTACCACACGGGGTCAGGTTAAGCAACCTTTGCCATGGTTTGGAAATGGATGGGTTAACACAGGGGGCCAGGTTAAGCAATACTTGCCTAGGTTTGAAAATGGATGGGTTACCACAGGGGGCCAGGTTAAGCAACCTTTGCCAAGGTTTGGAAATGGATGGGTTACCACACGGGGCCAGGTTAAGCAACCCTCACCAAGGTTTGGAAATGGATGGGTTACCACAGGGGGCCAGGTTAAGCAACCTTTGCCTAGGTTTGGAAATGGATGGGTTAGCACAGGGGCCATGTTAAGCAACCCTTGCCAAGGTTTGGAAATGGATGGGTTACCACACCGGCCAGGTTAAGCAACCTTCACCAAGGTTTGGAAATGGATGGGTTACCACAGGGGGACAGGTTAAGCAATCCTTGCCAAGGTTTGGAAAAGGATGGGTTACCACACGGGGCCAGGTTAAGCAACCTTTGCCAAGGTTTGGAAATGGATGGGTTACCACAGGGGCCAGGTTAAGCAACCCTTGCCAAGGTTTGGAAATGGATGGGTTACCACACGGGCCAGGTTAAGCAACCCTCACCAAGGTTTGGAAATAGATGGGTTACCACAGGCGGGCAGGTTAAGCAACCCTCACCAAGGTTTGGAAATGGATGGGTTACCACAGGGGGCCAGGTTAAGCAACCCTTGCCAAGGTTTGGAAAAGGATGGGTTACCAAACGGGGCCAGGTTAAGCAACCTTTGCCCAGGTTTGGAATTGGATGGGTTACCACAGGGGGCCAGGTTAAGCAACCTTTGCCTAGGTTTGGAAATGGATGGATTAGCACAGGGGCCAGGTTAAGCAACCCTTGCCAAGGTTTGGAAATGGATGGGTTACCACACGGGCCAGGTTAAGCAACCCTCACCAAGGTTTGGAAATGGATGGGTTACCACAGGCGGGCAGATTAAGCAACCCTCACCAAGGTTTGGAAATGGATGGGTTACCACAGGGGGCCAGGTTAAGCAACCCTTGCCAAAGTTTGGAAAAGGATGGGTTACCACACGGGGCCAGGTTAAGCAACCTTTGCCAAGGTTTGGAAATAGATGGGTTACCACAGGGGGCCAGGTTAAGCAACCTTTGCCAAGGTTTGGAAATGGATGGGTTACCACAGGGGGCCAGGTTAAGCAACCCTCACCAAGGTTTGGAAATGGATGGGATACCACAGGGGGCCAGGTGAAGCAACCCTTGCCAAGGTTTGGAAATGGATGGGTTACCACACGGGCCAGGTTAAGCAACCCTCACCAAGGTTTGGAAATAGATGGGTTACCACAGGCGGGCAGGTTAAGCAACCCTCACCAAGGTTTGGAAATGGATGGGTTACCACAGGGGGCCAGGTTAAGCAACCCTTGCCAAGGTTTGGAAAAGGATGGGTTACCAAACGGGGCCAGGTTAAGCAACCTTTGCCCAGGTTTGGAATTGGATGGGTTACCACAGGGGGCCAGGTTAAGCAACCTTTGCCTAGGTTTGGAAATGGATGGATTAGCACAGGGGCCAGGTTAAGCAACCCTTGCCAAGGTTTGGAAATGGATGGGTTACCACACGGGCCAGGTTAAGCAACCCTCACCAAGGTTTGGAAATGGATGGGTTACCACAGGCGGGCAGATTAAGCAACCCTCACCAAGGTTTGGAAATGGATGGGTTACCACAGGGGGCCAGGTTAAGCAACCCTTGCCAAAGTTTGGAAAAGGATGGGTTACCACACGGGGCCAGGTTAAGCAACCTTTGCCAAGGTTTGGAAATAGATGGGTTACCACAGGGGGCCAGGTTAAGCAACCTTTGCCAAGGTTTGGAAATGGATGGGTTACCACAGGGGGCCAGGTTAAGCAACCCTCACCAAGGTTTGGAAATGGATGGGATACCACAGGGGGCCAGGTGAAGCAACCCTTGCCAAGGTTTGGAAATGGATGGGTTACCACACGGGGCCAGTAATAGAGTTTTATTCAAAGTGCCTTCGATCCTCGAATTCACAAACTATGATGAACACGAAAACGATTTCCTTTTGGTAAGTCCACAATGAAACTGAATAATGATGTTTTCAATGACATATTTAGTTCCTATCACAATCTGTTTTTTTCTGCATATTACTTTTACAAAATAATGTCGATGTTTCACATCTGCCAGGCGTCCCGTGACGGCTCACATTCTTTTTATGTGAAATCTCATATTGTATATTGACGGCACGGTTAGCGCAGTGAGTGGCTGAGCAATCGACTGCTGCGCTGCGTGTCGCGGGTTCGATTCCCGCACGGAACAAATATTTGTATGACCTGCAGATAGTTGTTTCGGGTCTGGCTGTTTGTGTATGTTAGTTTAAATGTTTGTAAAACGCACCCACGATACAGGAGAAATTCCTAGTGTGGGGCAACGTTTTTTTAGACAACTAAAATATCCCTATAAGCCTATTATGTTATGTTAAATAAAACAGGTCCTACCTTTAATTTTACTTAACTCCATCTACTGGAATTTTGGAGTAACTACAGTGCATTAATAATTTCATTGAATCAGGAATAAACCGGAGGATATAAAGCGAAGTTTTATAATTGGAGAAAAATTAAACGTAAATTGCGTTTAACCGGTGCCTTCGTCGATTATAGGAAGGCCTATAGCAATACAAAAAAACCGGCCAAGTGAGAGTTGGGCTCGGGCATGAAATTAGCAATAAGACGCTGACAAAACTACGTTTTGCCACCGACATACAATATTTTATTTTACCCTACTAAGTACGACTACTTCTTTAATGGGACTTCTGATTAATTATACTGTTCTCGAGTTAAGTAGTTTTTAGGAGTTCATTGAAAGCCTTCAAACAGTTTGGCCTAGAAAAATAAATGTTTTTTTTTCTGGTGCTCAAAGTGACATTAGTAGTTGAGAAGATTGGAAGAATATTAATCGTTTGAATAGTTAGTACACTCTTCTTTCTCGATTGTAAACATAATTGTGATGTGACAGCACATTCCTATCGAGTAATGGTAATGACGGCATAACATTTGACAGCTCGAAAACTGTCTTGCCAATCATAAGAGAGTTCCCTGAATCGATGGGCCTGGCGGGTTGAACAGCAAAAGCCGTTTTTAATACCTTAGTACTGGATGAGGTCGACATTCCACTTGTTTAACAATAAATTATTTACGTATTTTTTTTACTGTTTCAGAAATATATTGGTTATTAGGTTTCAGAAATAAAATCCTATTCTTGGAAATATGAAAACAGAATGGCAACATTATTATGTGATTTTTAAGTGGAGCTCTGCTGATAGAGAAGTGATTCTATATTCTATTCACTATTCATTCATTCACAAAAACCTGTCTAATGAATTAAGTATTGCGTATTACTTTACTTTGTAATTTTGTATTGTCAAATAAATGAAGATTGTTTGATTTTTTCTACAAATCTAGTAAATCAAGATTATTATCAGCTAAAGAGTTTTCTTATAAGCATCAACATTATAATTTGGTACGTATATTTTAAAACAATTTGATGTCGAGATTCAACAATAAAATTGCGTCATTGAATTTCATGGAAACTTTGACTTTTCGTAAACTAACTTTTCGTTTTCTTTTGTTTCTATTACAGGAGTGTAATTTACAGTTAATTTCTGTAAAGAGTTCACGGCTTCTAGTCGTTGGCAATTTGATGACCTTATACGATTTGGACGATTTCCTCGACATGCCACCTGTAAAGCGAGGGAGACGTGGGGCCAGCGATGTTGATGAAGGGGACGACGAGTACAGAAAAAAGAGGGAGAGAAACAATGAGGTTTGTACCCTTTTTATATCTATCTATCTATCTCAGCTTAGATATTCCACCACTGAAAGAAGGATGTTTTTATTGATAAACTTTTTTGTATACATTTTTGTTAAACTTTAGATGCTAGGCTGAACAGTAAAGCTTTTACATTTTATGTTTTATATCACAGAGTGCTAAATTAAAGTGTTATTTTTAAATATTCATAAACAAAATACAACATAGCAACTTTTTATTTAATTGGTAGTTCATGTTGTAACTAACATGGTTTATTTATCCTATTAAATACTCCTTGTGTAGACTATATGATTTGTACATCTACAAAAATAGCATATTTTGGTAGTAGAAAGTCCTATTTTGGTCATATAGCAATGGCTGCATCACCTTGCAAAAATATTGCGCAATTGTTTACATCTTGTAATGATGATGCAATTGTTGCAATATTTCGTAAACTTATAAGTTTCATAACAGGCTGTATTCAAAATTGTGGCATAAAGTTGATAGCGGTATTTTATTAATTAATTGAAATAATTACATAGAAAAAATCACAAGAATATATACTGTGCCAAATATCAGTATGCAGTACAAATATCTTGGAATAAAAGCAGGATTTTATTATTGCTTTATTTTGTTTGAGAGATGATGAAATGGTTGCAATAATGGTAATTGATTAACTTGAATGATTCATATTTGAACAAAAAAAAATGCAGGATAGATTTGCTTGATTATTAAAATAAATAGCTAACAAAACCAAGATTACAAAAAATCGAAAGATGACATCCCAATTTTTGAACTGGGATTGGATACAATTTTTAAACTGGGTGTGTAGCTGACTTCAGGATTGTAAATGTATTTCAACATAACATCACACCTAGTATGTTTCCAAAAGGGGCAAGCATAGATGCAAGGTACTTTTTTTAATACCTCAGTCATAGATTTATTCTTATTTGTAAACTTATGTCATAATGTCATAGGAAACAATATTGATAATAAGGGTGTTTTTTTCTAAATCTCTTATTCATAACTAACTTATTTTTTTTTCAGGCAGTTAAAAAAAGCAGAGTTAAGTCTAAACAACAGACACAAGACACATTCTCACGTGTCAAAAAGCTGAAGGAAGAGAACCAAGAACTAGAAGACACAACAAAAAGACTGACAAAAGAACTGGAGCTATTGAAAGAGCTCTTTATCGCTACAGCTGCTAACAAAGCTGATCCCAAGTTCGATGGGATGGATCTCGAGAAACTGTTGGCTGATACTCCTGAAAAGAAATATTAGGTAATTGATATGGGAAGTGAAATGTGTGAAGATTAATATTTCAAGTTTAGGGCAGACTCAGAAGAATACCATGCGGGATTAGTGAAGGGATATTTTTTATCAAGAGGCCTAAAACGGCCACTTTTGCAGAAACATAAAAGAATAATAATATAAATTGGTCACCAAGTGGCAGTTTATTAAATTAACTCACAAGGGAACAATTTAAATAATTCAATGTAAAATATTAAAGTTCTGTTGAAGCCAATTATGGCAAGAACAAGCGGCAAGTACTTTCAAAGCATTTCATATTGCTCCAACAATGGACTTTTTTTTTTAGTCCTGGCGAAAGTTGTTGCAGAAATATGGAATGCTTTGGAAGCAGCCGCCTATTTGTCTAGTCCTGTCAATTACTATAGTATACCATACGCAAAATACGCGCCTCAGACGTGGAGTTGCGGACATCAGCCCGTTATACAATACTATAGTACAGTAGTAGTAGTGTAGTTGGTGAGTAATTATTATGCTACAAGCAATATGTGTAAGTTTGTGACACTAGACAACTATAATTATCTTCATAAAAGTTGTATGACGCAACCCGCGCGGGATTCCCCTCATGAGTCAGCTATAAAAATGACAAGAGCAAATATTCATCATTATTAAATGGTAAACATTTATTCTCTATGGTTTTTAATAAACTAATGTTTTAAGTTTTGTTGACTAAAAGAAAAATAAAATGTTTTTTTTTTCTTTTTTTTTGTAGTAAAAAGTATGTAGTATGTAAGAAAGTATGGAATTGATTAAACATTATGTTTGTATGTATTGTTTGAAATTATTATAATCTGTGATAGTTAGTCTAGTTCATATTGAACAATGTTCTATGACATGATGAATTATTAGCACAAAACTTTTAGATGTTGTTTTTTCTGACTTAATGAAATGGGTGTTTGTTACGGTTCGACCAAACCGATGCGGACATTTTGTGGACGTGACTGTCGCTCGCTTGTCAGCCCGACTGGGTCACCTTTGTAAGGACACCGCAGCACACACCTGGCCTTACCTGGTCTGCGCACTCCGGGTCCAAATATTTGCAGTCTGTCCATACATTTGACCGAACCTCTTTAGTATTATTTAGTATAACGGTGTCGCCATATTTTCTAAGGCAGGTAAATAAATCTAAGAGTTTTTAGGTTATCTCTAAGAATGCTTGTTAAAAAGCATACTATCAACTTTTTTTCAATGTATCATGATATATTTTAAGTTTTCCTCTCACAATTAATCCATCTGCCATGTTATACCTCTCTACTACCTTTGATTCACTGGTAGAGAATGCCCAAGGCACTAAGTCCGCCTATCTATTGTGTTTGTGTAATGTTTAAAAAAATATTTTAAAAATGTTAGCAGCATGAGGAAAATAATTATATATAAATAATACAATCCAATAACAGATAATATTTTTAATTATATTATGTAAAAATAAAATTTTACTTTTTACAATTGTAATTATTATGTACGATTTTATCTCATGCATGTTTCGGGCTAGCCCGACGAGTTTCGAGCTCGAAAGGGATCGCGAACCGAAACATGCACGAAATAAAATCAAAGACATGAATGTTTTTATGACGAATGTTTATAAATTACTATCTAAATATTATATAATAAAAAATTATTTGATACAATTTTATTCAGTCGTTGTCATTTTAGAATACATCCCTGAACTGCAAATGAAAATAATTTAATATTATGCATATAGTACAAAATATAACTACCTAAGTAAGTTATTAAAAGATCACAGATAACACATCTAAGGAGCTAATTTGAAATAAAACAAATAACAACTCAGTTCTAAAAAAAAAGAAACCAACGACCTGCCTTTAGAAAGGCTAGTGATCAATGCATGAAGAGATATCTTTATTCTGCAGCATCAATAGCATCGATATCTCTGGACACGTAAAGGGGAATACGCGGACAACTAATCATGGCATTTACATACAAAAAAAACCGGGAAAATCCGAGTCGGACCCACGCACTGAGAGGTACGTACAAAACTACAAACTTGCGACATAAACGCCCATATCTTTTGACCTAGAGACTTTCTTTTTTCACAGCTCCAAGAGATGATAGACTTTAGTATTATAGCTTTAATTTCAACTATATACCTCCACGCGTTCCCGAGATAAATCGTCTTGACACAGACGGATAACAAAGTGATCCTAGGGTTCCGATTTTTTCTTTTGAGATACCTACGTAACTCTAAAATTACGCTGCTTTTTGCGACCCGCACAAAACTGAGAGTCCCTGTATAGTAATAGTAATTAACGAAGTTTAACGGCATTAATTCTCATTATAGCGCTCATATTTTTTTAACTGGGAACTTACACGTCACGAAAATAGTTTAAAAAAAACCAAGATAGTTTATAATATTATAACTTTTTGATCACCAGAGCATAACGCACGCGCGTGCCCCCCACACGAAGCATCCCGTTTTACACATATTTGTGTCGTTGGTGTCCAGGGCACGCGCTTGCTTGTCGCATATATGTGATAATAGCGTTCGAAAGGTTACACACTTTCATGACCCTAGTCCCATTCAATGCATCTATCAGCACAATGTTTTGAGTGCAATACATTAAAGTCCAACAGTAAGACGGCATGTTTCATAGCCAAGTCTTTTCCCAGAAATATTTTTTACGTAGGGTAACTTTGTTTGATATAAAGAATGTTTTTTTTTTGCGGATGAGAAATCATCAATTAACTTCCACCGCTCTGGGTGGAGCGAGGGAGACTATGAGACTTGTACTGACCAAAACCCACCCATGTTCCTTCTATTGCCCTTTATGTTCCGGTCTTTCTTCATCGTGTGGTTTGTGACTAATCTAGTGTCTAGAGTTTCTATGCCACCTATAGGCCTCTGACGTAGCTAACATGCCATCGATACATATCTCTCAGACATGCAGGTTTCCTCAGGACGTTTTCCTTCACCGTAGCAAGTGATAATTATACAATACGCACATAAATACGAAAAATCAGAGGTACATGTCTCATCTGCAGGTCATACAAATATTTGTTCCGTGCGGGAATCGAACCCGAAACACAGCGCAGCAGTCGATCGCTCAGTCACTGCGTCAACCGGCCAACCGTACCGTCAGTTTTATCTCTGCACCTATGATTTGGCTATCACTGCTTTAACAACCTACCTATTCTACTTCCACACGTTGATAACGCCGTCAGCTGCTGCACTAACAAGGTACGGTTTGGTTCCTTCCACCATGGTGAGGTCTGTGATCGGCGCGGTGTGGTAAAACGAGCGAGACTCCACGCTGCGGTATATGTTGTCTTCTATTAGTGATGCTGGGGCAGAAGGGTTTAACTTGCAGCATTCTTGAATAACTGTAGTGCCGTCTATTATGCGGCTCCTGTAGAAAAATAGGAGAATTTAAATTGATAGGCATTATATTAACTTTATATTACTTTGGGCTAACGCTAACTTTAACCCGAATGACGATCAAAAAAAATTTTTTTCTCTACCCGATTTTTTCCCTCTTTCTCCCCCTTTTCTCACTTTAAAAAAAAACAAAAAATGCCGCCCATGTCCGTTTCCAGGGTCCCAACTATCTTTGTACCAAAATTCATCAAAATCGGTTTGGCCATTTAGGCGTGAAGACGTAACAAACAAAAATAAACAACCTAACTTTCGATTTTATAATATTAGTAAGGATTATGGTGTCAAAAAAAAGTATGAGTCGGACTCACGCACCGCGGGTTCCGTACTAGCAACATAAACAGTCATATTTTTTGACTGCGTAGACTTAGAGGGTTGATTTTTTCACATCACCAAAGAACCACAGACTTGAGTATAATTTCAACCTGATACCTCCATGCGTTCCCGAGATAAAAGGGTCTTGACAGACAGACAGTCGGAATACAAAGTGATCCTATAAGGTATTAACACTGCTCCACCTATTGGCGTGTTTCTAAAATCAGAACTAGCGCCGCCTTCCTAATGCTTTCACATAACATTTACCTTTCCTCTCAATTGTGAATATTTATATTATTGTATTTACATATCTGTTTATATATTTTTGTGTTATGTATGTATACAGGTAAATATTATTATGCTTATATGTATATGTACTTATATTTAGATTAAGACATTCTTATTTTAGTTACTATTCTCTTCCTGTTCTCACACACTACTGTCTACATTTCTTTCTTCATATTTCCTCTCGCAGGCCTGCTGGTAGAAATTTCTTTAGAAATAAGCTGTGCCTTTGTACTCTTTGTTTTTTTATGATGTTTTCCTGTGTTTTCTCTTGTGTGTACATAAATGATTTAATAAATAACAAGGGAAAAAGAAAACGGTTTCTGGCTCTCCGTCGCTCGGTCCAAACTGTCATTTGTGGACTTTTGACTCTGATGAGCCACTAACCTGTACCGACTTACAAAGATCTACAAATAACAACTGGGACCAACAGCGGTAGTAAAAACTATTAAAGCAAATATGTTTACGGCAGTCTAACCATATGCAGTTGAATACCAGTATTTTACATGGAAGGACTGCCTATCTGACCTCCACAACCCAGTTAGTACTGGATAATACGATACTCCTTGATAAGACTGGTTGTCAGACTTTCAGGACATACCTGTAACGCCTGTCAAAGATCCACAATCGACAGCCGGGACCTACAGCTGTAGTAAAAACTATTAACCCGTTGCACGATTGTTTACAAAAATGTAGGGTAACAATGTAGGTAAACTTTGCACCCGTCGTAACACTTTGTCGCGCGAAGGTTTAAAGCTAATATGTGTTGGGATGTCAACGACTTACTCACTTACATATACCTACACAAAAATCAGAAACACTGAGTTATAGTGAGTTGGTCACTTACAGAAGTGACAGCACTTGATTGATTAAAGAAATTCGACCAGATCTATAAGAATCTATACCCACCTTAATTCGTTTTTGTTTGGTTTTATCTTTTAGTTTTTTTTTTGTGAAATATTAATATTTTTTTAAATAATTTACCTACCTATATTAAACTTTTTTGCAAAAAAAAACGGGCACTTTAGATTTTTTTCTCTACTTCAATGAAGAAGAACAAGAAATAGGTTTTATTAATTTGACGATATATTGGCATGTTATTTGAAGCATCCTGGCATGATTCTTTACGTTCCAAATTTAAAATTAATAAAAGAAAAATAATGATTATTGTGGATTATATGCTAAAATTGCTTTAATAATGGCGCGAAATTGCTAAAACGATTTTTAACTGATTACGATATTTTAAAACTTTTTGGATATTTTCTGCAAATTAAACAATTTAATCTTTTTATTTTTACATTAAATACCAGTTTTTGATATGAGTGATAAAGTGATAAGGGCCGGTAAAATTATAGCCCTACTTGAAGAAGGTTGTTCGCAAACTTACGTGTCTCAGCGGCTAAATGTAAGTCGTTCAACTGTCCAGAGGACTTGGCAACGGTATCAAGAGACCGGTTCGGTCAAAAGAAGACCCGGTTGGGGAAGAAAACGATGCACAGAACCAAGAGATGACCGCTTTTTGGTGAGTCAGGCGTTGCGGAATCGTAAGGCGTCAAGTGTGGACCTGAAGAAGAGCCTTGAAGAAGTAAGAGGAGTAGAATTTAGCTTGTGAACGGCCAAGAGGAGGCTTTTGGCTGCCAAAAAAAAAATTAAGTATTGTTTTCTGATGAAGCTAGAATCTCTTTGTGTGGAGAGGACTGACGCCGGCGAGTGCTGCGAAGACCACGGGAACGCTATGCGGAAGTGTGTTTTGAAGAAATCACTCCTTATGGCGGAGGCTCCGTTATGTTTTGGGCAGCAATTAATTTGACGGAGCGTACGGAGTTAGTTTTCATAGAAAATGGAACATTAAATGCACACCGGTACATAATGGAAGTCTTAATTCCATATGCACAACCCACATGGACTGCACTTGGGGAAGATTCCATTTTTATGGACGACAATGCTCGCCCGCACCGTTCTGGCGACGTGGAAGCGTACATGCAAGAAGTTGGGATCCGTCGTTTAGATTGGCCAGCTCAAAGTCCTGACCTCAATTCAATTGAGCATGTCTGGGATGTTCTAAAGAGACGGGTAAGATCAGTGCAACCTGCTCCACAAAACATCAGGGAGCTAAAAAGAGTAATTGCAGAAGAGTGGGAACGTATTCCTCAAAACGTTATTAAAAACATCGTGGAAAGCATGCCTAGAAGGATTCAAGCTGTGATTTTGGCAAGAGGAAGTCACACTCGTTATTAGGTTTTTACATTTGTAACTTTATTTAATTAAAAAAAGTAAAGTCTTTATTGCCGAGCACTTCTTATTGATTGGGCGTGTACATCGGTTTTAAAAAATCCATCTTTCTTTTAATTGCCCAAATTCACTTCACGCGCAATAATTTACACGATTTTAGGTATACAGACTACGTCAAAGAAATAAATTTCATTTAATTAACTCAAATCGACCTTAGAACGTAAATTTCCTTAGGTGCCCGTTTTTTTTTGCAAAAAAGTGTATTACACGACTATTGTATGCCCAAAGGGCGGGACATAGCTGATCTTTTTAATTATTTAAGACTTGTATTATGTACAAACCTATGATCCACAATAAAGATATTGAAATTGAAACAAAATTTCACCCACCTATACTTGATAGCGTTAGGCGTATGCCTCAAGGCATCGTTATGCGCATGCAGCAGCACATAGGAGTCTTCAGGTTGTTCCAGGTCCCAGTAGCGCAGGCGCAGGTCGGACCCGCCCGTCACCACGAACCGGTTGCCTTCGCGCGACCCGCAGTAGATCGAGCTTATGTAGTGAGACGCCTGGAAGATATGATACTGATTATTGTTATATTTCCTCAAAACATCACGCCTGTAATCCCGAAGGGTTCGAAAGAGGTGTATCTAATAGTTTGCCTACATTCCGCTAGTTAGTTATAGGGAGCGAGCCTATTTCCTCCAAACGGATAAGAGTCCAGGCTCCGTGGCTGCTACTATGAAATTCCTGATGAAAAAACCAAATAACACTTTGGCCATATTTTAATAACGCTCTAATTTTGGGAATCGAACCCAGGACCTCTTGCTCAGCAATCACGCTTTCGACACCTACACCAACAAACCAGTCACAGCAATAGACAGCTTCAACATAATTTCCAAGTGCTTAGTTACGTACAGCAGGTGTATACTGCAGGGGTTGCACACAGTTAGTGCTGGGCCACAGTGCATGCGTCCTCTGCGTGGACTCCAAGCTCCAGGCGGCGGCGTCCCTGGCGCCGGCCGCCCAGATGCCGCCGCTGGTGCCGCTACCCACTATGCGACGAACTCGCTCCGCTGTCGAAGAAAACAAAATGGTTGAACAACATCTTAAGAGCGTTTTTGTATTCATTAGAATTCCGAACAGGAAAAGACTTGGATGCTATTAATAAAATCTTTTGAATTTAATAAGAAATATGAAAAGTAAAACAGGTACTTAAAGACATTATGAATAAATAAGGCAATAACAGACATATAGTCATATATAATACATAAATCGTATGTGTTACATATGACTTATGTTGATGGACGGAGAGCGAGAGGAAGGCCAAATATAAAATGGATGGATTGTGTAAGGAATGATATGAATGGAAGAAGAAAACGTGTTGCGCTGACCCCAAATAGAATGGGACAAGAGACCTTTTTCATGACTGGCTAAGAAACGTCATTACAAATCCAATATGGCTGCTTCCCCAAGATGGAAATCCACCCCCATGATATGGGTATCAAATGAAAGGGTGCTGTAAGAAATACAAAAAAAATAGTCACGTGACTTAAATCCAAATAATTTTTAGTGCGTGCTAAAAGCGTGTTTTTAGTTTTTTAAACTATTATTTATGACTGACATTGGCGGATCGGGAGGGGGATTGTCAGACTATTTACTGACTAAAACCCACCCATGTTCCTTATTTTGCCCTTTATGTTCCAGGTATGTTAGGTTCCCTTTATATATCCCTTTCGAACCACCCGAAACCCTGGCTACTTAAAGACCTTGTTTCAACATTAAAACAACGCTTGAGCAGACGATAAAAAATTACAAACAGATTTGCAATAACATTTCGCTTGTAAAGTTTAATATTTTTTTGATTTCATTGGTGTTTCGATAGACGATCCGAAAAAAATTTAAAAACAGTTTTTTTTTTTGTAATCCTTGCTAATATTATACAAACGAGTGAGTTTGTTTGTTACGTCTTCACGCCTTAATGACTAAACCGATTTTGATACAGAGATAGTTGGGACCCTGGAGACGGACATAGGCTATTTTATTTAAAGTGAGTAATGAGGGTGAGAATGGGAAGAAAAGGGAAAACTTAGCTTTGCTATTACAATAAATAAGGCGCAAGGGCAAAAACTACAGGTAGCAGGTACCTGTAAATCAGGAAAGGGGAACTGTGTTACCCCGAATTTAACGCGAGCGAAGCCGCGGGCAAAAGCTAGTTGAGCTATATAAGGAAATGATGAAGAGTAAATAAATAACTCACAGTTGGGATGTCTTACGGAAGTGATGGGCAGATGGAACCTGAGGTCCCACACGCAGATGGCGCCACTGGACGTGCCTACTGCCAGGTAGCCGCACGGGTCCGCGTACAGGCATGTGTACACTCCTTGCTTCAAGTCACCTTGCAGCTTCCACGCGTTACCTGTTGAAAACACATTGACACATTGTTTGACGACATGGCTAAGCGTTTGACTGCTGATCTACGTGTAGCGGGTTCGGTCCCCGCACGGTTCAAATATTTGTATGACCTACAGAAAGTTGTTCCGGGTCTGGCTGTTTATGTATGTGAGATTGAATGTTTGTCAACGCACCCACGACACAGGAGAAATTCCTGGAGTGGGGCAACGTTTTTTTTTTTAAAAAAAATGAATGATGTAACTGGCAATATAAAAAAAACGCTAAGTGCGAGTCGGACTCGCTTACCGAGGGTTTCATCTTGAGACATAAACGGCCATATCTTTTGACTGGGTAGACTTAGAGGGTTAATTATTCTCTTAAGCCTAAATCTGAAGAAGGACCATTACTCGGGGTCTAAAATGGCTACTTTAGTAGAATTATAATAGGATAATAATTTTAATCATTTTGAAATTCTTCAAAAATATGATAAATAATTTTACGAATAGTAAAGATATTCATATTATTAATCTATTATGATTCTGCTTAAACAGCCATTTTAGATCCAGGATATAAAGGTGGTATGTATTAAAGTTACCTGGTGCCCTCAAGTCCCAGCCCACGATAGAAGCTAGTAGCGTGGCGTACGATATGACGGCGCCATGTGAGGGCGCCGCTACACACACCGCATCGTCGCCGTCGCCCTCGAGCTGACGACCCTGGGACAGGTTCATACGGGACGAGGTGCCGTCGACCCTGACGGAGAAAGTGGTAGAAGAAGAGTTTAAAGTTTATATGTAAGGAGGAACCAGAGACAAAACTACAGCCGCCATTATTGAATACGGCCGGAGGTTTACCGGTGGTACCCGTGCCAGTTAAACGGAAAACCTGTTAAGTATAATTCGGCAAGAATATGGTTTATTATTACTACCGCTGCGGCTCTCGGTTGCCTTGAAATAAGCTCTAATCTTCAAGCCAAAATCCAGCTAATTATGTCTATGGTCCTCCTGGCCGTTTTCGATCCCAGCGGCCAAACGCCAGGCGCAGGACCAACTGTTTAACGTCCTTTCGAGGCACAGGGGTATCATGCCAACTTCCAAACTCCGGACAGCTATTGTGAAATTCCTAATGGAAAAAACCCAATAAC
Source organism: Ochropleura plecta (assembly GCA_905475445.1). Lineage (NCBI taxonomy): Eukaryota > Metazoa > Arthropoda > Insecta > Lepidoptera > Noctuidae > Ochropleura > Ochropleura plecta. The sequence continues at coordinate 10,836,235 of FR997738.1, forward strand.
ACTTTTAGCCCGACCTGGATATCGAAACCAGGTCCCCGTGATCAACAGTCGCGGACAAACAAAGCAGTCAATCAACATACATACCTTAATACAAACACCGACTCTTGCGTGGCTGCTACAAGAGATTGTCCACCTTCACACGCAGCTATCGATAGCACCGGCCCAGCGTTTCGGTTATACATTGATTTTGATCTGTGAAGATAAGAGAGCATACAAAGATACACATGCAGGAGGAAAACGGACGTTTTTTGTTTTTTTTAAACGTTACCACACTGGGAATTTCTCCTGTATCGTGGGTGCGTTTACAAACATTTAAACTCACATACACAAACAGCCAGACCCGAAACAACTATTTATAGGCCATACGAATGTTTGTTACGTGCGCGAATCGAACCCGCGACACGCAGCGCAGCAGCCGATCGCTCAGCCACTGCGCCAACCGTGACGTGGAAAAAGTCTGAAGTATTATTTATTTAAACTTCGTATACAATGGTGGTACAAAGGCGGACTTAATGCCACAAGGCCTTCTCTACCAGTCAACCTTTGGGTGCGATAGTGGAGGGTTATCGGAGTAGAGGAAGACTAAAGAAACGATGGATGGATTGATGGAAAAGCTACGAGTAACACAGAAGTATGTAGGAATGCAGCATATCTTGTGCAAATAAAATCTTCTCCTTTGGCATAGTTTGTTAAAAAGAAATGAGTAATGACAAGAGCTATACAATGTGACAACGAAGCCAGTCTATTAGAACACTACTAGTCGTTACATGCTAAATACTGGTATTTAGCTCGCTCCACTTAGACCGGAAGCTGACCTCAACATCATTATCTGCCTAACCTTTTCCCAACTACCTTTTTTTTTGGGAGTGGTAAATCATCAAATAACTTGCTCCGCTCTGAGCGAAGCGGGGGGGAGTGTCAGACTTGTGCTGACTAAAACCCACCCATGTTCCTTCTATTGTCCTTTATGTTCCAGGGCCGCGGTATCTCTTTCAAACATCCCGCGGCAGGATCTCAACTATGTTGGGGTCAGCTTTTCAGTGAACCCAGTTAGTACTGGGCACTAGGTAGTACAAACCGATATGAGAAGCCGACCTTGGGGTCAAATGTTATTATTAATTAAAAAGAAGAAGCGGAAAGTTTCGTATGTTTGTATCGAATTAACTCAAAAACTACTAGACCGATAACAAAAAATCTTTTACCATTAGAATCATCACGCTATGACACTTAGGAGCTGAGCAGAGGAAAAAACATTTGGGTACAGCTAGGTAGATAATGAGTATTATAGATATTTGTTACCTGTTAATATGCGCCTGGGTGTGTAATCTTGCGGCGTCCCAAAGCCTCACGGTGCCGTCATCCGAACAGGAGCCGAACAGAGAGCGGTGAGCTGGTAGAGTTACTAATTGATTTACACGGGCTCTGAAACAAACCAAAAAAAACAGAAAATTATACAAGACTGACTTAAAGGAGTAACATACATACACACACATACAAATATTTGCCTTTATAATATTAAATGTTATGCAAGATCTCCCGTGTGCTCCCTCGGACCATGACTCTCATATTCTATTAATATTTTTCTAGAAACAACTAAATATATTGGGGGAATCGGTGTAAATTTATGTAGATTGTAAAACTTTTTACTTGGCATCTTAGAAAAATCAATAATCATTTATTCAAATTACACTGATAATCAGCACTTTTTGAAAATCAAATTACAAGAGACAAAAACATCCCGCCCTTCGCCCTTTTGACGGCACGGTTGGCGCAGTGGCTGAGCGATCGACTGCTGCGACGCGTGTCGCGGGTTCGATTCCCGCACGGAACAAATATTTGTATGACCTACAGATAGTTGTTTCGGGTCTGGCTGTTTGTGTATGTGAGTTTAAATGTCTGTAAACGCAGCCACGATACAGGAGAAATTCATAGTGTGGGGCAACTTTAAAAAAAAATTGTTTTAGCTGGGAAGGAGTGGCGGAACAAACTCCCCAGCAACAGCCAGCAAAAACCGGCCAATTGCGAGTTGGACTGGCGCACCGAGGGTTTCGTACAAATCACTTATCACGCTGCCTCGAATAACGGTAGATATTATGTTACACCATTATCAACGGTATTAAATGAATATTTATTCTATTTTCTTTTCTAAATATGTTGGTGAACATTGGAAAACTTCTTATTAGTAGTACAGATTCTGGATTTCCTCGGAAATTCGCTGAACTGAGCCCATTTGGCGCTGCCGTGAGACACACAATATTGGCTTTGCTTTGTTTTATTTTTCTTTGTAGTGTTAAGATTAAGGTTTACTTTTTAATACAATGTGTACTTGTGGCGAATAAACTTATTTTATTTCTTTCTCTCTTCATAAAACATGGAACTTAGAATATAACAGGCAAGTTTGCAATGAATATAACTTACTTGTGTTCATGTAAGTACGCGAGCAGCTGGTTCCCAGGACGCCAGCCGTGCGGCGGCAACACATCCTCATTGTTGTCTAGCGGGTCATCGTGACTCCTGCGCAAGCAAATAACACATTTTAAGAACGGAACGGAGTGGCAACTTTATGCTTTGACGTATACCTCGACATTTTTAACACGATTTTACTAACATAATCTGTAAAACCCGGACTAACTATGGCAATTTTTTTTTTGTTAGTGACAAATAGTCCGCATACCAAATTTTAGCTTCCTACCTTGATAATTGGGGAATGCTTCGTACAAACTTCCAACCCCTATTTTAGGTAAGTGGGGGGGGGGGGGGGGTAGAAAGTGTAAAAAAATAGACTATGTCACTCTCCATTCCTTTAACTATCTCCACTAAAAAAACATGTCAATTCGTCACTCCGTTTTGCCGTGAAAGACGGACAAACCAACAGAGACACACATACACTTTCCCATTTACAATATTAATATGGATAACAGGCTGATAAACAAGTAATATGCCAAACGAATTTGAACTTTCGTGCTTCTGTCAATCCTTTGAAAAGAATGATGTTATTAACTAGTCTGGTTCTTAATTTTTAGTGGTTTCTAGGGTAATGTATAAAAGGTTCTTACCTCAACGACTTCTGATATTTCTGCTGCATCCGGGACGTCAAATCCCTCAGTTCTACACGACAGGGAGCCATGCTGTCTGCAAACGATCAATTTATTTATACTAGCGGTTTTTCATGTGTGAATTTTTATGTGTATGTGTGAGAACAAAAAGTCTCTATCTCAGTGCTAAATTTCTCCTGCCGGGGTGGCGGGTTGTTCGAAAGAGATACCGCGGCTACGGAACGTAAAGGGAGATAGAAGGAGCATGGGTGGGTTTTAGTCAGTACAAGTCTGACACTACCCCCGGTCCGCCCAGAGCGGATGAAGTTATTTGATGATTAACCACCCCAAAATAAAGTGCTAAATTTCAGAGAGACCTGTAAATACTCAAACTCAAAGCATTTATTTAAATTAGACCATTACAGGCACTTTGAATGTCATAAAAACCAAAAAAGATGCTGCTACAGTCCCGGTCACAAGGCATAATAACTTGCGCAAGTAGCGTAGATGTCCATTCCAAAGCGTAGATCTCTATGGAGAAGAATGGGCAAGAAACTCCATGAACAGTCTTTTAAATCATTTTTTTTTACAAAATTATGGATACATAATTCATGTTAAGATTATACATACATGTGAAAACGATGTAGAAAAACGAGCACATTAAGAGCGTCCAGAGTAAAAGCAGAACAAGAGTTTAATACATGAATAAATTAATTAATAATACTTGGTAAGACTGTCTGTCAGACTTCCTGTTCACTGACTACCTGTAACGGCTGTCTATAAATGGCAACCGGCACCAACGGTTTAACTAGTTCTAATGTTATATGCTGTGCCCAGCGGTTTTACCTGCCGCTCAGTTCTTTCCTAGAGAGGAGTATGAAAAATAGATGTTGGCCCATTCTCAGACTTACTGAATATGTTATATTTGTTAAACAATATAATATGGTATAAAATATGTGTTGTATCAATATGTTTTGCCTTGCAAGACGTACAAATTATTACAAAAAAAAACAAGCTAAATAAAACCGTTTCATAAAAAAAAATTGATTGGACAGATTTTAATGAAAAGATGAAACACATGTAATTAAAAGAGCGATACATATACATGTTGATGGATGTAAATGGAGAAGAAAATCAAACAAAAGATGAATAATTTTGATAAAAAGTAAATTATGACATGACGATTGATAAGTGAGAATGGAAGAAAAGAACGGGCTGCGCCGACCCGAAATAACATAGGACAAAGGCAGGAAGATAATGATGATTGAACATTATATACATACATACAATAGCAGACCTGCCTAGACGATGCCCTGCCTCTTGTAGAACAAATCGAAATTGTGACATATCGACCACAGCGCCACCTATCGAGTCCAATTGTATTTTCAAACCATCCAGGAATATACACGCCAAATTTCTTCGAATTTGATCCACGCGTTTAGGAAGAGTTAGGTGACATACGTACAGAAGAATTATATATATTTAGATTATACACAGCAAGCACGATGTCCTAGTTGCAAGTGAATATTTATAATATGAGCATTTACATGAAACAGAAAGAAGTAAATGATAAAATGATAAGGGAGAATGATAGAAAAAATAACCATGTTGCCCCAACTCCATATAACATAAGACCAAATGAACGAAATGATCAAATGGACGTAGTTCTGCCAAAATGTAATAACCCAAAATCAAACTAATCGGTGAAGATTCTGTGACTGCCAGACGTACGTTTATTTTATAAAAGCTGTTTTTGCAGAAGTTTAGTTTTTTGTTTGTTTTTTTTTTATGTTGCTCCACACTAGGTATTTCTCCTGTGTACTCGAAACAACTACCTGTAGGCCATACAAATATTTTAAACCCGCGACACGTAGCCCAGTAGTCGCTCAGCCACTGGCCGTCAAAGAAGTAAATTAATACAGGTAAAAACGATTGGCTATAATGAAAATTCGGTCGAGGTGGCTTTAGCAGGTATCAGGAAACAGTTATAAGGCTTAGACCACACACGTTGTGCGTCGGAAACCTGCCAAACACCTTTAAGTGCAATCAAACGTAAGTTATTCTATAAACCCTTCAATTTTATAAATGGTACTTGGGCAAATATTTGATGCCGCCTCAGATCCAGCCTGTCCCTTTGCTGTCCTCCCCCAGCGACGCCCTAAACCATGGCTCATACCCCACAGGGGATGCCCGCGAGCGTGTAGTCACTTAGTTTGTGTATTTTTTGCTTTGGCTGAAGGCCTCAATTTCAAGGCATCCACAGGAGTTGCCTGGTTAAGCAAACGACAACCTCCTAGGTTGAACTGCGAGATGACATTCATAGAAAAAAAAATTACGCTGTTTCCGGAGCCAATAACTATTCAAAATCATTGAATAGAAGATAGTTTGATGTGAATTACATTTAGTCAGAACTACGTATACACATTATATACATACATTGTACATAGCTAGCGCTATGTCCTAGTTGCGAGTGATGCGGCGGTACGGACATCGCTTGTGACACTACGCCGCCTCCCGACACCACTTGTGATTGTGATACGCCCTCTGAAGTTAAACATGTTTATTAATCCACACCAATGCCTGTTCTATACCGTAAAACCATGAACATAGATATGTTTCTGACGTGAAAATCTATATAATTACGGAAAATTAGTCGTAGATTTATATAGAAAATAATAAAACCGGTCATGAACGAGTCAGACTCGCCCACTGAGGGTTCCGTACAAACTTGCGACATAAACAGCCATATCTTTTGACTGCGGTCACTTAGAGGGTTGTTTTTTTTTATTTCGCAGCACAAAGGGAACACAGATGTTAGTAATGTATGGTTTTAATTTCAACTCGACACCTCCACGCGTTCTCGAGATAAATGTTCTTGACTAACAGACAGACGGACAATAAAGTCCAAGAAGATCCAATAAGGGTTCCGTTTTTTCCTTTTGTACGGAACCGTAAGTGTTAATTTATACAAGTTTAGTTTTGTTTAAGCCTCTTGATCATTCGCTTGTACTGTAAGAGTACATACTTACTTGTTTCTATACAAAAACGAACCTTAAATTGTAACATTAGTAATGAATTTCTAAAGGGGTCATTGAACTCATTATTTTGAAAAACTTTTAAAATGAGACGATACCTACACTCGTTGTGAGAATTAGTCATAGATACTCCGTAAAAGGTTTAAAATTAAACTAGGCTTGCATAAACGTGAAGCCAAGTTACACCGCATTTAAACCACGAATGTAAAACTGGGTTTAGTCATGGTATAACCTTACTCCACGTGAATTAAGAAGTCTTCGCGTTTAGTAAGAGTTTAATATTGTGTAAATAAGTTAAAATTAAAATGCATTTGGGCAAATAAAAACATCTCTCCTTCACCTTGAAAACAGAAAATGTCATATATATACAACTTAAGAAAAAAAAGAAAAGTTAAACTGATGAAGATATATCAATGTAGCCTTTGAAATGAAATATAAACACTGAATATATGGTGGTGTTAAAATCTGAATACATAATACAGTGTGATTCTTTTGAGTGGATTAACATGAGGAAATCCGTATCTATAAGAGCCTATGAGAGATCTTCGTTGGAAAGCTATCCCTATTTCAAGGCCGTTCGGCGTTAAAATTGACGGTATGCTCAACAAAAAAAAAACGGGTTGCGTTCAAAAGAAATCGTTGAAAACGCTTTTTTATTTTCCTGGTGCTAGGAATTTCTCCTGTATCGTGGGTGCGTTTACAAACAATTAAACTTACATACACAAACAGCCAGACCCGAAACAACTATATATTTGTAGGCCTTACAAATATTTGTTCCATGCGGGAATCGAACCCGAGACACGCAGCGCAGCAGTCAATCATTCAGCCACTGCAGCAAAAGTGCCGTCATAAAAAAAATACACGCCGAACATACAACCTTATCCTTTTTTGAGACTATTAAAAAGTTATTTTGCATACGTAAATAATACTGTATTGAATAAAATACCTCTTGTGTGTTGTTCGTGGGACTGTCCGAACATGTGCTGCCATTCTGTGTTCATGTGCGTCTCTTGGGACACCGATGTTTTGTGGGTACGTCTGGGAAAAAATAACAAATTATTTTTTACACTAAACTAGCTTTTGCCCGCGGCTTCGCTCGCGTTAAATTCGGGGTCACAGTTCCCCTTTCCTGATTTACAGGTAACTGCTACCTGTAGTTTTTGCCCTAGCGCCTTATTTATTGTAATAGCAATGCTAAGTTTTCCCTTTTCTTCCCTATTTATCCCTCATATCTCAATCTTTTTGTAAAAAAAAATAGTCTATGTCCGTCTCCACGATCCCAACTATCTCTGTACCAAATTCCATAAATTAGGCGTGAAGACGTAACAAACAAACAAACTCACTTTCGCTTTTATAATATTAGTAAGGATAGGCCACAACTCAAACCATAAATGTGATCAAATGTTCTTAAATTTCATGAAATAAAGTTGAAATAAAGTTTTCGATTAGTGTTAAATTTCTTTGATAGAAAACAAACAGTTCACTAAATTAATTAAATTTGAGTTGAATACGTTTAATTGTTAAAAAAAAAACAACTACATCTGACGAGCCTGGTTACTTAGCGTTGACATTGGTCGTCAATAATGTAAAAAAACCGCTGTTCCATACATTTTGGCTGTGTTGTTACGCTTTTGTATGAAATAGCAACAGCCTTTTTTTGAGTGTGTTCCTATCTACCTTACACCTTGTATAGCGTAGTACTTCTAAGTAAGCACATATATCATGTAACGAATACACTGTAAAAGAATCATAATTAAAATCAATGATTCAATTTTCCATATTTTTCTTCATTTTACTTCACTGTTATGACCCTAGGCGTTCAGGTCAATGGCCGACGATAGTAGGTACTAAAGATATTAAGTACGAATGCGCTGGTTAATGAAACACTTTTTCTTTAAGTTCTTACCTACTGGAATAACTTACCTACCTATCTGGATGTAGAGATACCGACCTAATTAAACAAACTAGAAAATAAAAAGCTCTCAGCTAACTTTAGGGTTGTCGAACGGAGTTCGTGAAAAAAGAAGTAAAATATCTTTTGTTTTAAAGTATAGTTATTTAGAACCTGGGAACATGCACAAACTGTGTATATCACCTTAGCTGTATACCACTTAAATGTTATTGCTATTTTTTTACAAGTTGTTTACATATAAATATGTTATAGTTATGCCGCTAGACACACATCGTCAGTCACACCCTCATACAATATCTCTATTTTAATTTTTTTATATTTTTTCTTAACTTAAAAAATCTCAAGCTTTATTTTAAAAAAACAATTGTATATTGTTCCACTATAAACGAAAGAGACTGAAACCTATGGCACAGGGTATCCTAGTGTGGGATTCAGTGTCATTCAAATTATGTACCTATATGTTACAAAAAAGTACATACTACTTTTTTGTAGAACAATAGATAAATAAATATACCTATTCTGTGTGGAAGTATACAGTTTGTCGACATGTTGCATGGTGTCTGTTGCCCCGGTGTCCAGTTGCACGGCGCGCGATATACTTGTCTGTTGCAGGTTCAAACGGCCGGGAGCCTCTGTTATGTGCTGGAAATATTAACATTAATTAGCTCAGAGTTTATTTACTAAGGAAGACTCATAAAACAGAGTGGAGAAAAATGTAAAATAATAATTAATTTAAAAAATGCTACTCAATTATAAATTATATTGGAAAAATTATAATGTGGTATCTTCTTAACTTAGTTTTACTCTTAATCGAGTCCTTTTTCTAGTTCGTAAATATTTAGAATTTTCATTTTAATATTAAACTAATATACAAATGGTACTCATAGCAATTTTTTAATTTAGTCCTTTTTTCTAGTTTGTATATATTTATATTTTAATAATAATCGTTATACAATACAATACAATAATAATAGACTGGGGTATTATACATGCAAACCTTCCTCTTGAATCACTCTATCTATTGCTTAAAACTGCATTAAAATTCGTTGAGCAGTTTAAAAGATCTAAGCGAACAGACAACGGTAGCAACTTCATTTCATACTATGTAAAGATTACAAGTGTTTCGAACCTGTGTTGAGGATCCTTGTATTTTTATTAAATGTGCACTCATGGCTAATAACTGATTTTCCACATGCTCTGTCATACCTGAAATAAATTTATCAAATATTAAAAACATAATAAAAAAATACTAAAGGTATTCGTGAAAGCCGAGAAAGGTAAACAAATCAAGTATATTGATTTGTCTCGCCAGGTTGTCGACATGTGGGATGCGATCATTGTGCCGATAGTCGTATCTGCTAATGGCTTAATTGCCAAGAGCTTCGACCAACACCTGAGGAAGATATCGACGGCTGGTTCACGGGTTTGATAAAGAAAGCTCTATTGGAAATGACTCGTATTCTTAGTGGTTCCTTACTCTGGAACCCTGACCGCCGGTAGTTAAGACCCTGTTCCCGATACCGGTAGGAAATCATCAAATAACTTCTCCCGCTCTAGGCGGAGCGGGGGGGGGGGGGCAGTGTCAGACTTGAACTGACTAAAACCCACCCATGTTCCTTCTATTGCCCTTTATGTTCCGGGACCGCGGTATCTCTTTCGAACAACCCGCAACCCCGGGTATGTCTAGTACTTGCACAAGTTATTATGCCTTGTGAGTTGTGACTGGGACTGTAGCTTCATCATTTTGTTTCTTGACATTCAAAAGTGCCTGTAATGGCCTAATTGAAACAAATGCTTTAAGTTTCTTTTTGTGATAGTTTTTAAGAAGCACATGTGACTAAAAGAGTGATGGATCTGAATGTTAATGGACGGAGAGCGAAAGGAAGGCCAAAGAAAAGATTGATGGATTGTGTAAGGAATGATATGAAGGAGAAAGGAGTAAATGATGCCGTGACGTCTGATAGGGGAGTATGGAAGAAGAAAACGTGTTGCGCCGACCCTAAATAGAATGGGACAAGGTCAGGAACTTACCGTCAGACGCAAGTCTCCTGAACAAGTTTCTAAGTTGCTGCCCCATTTCAGAATACTGTGGCACTGTACCCTGTTTTACCTGTAATCAATATATGAATGATTTTGAAAACTCATGTATACAAGAAGTTGTTTGGTGTTTTAAAAATGTATTAAAAAATTAATTATGAAGTAAATTTTGGTACAGATTTTTTTTTAAAGTTAGAATTGTGGGAAAACGAGGGAAGAAAAAAGAAAACTTAGCTTTGCTATTACAATAAATAAGGCGCAAAGGTCAAAACTACAGTTAGCAGGTACTGCAAATCAGGAAAGGGGAACTGTGTTACCCCGAACATAACGCGAGCGAAGCCGCGGGCAAAAGCTAGTTATAGCATAAATTAATATTAAATTGCCAATCCATCGAACCGACATCATAATGTAAATTAAAATAATTTTAAAATAATATATTATATTAAGAAAAAATAAACGTTTCATGTTTAAATAAGTCCTCCTCCAATTTTTCTTTTGATATGTCTGAAAGGAAGGAAATCTATGATTGTCACAACAAATATTACTTACCAACTAAGCATATAGGTACATTGTAGATTGCAATAAATGAATTGTGTATTGAGTAAGTTAATATTTAAGGTTGGCACAATGGCTGAGCGATTGACTATGGCGCTGCGTGTCACGGGTTCGATCCCCGCACGGAACAAATATTTGTATGGCCTATTTTTTTGCGGATGGGAGATTTCCCATCAGAGAGAGTTGTTTGATGATTATCAAACAACTCTCTCTGATGGGAAGAGAGAGTTGTTTGATGATTATCAAACAACTCTCCCCGCTTCCGGCGGGCCGTCAGCCTTTTACTGACTATAACCCACCCATGTTCCTTCTTTTGCCTTTTATGTTCCGGGGCCGCTGTATCTCTTTCGAGCAACCCTTCACCCCGACAGGCGGTGGCCCTGGCAGGCCCCTCTGCTTTGCTGACCTCTCATTGAGGCGCGCGTCGCCGACACGGCCTGTCGTCACTAGAACGCTTCTACTTGAAGGCACCTGTATATCATCATCAGCCTAGCCTTTTCCCAACCATGTTGGGGTCGGCTTCCAGTCTAACCGGATGCAGCTGAATACCAGTATTTTACATGGAGCAACTGCCTATCTGACCTCCATAACCTGAATATTTATAAGTAAGAATTTAAGGAAACGTTACCTTGAGCCTGGTGTTCCTCCTCTCTCGTAACGTGTGTACCAGCCGGTCCACATCTCCATGACGTAGCACAGCATCCAGCACTTTCCGAGGAATTGGCTCCGCTAGGCTTTCTAATAGAAGTTCTGCTCTTTCCACCTGGGCATACATAGAATGTTTAAATGTCTTTCAGCAATCAAACTAAAATCCTTACTAATATTAAAAAAGCGATAGTGACTTTGTTTGTTTGTTCAATCTCACGCCTAAATGACACAACCGATTTTGATGAATATTGGTACAGAGATAATTGGATACCTGGAGATGGACATAAGTTATCTAACTTATGTCCACCCTTTCTTCCCCCTTTCTCCCCCTTATCTAAGGGGGAGAAAGGGGGAAGAAAGGGTGGGAAAAAGATATTTCTTTTTCGATCATCAGGTTAAAGTTAGCGTTAGCCCAAAGTAACTATGCCATGCGGACGAAATCGCGGGCGAAAGCTAGTTGACTATAAAATATATTCTTATTTAACCTGTACTATTGTTACCTGTATAAGTTTGTGCTTAAGGTGCGGCCAAACCAACGGCAGTATCTTGCAGTTCACGTCAATAGGGTTCAATAGACTTGACACACAAGATACCAAGCCGCAGACTTCGTGGCGAATCTATGAACAGAAATACATATAAAATAATCGTGATAGTCTAGTGGGGAGTTATTTGGTTAGTAAGTTGGCCGTATTTCTCTCTTTTTGACATTATTTATTTTAGATTTGAAAATTTGCTAGTTAGTATGATGGTATTTTTATAGTACGTTGCCCCACACTAGGAATTTCTCCTGTATCGTGGGTGCGTTTACAAACATTTAAACTCACATACACAAACAGCCAGACCCGGAACAACTATCTGTAGGCCATACAAGTATTTGTTCCGTGATACGCAGCGCAGCAGTCGATCACTCAGGCACTACGTCAACCGTGTTGTCGTATAGTCAACACATATGGGGGCAAATAATGTTAGTTGACTCAAACCGCCAATCATAAGTTAGGAAGAGATTTGTATCTCACAATCTATTGTATTGATTTACTCAAACAGTTAAATATAATGACGAAAAATACCGGCCAAGTGTGAGTCAGACTCGCTCACCGAGCGTTCCGTACAAACTTGCGAAATAAAAGGCATATCTTTTGACTGCCTAGACTTAGAGGCTTGATGTTTTCACAGCTGCAAGACCACAGACACAGATTTCAACTCCATACTTCTAAAAGTACCAGAGATAAAGGTATTTTGACAGACAGACAGACAGACGGACAATAAAGGGATCCTATAAGGGTTCCGTATTTTCTTTTTGAGGTACGGAACCCTAAAATGTTTTCGTTAATTAGTTATCAGAATTTGTTAATTTACTGTGCGTGCCCACGAAAGAAAGAAAAATAAATTTACCCAAATTAAGATAAAGAAAAGCTTATTCCTTACTAATATTATAGAAGCGAAAGTGAGTTTGTTTGTTTGTTTGTTACGTCTTCACGCCTAAATGGCCAAACCGATTTTGATGAATTTTGGTACATAGAGATAGTTAGGACCCTGGAGACACATGGTCTAATTAAAAAAAAGAGAGATGGGGAGAAAAAGGGAAAAAAAGGGGAGAGAAAGATATATTTTTTTCGATCATCACGCGGGATAAAGTTAGCGTTAGCCCAAAGTAACTATCCCACGCGGACGAAGTCGCGGGCGGAAGATGGTTATAAAATACGTAACAGTTGCAAACATAATAATGATCTTACAAAACTAATATAATATTGTTAAATTACCCATAAGTTGGGATGAGCCAAAAACACAGCACTCTCCGCTACAAGGTCACATAGAGCTTGCTTCGGTAACAGACCCAGTTCTGCCAAGTTGGTGGTAGCTCTCAACGCCTTCGCTATTATCCACTCCGATTGATCCGTCAGACCCTGGAAAATGTGTTTTGTTATCAGCACATACAGTCTAAAGTTGCCTGTTTTTACTATCAATGAGAGCAACAGGTGAAAGATCTATTTTGCCTAGCAGTGGGGAAAAAAAGGCTAACAGTAATAATGATCGTTTGGTGGTATATGCAGACCACCAAACGATCATTATTACTGTTAGCCTTTACTATGGTCCAATTTATGATGGCAAGTGTAGCGAGAATGTTTTTTTTTTTTTAAAAACCTTGCCCCACACTAGGATATCTCCTGTATCGTGGGTGCGTTTACAAACATTTAAACTCACATACACAAACAGCCAGACCTGGAACAACTATCTGGTTTTACAAATATTAGTTCTGTGCGGGGATCGAACCAGCGACACGCAGCGCGGTAGTCGATCGCTCAGCCACTACACCAACCGTGTCGTCAAAATGTACTACGCACAAGTCCTTAGATTTGCTTTGTAACAGAGGGCAGGGTGGTTACGGTCATGATGCGAACGAGTGAGTGAGCCGTTGGCCCTGCGCTCGTTCTCTCTCCGGTCATGTTGGGTTACCGTCCCATCGGACTATGAGAGTGAGGGAACAGAGAGTGCACCCGTGCCTGCGCACACACACCTACTATAATACTCCGCTGAGATTGACCTCCGTTTTTTTTAGGAATGGCATCCCTCAGTTCTTAATGGCATCCTTCAGTTAACCGGGCGATTCCTGTGGATGCCTGCAGCAATTTTATATGAGCCTTCTAATGAGGTTAAACGCCGAAGATCATCACAAAGACTCCAAAAACTTTGTTTATCTAATCTAAAGCGATGAACAAATTCCAAATCCGGTATGTCCACAATTTGCTCCAGTTTACGACGATTTATTCTTGTATGACGTCTTTGCAATGGTGCTTCATTATTTGCTTCCCAAAATGATCTCAAAGAATGCATTTTCACTAAAGAATTTAACTAAAACACACTCAAAAAGTTCACTGTTTACTCCTTCTTATGGTTAGCGTCAGGGTCCGATCTCCCGCTGATAAAGCGTGTCGCGGAAACGTCAAAATATCACTAGCGTCTGTCAAAAGTGCCACTTGTCTACCATTTAGATGAACATTTTTAGCGTTTACGTTTCACGCTCACTTCAACTTTCCTTTCCGCTTATGGAATAATGACTTTGTCTACCAATTTAGCGGCAGTCACGTGACATCTGGTTAGCAAATGTCAACTCCATACAATTTGATTTTTCTGTTGGCGTTAACGCTTACAGAAAAGGGATTTTGTCTAGGCCCCCTGGCTGGATCTGAGTGATGAGATTGAACTCCGTAGCCGAAAACGTATTTATATATGAAGATTTATTTATGACCTAGCATTACACAAACAATAAATAACACCAATATCTCATACCTGTTGTAGTAAAGGTACTAGTATCGGCGCAGCATGGTGTCCGACATAAGCGGCTACGCCCACCACTCGTTCAAAAAAACACCCTCGCAAGGCTGCCTCCTCTTTGTCGTTGAGGAATGTTACCATGTGAGATAGGATCACGTCGTTGGCTGTAAAAAGGATGTCGTTTATTTATACTTAGTCCAAAAGGGTGTGCCTCTGACGAGGCGCAGCGCAGTGGTTTTCATTGCCAAACAAATATGAACATTGTTGTACTTGAAATAAAATTCAAAGCGGAAAGAGGTCTCAAGTTTAGATGCTGGTTATTTTACATAAATATATTATATAATTTTTAGCTTCAACTTTAACTAGCTATGTAAAAACATCTAAGAATTTGACACACTTTCCGGTTTTAGATTGATTTCAAAGTCTGCATACATGTTTAGTTTCGACGAAAATGCATGAATTGACCAGCTAAGTGACGTCATTCTAAATCCAATATGGAGGAGCGACAAAGATGGCGGACAAGTTATTTTTTATGCATTTCCATGATTACACACGAAAAAGTGTTTTTTTAACAATAATATTATTCATTGTAGACTTTATTTCAAGAAGACAAAGACGAAGACAATGTTAGTTGTTTGGTGATGAAAGCCGCATTGCGCTGCATCACACCAGCATTACCAGTAGCTGCCGGCCGGGGTTGCGTGATGTACGAAAGAAAGGAAAATCGATGGGTTTTAGTCGGTAAAATTCTGACACTACCTTCCGCTCCGCCCAGAGCGGGGAAAGTCATTTGATAATTTCACATCCACAAGAGGTTACTAGTACATACAACACTTAACAGGCTCTGTTCTACCGTTATGGCGCGAACTATATGATGATGGCTCATCGATTAATAGCTAGGCAGCAAAAATACAACATTTCCACTGATCACGTTTGTAACGAGGCGCTACATAAAAAGCTACATTTAAATTTAATTGGCTTGCGTTTGGCCGCATACGCCCGACGTGAAGCAATGATGTGGCCTATGGTGGAGCACGATTGTCTAGAAGAAGCCGATTCACTCGAACTTTGAAGAGACCTAGATTATAATGATCATGGGATAGAGAAGCTGGCAGTGAATATGATTTAAACACTGTCTACACCGAAGCGGACAAAAGCGGAATAGAGAGCAGGCATACGGGAATTGACAAATCACACCTGAGTAGCGTTTACCTAACTACATATGTTGGGGCTGGCATCCAGTCCAACTGGATGCAGCTGAATAACAGTATTTTACATTGACCGACTACTTATCTGAACTCCACAACCCAGTTGGTACTGGATAATACGATACCTCTTGGTAAGACTAGTTGTCTCGTTGACCACGGGGGCATTGACTACCTGTAACGGCTGTCAAAGGCCTGCAGATGACAGCTAGGACAAACGGCTTAACGAGCTTCTGAGGCATGGGGTAAGGGTAAGGCATACTTGGTATGATAGCATACTAATATATACGACAGTTCGGTTAAAATTCATATTTTGCCTCGTGTCTCCCATGAATGATCAAATCTTAGCACGTCTCCGAACCGTTCCGTTCAACGCCGCTTTGGTGTAAACCGGGCCTTAATCTTAGCACAGATATGAATGATAATGATTGCGAAACTTATAACAATGAGAAATCTTACCAGTTTCTGTAATTTTGGAAAAAAAAACAAGTCCAGATATAATATAAATCATATTCAATATATTGTTGAAAATAAGGAGAACATGAGGAAGTACTTACCTTTTTGTTTCCCGAAAAATATACAAAGTTTTGTGATGCCATTCTCTACTAGCGCGCGTTTGACCACCGCTTGAGAATCAGTCAGTAGGTATGATACTGTTGACCGTACCTGACGGAGAGAAAACAATTGATAAACAGCTGCAAAAGTGTCCGTAACACCTAAAACTGGAGTTTATTTATTTTAGCTTAAGATGAAAAATTAAAAAAAAAAGAAAATTGGTGTTAAGAAAACTTTTTTCTTCCAAAATAAACTAAAGAAAGTAGAAAATCACCAAAAGTGGAATGTCACCGACTTCCGGAAGTCGGTGACTTTTATTTGTATCGTTAACTTTTTGCCACCGACTTCCGGGAGTACAAAAAAAAAGAATTATGAAACTGGGTCCACAGTTGGCAGAGTAATCGGTGAACACACATAAAAAAACGGTCGAATATACAACTTCCTCCTTTTTTTAAAGTCTCGGAGAGTAGGTTAAGGTGGATTCGTTACGGTAGCTCACGATAATCTACGGTATAAATATCGTCATCTGCTACCTTTTCCCAACTATTTGGGGTCGGCTTCCAGTCTTACCGGATGCAGCTGAATCATGTATTTTACATGGAGCGACTGCCTATCTGACCTCCATAACCCAGTTAGTACTGGGTAATACGATACCTCTTGGTAAGACTGGATGTCAGACTTTCGGGACACTGAATATCTGTACCGAACCGACTGTCAAAGATCTACAAATGACAGCCGGGACCAACAGCTTCACGTGGTTTCCGAAGCACGGAGGAAACTCGGTATGTAACGGGTGGTCACCCATCCACAGACCAACCTAGGCAAGCGCGGCTTTTGACTGTTTCTTTTTAAAAATAAAGGAATGCCTCCTTCAATTGAAATGAGCCAACTTAAGGTAGTTTTCCTTCAGGGCCCGACTTATTTTTCCACACTTTATATTCGATCTACCTAACGTCCGCCATTTTATTTTGTGTCTTGCGGCGTATTGATTTTTGCACAGCTCCAAGTTACCACAGACTTGACAATATGCTTTTAATTCGACTCGATACCTCCACGCTTTCCCGATGTAAAGGGTTTTGATAGATAGACAGACACATCGACGGTTCCTACGTACATAAGGTTAAGTCAAAAACCGAGGTTTACAGGAGAGCGTAATTTGTGTTCGACACGCCCTACAAATAATTCTATGAGCAATAATAAATATTTTCTTTCTACAATATTTTAACAGTTTTAAGAGCTTTCTATTGCTATTTACACATAAGTATTTTATTTTTTCACGTTTTCTTGGAAAAACTGATAGATGACCGTTTCTACGACACTTACTCGTTGTATTTATAATACTTGTTCTCTTATACGATTTCTAAATAAATTAAATAAAAATAAAAATCGTATGTCAGCATGTGCGCATAGATAATTAATCTAAGACCAATACAATAAATAAAAAGCCATTTTCGACATGTCTTTATGTACGTATGGACCGTCGACATGGACAACATAGTGAAAGCTTCGTATACATACCATTTCATGCAGTGCCGACAGTTCAGTCTCGTAGTTAATGTTGGCAGCTTCCTTCTCCACCATGTTCTGCGTCTGGTCCAGGAAGCGTACCGCCGTCTCCGCCAGTTTAGCTGCCAAAGGAACAAACCGGTGAAAATATGAAGAACAAAAACGCAAGAACGACTGCTGGTAATTGAAGTTACCTACCTACATTTAAGGAATACAAATGTCGGCAAATAATGTTTTATTTATTTATTACTAGCTTTTGCCCGCGACTTCGCTCGCGTTAAATTCGGGGTAACACAGTTCCCCTTTCCTGATTTACATGTACCTTGCTACCTGTAGTCGTTACTCTTGCGCCTTATTTATTGTAATAGCAATGCTAAGTTTTCCCTTTTCTTCCCTCTTACTCCCTCATATCCCACTTTTTGCCTATGTCCGCCTTCTGGTTCCCAACTATCTCTGTACTAAAATTCATCAAAATCGGTTTAGTCATTAAAGCGTGAAGAGGTAACAAACAAACAAACTCACTTTCGCTTTTATAATATTAGTAAGGAAGTAAGGATTTTACGCAGGCTCAATGCCCTGCGTGTCCAATACAATAATGGATTTAGGATGTTGTTAGGGCTGCCTCGCTTTTGTAGTGCCTCTGGTATGTTTACGGAGGCCAGGGTGGACGGCTTCCATGCCATAGTGCGCAAGCGGCTCCCATCGTTGTTAGACAGAGTCCGGGGTAGCAGCAATAAATGACTTTTGATTTTGACTCTACCCTACCAATCCGATCTATTAGGTATTAAGTAGGGTCCTACTGGGCTAAAAAGTACCTCCCCATCAATTTTCACCCAAATCGATTCAGCCGTTCCTGAGTTATAAATATTGTAACTTTTTTTTCCTTATCTTGCAATCACTCGTGTTTACTATAAGCAGATGAGGTGTAGTCGATATGGTGTAAATAGAGTAACACGACCTTCTCATATCATATATATTAACTTTGTTTTGCCCGCGGCTTCTCTCGCGTTAAATTCGGGGTAACACAGTTCCCCTTTCCTGATTTGCAGGTACCGGCTACCTGTAGTTTTTGATCTTGCGCCTTATTAATTGTAATAGCAAAGCTGAGTTTTCCCTTTTCTTCCCTCTTTCTCCCTCATTTGCCACTTTTTTCTCCAGGGTCTCAACTATTTCTGTACCAAAATTCATCAAAATCGGTTTAGCTATTTAGGCGTGAAGACGCAACAAATAAACAAACTCACTTTCGCTTTTATAATATTAGTAAGGATAATGATTTTTCAGAGACCCATCTACGAAACGAACGAACGATAAAGGTAGCTTAACTTGAAAACCAATACTCACCAATATTATTAGCGTAAGCGATCCTCACCGGCACACTGGGGTCAGTGGCCCTGGGCGCCAGCTCGGGTAGGATGTACTCGGGGAACACGTTGCAGTCCGCGTTGGGCAGCGCGCGCACGAGCGACACGGCGCGCGCGCACGTGCCCACTGCGCACGCGCGCACGCGGGACACGCTGTCGTGGGACAGGTGGATCTGGGGGAAATCATTTTTTCACATGAATCATCATCATGAATCACTTATAATGGTGATTCTTTGCTACTGACCTGTAAGCCATACGATATTCAAATAAGAATTAAACAAAAATAACTTTATGATACCCAGAATAAGGTTTCAAATAGTATTTAACTGTTCAGATGGTTAAAATCTGAATTAAAGATAAACCTTGTTTTGTAATAAGTTAGCAAAGGTCGATACATAAAGCTGACTGCATATATTTGCTTAAAATAACGACTCAACTAAAAAGCGAGTTACAAACAAACAAACTTGCGACATAAACGGCCATATCTTTTGACTGCGTAGACATAAAGAGTTGTTTTTTTAACCCCACAAAAGAACCATAGACTTGAGTATATAGTTTTAATTTCGACTTGATACCTCTACGCGTTTCCGAGATAAAAGGTCTTGACAGACAGACGGTCAACAAAGTGATCCAATAAGGGTTCCGTTTTTTTCTTTTTGAAGTACGGAATCCCAAAAAGACTAAGAAGTATACAACAGACAGAAAATAAAGAAAAAAACTTACAATATAAGGCAAAATCCGATCCAAAATGGTTTCCGAGCTAGAATTCTCACACAGCAGCTGCAAAATCTCCAAACTATACAACTTCGAGGTGCAATGATGCAATCCTCTAATACACGACGTCACCAAAGACGTTATCAGGATCAACCCCTCACTGTCAGGCCCCATTACTTTCCTCTCCGGCGCCTTATCGTCGTCTTCATCAAAATCCGTCGTATTCACATTTAAAACCTTAAACTTGTCTTTAAGTTTATCTATATTGTCCATGTTCTGATGGTCTGTGGTCTCTTCGACTAGGTCTTGGTAGTTTTTGGTGTCCGATGGCTGGGTAAATATCTTGATAATGTTGCGAATGTCTTGGTGTATGCGGAGGATTTTTTCGTCGGGAGGTAGGATGGGCTGGGCGGAGAATATCAGCATGTACGATTGGAGGAAGGAGTAGAAGTATTCAGGGAATAATCTAGAACATAAAAAATAGCGTAGGTTACAGGCAAATCCGTAACGCAGACATGCACCCAAATCAGTGTCCAGAATAAAACGCGATCGTACCTACTTTCTGTGCAAACAAACAAAGAGCTATTCTATTCTACAACAGATAAGAAAAGCGACTGCAAAAAAAAATACGTGTGTGGCACTCAGGGACTGCCACGATATAGCTATTGCATAGCATTCTTTATCAACTTATGCAATAAATAAAAAAAATATATCTAAATATAATATTTTAAAAGTAAATACAATAAAAAATAAGTGGCAAAAAAACTACAAGACATTGGGTTTGATCCAGCGTACTATCGATAGACAATCCGATTACCTACGCTAATAGAATTGAAATAACTGACCGTATTCGTAATGAAAGTGTTAGGTTTTTTTCGTTACGGAATTTCTCGATTCGGTTGCCGCGCTCAAAGCCCACGATAAAAGCTATGCAATAGCTTAAAAAATATAATCCTTTTTTGCAAAAAGGTTTGGACCCAAACAACAGGGAAAATGGGAGAAAGGAAGGGAGGCCTATGTCCTGCAGTGGGACACTACTGGCTCATAATAAATAAATCCTACTAATATTATAAAAGCGAATAGTAGGTGAGGATGTATGTAAGTATGTTTGTTGCTCTTTCACGCAAAACTACTAAATAGATTTTAATGAAACTACACAATGATATAGCTAGCACATAGGCTACAATTACGTGTAAATATAATACTCGACTTACTTCCCCCTCGCCTCATCCAGATACAGCTCAGCAGTCCTCCGATCCCTCGGGTTCCGTTCAGTCATGGAATGCAGTAAGGTCTTCAGCTGCGTTTCCTCAGTAGTTAACGTCATGGTAGGAGGGCGGTCTTCGCCATTGCGATAGGCTAGAAGACCGGGCAGGTCTAGGGCGGGTGTGCCGTCGTTCCAGAGTTCTAGAAGAGCGCAACTGGGGGAAAATAAAATGGTTATTAAGGGAATAGTTGCTGGAAACAGTTGGCGCAGTGGCTGAGCGAACGACTGCTGCGCTGCGTGTCGCGGGTCCGATCCCCGCACGGACCAAATATTTTTAAGACTTACAGGTAGTTCTTTCGGGTCTGGCTGTTTGTGAGTTTAAATGTTTGTACATGTACTCACGGTACAGGAGAAATTCCTAGTGGGGCAACTTTCAAGGTAGAAAGCTAAAAATTGGTATGCGGACTATTTGTATATAACAAAAAAATAGTGCATATATTTTTATTAATCTGCCCCCAGCCCCTTAAAAGGGGGTGAAATTTTATACGGGACTTTTCGCAATTTTAAAGGTAGGATGGTAAAAATCGGTGTACACACACTCTTTGTTAACAACGAAAAATACCTGCAAATCAGGAAAGTGGAACCGTGTTACCCCGTGTTTAACGCGAGCTAAGCCGCGGGCAAAAGCTAGTTTCAATATTAAAAAAACAACTTGCTACTTACCCAGCCGAAAATATGTCCATACTAGGAACCAGCTCACCAACTTTGCAGGGTGATTCACTCAGTAGCAGACCGCCCATTCTATCGTCACCCTGAAACAAATAAAATTTGACCGACTTTCATGAAAAGGTGCAATGTTAATCTGATACTATTTTTTTGCGGAGGTGGGGGGGAGTGTCAGACTTGTACTGACTAAAACCCACCCATGTTCCTTCTATTGCCCTTTATGTTCCGGGGCCGCGGTATATCTTTCGAACATCCCGCAACCCCGGCAGGCGGCAGCACTGGCATGCCCATAAGCCTGGCCATTTGTACATCGTGCATTAAATGAATAACAAAAAAATTAAGATATTCAAAGTAAATTCCACCAAAGACACAATATCTTACCGCAGGCCTATTATGCGGGTCAGGCGCCCTGACGAATCTCTCGGGCGCCACGTAGCACAGCCTCCTGCGAGAAGTATCGAAGAAGTAGCTGAAGTCTGCCGGGTT
The DNA here is from genome assembly GCA_905475445.1 of Ochropleura plecta. Taxonomy (NCBI): domain Eukaryota; kingdom Metazoa; phylum Arthropoda; class Insecta; order Lepidoptera; family Noctuidae; genus Ochropleura; species Ochropleura plecta. The sequence goes on from FR997738.1 coordinate 10,858,490, forward strand.
GTCGTCAGGTAGGAAAGTCGGCTTGAACGACGCTATGTCTGTAAGGAGCACCCATAGCCACGATGTTACCATTACGTTTTCTAACTGGAAAAGAAGAAATAGAATTTTTGATAAATCCTTACTAATATTATAAAATCGAAAGAGAGTTTGTTTGTTACGTCTTCACGCCTAAATTGCTAAACCGATTTTGATGAATTTTGGTACAGAGATAGTTGAGACCCTAGAGACGGATATAGGCAATGTTTTTTTTTAGAATATTGGAAGAATTGAGGGAGAAAGACGGAAGAAAAGGGAAAGCTTAGCATTGCTATTACAATAAATAAGGCGCAAAGGCAAAAACTACTGGTAGCAGGTACTAGCAAATCAGGAAAGGGGAACTGTGTTACCCCGAATTTAACGCGAGCGAAGCCGCGGGTTAAAACCAGTTAATAATAAAACTAAGAGAATTTCACTGGCTTATAGGCAGACAGTCATTACTAAGCTTGGAAAACAAAATTCTATTCTACAAATGCATTCTCAAACCTAAATGGACATATGGGATAGAGCTGTGGGGCTCAGCAAGCCATTTAAACGTTGAAATCATACGAAATTTCTAAAATAAAGCACTCAAAGCCTTATGCCTTACTCGATTTACAAAAAACAGTGAAGCACATGAGTACAAATACCAATTATCAAAGAGGTTGTAAAAAAAGTCCTATAAGATGTATATTATAGAGAGACTACAACGGCATAGAAATGAACTGGCTGTGACACTTTTAAAATCTTCATAGTCTATCTACAGACTCAACATAACGAATAACGACAATCTAAAAAAATATCATTGACGGACACTATAATGAGATGGCACATCATTGGATGTGAATAATCTTTGACGACACGGTTGGCGCAGTGGCTGAGCGATCGGCTGCTACGCAGCGTGTCGCGGGTTCGATTCCCGCATGGAACAAATATTTGTATGGCCTACAGATAGTTGTTCCGGGTCTTGCCGTTTGTGTATGTGAGTTTAAATGTTTGTAAACGCACCCACGATACAGGAGTAATTCCTAGTGTGGGGCAACGTTTAAAATAAAGAAAAACGAAAAAATCTCGAACTGCCAAGAGAAGAATTACCAAATCTGATTAAGCCTGGCTGATTGAAGTTAGAAGAAAGTAAAAAAAAATTAATTAACTAGCTGCCCGAGCACACGTCGATCTGCCCCTTGTAAGTCAAATCAAATTTGTTGACATACTGACAGCAGAGCCACTTATAGGATCCAATTTGACGACACGGTTAGCGCAGTGGCTGAGTGTTTGACTGGTTTGGTACGTGTCGCGGGTTCGATCCCCGCACAGACAAAAATTTGTATGGCCTACAGATAGTTGTTCCGGGTCTGGCTGTTTGTATATGTGAATTTAAATGTTTGTGATAGCACCTACGATACATGTTGTACAAAAAAGTGTTTTCAAACCATCTACGAATACTACACACACAAAAATTTCTTTCAAATCGGTCCAGCTGTTTAGGAGTTAGGTGTCAAACAGACACAGAAGAATCTAAACTATTATTATTATAAAGAGGAAGGATTTCCTAGTTCAATGCCTCCATCAATGGAATATTTTGAGGGTGTTACATTGAGTCCTGTCCTAAAAGTTGTTTCCCAGCAATCATTTTTGAATAGAGTTACTTATTTCTTAGATTTGGTATATAAGTATAAGTAATGTCTTGTTTGCCCTTGTGACACGTGTTGTTGCGGAAGAGCGGAGCCCCCTAACACAGGCGATACTTGCTTAAAAGGGAGTTCCAATCATATTTTTTGTTTAAAGTTATTCTTGTTTTACCAATAAACTATTGGAACGAAGTTCCTTATCGCGCGTTGCGAAAGGGAGCTAGACGAAAAAATTAAGACCAAAAGTTGTAACGACACTTTTTGCTATAGTTGTAAGCCGTGCGGCGTGCGCGTGTTTCTCTGTCTGTCTCTCTCGCGTGTTTCTCTGTCTGTCTCTCTCTCTCTCTCTCATAGACAGCAAGCCAGTTATTTTCGTTTCGTCTTTCTATTTCGCATTGAACAGTGTGGTGTCGTGACGATTATTTTTGTTGAGTGTTTACAGGTTTGTTGTACATAATAAATAATAACTTCATTCCATCCAGCTGTTCCTTGACACCTCTTAAGTTTTTTTTTTATATCTTAGTTTGATGTACACACGATGACACGACGGCAGGTCAACCTATTCTAAACTATTATAACCTGATCTCTCTAATACGGATCGCACACCGTAGTAGAGAGATCAGGTTAAAATGGTTTCGTGTAGGTTGATGTGCCGTCGTGTGTACTTTTTATTGTTAAACCATCAGAAATACACACATCAAAAGTGTCTAGGGATCAAGCATTTTTATGCGGATTTCTTGAGATTGAGATGTGGCTTTGTAATAAATTTATGATTTTATAAATTTATATGGATCCTTTTTGGTGCATTTCATAATTTGAATCAGGAACTCTCAATCAAATTCGAGTAAAAGATGAAAATAAGCTGTCAATATTTTCCCTATAAAAACATACAACGCATTGAAGACATTATTAGTGCTACTGTTTCCCTACTACTGATTAAAACCAACGTTATTATGGAGCGGCGACGTCATTTAAGCAGGGAAGAAATGCTCAGAGCCGTGGGAATGATAGAAGCTGGTTCCCGGCAACGTACTGTAGCTTTAGCTCTGAATACAAGTCAGAGTGTTATCAGTCGACTTTGGACACGTTACCGAAGCACTGGTACAGTGGCTGAGCGCCATGGAGGACGGTATCGCTGCACCACACGGAGACAAGACCGATACATTCAAATCTTAACTCGAAGAGCTCCAACAATAACCGCCATGATGTTAGCCGTGAGGCTTCATCACTCTTCAGGGAACTTAATTAGCGACCAAACAGTCAGAAACCGCTTGCATGAAGTGAACCTTCATTCCCGAAGACCCTACGGGTACCACCTATAGCAATGCACAATCGTAGGATTCGATATCAATGGGCTCTTGAACACAGAAATTGGGCAGAAGAACAATGGCGTTTCGTGTGCTTTTCTGATGAGTCTCGTTTTGGTATGAGACCGGATACAAGACGTATACGACACTGGAGAACCCCTGGACGCCAACAGCGATTAAAATCCTGCCAGGAAGTCCATCCTTATAGTGGTGGAACCATCATGGTATGGGCGGGTATTTGGATCGGCGGAAGAACTGAGTTGATTTGGATCAGAGGCAACCTCAACGCTCAAATTTATGCTGAGACGATTGTATCAGACGTCATCGTTCCTCTACAAGTGCAAATCGGTCCCTTATTTCAGTTAATGCATGATAATGCACGACCGCACACCGCAAGAGTTGTAAGACAGACTCTCGCCGCAGCTAACATCAATGTCCTGCCCTGGCCTGCTCAGTCGCCAGACTTGAACCCGATTGAGCATGCATGGGATATGCTACAGAGAAGAGCTCTGCCGAATATGGAGGGTATCCAGTCGCAAGAAGACCTTTTTTTGTTGTTGCAACGAACATGGGCGGCCATTCCACAGCGTGATTTGGATGAACTCATTTTGAGTATGCCAAACCGATGTTCTTGTGTTGTTAGTGTTCGCGGTAGAAACACGGATTATTAATTGTTTAAGTTACCCAATAAAATTTTAAAGAAAACTGTTATTTCAGTCTTTTTTTCGAACTTTAATGTTAGTGGTTCAAAATGTCAAAAATCCCTTTATTAGGAAAATGGCAAATTTCTTTATTAATGCAAAGGTGACTTGGTTTATCGTTACTGTGACAAACGAAAACACTTTATTTGATGAATCCTTAAAGAAAATTTTAATTAATATCAATCAGGAGAAAAGTTATTGCAAAAATATATGTTGATCCCTAGATACTTTTGATGTGTATATTTACGAAAAAGACTCTAAAACGCTTACCTTAATGTCTCCATGACAAATCCCAAGCTTATGCATACGATGCAGTGCGTACAGCACTTGGAAGGTGATCCATTTCTTCTCAAGAGTGGTCAGGAATGGACGCGTGGACATGCGATCGTAGACGCTGCATTTACAGTACTCACGCATTAGGAGCCCTGCTTTGTCTGTGAGCTGGAAGGCGGAAGAAAATGGTCAGTCATTTTGGAAATTAGCAGTCAGAACAGAAGTAGTCTGAGCCCAAAACTTCATACTGCAATAAGAAAACAATAAGATACAACTGATACAAGCAACTATCAGTTGTTTCAGCTGCCTGCCTGTTTATGACGCCCGCGTGATATCTACAAAAAAAAATACGTGTGGCACTCGGGGACTGCCGCGGTAAAGCTATTGCATAGCATTTTTTATCAACTTATACAATAAATAAAAACAATCTAAATAAAATATTTAAAAAGTACTTCCAATGAAAAGAAGTCGCAAAAAGAAACATTTTTTTATCAACTTAGACAATAAATCACTACATAGTATAAAACAAAGTCGCTTTCTCTGTCCCTATGTCCCTTTGTATGCTTAAATCTTTAAAACTACGCAACGGATTTTGATGCGGTTTTTAGTAATAGATAGAGTGACTCTTTAGGAAGGTTTTAGTATATAATTTGTTAAGTTTTTGTATTTATTTCTGTGTACATTAACTATATTTGTTGAAGATGTCGGCAAAAAGTATGCTGTCTGGGAGCTTTCAACGAAAACGCTGCCTAAACCCTTTAAGATATAACAAAATAATGTATGGTGTAATTGTGTATCTTATAGGTCCACAGAAAAGTCAGCGGTGACATATGTCTATATCTTAAGGATAACATACTATATCCATTTTAATACTTTAACAAATGGGCAATTATAAAGCGCTAACTTGGAAAGCTATTTACACAAATACAGTATTAATCCTTATCATTTTAAATAGGTTGGTTGGCATGAACATTTCATGAAGATTATTTTTTCCTTTTACATCATGCAGATTAAATAAATACTTTAGGAGATATAGCAAAATCAAAATAACGCGCAACAAAATTAATTTCATGTCGCCGTGACTAGGCTGGCCCGCTCGGGCGCGGTGTAAGGAACAAGTCGCTCATCGCTGAGTGCGCGACCCGAACACGGGCAGACGCGTGAGCACAGAGTACGAGTTGACACGTTCCTTACAAACTAAATTCAAATCCTTTATTTGTGAACATATAGGTACAATAAGATCTAATTACATAAAATGTAATAAAACATAGGTTTTATGAAGTTTCATAATACATACCTATTAGTTAGATTCGTACCATTACCTATGGACGGACGGACAGCGAAGACTTAGTAATAGAGTTTTTACCCATTGGGGACGTAACCTTAAAAATGAGACGTACCTACCTAATTTTATTTATACTTCGATTTTGTTATTTTTGCTATAGGCTGCTTTTTATCAACACACCACGCGGGCGAAGCCGCGGGCGGAAGCTAGTAAAAAAATAAAAAACTAAATATAATATTTAAAAAGTACTTCCAATGAAAAGAAGTCGCAAAAAGAAAAACAAGACCTTGGGTTCGATCCAGCGTAATGTCGATTGACTATCAGATTCTTTACCAAACACGCTATTAGAACATTAGAAACGGGATTGAAATAACTGACCGTATTGTGTAAACGACGTTAGACAATGCACGGCCTTCAAGCCAATACCTCCGTGCCCGTCGGAGTGGGGAGCGTCAGGTTTTTTTTCGTTACGGAATTTCTGGATTCGGTCCCCGAGCTCAAGGCCCGCGATAGAAGCTATGCAATAGCTTAAAAATCCTATGCGTTATTCCAGTCTATAATCTACCTCTGTGCCAAGTTTCATCAAGATCCGTTCAGCCGTTTTGACGTGAAAGAGTAACACATCCATCCTCACAAACATTCGCATTTATAATATTAGTAGGATTTTTTTTTAATATTGTTTAAATGTTGTTCCTTGGTTTGACTTGTTTTTACTTGGATAGCAACAACCAATAAACAAAATAAAAAAGATTTTTCTGATCGGCTAGACTCAAATCTGAGTGTAGTGATCGTTGAATGTTAAGTTGGAAGTTAGCTGCTAGTGACATTCTGTGCATTATACCATCAAAACATTACTTCTGAATGGTTCCTAAAATTGTCTTCTGTTAATTTTACATTATATGTTTTAAGCTGCCATAAATTTTGAACTGTAATATCTGTGCAGAGCGATACAGCCACCATGTTTGATGATTACGGCTGCATGGTCTTCCTATGATAAAAAAAATAATGTCCTGTCTACAAAATCTACAATGGCCTGTGACTCAAGACACAACCTCATTAAGTTTATGTAAATTGAATTTTATTTACTCAACAGAACAGATCTTAGCTTTTTGTAAATTTGCTTAACTTTTAGGTATCTCAAAATTTTTTTTTCTTTTTCATTCTACAGAATTTTGCTAACTTACAATAACTCTCTGGAAAGGCAAACAGTTGAATGCAGAAGCCAGCTGCTCTTTGATCTTCAGTATCCTCTCCTTATGTTCAGCAAGTGGCAGCGATGGATCATGGACTGCAAACACTTTCACCACTACTAGACCCTCACGGGATCTAGCCCGAGCCACCTTCAGGAAACGGGTTGAGCCAAGACTGGAAGAAAATCATTGATTAACACCTTCGCTGCCCAGAACTTAGCGTATGGGTCCAAAATGATAATAAGCTGAGTTCTGGGCTGCAAAAGTGTTAAAAGGATTTGTTAACCGGAAATGTAAACTGGATATACAGAGTTGTGATGCCCCCTACAAGCAAGACTGATAAAGGCCATAAAAATGGGCTAGCTAGGAGAAGCACTAGTTGGGTTGATATGGCAAGACTTGAGGGAGACTGCTTAAGCTACGGACACCTATTAGCTGGTATGAAAGTTGATTTTTATTAAAAAAAATCCTTATTACTATTCTCTGCCCTACGAATTTGTCCCTCCATGGGTGACCATTTAAACTCACATACACAAACAGCCACATGATTATTGCCTTGTGGAATCTGACTGCAAGGTCCTCTATTACTCCTACATATGTTGTGGAGGGAAAGAAAACCAACAAATAAGAATAGGTAATCCTTATTAATCCTCCTTCTGCCAAATCTTTAAGAAGTGAAAGACGTCATAACAGTTTCAATGTATGACAGTCAATATCATAGCCAATACAAAGATGTAGGTAATGATGAGATGGATAGGGCAGATGACTGATACACAATTTCATATTGATTTGAATGAAATATCTTTTAAAAGAGCATTCAATATTATTTAAATTTAAAGCTTGAATTTGCTCATATGAAATTCGATATAGACGTAATACAAACATTTTTATCAAAAGACTTATCAATATTGACATAAATACTAATAGTGATACTTTTAAAATTGAATCATACCTCTGATCGAACGACAGGTCTACATGATCGCTCAGGTAATGTTCTACGGGATATATCTGCGACGGCGCTACACCCACAAGTTGATTCCCCATTGTGTAATGTTAAAATTTGCAAAATTTCGTTCAACACATTTCCTTTTCCACAATTACTTGTATACTATCTACCCAACGGGTTGCCCCGATCTCAAATCTTAAAGGGCACTTGTTAATTTTATGCGAAACAATAACAAAAATAACTGCGATTTATTATAAATATTTTTAACCAGTGAGAAAGTGCACGAATGTAATCAAAACAAAGCAAAATTTGCAATTTTTGACAGGAGCGTGCCAGTCAGTCGAAAAGTGTTTTTTTGACGTAGCGCTGACAAATGCTAGTGCGTTCAGGAACGCCATTGTGAATCAAAGCGTTGGTTTTTACTTTGAATGAAAAAGGAAAAATCATAGTCACTTCATACACAAAAGCTTTAATTTTTTATTAGTCTGACTGTTATGGATTTAGTATTATTGCGTATATTTTTTTACTTCGAAACTCCTTTGTCTGCTCGCTCAACCTGATTTTTGATTTTTGTGTTTTTCTGATTCTGTCAGAAATCATAGAGTAAAATGCAAAGAGTACTATAAGTATTGGTAAAATGACAACACAACTCATCAAATCTCTGCTGTCATTTTAGCTCTATGGTTTCTCTCTCCTTCAACAAACAAGCATTCCACCCATTTTCATTGAATTTGATATCGTTTGCTAATAATATTTCAAAGAAATGTCTTCTAAAAGTGAAAAAGATCGAGCCAAACAGATCCAGGACAGATGTCAGAACATATTGATGCAGATGTTGAAGGATGAGGACAATAAATATTGTGTTGATTGCGATGCTAAAGGTACGCGGATTTTTTTCTTTTTTGGTTGCAAATTTTTCTATGTATCTTCTTGAATGCAGTTGTAATGAGGTCATAATAATCTTGAATGATTATTTCTTCACAACTTGCGTAAATTCCGTGAGTTTAAATGAGGTCCTTGAACTCAATTTTAAACATTAAAATTATTCAAATGACTCACTTTATCTTGTAATAACTGTCTTGCTATCGCTTTATATTTCATTTTCTCACTGCTTCCGTGCTCTCACTTTGTTAGTATTTATAATTAACCGTAAATCACGAAGGCTGCATGTATTTGATAAACATTTTTGTTCTTGGTTGAATGATTTATAGGAATGTTTCAAAATAGAAATGTATTCAGTGCTAACAGCTGCTGGAATTTATTACAAACATAATTAGTGTTAGAGAAAGAAATTTGAATTGTCTTTGATATAAAAAGAAAATGTATTTTAAAATAAGAATGTTTAATTGACAAGAATATTGTCTCATGAGAAAATTGGGGATCAGTTTGGTTTTAAGCACAGAGTAGAATAATATGTTTAGAGTTTTTTACAAGGACCAGTCATGATTGTTTTATAAGTTTACGTTATTAAAAGTATATTATGCAGTATTAAAGATCAGTGTTTCCTTGAAGAGTAAATAACGTCCTGCAGAAATGGAACATTATAACAGGTTATGGGCCCAGCACGCTTCCACTGCGCGACAATGATGTTTCGGAGTTTTTAAATTTGAGTAAATTAATTTGAAGTCAGTAGAAAGACAAGATTTTATAAGAAGAAGAAGATGGGAGTGGAAACTCCGGGTTTTGTAAGAAGAAGAAGATAAGAGTTGGGAGAAGAAAAACAATTAGATTTTGTAAGATTTGTGATAAGAAAAACAATTATATGTTGTTGAAGATTTGTGATAAAAAAAAAAACAATTATATGTTGTTGAAGATTTGTGATATGAAAAACAATTATATGTTGTTAAAGATTTGTGATAAGAAAAACAATTATATGTTGTTGAAGAAGAGTTGGGAGTAGAAAATCTCCAGATTTTGTAAGAAGGAGGAGAAAAACAATTGATGTTGAATGTCAATTTTTTTATAAAGATTTTTATATGTTGCTGAAGAAGACTTGGGAGTAGAAAACTTCAGATTTTGTAAGAAGGAGAAGAAAAACAATTGATGTTGAAGGTCAATTTTTTATAAAGTTTTGTATGTTGGTGAAGATTTTGTAAGAAGGAGGAGAAAAACAATTGATGTTAAAGGTCAATTTTTTATAAAGTTTTGTATGGTGTTGAAGAAAAGTTGGGAGAAATTTTGTAAGAAGCAAAACAACTGATGGTGAATGTCAGTTTGAGAGGGGACATTTTTGTATGTTTCTTTGAAGATGCAGACAAGTTGATTGAAGAAACTAGTAGTATTATTGTTAGGAAGTGAATACTACTATGTGTTTTTTACTTTTGAATTATGTGATGTGTTGTTGGGCCTATGATGGGCCTATGTTGAGTGTTGTTGAAGTTATTAACAGGTTGTCCTAAATGATTGTTAAAGTTTTATGTAAGGTGATTTAAATTAGATATTATTTGAGTTATATAAAATTTAGAGGGGATGTTAGAGAAAGAAATTTTAATTGTCTTTGATATAAAAAGAAAATGTATTTTAAAATAAGAATGTTTAATTGACAAGAGCATGTGTCATGAGAAAATTGGGGATCAGTTTGGTTTTGAGCACAGAGTAGAATAATATGTTTAGAGTTTTTTACAAGGACCAGTCATGATTGTTTTCTTATAAGTTTACGTTATTAAAAGTATATTATGCAGTATTAAAGATCAGTGTTTCCTTGAAGAGTAAATAACGTCCTGCAGAAATGGAACATTATAACAATTAGCTGTCTCAATTTTCTTTTCATAATGTTTAACCTTAGCAAAGTTAAGAAAATACCCCTTATCATTGTACCAATATTCAAGTCATTCAAACTCTTTGCTAATAGATTAAATTCATCAGGGAATTTCATCACATTCAGAATTATTGTTCTTATACCATAACAATATTTATTGGAAAATTATATTCTGCCTCAAACCTCTTTAGTTGCGAAAATCCCAGAGCTGATTATGTTATGCTAGTTTAGATCGGACTCTATTTTTTAACCACTATTATTAATTTGTAACTCAGCAATAATTAAAATTTTATGATTTTATACTACTTTATTGAACTGACTTTGTTGTTAAATGATAAATGATGTTTATTTTGCTAGTAGCTTATCACAAACACTTTTACACATCTTTTTAAAAACTAGATGAGGTGGGTGTTTAGTACCCAACTACTGTGAGAAGAAACAGCCGAAACAAACTCAGATGTCATAGTCTCTTTTAAGGTCCAGACAAAAATCATGGTAAACTTACATGAGAACTATGCAGATTAGTGTCTGGAATGGTCTTTTTAAAAAAGCACCACACAGATTGAGTGTACCTGCCCAGTCAGTGCAAGCATTTGTCAGTTATCATGTAGCTCGACTCATGACCCAAGAAGCTCAACTAGACGACAAACAATACCACATTCACAATAAAATAATTGTTATGTTGAATGCTGAATACTTTTTCTTTAAACTGTTGCATTGTTCAGTTTTTATCAATCATCATTCATCATCATTAAATATCATTTTTTAATACTGCAGAGTGTAAAACATAATTAGTCATTTCTGGCTCAAGTGGGTCTAGATCCAGTTTAGATTCACCATGTTTTTAAACAAGATTTTCGATTTTAAAATCTTGTTTAAGGGAAAGAGGCAGTCATTTATTTTACAGCACTCTCACGCTAAGATACTTCAGATTCTCTTGTTTCTGTACAAAATTGAGTCTTAAATTGTCCCACTACTGGTGAAGGCTTCCATTGAGGGAGCACTTTTAAATGAATTAACAGAATTATTATTATATTACAAAATTAATCATTTCTTTACTTTTAAGTTATTAAAATTTTGCATGCCATTAGGCAGAATGTATAAGGATTCAAAATATAGTAACATCTAATTGGATTACCTAAATTCTAAGCAAATAAATAAATCTCTGAAAGTTAATCAACTTAAAAGGAGTAAAACAAATGCTATAAAGATATTAAATCTCATAGTCATAGATTCTTGATTGAAGGCTGACGATATTTGGGGTTGAGGTTTGTTCATAAGAGATACTGGGCAGTATCCCCTGGAACGTAAAGGGCAAAAGAAGGAACATGGGTGGATTTGAGTTAATAAAAAGTGACACACCCCTTTCTCTGTCCAGAGCAGGGAAAATGTATTTCATGAGTTCCCATCTGAAAAATAAAAAAGGCTGATACTATTCAACGTTGATGTGCATGCTCTTAATAAAACACTGACAGTTTCTACTGATGATGCAGGCAGGGCCATGTCATCATACCTCCTTACCAATCATACATATATCAATATACCATAGACATCATAGAGAGATCTATTATTGGATATGTTTACATAATATGTTCAAACTATTGTATTTAAACAGATGTGTTGTTATTCCTCTGCTGATGAGCATATTATGCATGACATAATCTTTCAATTGAAAATATTTTCATGTTCTTGTATGAAAGATTATTATGTGTAAGAAATAAATAAGCAGGTTGTTGCAAAAATTCAAAAGCACCACAAATCAAAATATCAAATACATATTATTTTTATATGCAAAAAAGACACCCAGTATTTTCACATTATAAATGATCCAATCAGATTGCTGCCCTTTTTGCATTTACACACTTTGTTTCTCTAACTAATACTTTGATAGGCTCTCCGCGTCTCGCGTACAAAAATAACTTTTCACCATGTGGCCCCCCTTAAATTTAAGCAGCGAGTTGTTTCATGTAGAACACTGGTACTCAGCTGCATTTGTTTACATTGGAAGCTAACCCCAGCATGGTTGGGAAAAGCTAGGCACATGATGATACTATGTAAGAAGTTTAAAAAGTTTAAATAAATAAAAACTTAGGGTAGGAAAACCACCATTTGCACATACTAAACTTAAACTCAAAAGCAATTATTTCAATTAGACCATTACAGGCACTTTTGAATGTCAAGAAACAAAATGTTGAAGCTACAGTCACAGGGCATAATAACTTGTGAAAGTACTGTAGTAAAACTATTACAATATATCCAATATTGTACAATTATTTTAATTTTGTATTTCAACAACCACTGTCTTATGAGCTTCAAAGCCAATTCCACAAAGGATAGTTAAGAATGTTAGACTAGAGCTTATAAATATAATAAATAATGATTGGATGTCAATTTTTTTTTCACTAACAGGGTTTAGACATACTATACAAATGGCCCTTAATATTTATAAAATACTGATGTTTTTATAACACAAGGATATTTTTTTCATGGACTATAAATAATAAGGTAAACTGGCCTAATAATCCTTCAATTACCACTTATCTCCATGACATGACTTTTAATAGCAAATACCAACATTTATATTTTTATCATACACTGATAATGTTATCTGGTGTATTTCAGTTGTTTCCATTACATGATCAGCTGTCAAAAGTAATTAACTCGAAAGACGAAATATCTGTTTTTTGGTAGAACTAGTATGAGTGGAAGTAGAGCTAGTAGTGTTTCATAGAGTTTCCAGTTCCATTTGTTGGTTTTGGATGTCAGATAGGCAGTTTTATTGTTAGTTTTTCTAGTTTCTTGCTGATGCTCCCCTTTTCCTACTAAAGCTCCCTTTCTTGAGCAATCTCTAGCCATGTTTGCCCATGTTTAAAGTATTTAATCTGCTTGTAATATATAAAACAATCGTGTCAAAGTTTTAGATGGCATACCCCTCCAAAATGGCTTGACCTATTTTTATGAAATTTAAATCTATATATTCGTAATCAATTTTTCTTACCCCTTAGTGATAAGGGTTGCCTTCTTCAGAAACTGAACAGCAGAAAAAGAATGTAAAACTTTATTCTCATTTAAAAAAGATCATTACTAAAGTGGACTTAATGTCTTGGGCATTAAACTGCATTCAGTTTGACTCAATTAACTGTTGGGCACCCTGTATAGAGATAACTCTCTAATGTACAGTAAACATTTAATTTAAATAGTGACCTTGTCTTAATTAATACATGGACAACAGGAAGTCTGCAATTTATACTTTACCTTCTACATCAACAATATTTTGGTATGTCCATGTTATATTTTTCAAATAATTTACGCAATGCTAAATAAAGGGTGAAGGAAAATATATAATTATCTTTGTATATTTTCAGATTTTATGAGTTCTAAATGTAGTGTCAGTAATTTACCTACGAATTTCTAATTAAAGGACATGGCCAGATCCTGCCCTGATAATGCACAGTAATGATTAATATATGAAAATTCCTTTTGAAATAAATAAAAAATAATCCCAATAATTACATTTCCCTAAAATAAGCGAGAGAAAATGCAAAAAAAAAATGTTTGTTCATTGATTATGTGGTTTTATATCCTGACATTGCATTGATTGACATTTACATTGTCGTCTTGCGTTGATTTTATCACTGGCGGCTCCTGCCCTGATAATGCACAGTACTGATTAATATATGAAAAATCCTTTTGAAATAAATAAAAAATAATCCCATTAATTACATTTCCCTAAAATAGGCGAGAGAAAATGCAAAAAAAAATATGTTTGTTCGTCGATTGTGTGGTTTTATATTCTGACATTGCATTGATTGACATTTACATTGTCGTCTTGCGTTGATTTTATCACGTATTATCGTAATTTGTTACTATTGAAACTAGACCACAAACTATCGTTTACTAATATTAATATTCTGCTGTACTTTATTAGACTTGTTAGTTTAAGTTACGTTTTACAAATATGTGGGTACCCAGAGAAAAAAAACACGTTTATTAAACTGTCTCTAACATTTCACACTACTTTACTATTATATCATTTACATTACACTACTATGCATTTCACTCTTGTAGTGAGTTTTGATCGCAGCGACGACTCCAGCCGAGTCTCTATAAAACTTGACACTGCAGCAGCGGTAATCTCGACGCTGTTTTCTTGTAGAATAGCACGATAACTGTTTGCATGATATCGGCCTTCCTTGTGGAATTAGTTCCTTTATATGAATAGCCTAGTCTATTTACTAAATGGCGTCTGAATAGTCTTCCTCGTTTTGTTACGCCTATAAAACTCTGAATATTTCATGATTGCTATTCAAATTGTCAAGGCGCTATTTTTGTTTTCTATTTATGTCTCTCGCCTATTCTCTGATCATAAATCATAAACTATTGTAAAGCCCTGCATGTAAGCTTTAAAATGACGTACTGTACATCAATGTACATGAATATTTTTTTGTTAGGGCATAGCTCTATACCCATTCTGGCCATGTCATTTGTGACTTAAAGCTAGGTGTTGCATAAATGAAAATACGAGTGTTACCAGGCCTAGAATGAGTTGGTGGGGTGAACTCGACTCATTTTTTGCAAAGATTGGCCAATAACTGCGGTACATAGGGACCAGTGGAAAAGGCCTTTCCCCAACTGTGGGACAGAAACGGCTGAATAATAAATAACGAATACGTGAGTGAGAGAAGAGAGAGTCCACCTGGGATTGTGAACCTATTTCAGCACTAAAATAAGGTCGTAAATCCTTTCATGGCTAATCTCCGCCGGGTTACTCCGCTTTAATTGGAATTCAGTTAGGAGAAAAACATGTGGGCAATCTAAACCATCTTATCATCTCTTGCTTTCTTCGTACTTGTGCCCATGTCATTTGTCGCCTCAATACTTTTTCTTCTTCTATTCTCCCCCGTCATCCTTCTCGCTATGATTTACTCCTTTGTCATCATTGGCCCAAAACACATGCGGCATATGTTACAGTAAGCATGTTGAAGTATCATTACACAACGTCGCGCAACTTCGCGACTCTACGTCCATACTGAATGCATTGTCATATCCACATACTAGACAAGGCTTTATATTGCACAAATCGACGAGTAAAGTTGCGTAAAGTAAAGCGCAATGTTGCACAAAAATGACTAGACTAAGTCGGCAAATACTACGTAGATTAGAATGGACAGTCAGCAAAAGAGTTAAGTTACCTCCAGCCTCGTCAGATACAGTTGAAATTGTTCTACAATAAACATGTATGTTTTTGAATAAAGTAAAATTTATTTTATAGAAAACTAACAGTTCATTCAACCATTTAAATTTGAGTTGAAGACGTCCATCGGTTTAAAAGAAAAAACTCATATAGAACTGACGAGGCTAGTTAGGAAACCAACTGTAGCTGCTTTGGTGAAATTCAGTCTGTTCAACCATTTTGTTTTTGGAACGAAGTCCCTTATCTTCTTCGTTCTTCGTTCCATCCGGGTGTCCCTTGTCACCTCTCAATTTTTTGAATCTGTATGTTCCCAATGCGTGGCAGAGGTGTTCCCCATACTGTACCAGTCCTCTTTGTATTTACCTTCTCTGGCTAGTACGACAAACTTTGTCGTACAAAGACGTACCTACAAGCGTTCTCTAGGGCGGAAAAGAGAACAACTAGTAATTAATAAAAAAATATTGGTGTTTGTCCTAGATACGCTTTTTTTTTAGGATGCGACAGGCAGTTTGTCTAATGGGCCACTGTATTACTGACATCTCTTGTGAGGCGCGCATGGAACACAAACGCACCGTCGTCACGGCCTCGCTGCGCCCTTAAGTTTCATTCACAGCTCGGCGTAATGTTAAATATCCTTTAACCTTTCTAGAGAATTTGGCCATCAAATGCATAAAAAAAAACAAATCCGACGCGAAGTTCTAAGATATTATTGTGTTCGAACAAAACAATTACATTTTTTTTTTATTATTATAGATTTATGTAACAGAAACAGTAACAATGGAGGGTATCATTTTAGTGATAATATCCTTGTTTTCTCATCTCTTCAGGTCCCCGCTGGGCGTCATGGAACCTCGGTATATTCCTGTGCATCAGGTGCGCTGGGATCCACCGTAACCTGGGCGTCCACATCTCTAAAGTGAAGAGTGTCAACCTCGATTCCTGGACACCAGAACAAGTCGTAAGTTTAACATTTCAGAAGCATTTTACTGCTAGCCTATTAATTGTCTCGCTGCAGAGCAGAAGCCTTCCCTTTCTCCTGAGTAGTTCGAAGTTCTTAGGCCACTTTATTGCGGGATTTTTCTAAAGAGATACTGCGGCTAGAACATAAAGAACACTGAAAGCTAACTACAGAAGGAACACTGATAGGTTTAAGTAAGTAAAAGTCTGAGACTCCATTCCACCCCGCCTACAACTGGAGGAGTCATTTGATAATTTCTTATCCGAAACAAAAAAGTCGCGACCGAAGCTGATTTAGGTAGGTAGCAACCTCATATATACCTAAAAAAAACAAGAAGTACCAAATTTAGGGCGTGTCGAACATAGAATGCAATAGAAGGAACATGGGTGGGTTTTAGTCAGTACAAGTCTGACACTCCCCCCCCCCCCCCGCTCCTCCTAGAGCAAGGGAAGTTATTTGATGAATTCCCATCTGGAAATTTACCCCAAACAATGGTGGGTCATTGACCATATACACCTGTAAAGAATAGATGTTGGTTTGATACGAGTACGATGTTTTATCGCATTAGGTACCTCGTGACGTTTCGTGTCGTGCGAAATCATTAAAGTACCCTTTATATCGAGCATAGCGTGACTTGGAACAATAAAGTGCTTAGAGACCGACGTCAACGTACGAAGCACGTGGCAGGCCGTTTACTTGAATTTTTTACAATACTGGGGTGCTATTTTTAGGAAAGGGTTGGTTTCTTTTCGTAATTCTTTTCTTTGGTATGGTTTCCTTGGTTTATAAATGACAAGTTTTGATGAATACTGCTTACCCTTACTAATATTATAAAAGCAAAAGTGAGTTTATTTGTTTGTTACATCTTCACGCCTAAATGGCCAAACCGATTTTGATGAATTTTGGTACAGAGATAGTTGAGACCCTGGAGATGGGCATTAATGAGATAAGGGGGAAAGAGGGAAGAAAAGGGGAGAGAAAGATGATCACGCGGCCTAAAGTTAGCGTTAGCCCAAAGTAACCATGCCACGCGGACGAAGTCGCGGGCGGAAGGTAGTTGCTTATATAGCGTATACTCAAAATAGAATCGTTCTTGTTTACGCAAACAAAACTTCGTTTCATTTAATCATTAATGTACTTAGTCCGTACGACTTCTTTTGTTACCGATCCGTTTAGATTTCCCAGTACTCTTTCATGCTGTCGATCAATAGAGGGAACTCCAGCCACCCTACTTTATCGTTTTCACTGTAGCATGGTGCGGGAGACATTAATAAAATGTACCATTCCTCTTCAATCTGGAACGTTATTTCGATAACTGATCATGACTGAAAGCCATAAAGGTTTTACCCTGAATATCATAGCCGTATAAGACTACCCACAGACATGTTTAGTGATGGAATGTATTACTATGAGGCGTTAAACATGTATTTTCATCTAATGTCACCCGCACCATACAACAGCGAATATAGTATAGTGGACCCTATTTCAGGCATAGCCCACCCCTGGGACCCTGGAGACGCACATAGGCTATTTTTTTTGTGAGAAATGAGGGAGAAAGAGGGAAGAAAAAGGATAAGGCGCAAGGGCAAAAACTACAGGTAGCTGTAGGTACCTGCAAATCAGGAAAGGGGAACTGTTTTACTCCGAATTTAACGCGAGCGAAGTCGCTGGTAAAAGCTAGTACAATATAGTTAATAAATAAAATAGTATAAATAAATATAGAAATTAATATAGTTTATTACAACTAGACACAAACTACATTAATTAAGATCACAAAAACATTCATTAAACATAATTTTATTAAGGTAGAAGCGCCGGGCAGCGCCGGGACAGTCCGCGAAATTCAAAATGTCTTTTTTTTTCGATTTGCAGGCCAGTTTCAGTTTGTGTTTATTTTCTTAATCTTAATATACAGGGTGTTTGGTGCATCGTTTGCCAAATTGAATTGGCCGAAAGAAGAGGTCATTTGCTATCGCCTCAGGCTCAAGTACTCATTTTTGGCCACACCGGTTTTTTTATTACAACTTTCTAATTTTTATTTTGAAAAAATCCAAAACTCAGCATTAAAGCTTAAATTAAAAAAAAAGTTTTAAGTGTAGTCTTCAAATTTCATTTTTATTTACATATGTACTGTTGTATGGCTCTATCAAATTTAAAATTACTTGCAAGTAACATCTAGTTTTTTTTTAATAAATCACAAAGTTTTTGGAAAAATAAAAAATGAACTTAAAACTCAACTTTAAATAGCTATAAAAAAAAAACTAAAAGCGATCGGGATCTTCGAATTATTTTAAAAAGTTCTCTAGTCTATCCCCTTTCCAACGGTATGTAATGTGTTAAAAAACTCTTTTAATATCTTTAATAATTAGCTAAATGTGTAGTCGAGACACATCAGGCTGATATTGGATATTACGTTTAAAACACTAGTTTTCGCATAAATTACATGCTATTAGTAGATAGATACTGTTATCTCACGTCTTACGTAGTCTCTTATCTCGTTCTTACATAGGGAACTTTCCTCGAAATTGAAAAAAAAATACATTATTACAAAAATAATCATTTATTAATAAGTAATTTAATTACATACTAATCTTACAAGTCTTGTTCAAACTGTCTACCACTATTGCGTATGCACGCGCGACATCTTCGTCTTATCTCAACTGTAGTGGTGCGTAAACGCATTTCTGCTTTGATCGTCATGAAAGCCGCCTCAATGCGTTGGACTAAATCATCTCTTGTCTCAACTTCCGTGGCGTAGACGAGTTCTTTGGCCCGTCCCCAGACGTAAAAATCCAACGGAGTTAAGTCTGGAGAACGTGGAGGCCAAGGAATAGGGCCATCCCTCCCAATCCATGAGTCCGGGAATGCACCATTCAAGTACTCCCTGACGGTTATTCTCCAATGAGCGGGACAACCGTCATGTTGGAAAACAAAAGACCTGTCTTCACTGAAAATTGGCAAATCAGCTAATAATAAGGGCAACTCTGTTTGCAGAAATTCTAAGTAATTATCCCCGTTCAGGTTGTCAGGTAAGTAGTGTGGTCCAATTACATGATTTGCAATGACTCCTGCCCAAACGTTCACACTAAATCGTCTCTGGAATGACCTTTGTCGTTTTACGCGTGGGTTTTGATCTTTTGCTGTCCAGTGGTGTAAGTTATGTAAATTGAGGATTCCCTCTTTAGTAAATTTGGACTCATCCGTCCACAGAATTCTTTTTAAAAAGACCGGATTATCCACGTCTGAATGCAGTAAAAAACGACAAAACTGGACACGGTTATCAAAGTCTTGATTCTCGAGACCTACAACAAATAAAATACGCGTAAGAATGCATTACTTTCTCGCAAGATTTTTTTTTATTGTTTGTAAAAAGTACGGGCAGTACAATGTAAAAGACAATGGCCTGACCGCTGAAGGTTTATGACATCTGGCAGAGTGACGTCAAAGCCGCTACCTGCTGCTGCGTCGGGTACGCGGTAAAGCTAGAAAGGGTTCGCAATCTACGTTAGCGCCTACGGTTGTGAGTCTATTAATTTAAAAATTACGTACCTTGCACCGGAGTGTAATGGAAAGCATGTTTGTTATTTTGGCGAAGTACTCGCCATACTTTCCAGATCGAAATTCCCAGTAATGCAGCTACATTTCTTATGCTTCTAGTGGGATCTTCTTCAAACAGTGCCAGAATCTGTTCATCTACGTCAACATTATGACGCACTACAATCCCTCTTGGTTCACTAGCAGTCAAATTACCAGTCTCACGTAAGCGTCGATAAGTGTTCTGGAAAGTATGGCGGGAAGGCAATCGTCTATTGGGAAAGCGTTCCTGATAAATTCTTTGTGCTTCGCGAGCAACACCATCGGCTCTTCCATAAGCCATCAAAATATCAGCGTATTCTTCATTAGAGAATGTAGCCATATTGTAACACAAAAAAAATCACGAAAGTTAACACAAACACCCACAAAACTCAATGAAAAGATAACAGTAACAGAAATTAACAGTAACAGAAAATAACACAACAACAACAAGGGGTTAGTTTTCAGAGACAGTCAAATAACGACTAACAAACTTAACCAATTTGCGGCCAACCCAATAACAAAAAGAGACAGATAATGAATTCTACTGTGTAGGAGGGAGATAGCAGGCTTTACCTGCTTCGTATGTATTGTTTACGCGAAAACACTTATTTATCCCGAATATGCAATAGTTTGATGGTGCGTCCCGATACACAAACTTAGCGTATTAGTGAACTTACTGAAACATTTTTTAAACACATTGCATACCGTTGGAAAGGGGATAGACTAGAGAACTTTTTAAAATAATTCGAAGATCCCGATCGCTTTTAGTTTTTTTTTTATAGCTATTTAAAGTTGAGTTTTAAGTTAATTTTTTATTTTTCCAAAAACTTTGTGATTTATTAAAAAAAAACTAGATGTAACTGGCAAGTAATTTTAAATTTGATAGAGCCATACAACAGTACATATGTAAATAAAAATGAAATTTGACGACTACACTTAAAACTTTTTTTTTAATTTAAGCTTTAATGCTGAGTTTTGGATTTTTTCAAAATAAAAATTAGAAAGTTGTAATAAAAAAACCGGTGTGGCCAAAAATGAGTACTTGAGCCTGAAGCGATAGCAAATGACCTCTTCTTTCGGCCAATTCAATTTGGCAAACGATGCACCAAACACCCTGTATATCAATCACGTGTCACGTTGTTTGTCCGCGATGGACTCCTAAACTACTTAACCGATTTTAAAATAAATTTGCACACCGTGTGCAGTTTGATCCAACTTGAAAGATAGGATAGCTAGGGTAGGTAGAGTAGGAAGGGTAGGTAGGGTAGGTGGGGTAGGAAGGGTAGGTAGAAAGGTATAGAAAATTGCATTGCAACGCATGGGGCACAGCTAGTATAATTATATACATCACGTGTCACGTTGTTTGTCCGCGATGGAGTCCTAAATTACTTAACCGATTTTAAATTAAATGTGCACACCGCGTGCAGCTTGATCCAACTTGAAAGATAGGGTAGGTAGGGTTAGTAAGGTAGGTCGGATAGGTAGGGTAGGTAGAAAGGGAAAAAATTGCATTGCAACGCATGCCGCATGGGGCACAGCTAGTTAAAATATAAATTGCGATCGTAACAATTAAGGATTCACAGAGTTATAGTAATTAACACCATAAAATATAACCCTGTACATTCGTTGTATCCCAAAAAAATTACCACTTCATGAAAAAATCACTTGATGGCGTCAAAACAACTCAAGGCTATTCAGTAGCCTGTCCGTGTCGATGGCACGTTAGTGTTCCACGCGCGCCTCAAAGAGATGTCAGCAAAGCAGAGGGCCGGCCGCCTGCCGGGGTTGCGGGTTTTTCAAAAGAGATACCGCGGCCCCGGAATATAAAGGGCAATAGAAGGAACATGGGTGGGTTTTAGTCAGTACAAGTCTGACATTCCCCCCGCCCAGAGCGGGGGAAGTTATTTTTACATCCGCAAAAAGGGCTATTCAGTAAATATATATTTATAATACGAGTATATAGTACACTCATACACCGCACCTAACTTAATATTTATTTTTAAACCCATGTTTCTATTTATTGTAATAAAACAAATATAAAACTGTAACTGTTTCATAAAAAATACAATCGGTTTTTATGACTTTTTTTTGTAAGTTTCATTGAAATAAAACGAGAAATTCCTAAGGTATCAATGTCCCGCCTATTTTTTTATGTCCATAGAAATGAAAAATCTTCGGGAGTAATAACCCTTTCGATTAAAAAATAATTTTGAAAATCAGTCCACAATCGGTGGAAAAATCGAGGAGAACCTCCAATATGCAATAATTTCCTATATGTGATCAATATACCACAAGAATGAGCAAGGTAGAGGTTTAAGTTGCTAAGATAGATTTCATTATAGTGGACAACGGGCTTTTGTGCCGTGGTACGTCTCATTTCAAATGATTGCAATTCATGAATCTGCCATAATATGCTGTAAGAGTCTCTGGATACTCTATGATAAGCTAGCCAAACTATTTAACTCTCTAACTCCCGAAAAAAGTATCAACACCCCACTTTATTTCTATCTCCTACAATTCCAGGTATCTCTGCAACAAATGGGCAACTCGCGCGCCCGTGCGGTCTACGAGGCGAACTTGCCCGATTCCTTCCGAAGGCCGCAGAACGACTCTTCGCTCGAAGCCTTCATCAGAGCCAAGTATGAGCAGAAGAAGTACATCGCTAAGGAGTGGGTTCCTCCTGCACTGCCTAAGGTTAACTGGTAAGTTTATAAATGTGTTGATATCCTAGTATCGTAATATTATGTATGTGACAGTTTGTGGACGCTTGTTCCTATTTTTTTTTGGAACAAAGATAATCCATTGAGACAATTACCGAACTTCCCGGTTCGAAGTTCTAAGTCCCTGGAGTATTGCCTATGTGCGTCTCCAGGGTATCAACTATCTCTGTAAGTACCAAAATTCATCAAAATCGGTTTAGTGATTTAGGCGTGAAGACGTAACAAACAAACAAACTCACTTTCGCTTTTATAATATTAGTACCTAAGGATAGTAAGAACTAACGGATATTTGTAAGATTCGAAACGGTTCGACCATTGCGGTCCTTTTGCAATATTAATGATGTTTGCTTAATGTTTCAGGGACAAAGAAATCGATGAAGAAATAGAGAGGCAGAAACGGAAAAAGAAATCCAACACCTCAGGGTTAGGACCTCTCCCAGCACCCAGCACAAGTGATAAGAAATATAATGTAAGAATGTTTTTATTATACCTAGTCGTGCACAACTCATGAAAGTATAATTAAAGGGTTTAGTAGTAAATCACGATTTATTCATGGACCAATATGACGACACAGTTGGCGCAGTGGCTGAGCGATCGACTGCTGCACTGCGTGTTGCGGGTTCAATCCCCGTATTTATACAAATACTTGTTCCGTGCGGGGATTGAACCGGTTTATAGGGAAAAAAGAACTTCCTCGTTTGTAGTGTGGTTGAAAGCTCGACTACTGCGCATTAAATTCTGGGTTCGATTGTAGGGTCAGGCAAATCTATGTTGGGTTTTTCATCAAGTATCTCTTAGTAACATCATTAGTCTGGCATTCTGGAGATAAACTTGCCACCTACATATATACATGGGACTTGAACATAACTCGCGAAATGTGGGAGTACTATTATAGGTATACCTCTGCCTAACGCTTCACGGACTACAGGCGTGATGTTATATTTCTATCTGATAAGCATTTAAAAGAAACATTTACGATACATTTTCTTTTATTATTGTTCTGTGCAAGCTCCTTTATTCGTCATATAAGTAATTGTTTTATTACACATCGCGTATTGTTTGAAATAGGCTTCAATAACAAAATATAAATGTAAAGCTGCCAGCTGTGAAACTACCTTTCATATTATAATAAATTGAGTTTCTTGCCGATTCTTCTCCCCATAGAGATCTATGCTTTGGGCTTATAGGCAACTACAGTACTTTCACAAGTTATTATGTCTTGTGAATGGGACTGTAGCAGCACCTTTTTTGTTTTTTTACATTCAAAAGTACCTGTAACGGTCTAATTGAAATAAATATAAGTTTGAGTTTGAAACGGCAACATGCCTGAGAGTTATTTCTTCATTGCATTTAACCCAAGGGTCATATAAACGTATGGGCCATGGACGTATGAATCTTATGAAAATGTTTTATTTTCAGAAATCGGATGTCATCCCCAGCATTCCGAAACCAAAGTCGTCAGTGAGCCCAAAACTGGGCAGGTCCACACCACCCACACAACCAGACCTCAGCAAGGTTTCCAACGGAGCCGCAGACCTGCTCGGCCTGGATACCAGCACCAAACCTGACCCCAAACCGGTCAACGACGACATATTCTCCAGCTTCTTCTCCGCACCTACAGAAAAACCTGCAGAAACTAAACCCGAAGACTTGAAACCGGACCTCAAGACTGAGGAAGAAAACTTCTTCAAACAAGCCGCACCAACGGAGAAAGAAAAGTCAAAGTTAACAAAGGACAGTATATTAGCTTTATACAGTCAAACTCCGTCAACTAATTTAGTGAGTCAATTCAATCCTGTGCAACCCGTTCAGGCCGTGCAACCTGCATACCCCTTCGGTCCCAACGTGTTCCAACACCAACAAGGTTTCAGCAGCATGGTGCAACAACCAGTGCAACAAAACGGTATGCAGTTTAACCAATTCCCCATGCCCAACCCATACCAGCAACCGTTCCCAGGTCAGGTACAGCAACCGTTGCAGAGTCAACCGTTTCAGAATAATCAGTTCTTTAATCAGCCACAACAGCCGTTGTCGCAACAGTTTAATAGTTTAAACTTAGGACAGACTTTCCCGAACGCGTTCGCGCAACCCAATGCGAACGTTGCTAGCAACACGACATGGCAGTAAGAATTTTTTGGTTTAGACTTTTTTTATTTACCGCGGATGTATTTTGTATGTTAAGAAGAAGCTTGGGTGGTCATGTAGTGATGGTTCGTTAACAATAATCTATAAAAATATTGCCAGAAAACCTTTCGAATCAAGAATAGAACCTTTTTTCAACTTCTAGAACTCCGAAGCCATAGAAATAGTTTTGCCATAGTGTTAATTTATTACCTCATAACTTTTTACTTAAAAACAAATTAAATTAAAATCATTTATAGTGTTTAATTACTTCTCAAGGGTGCTATACTCTGAATTCATTTCTGGCAGTACTTGGACATCTAGTGCCGAACAGGACTCAAATTGGTACATTATAATACACACATTTGTGCGTCACACGACGGCGATTTGTCAGAGCGTCAACGGGCCATATAGCACGTCAGGAGCATTTGGTTGTTCAGGGTTTTGAATTGACCACCTAAAGACAGTAGAAAGACACTTAAGGGGTAGTTCCTCAATGCTGATCAAAGTTAAGACGTTTTTACGTCAAACATGTATGGTTTTGCTAAGTCCATCTGAGTATACCTCTAATGTAAATCTTTATGGTCGAATATCCAGCAAAAGTTTCCAAATTCTTTAAGATTGTATCCCTTGAATTAATTCTACAAAAATCGATCTCAAGAGATTTCTAACATCAACTAACATTAACTACATGGCTCTAAAGCTGGGTACATCTGCGCGAGAGTTGATAACACGAGTAGATAAGTTAGTATGAGCAGTGGCTCGATCGGCTTTTTAAGCAGTTTGTTCCTATTTATAATGCTCAGTTATCTTAGACTGCACGCAGAGCAAGGTGCGGGATTATAAAAAAAAAACACTTGTTTGTGCTATGGTCACCTCTGCTATTCCCTTCGGTGACTAAATGCGTGATACTATGTTTTGGTGACGTTTTTACTGAGCTTGTGTGATATGATAATCCAGGATAGCACTTAATCAAAGCATTTATTTGGATGACGCCTAGTATTAGTGAAAACGGCACTAACTAACATTTCAAGATTGAAGATGTCATCATTTCTATCTTGAAAGTTTATTTATTTCATAAAACTCAGTATCTATAAGCTAGCCGCACCTGCCTGTGTGCAGTTCCCAACAATGTATAAAGCTTGTAGCTTTGGAACAAGTGGACTGAAGGTGGAAGTACTTAGTAGAAGATATATTTTACAGACATACTACTTGGTTATATTGTGATCCCTAATCATAATACAGAACAAATCTATATACAGCTCAGTCAAGCTCAGCTTCTGTGCCCCTAAAGTCCTAGGCAAAGTGACAAAAACCCATCAGCACACTGTCACTACCACATTTCAATTTTCCATTGTGTGAAAAGATTATTTCGGCTTCAGTTTCCAAATTCACTTGTTCCGAAGTTTTAGTGGTCAATGCACACATGTTGGTCGCTACTTTATTTTAGGGAAAGTATTTTCTTTTTAAATAACGTCGCCCCATATCTATATTGCTCCATATACATATTTTCCTATATCGTGGGTGCATTTACAAATATTTAAACTCACATACACCAGACAGTACAGTCAGACCAGATATTTGTTCCGTGCGGGCATCGGATTAAAATTATCATGGAATTTGTAATTTATGATACTGATACTGTACAACTGAAAGTATCATTCAGAATAGATATTTCTGGACTAAATTTTGACTAACGAGCATTATAATAAATAAATAATAGTTCAGGCTTTTCAGCATGAACCACGAATTCCTTAAAACTACTTTAAGACATTGATCTGTCTCTATCCCTCTTTTGAAGATGAGAGAGACAGCATATTATAATTCAGCTATTTGTCGCGCATGCAGACCTAAAATATAACCGAATCAATATAAGCCATAACACCGAATGTGATAGGCAAAAATTATACTTTATGCGACATGAAATAGTATTCAAAATGCCAAAACAATATATTCGTACAGACAATAATAGGAAAATGTGTGCATAGACTTAAGTCATTTCAAGCTGTGTTCTTTATACTTGCGGTTTGGCTATATCATCAAAATCTAAATTAACCCCTTGTTTGAACGTAGATCTACGCGAGACACAATGCGTAATTAATTGTGTCTGTAATTCACAACAACATACAAGCGGTTAAACAGCCCACTAGGTGATGGGCTGTAGTTAGTGCACAATATAATCTAATATACTAACTAGGATATTGTCTGTTTTCACTCACACTAAGCTACATCTACAGGATGTAACAGAATTAACGATATATCTGTCAGACAATCAATCTGGACAAGTTTCTCTAAAGAAAAAGAGTCTTGAAAGAAAATGAATTAGACTCATATAAATTATCGCATCGGCTTAAACATTATTTTATTACATATAAATTTTCAACTTTTTTAGTGTTAGTCTTAGTGTTGCTGAAAACAGGGCAAAATATGTTCATTTCAATAAGTTGTAAATATTTTAGTGTATAGTAAATTAAAGTTTTGATGTAGCCAAAACAACTCCTGAAAACAGCTTGAAATAACCAACCAAGCTGAAACTTATAACTTACCTATAATTCGACCTGTGCAATTATATAAATTGATGATATTTTAATTCAATGTTTTTTTTTATTTTCATGGAATAATTTATATTCTTAATATTATATTTTATATTATTGTGTATCCTAAAAACGTTTACACTTTGATTAATAATTTAGCACTTTTTTAACACTCTTTTAAATATTTATGCACAGATAATTATTTGTGTTTGTGTATAACGATCTTATTTCGCAGTAATGTTAAGTAGATTTTTTTTTTGCGATATGCAGGCGTCCCGGATTAATTCTATTCCGATATGCTGATATTTATTTGAAATGTGTTAAAAAAAAGTTAAAAGATATTTTATTTACATAATCACAATATTATTAATAAAAAATATAATCTTAAAAATACGATGTCGGGACGTTTGTTACTCGAAAAATTGGTGCGTGTTCAACATTTAATATTTTTTGTTTAGGTATTTATAGAAAATTAAAATGTTAAATAAAATCTGAATAACTGTTTTCTCTAAATTGTAAAGATATTGTAACTATACACTAGGAAGCCATTTCCATCTCATGCTTTATAGGCATTTCTTTTGGTGATGCAAAAGTTTGCAAGTATTACTTATTATTTTTTAACATGAATTTTCGTAAACAAGGAGTAAGTGCTGTCAGAGAATTAATTGTTAAATGCGAACAATTAAAGTTAGATGTCAATCTGCTTAACCCTTAGCAATATTGCTTCTATTCAGTTGTACGTTTCGTTTGCAGTTTGAGAAAAACATGTTCTTAATTTGTTATGAAAGTTCGAAAGGTAAATCCATTTTGTTCGCCATCAGCATCACATTCCAATGTATGTTTCGCGCTAATTTATTTGACGTGGATTTATTTGAAATTGGAATGAGAAAGTCATGCGTAGACTTTGATAATGGATTCAAAAAAAGAACATCATACGCCTCTCGAATGACGACGAATGCAACACGTGATCAAGTTGCTTGAACAAAGAAAGCGTCATTCACAGGGCTACGGGATTCGAACGTCACTATATGCGTGATGTTGACAATAACTTATCAAATATCTACAACTACGATGCTAATTTAGTAAAGAGTCGATAAAGGAAGAGTCATTAATTTTTTTTAAAAACTGAACTGGGATGAGTCCTCCATTATGTCTCCTCTGTGTACTAAATCGATCCTCGATCGTAGCATGATTGTATGAATTAACAGCTAAACGTCTTTATCGTTTACTAAGACGGTGCCTTAGGTTCTCGTGATGGTAGAAGTATTGTCGCCCGACAACGGGGGAATGACAACAGAGCATCATTTCACCACACCCCAAACCGGTACCGCTTACCTACCTCAGACACCGTCTAAATAGTTGGGTATAGCTCAACTACGCAGATAGCTTTTACAAGAAATGAATGCACCCGAAAAACAACGATACACGTCACGTGCAGATAGATAGATGCATTTGTAACTAGTATGTGTGCACTCCATTTCTTACTACTCCGTGTCAGTCTTTCTGACCATTGAATTTGTACTGATATTTATTTATTTTAAAACGTCATTCATAAAATCCACTTTTGATGTATTTAGTTGAAATATAAAATGTGATTCTTTATTAAGTGATTATGTAATATAGTAAAACTAACGGGCGATTAGTCATATTGGCTGAATGTAGCCCTGATTGAGCCTGTATTTCGTTTACAAACCTAAATAAATATAATGCCAATAGAAATATGTTTTATTTATTTTTGTCCGACTGCAGACTTAGATGGCATAGGCCTATTTCGATAAAATACATTGAATGTTCAAAGAACTAATAAAGATAATTTTTGGATACTAAAACATACTGTAGGTTGGAAAGGACACCGACGCTAATGATCGATGCTGTTTGTAAACAATTTCTCGTATTCATAAAAAAAAACAGCAGTTAAATGGATACAAAATGTATGGAAAAGATGATTGGGGAGGGGGGAGTTTTTCCTGTATCGTAGGTGCTTTACAAACATTTAAACTCACATATACCTGTAGGTCATGCAAATATTGCTTCCATGCGGGTACCGTACCTGCGAGACAAAGGTTGAGCGATTGACTACTGCGCTGGTTAATCACGCAGCCACTGCGCTAACCGCGCCGTCAAGCGAATTGAACGATGTATTGAATATGTCGTAATGATTTTAGCGTCGCATCGGTGTCTCTTCCTCCCTGTCTTTCACAAAATGATGAAGGTTCTTACTGACACTATCGGTTACTTATAAAGGCGTTCGCTCTCTGGAGCATTCACCTGTAATGTAATAACCGAATCAAAGATGCGATTGTAAGCATTACGTTACATGTATGTACTACATAAATGCTCCCGATGATATGAGAGCCCTCACCTAAAATGAACCAATATTATAAATAAGAAAGTTTAATAATATATTTGATCTTTGATTTAAAGGGCAAAAGAAGGAACATGAGTGGGTTTTAGTCAGTAAAAGTCTGATAATCCCCAGTTATTGATGATTTCACAAACGCAAGCAGGCGAAGCGATGCAATAATTTCGATTTTGCTCTCTTTTTGACGGAATGCCAAAAGGTTAGAAACGAAAAATGAGTGATACTGACAGGGTTTTTATTACATTATGCTTTTTTTTTAATAAGGACGAAGTCGTATAATACCATTAAATAATTTGAAATAAAGAAAATAAAATAAGTTGGCTGTGCGAACGAAATAATTTGCCTACTGTAGCTCAATTATTCCTGCGTAGAACGGAACGCATTCAAGAAGTAGCTTGGGCTTAAAACCGTATTTTTCAACCGATTTTTATAAAATCTATGTGGAAAACAAAGTGAATTGATGAAACATCGGAAATCATGGATTGCGGGTAAGTAAATATGTTAAAATTATACGTAATACTTTTGTAATTCGTTTAGTTTTATCGATAAACTTGTTAAAACTTTTGTTTTGGCGCCCGCAGCCATATTGTGTCAAACAGCTGTTGCGGGACGACTTCTGTGCGCTCTGTTGTTTTTGTCGTTTTTATTAACAAAAAATGTTTTTAAACTCGTTAGAACGTAATTAAGAATTATAACATAATGTTAAATATGTCTGTGATAAATAAACATTAACAAGTTTATTGGTCGGGATGTGTTTTCGGTAATCAGAAAATACCATGGCTTGTGGATTGCAAAATTACGAGGACAGTGAAATGCCCGAGGCTGAACTTGAGTTCCAAGCGAAATGGAGCAGGTTTTCCGACTGGTTGCACTGCATTTGTGTGGTTACGTTCGACTTGGAGCTCGGACAAGCTATGGAAAGTGTGTATCCTCCTGGTGTCAAACTAACTGATCAAGAAAAGTGTAATATTTGTTATTTGGCGTTTCCTGATTCTAATTCTGGGTGTATGGGAGACACCCAGTTCCATGTTCGTCTGCGTTCACGAGCGGGTCTCACGCGGCAGCAACTCGTATATAACGAAGACAGCGTGCCTACGTTGCGAGCTGACCCCACGCACTACTGGGGCTTCGTGTATTTCAGACAAGTCAAGGACCCCTCCCTGCCGCGAGGATACTTCCAGAAAAGTATAATTTTACTTACTAGATTACCTTTTATAAACTTGTTCTACAAAGTAATCCAATTGATTGCTCCTAAGCACTTTGAAGAAGGGGAAAGGAGCCTAGAAGCTGCCTGTCATGATATTAACAGGTGGCCTTCAGTCGACGCCGGCCAGAATATGTTGTTACCTGTGCTCGGTACAGTTTTTCAATCATACATTCCTAACCAACAGACCGGAAAGATCACACGATCTGACATCGCCAAACAAGTGCATTCTCCGAATGTACCTCATATATTAGCATCAATACAAGATGTCAATGTATTTGATGTGTTATCTAGTGTAATTTCCCACTTACATTTATTATGGGAGTTAGTGTTGACTGCAGAACCTATTGTGGTGATGGCAAGTTCACCTACAGAATGTTCTGCATTAGTTCAAGCCCTGACATACTTGATACAGCCATTGCCATATTCGGCAGAATACAGACCATATTTCACAATACATGACAGTGAATTCAAAGAGTTTACAAGGAAACAATTCAATCCACCTTGTGTAATACTAGGTGTGACCAATCCATTCTTTACGAAAACATTGCAACATTGGCCACACACTATTAAGTTGGGTGATTCTTCTTCAATAAAAACTAAACTAAGAAAGGTTGGTAACCTCAAGCTATTGGACACTGCTCCTGGTGTGTATACACAGTATAAACCTTTTTTGGAAAAAGATAAAGCGATAATAAAGAAATTGCATAATGGGATAAGAACTGATCGGCCATCAGAAGTTCAAACTGCTATGGTGAAGCGACACTTGTTGGAACTGACACAAAGTTTTATGATACCTTTGGAAAGGTACATGGCATCTCTAATGCCTTTACAGAAAAACATATCTCCATTCAGAGCACCACCAGTACCAAACCCTTTTAACCCAGAAGATTTCTTTGCAATGTTACAACAGTCAGGCCCTCAGTTGACTACTGGTATCAAAGGCGATTGGATTGGCTTATACAGGAACTACTTTAGAACACCTAACTTCAGTGCGTGGTTCCATGAAAGGCACAATAATTTGACAAACAAACTACATGCATTACAGCTTGAAGCATTGGCTGAGAGTGACTTGAAAAAATGGTCAGTTGGCAAGAAGGAGGTGGAAATTGTTGACATGGTATTGAAATTAAGGGAGGTATTGAAGAGTAACCCCCCAGTGGCGGATAATACCAGGACATTGCTCGCGCGACGTTTGGAGGACCTGAACTGTGTTCTGCCTGAAGACATGAAGTCTATTCTCAATGCGGCCACGTGACAGAAGCACTGCTGCGCCTCAAACCTGCGAGGATGCAGCGACGACTGCAAGACACAATACAGGAAGCTAAGACATGGCCAGCCTATTGTGTGCATGTGAAATGTTAAGGTTTTTAAATCTATGTGCAATAGTAGTCGCATTCATTGGCCGTTTGTGTAAGTGAATTGCCTGTATGAAGTTTTATTGCGATATTTTTGTTATGCCATTTTGCGTAAAATGCTGTATAAAAAGAAAAAAATAAGGCATTGAGTTCGTATTTTAATGTTTACGCTCTTTGATTCTGCCATATCTGGCCAGACACTTTATTGAGTAGTTGACTTATGATTGTAATTAGTTAATTACGTAAACAAACTTCTTTAGCCTTCACAATGTTCTGGTCAAAGACGTGTCAAACTCAAGCTAGACGACCCGTCATTGACCAGAATAGTTTTAATCATTTGATTTGTTTTGAGAACTGCTTCCAATTGTCTATGGTCAACAAAAGAGATAAGTAACCAGGCTCGTCGAATATAGTTGTTTATTTTTAAGAAACCAATGGATGCGTTCAAGTCGAATGTAATTTATTTTATGAACAGTTTATGATTCTGATCAAATAAATTTAACTTTATTCATGGATTTTTAAGAAAATTTCGAGAGTATCTGACGATCCTTGTAACTTATCTCCTTTGTTAACTGCATTTAATCTGATATTATAAGTATCTGATGTTATTTAAGTAGTACCTAATTGTTAATACTGACGAAGTATCTTGTAGGAATGACTGACTTTTTGTTGATATCGGGGTTTTAATACATTCTGGATGTAAAAAGTCCAACTTCAAGTAATTGCTGGTAGTTGTCGACATTAATTCGGTCGATTTACGATTTTATTACCAATACTCCTCGTTTATTTTTAACCTTCATGGTTACAAAAGACAATTTCGATGCTACTGCGAAGTATTTCCTGGTAATATATAGGTACATATCGTCGCGGTACATGCAATAGGTCGAATGTGAGTTCGGGACCACTTTACAGGAAGGACTAAAAACTGTTTATTTTATGTCATGTTAGTTAAACAAGGATTTGTGATAATGCTTTTTATACTAAAATTGGGTAGGAATTATAACATGTCATAATAGTGTTTATTGACTTTACAGTTTTTGTTAAAAGTTGACATAGGACATATTGCGTCTGTATCAAAAACCATTTTGATGACATAGGTAAATTTGATTTCAGTAAAGAAACAAGGAAAAAAGATCTTTTAGGTATTAAAGTTTTTATTTATTATGTAAGAACAAATTTATTTGTGAAGTAAAGTCTCATAGAATTGACGATAGTCTTGTGGAATTAATTGTTTTAGTTCTTGCAAGTGCGTATATTTCGAAGCTTCAATTGGAATTGGCCCTGTGTACAGTTTGGGATGGTTTGGCAGTGATTCGAGACGCTTTGGTCGTACAGGTAATTCAGCCCATTCGTCTTGGAAACTCAGTTTGTAACGAATTATGCCATTAGGGGTATATTGAAAAGCAACCACATCGTTAACACAGGGATCGCCAACTTTGTTGCCAGGGCGAATACTCTTGTAGTAAACTGGCTGAAATGCATAAAAATCATCACTACTACAGTAAATTGTTTCATAGGGACTCGGACGTTGTCTTGCAGATTTAATTATTGGAATGTAGTCTGCTGGTGTATAGACTTCTCTCCGATTGCGCAATTTCTGCTCAATTGTAGAATGAATGGAGTCCACTTCCATGAAAGTGTGTCCAACTTCCAAGTATTTTTGTTCTATTATTACATTTGTTTTAATGCTCAATTCAAGCAGTGCATTAGAAAGTTTGATATTACGATTCTGATATCCACATCCATCACTCCAAATCGTGATTTTTTCAGGGTGTATTTTTTCTATTCCCTTTTGTAAAAAGTCTGTATAAATTGATGCAAATACATCACTTTCAATCCCTGCCACAGCTTCGTGCCAAACGTAACATACGGCATCTTTAGTACTTAAGTTTAGGAAGGTTTCATTGTGGACCTTCAACTTAGTCTTGTAGTAATTTGCACTTGCATTTAGCCAAAAGCACAGCCTGTAGATCTACGGTATAGGTTTCAGTTTGAGGACAATTAATGGATCGTTCTTTGTCTCTTGTTTTCTCTTCTCTTGCTGATTGTTTCTTTTGCTCATGTTTCCGGAATGTTTCTTCATCGCATGTTCCTGTCTTGTACTGTGTGCATGTATTACATTGATCCTTTTTCGGAATATAAAGATCTAAGTTCATAGCTTTCAAAGTATTGTAGAAGGTTTTCCAGGATGATGCAATTTTGTTCTGAGTTTGGCACTCATCTTTATAAAAGCGGTACATCTCTCTCAAACTAGACCACAAAGGCTCAACGTAGAGTTTACTGGACGATGCTCGACAATAATGGCTTTCTACTTTAGGCAGTGAATTCAAAAACTCCTCTACATTCTTAACGATGTTTGATCTTAGTCGTGGGGTCTGAGCTTGATGTTCTTCGTTTTCCTGGCTTGTACTGGGTTGGTCTGATAAAATCCATGAGCGCACAGTCTTCTCACCAATACTTAAAGTATTGATAAACATATTTCGGCATACACGTTTCTTCACATCGTCTCCATTTTCTTTCAAAGTCAAGTAAAATGTAAATCCAGTGTTTTTTCTTGAAGTGGTAACATCAGTAGTCTTTCTTCTATACTTTGGACGTGCCTGCAATACACACCCAGTGACATAAACCTTTTTAGCCTCCCAAGATGACAGATTCCAAAACTGCGAATGTATTGACTTTCGATCATCCTCACTAATCGTATCACATTTGAAATCTTGTTTTGGGCCTCCTTTAACTGTTGTCGGCTGTGGATGTCCATTACATCTTGGACCTAGACATTTAGATTCTTTAATTTTAGTTTGCTTGTATTTCCCACTTTCCTGTTTTTCAAATCCAACATAAGACTTCCCCTCTAATCTTAACTTAGCATTTTTCAATCTCTTCCACTCATTTCTGTTAACTTGACCTTTACGCTTTCTTGGTTTTGGTTGTTCTTGATCTGGAATATTTTGGTCTATGTCCGATATCGATTGCGGCAGTTGTTGTGTTGTAACATTAGCCACCGATCCATCTCTTGTTGAAATTTCAACCACGGATCCAACACAATCATCTGCTTGTACATCTGTGTCGTACTCAGTTTCGGGCGGGGCATACAATTCGTCCGATCCTGAACTAAAATCAGTATCTGATTGATTTTGCGTGACTTCATCGTGCCTCTCAATTTCTACTGGGTGGGTCTGTGATGTATACTCCAATACATCATGAAACTCACTGGAGGGCGTAATCGCTCCAACCTCGGGCGTTGATTCGGCTTGGGATGGACATGTAAGCCATTTTTGCTCCCTAATATTATGCTGTTCTACAACTGATTCTGCTGCCGCTGAGTGTACCTGAGCAACTGTCGCTTCAACGTTTTTTTTTCGTAGTGTCCCCCTGACTTAAACTGGACTGACTAACTGAGTTGGCTTGTTCTTCGCTGAATACACCAGTACTAGTACTAATAGCTAGCTCCACCAAACGGCGGCTCCTAGCTCCTGACATAATAGGTAAGTATTGTTTTCTGTAAGTCCTGCAACAAATAACGTACTCATTAGTCAAATGCAATCGCTCCTATGTCAATTGTACCATTTGTACCCGACTATGATAATTGCAAAATCTCCTATGTCAACAAAATATACAAAAAATGTAATTATTTCTACAAAAAAAGGTTAATTAATTCATAACATAAGTAATTTAAACCTAATTATTTTATTGAAAAACATTTAAACTCACAATCATTCAAGTATAAACTCAAAAAAAAAGAAAAAGTGAGGTTAGTACCATGTTAGAAATTTATTTCTTTGTTATAATACAAAATATAACGTATTTTTACCGTCAGTGAGGTTAAATTATACTAAAAAAACAGTTCATTACTTACACAACAAGTTAATGAAGTTTAAATGAGTAAATTCACCTCTTGAACAACAAAATGCGTCTCGCATCACGGGAATACAATGACATACGACAATTTGCAGGAACCAAAACATAGACGTCTGTCATTGGTCATATTGCTACTAATTCAAACGCTCGGTTCTGATTGGTCGGTAGACATAGGAGTTTTTGCAAACGTTACGGAAGCATGTTTTGGATACTTACATGCCAAAAAGGAAAAATTGCATTTTTTTCACATTCGACCTATTGCATGTACCACGACGATATATTCCAGGAAAATACGACGTGTTTTCAAATCGTCTTGTCCTATTGACTCAGTTAAATATTTTCAAGAGACTTCCAAGTCATTGTTTACCCTTGTCATTGCAATAAATTGGCACTCAAAATTGTTTTTTTTATATACTCGTGACCAAAATATTCGATGTACAATTTAACGGCCATAATTTCGCATAATAAAATAATATTCCGTTTTAAACTAATGAAAATCTTGCCGAGAATGCCTGGGTGAAACGTTTGTTTGTACACAGATAAGGCATGATATTATTATGAAACTACGTCGATTATATAAATAAGTATTTAGGTGTTGTAAATATTGTAGTTATAAAAATAATACTTAATCATCCATTTTATCGTTTGAGTAACCAGAGAAAATGTCGGAAGGCGTTTCGTTAGATACCTAGGTATATTATCGTATGTTAAAACATCATAATCCAATTTGTGAGACATTTCTAAGTCTGCTATTTTTTTAGCTGTGTGAGCAAGGTCACATAAAACCGCTAAGTTTATTTTCTTACGAGCATATTATGTTTCATGCAAACAAGTTTTTAGGGATTAAGTACACTTATCGATGCGAATTCGGGTTTATCGGGTCACAAAATCCCTGTGTTCCTGTAAAAAGCGCCAAAACGTCGACTCGAGACGTCGACTTAGTTCATATTACGTCGGATTGGCAGTTTTACCGGAGCAAAAACGGTGTCGGATGCATATTGGCATAATATGTATTTCAATAATAGTGCTGTTTACATTAGGACAACCCGATAAAACAATATTGGCATACTGCTTTGTATAAGTCCGATCTGCAGTTTCTAGAACAGCAAGACCCGATGGTCGGAAAACGGCACTATCGGTTCGACTAAATTTCAACCTAGCCTTACATATCTGCTTTCGGTCCGGTTCAAGCCTATTCGCGTCTATAAAGAGTCACTCCACATATAACTGAAATCTTGACACTGGATCTAGCTTTAATTTTATACTTAGTTTATACATAACATTACCTCGTTTAATATAAAATATTAATTCAGACACCTAATACCTTTTATCAGGTACCTACGTATCACTCCATACGGTACAATTACCGTTCCCGGAGTAGTTACTTTACACAGTAAAATGTACGCCACTCTGACTCAGAAATATGAATCAAGTAAGTTTGTTAATGTTTGAATCACAGTGAGAACTATTTCAGTGTGTCATAGGGTCTCATACGTTTTGTATGAGCATTCTCAACAGGTGAACAATGAAAATAAATAATCTCGTGTATCGATGCCTTGTGAAGTGGCTCTGCTTACCGGTATAATCTATTTAATTAAACGTTTATCAGATCATGCGGAATAACCAATATTCATTAATCTAGTGAACCGTATTTATTAAGAAATATTCAAATATTTTTTCTGGTTTTATAACGTTGCGAAAAATACCTCTTACACTTTACTGAGTACTAGAAAACAGCCTAAACGTATCACTAATTTGAAAGTAATGGCTTCTAGACTAGCAGTTTAAAACTTAAGCTTCTTATCATACAAAAAACAGTCCAATATCAGACTAAACTTATGTAATTGTCCTCGTTCTTGCTAAATCTAGTTAAGTATTCACTTAAGGTCCATTACTCAAACGCTACTCAATTTTAAGACGCCATAAGCATATCTGTAACTTACAAAACCCGCTGCAGTACCGATGTCCGTCCAATCGCAATGTCAGCGCTTCTTTAAATTGCGATATGGTCGCCTTTTGCATATAGAAAACAGTCGTGTACTGCATTCTGTTATGCCCGGTTCATATTAAACCAGGGGGGAGTTAAATGGCCACTTTAGAAGAATCATGATTCGATTATAATTATGAAGGCTCAGTTAATATTATGAATTAACTCTTCGTGGCCATCTTTCGAATTGTTATGTAACGAATATTATTATCCTATTGTGATTCTGCTATATAGTTATTAAGATCCGAAAAAGCCGCGTGTTGAAACTAGATCATATCGTCTACATTATTTCAGTAATTATTAGTAATCGAGTGTGTTTTCACAAAAAGCATCAATACGTGTTCACTGCAATCGATATTGTTAATAAAAAATACAATGTTTATTCAAGTATTGGATTGGCTGTCTACACTATTTTAGTTCTCCTAAAACGGGTGCCCTGGATTGTAAAGTCGACCGCTGATCAGTTACTGGATTGGTCTGCGCTGGATTAGATCACTACTGCAATCATGTGAACTAGGCATTGCAATATGGCATCATTTCCAGTGCGGTTCGCGGTTGATTTTTGGAAGATAATGTATTTTAGACACGTTAAGTCAAGTCTCGTTTGAGTATTTGGAGGCGATTCGCATTGTTGAAGAATATTTTCGTATACTATTTTAGTAGAATGTATGTTTAGAATCTCCGTAATGTATTTGTATCTATACTATCTGCATATTTATGTATCGCAAATGGTGTGTTACGATTGTCAGGGGCGCTAACTATCATTATCTGGCTCTAATCAGTTATAAGTTGACTTATTAATCAATAGGTGGGATCGTAGTAAGATCGTTTGCCAAAATAATCGCGTTAAGTAAGATAATTATCTACCTAAGGTGCATGTTGGAAAAACAGAATATTAAATGCACTGGAGGAATCCTTTACTTTACTTCCCTCCCCTCCTTTCCCTCTTCCCTCCTTTACTTTAAATCATATGTGAAGTCTTTTCAAAGACTGCCTAATGTCAAGAGAAGCCGGGAAGGTGTCCCATTGATTTCGTGAAATCAAACAGCAGGCGGTTTTGTTTCATTATCAATTTTATTGTTAATTATCTATAGGGCCGTGATCCCACAAGGCCGTGTCAATAAATGTTTATACTCGTCGATAAAAATAACTGAACTAATGTCATCTTCATCTGATTAGCTTTTCCCCAACTATGCAGAGTTCGGCTTCCATAAAAATCAGCTCGGCAGCTGAATACCAATACCACATAGACCAGGTATTTTATAAAGTACATATTCTATATCAGATAATCAACTTAATTGGCAAGACCAATGCAAACAAATAAATGTATTGAATTTAAATTAAATTTCACGGCAAGTATCAAACAATTTGAACGAATCCACTAAGAGCCAGATTATATTCATATAGGTTTTTTTACTGCAGATGCCAAGTACCTTAGCACTACCTTCGTACGGAGACATTCGGTTCTTAACGAGGCGATGTTTTAATGCGCTCTGGCTTTTCAACTTAGTAATGAGCAGAGCATTGAGTATTCAAAATAACACACCGTATTTTCTAAACTCGGCGTAGTGCTTTCAAAATATAATGCGCGTTAAAAATTGTCGCGTAAAGCACGACAGCTTAAAGCAACCAGCACAGTGCATACTACAATAAATGATTAGTTTACACGATTAGACAACTGACAATTGGACCAGCTCCATATTCTTATTTATTAACTCATCTATCATACAAAAGTCCATCCAGTTGTACTTTATTTTAAAACCGCTAAGTAATGGACGGTTGTATTGTTGAACATAGTTAAGTAAAGAATATTAAGATAAATTACATTGTTATCGCTTATGTATAGGATTTTTTCTAAGATATTTTGTCATGACTACAGTTTAAGTAATATGATATTAAGTGGATCGCGCTTGTTTCATATACCTACTACAAAGTATTTTCTGATGCCTGCAATGTTATGCAAAATTTTATTGGAAAGGTGATCGTTCTTTGGCAATTTTCATTCGATTGAAGGGAGTCTAAAATTCGCGATCAAATCATGCCACAGTAAATTGAATACATTTCTTATTTGTGATGTTTCAATTGCCTTCAATTTGAATAATTACCACCAAACGATCATCTATTAACGTTAAATTAGCTTAAGAGTTGCGTGAAACGCATCCATTTTGGGGAAGTCATGCGCGTCGCACAAAATGGCAGTTAAATGGACTGGAGGCGGTAAAGACCGGGGAAATCTTCCTGACATCAAAACTAGGACATTATAATAATGTCGCCCTCGCGGTCCGTCTACTGTGTCACGCACACTCTAACTGAAATTAAAGTAAGCAAGACGAATATGCATTCCGGGTGTTATTAAAATAACCAGTAAGGTATAAATAAAACCTCGTTTAAACAGTACGCGTATCAAGGTCATAAGTGCATTAATTCAGCATAAACACCCCGGTCGCCCGGAAATCAATGTTCGAATTATTTTACATCGCTAGTTAACTACGATAACGGATTGTGTGTTTATTTTAAGCGCGAATATTTGTAAATGTTTGGGTGCCAAATTGTTTTGTTTTCAAATATTGGACAGTATGATGGCATTGTAATTTTATTTTTGTAAGTAGCTAGTTTTATGGTATACTCCATGAAGGGCCTGTTTGCTCAATAATATTGTTGGATTTAGTTAGAAATTATAAGCTTATGGAGGATTGCGGACATATTGACGAGAACTTGAACCAAGCTGTCGGTATATTGCATTTCCTTAGGTTAAGGAAAATCAAAGAGATAAATGCAGCAGAAACGCGCTTCAACTTAAAAAAAATCCGCAAGTCGTGCTGGATGAAATTTTGTGTCCGAAATTCTGCTGCCTTTTTACGCTCCGTTCCTAGTCTTACTTGACGAAGATTCTAGACTAGCAATTAATGGAAAGTTTTCCGCGTTCGTCAATATGTACACACCCCAAGAGAGATTTATTATGTCAAGGTCAGGTCGAGCTAACGGACGTCAGTTTACCCGTGCAGACAAAGTACCTAGTTCTAAAGTGGGGCGGTTTGCCCCACTTGTTTTAATTGACATTAAGTTAGTTCAGGCAGATAGTTGGCTTCCTGCATAGTTCTGATCAATATGAGTGAGTTATTAGCCTGATAGTATCTTGGTCAAATATCAAAAAACTGGCTTGTCAGCCATTGGCATCGTCAGTAGTAAGTTTCGATATGGCCATGGCCATTCATGCGGGTCAGATCCACATGCGAGGTAAACTGCTCTTTTTGGTCACAGCTGCTAGTGATTATTTAGCAGAACCTTTTGGGGTTTTGTTGAGTAATACTTGTTTTTCTCATTACCGACGACTCCTATTGGCTCGACTGGACTTAAAAAGGGATAGGATAGGATATTGAAATACCCATACGAATTCTTATGTATCGTTGATAATCGCAGATTCCACTAGCTATATATAACATATCCCAACGTAATCGCCACATGTATATACAATATTGTACAAACTGCACCGTGTAAAACTACAGAAATGAAATAAATAAACATTATTTTCAAATAACTCATTTATTAACGCTTATGCATATTTGCGCGGTCCTGATACGACAAGGCGGGAATATGTACGTAATACAGGGGGGTTAGATATCCATAAACTGCACGTAATTTAACAAAAATGGTTTATATGCAAAGTTGCATAAAGTAAAAAAAAAATGTATGAAATTAATACAATATAAAATTAAAATTGATGAAGTTGAAGTTCTGAAAGTGTATAATCACAGTTCACTTTCACAGACATAACCGAAGTTTTAAAAAAATATTTGAGCAAATCTTTGGACCTCTTGACTTCCACAATAATTTACGTACCCACTTTAGTAATGGCGTAGGAAGCCCATTGGTACCTAGTCTAAAGGCTTACTTTCTATAATAAGTTATAGAAGAATACAAATAAAATAGCTCACTAAAAAATTACCCAATAAATATGTATACCATTTATTAAGTACACAATTGCATCTGTGGCAATAGTTACACAACTACACAGTTTATGGATACCAAAAAGCACTATACATAAATCTAAACAGGTACGGGGGACATGGCACAAATAAGTCCCTGCGTCCCGGCAGATCCTTTGGCGTCGTCCATAACAAAATACTAAACATAACAGTCTATTAAGTATTTACATAACTATTATAGGCGGGTTGAGTCACAATCTATTGTATCTAGCTTTGCTCCATATATTGTCGTTATCGGTTATAAGGGTGTATACTCCTGCAAGGGTGAGGCCTACTGCGGCTCCTAAGGCCATGGAGCGGAATCCGGAGGTGCTTTTGTAGATCATGCCAGTGGTGGTGGCAGCTATGAAGGTGTTGGCGGTGTCTTCCTTGTCGCGTATCCATGTGACGCCGAGCGCGATACAGGAGTAGAATGATGCGATGATGCCGAGGGTGCAGCCTGTGTTTGTTCCTGGAACATAGTAATTTGTGTCTTAAAATAACAGATATATAGAATATTCTTGTATTGTATAGGCGTGTATTTTTGGTATGGTAAATTAATGCTCTTTATTGTACACCAAAAATATACAAGTAAACTGATTGGGAAGTAATAAAATATATTATGTGGGGTTTAGAAGTCAGAATCTGATGGCAGTTCCAATTTCATCAAAATAAGAAGTACACAACCTCCACTGATAATTTTTAGATTCAGCAGGTGATGTTGCAAGCTTGGTCTTTCATTTTATAATTATGATTTTGTCAGTTTTTGGATGATAATGACCAAAAAGTAAGTCAATCATGAATGGTATTTCTGTATGAGACATCATGATTATGCGTAGTCCAATACTGCGTGGTGATAAGTTGATATCATCATCATCCACAGCCCGGCTTCACCCACTGCTGAGTATAAACCACTCTTTGCCCCAAGCTCCACGTTCTTATGCTAGCCTCATTCAGGGTATTACCGGTATTATCATATCAGTGCTTCAAAATTCTGAACATATTAGTATCATGTCTGTAAAATATTGTCCGGTTTGTTTAGTTTATTGACATGAACTGACCTTGTTTCATAATGTAGTTGATAATTTGTGTTCTTCGTACTTTGCCTGTCTGCCCTGCTAGTGTCGTAGCTCTCAAACCTTTGTATAACCCAGTAACACCACCCAAGCCTGAAAAAGAGATAAAAACAGATTTTAGAATAAACCTTGTCACATACTATGCATCTATCTTCTATATAGACCTAAAATACAGGCCTTGGTTTGCTTTAGGCGCCAGTCTCCCAGAAATAAAATACATTATTCCTATATTTATGTTACATCTTAAGTACCGATTTTCTTTTTTGGGAAGACAAATAAACAAAATTTATTTAAAAATAAATAAATATAAAAATGAATCCCTATTTCCCTTGGTCACAGCATCACACTATGAATGGCTGGAACAATTTTGCTAATTCCTTTTTGTTGTGTTGGTTAATGTCGGAGAGGGTTCTTATGAAAAAATTGGTCAATCATATTAGTTTCTAGTAAGGTTCTTATCCTGAAATGTTCAATGAATGGAATCCTGCTGACCAGATTGTTTTTTTTAAATTCTTGTACATAAGTTGCCACAATACTGTTCAGCCCTTATAACATGTACAAAACTGAATAAGATCATTGTTTAAACCTTTATACTTGTAGATCAGAAAAAGCTCCTAATTCATTTTATAATGTGGTAAATTACAATGTTTTTGTTTTAATAATGAACAAAGTTTTGTTTCACAAGTTCAGTGTCCTATGAATTAAATGCTAACTGTAGTGTGTTTGACAGTATTTGTATGCTTTTTATTAAAAGCATAAGAAGCATAAGCAAGTTAGATTGCAGTATTCTGCAATCTAACTTGGCTTGCTGCCCATACATTTAAACAGACCAATTTTTGTCTCACCTGGTATCATGTAGTAATTAAGATTTTTTTTATAAGAAACAACACATATTTATTGACTTTAATTTAGTTATTTGTGCGTTTTGTCATGCATAACAAATACTTACTGTTTACATACTCGGCCTTGCGCAGTGTTATGTAAAAATTACTAATAATTTTGAGGTTATCTTATAATTTCATCATCTCATTACCTGATCCGGACATGAAAGACATTCCAATGATGGGTAGCGCTACGTTAGACCTCCGTGCAGTAGATGCCATATGACTGTCGTCAGGATACAAGAATTCTGGCTGCATTTTCGGTATGATATGGGGATCGAAGTTCAAATATGGGGATAGGCTGGCCCCCGCCTGTTGTGCCTTCTCCTCATTTTTATTTATTGATAGTATATCGCCGAACAATGACATTTTGCTATTTTCACACTATTTTAACTAATCTAAAAACTAAAACGTGATTTGGATATCACGCAGCGAATTTTAGGAAATCGAACTATGTAGAAATGTCAATGTCAAAAGGTCCTGAAAAGTATAGACAAAAGTAATGTGAATGTTGTCAGTTCAAAAAAATAAATGGTGATAGATAATTTAAAAAGTTTCGATTTTTATTGTAGGTATGAAATTAATTCATGATTTTCATGCCTTTAGGATCCAAAACTGCTTTAAACTAATATTTGGCCCAGGTAGTCATTGGACATTGGAGTTCATACTTTATTTTAGTGATATAAACAAAATTAGTATGTTTGTGTTTTAGGGTTATGAGCAGTTTCAGTAAAAATTGCTGTTAACGTTCCATCCTATTATTAATTCCAGTGA
This sequence comes from Ochropleura plecta, assembly GCA_905475445.1. Classification (NCBI taxonomy): domain Eukaryota; kingdom Metazoa; phylum Arthropoda; class Insecta; order Lepidoptera; family Noctuidae; genus Ochropleura; species Ochropleura plecta. Next base: position 10,903,164 of record FR997738.1, read on the forward strand.
ATTAAGAACCCCGGAGGAGGTGAGAAAAATCATAAAAACTGCAAAGCTTCACGAGTCCGAGTTAACGGAAATCACACAAGTACTAAGATTTCCCGATGCCAGCAAACACAACGATAATTTGAAACTGATGCTCTTGGACGCGACACTCCTGAAGGAAATAGAAGCGGGGAACGAATTACTTTTTAAAGGTAAACAATTCATATTTCTTTATTTATTTGTGTCAGTGTATTTTTTTCTGTACAAATTCTTTTACTCTGCAATAGAAACGCTACGCTAGTGTCTCCATGACTTTACTGTTTTTGTTATTGCTTGGAAAAGCCTTAGCGCTTGATTGTTGTAATGGGGTCTCTGCTGTTGCCTTTATGAAAGCTTACCCGGTATCAGTAATATCGAGTTGCTGCTATACCCGCTAGGATGCAGTGCAGATGCAGTAAGCTTACGACGACTCGTCGTAAGCTTACTGGTATGGTGGATTGTAAGTATGAGTCATTAATCATTATTTTTGAATGCATTATTTTATAATAGGAGTCGTCGTAGGGGTGGTTTGTTGGAGTTTATGGACTTGAGATTTTTTCAAAAACGGGACTAATTTTTTCGGAGATTTCTTCTTATTTCTTTAGCCATAAATACTGTTTAGCCTTTAAAGTAAGGCCCTATGCTTTCCTTTTCAAAGGTTTGTTTCTGTTCTCGATTGTTTTTTATTTTCAGTTTTGCCCTATCTCAGAAATGGCTACCCAGATGAAAACTTTTTCGGGAAAGCAATTGCAGATCTAAGCGAAAATTGTAATATATCGAGCCTATTGTCGTCATCCAGGCACAAATCCAGACTCCGGTATGCTACTGAGAAAATTTGGTTGAAGGTCAATAAAGACCTTGTGGGTACAAGGTCAGGCAGCGTTATTGGGAAATCTTTCATCTTGTATTATTGGGAGCTTTATTAGGGTCTTCTTATATTTTTATTATATATTTTTTTTTTTATAATAATTTCCATAATAAATTTCAGGTGATCCCGACGAGAATGTAGTGCTATGCACAAATAACAAAACATACGATGTTAAAGAAGCCGAAACTTCTAACAGCCTCCTTCTCGTCCCAGAATTACTATTCGCAGCATCAACAGGACTAGACGAGACCTTACAAAACGAGTCCATAGAATCAGACTCATCATTCGACAAATCCAACGCCAGTTTGAACAAATCTACTGAATCTGATGAAGGGACGAAACCGCCAAGACAAATCGTGCACAAAGATATCATCAATACATTTTTCACATATTACGAATTGAAACCTTGCAAACCAAGGCTAACAAAGCTACGGAAACTTCTGGAACCTAGTAGATACCAAGGCTTAGAACTAGAATACGCAATAGATAAAACTAAGTTACTAAACTACGACGCAATATGCAACCAAGTTCAAGCATCTAAAGCAGAATTAAATGAGGAGCTAGCAAATATTCAAGCAATAGAAATCGATGGACATTATAGGCTACTAGAATTTGATTACGAATTCAGAGTCCTATCATACATGTTGGATCTTATAGATGAAAATTCTTGGCTTTTGGACAGAATATCAAAAGAAATTACTATAGAGAGTCTCAAAGAGCTGGTTCCTTTGCCAATATTAGAAGCGATATTCAGGTTTTATACCACAAAGTCTGTTCTTGAAGACGGTGTTCAGTTTTACGAGTATAAGCAAGACAAAGTGTGTAGGTTCTTGGCAAGAGTGCTGTTGAAAAGTGCCGGGAGATTCAATTTGGCGGAGTTTTTGCAAGCATGGAGGGACTCGGTGCCTGAAGGAATGGTTACTGACGTAAGTGTAATATTTTACTTTTAATTTTCTGATGGGTTTATTTCTTTTTGCGGATGATAAATCATCAATTAACTTCCCCCGCTCTGGGCGGAGCGTGGGGGAGTGTCAGACTTTTTCTAACAAAAACCCTCCCATGTTCCTTCTTTTGTCCTTTATGTTCCGGGGCTGCGGTATGTATTTCGAACAAGCCTCAACCCCGCCAGGCGGTGGCCCTGGCAGGTCCCTCTGATTACCAGAACATAACTGAAATTGTACCGTGTACGCGTGCGATGTTATGTTGTTGATTTGATATCCATATATTTTGTATATTTCAGGAATCTCTATTATCAGGCATAGCATTAGTAGATAAATCTACTACGCCGCAAGTGGTATGGGGTTTTTCGGAAAGTGATTTGCCCGAAGAAATTAACGAGAGATTTAAAGTTCTTTTTCAAACTAAACCGAAGTGGACTGTTGATCAGATATCACCTTATATCGAGTAAGTATTATAGATATTTAAACATGTGAAATACTGATATTCAGTTGCATCCGATAAGAATGGAACTGGCCCCAACTTGACTGAGAAAGTGGATTTTATTTTCGTTACAAATTTGCAGTCAGAGGCAGAAAAACTGTGTACGGAACACTAAAAAAAGAAAGGGTTCCGTACCTCAAAAGGACGAAAGCGGAACCATTTTTTTATAAGATTATTTTGTTGTTCGCCTGTCTGTCCGGCTGTCAAGACCCTTTATCTCGAAAACGCGTGAAGGTATAGTGTTGAAATTAAAACCATACATTCAAATCTGTTGTCTCTTGGAGCTGTGAAAAATCAACCCTCTACGCATTCAAAAGATATAGCCGTTTATATATATATTTATAAACGCCAGTCAGAATCGCCAATGTCCGTTTTTTTTACCCGACTGCGCACCGCAAAGGAGGGTAATGTATTCATCAGTCTATGTATGTATGTATGTTTGTTCCTTTGAAGCACTATACAGACTTAACACCTGGGCCGATTTTTTTTATTCTGAAATCTTTACTCGATACTACAAACTTCTTCTAAATCGTAATCTTGTATATTGCAGATGCTACGCAACGGAGAAATTGAATGTCAATGCCCTATTGACGAAGTATGCTCGGGCATCAACTCAAGACGGTATCAGAGTATTTTCAGCAAAACATATGAAATAGTGTAACTGTAAGTAAATATACTGTTAATAAGTTGGGAGATAATAATACTTTTGTTACTGCCTACCCCTGAGGGGAAAGGCTTGAGTATAGTGTATATAATACTTGTGTAGTGTTGCCATGAATAAAATTCAAAGTTACTCATTGAACAATACGTTTTATTTTAAACATTAATTTACATTATAAAAATATTTATCCATTATTTCATGAGTAATTTGCTATGGTATTATACACAATTAAATCTTATTTAAACACTTATTTCACTTAAATAACACAGCCTTCTTATTCTTCTAACAAATGTTCTTAGAATCCATCCTTTTTAGAACTTTCCTCTTTTTATCTCAATACACGACCAGCGTTGGATTAAAATAAGAAATACATAAAATCTTGGGAATGTTTGCAAAGACTATACACGAAAAAGAAATATAAGTAGTATCTTTACATTCCAAAACTTAGACTAGAGGCCTTTTAAAATGCGATACCTTGATAAATGCCTCAATAAAAATGTTTGGTTTTAGAGTCGATGAATCAGCATTCTAACAACACAATAATATTCGTTATCTACCCAGTCTAACCGGATGCAGCTGTATACCAGTATTTTAGTGCAATTATATTAAGGCATTAATTTAGGTATCACATATAGGCTATATAGGCTCACATAAAGCTTAAACCTAAAAATCTTTGGTATCAACTTAAGACTGCTGAACATTCTTCCTCAGTTTCTTCAATTCTTCCCACATAGCTGCTGGCAGATCTTCTCCGACTTCTTCCTTGAAATACTTCTCGATGGCGTCAGCTTCTCGTAGCCAGAAGTCTTTAGGTATGCTGAAGAGGGTCTTCATGTCGATGGGGCCTAGGTTCTGGGTGTTGAGGTCGCTCTCAGTGGGGATGTTTCCTAGGGGCGTTTCGGTGAAGCATGGCTCGTTGTCACAGCGACGAAGGATCCAGTCTAGAACGCGGGAGTTCTCGCCATAACCGGGCCAGAGGAATTTACCCTGTAGAGAAAATTATTATAAGTATTTGGAATATTATTAAAAATTGCTTGGAGAATTTGAATTTTAGGGAGTAGATAGTTTATATAGTAGAACTATATGCTCTTGAATTGCATATGAGACTAGTTCACTAATAGTGATAGTATAAGCAAGTTAAGAGATTTGACGAACGACAGAATGCTCGACATCATTTTTTTAATGATTGTTCGATTTTAAACTTAATTGGGATCGTTAAGAGTCCAAAAAAAAGCTGGCAGATTATTATAATAATTAAAAACGTTGCTTATCAAGTAACAAATTGGAAAACAGACATTTTTAATCAAAATATTATTATGAATGGAACAAACCTCATCATTCTTCCTGAACCAGTTAACGTGGAAGATCTTGGGCATCTGTCGTCCAGCCTGAGGCATCGACAGCCAGTGCTTGATGTACTCGCCGAAGTTGTAGCCGAAGAACGGACGCATAGCGAACGGATCGTGCATCACTACTTTGCCCTGGAGAAGGAAATATTGGATTAGAACTAGTACCTCATGTCCTATAACGTGAACCACCCGGAGTATTAATATAACTTTATCAGAAGACATACTATGTCAAATCCTGCCGAGATATTTTCTCACACATAATTATTGAGAGCGGTACCCACCTCCCTTCATTATAATTTACCATGTTTAATTTAGATTCTATGCATAAGCTTTTTCATGTTTAATTAAGATGCGATAATTGGTGGTAATTTAATAAATAATAATGTAGATGTAAAGCTGCAATAGGTCAAAAGTGTGAAAAAATATAAAAGTACAATTTATTTGAGTCTACTAAAAACATAGGAACGTAGCATGCTGTTATCGATCGGAACTAACAGTTGGATTATACAGACATAGATCCATCACTGTGTTAATGAATGTGAGAGAGATATTAAACTAGACAGAATGAATACCATTCATATCTTTTCTCGTCAGAATATTCAGGGTTTTAAAATAAACAGGTTAATTGAGTCACCTGCCATCGTCAAGGGGCAGCTAAACGGCTTTGAACTCCGTAATCGGTATATATGGGGGAGTAAGAATGACAGATAAAGAAAGAGAGGGGATATATACCATGTTTGTTATTTTTATTGAGTTTCCGTTATTTCGGCGATGTTGCAAACGCCATGATCACGGATGAACTGAAGTTATTGCGGGTGGATGTTTACGAGCAGACCAAACGATCTCTACCCTCTTTCTTATTCGTTTTTTGCGTTCGTTACAACGTTGCGTTTGGTAAATATCCCGTTTCAAGTGTTAATTATAATATTAGAAACCATGTCAGTTTAAAGACTTATATAGAGAAAGAGAGGTCGAGTATTCTTATAACAACTACTTCCCTAAATATTTCAAGTCAACTGAAAGAACAAAGAATACTTACAGCATGTTCAGCAGCAGCAGTAGACTCGGACCTCATGGTAGCGCCCATGAACACGCCATGTTGCCAGTCGCGCGACTCCACCACTAGCGGCACGCCGGCCGGACGACGCCCGCCCAGCAAGATGGCGGAGATCGGGACTCCTTCCGAGCTCTCCCACTCCGCGTCGATGATAGGGCATTGTTCTGCTGGCGTGCAGAATCTATGGAACAAGTGTTCGATTATTCACACTACAATAATCAAATAGTGGAATAGAACTCGCTTAAATAAAAATAAGCATGATTGCGAACACTGGACTATCAATCACGCGGGCCATGCTCGGGTTGGTAGGTGTTTATTAAATAGTAGGTAAACCTCTTGAAAAAAAATTCAATCATAGATAACTCTCTTAATTTTATCTTACAAAGGTTGGCAATTGCCGAAATTTGGCAACACTTTCAACCATAGACAATATCCCTCAACTTTTTATCAAACCAAAAAGTATAGTTTAATGAAGATTTCAAATTGTGCTAACCTCGAGTTAGGATGAGCAGCCGGAGTCTTCTTGCTAGCATCCCAAGGCTGTCCCTTCCAGTCGGTGAGCTTTTCGGGCGCGTTGCCCATGCCCTCCCACCACACGCCGCCATCTTGGGTCTCACCCACGTTCGTGAACACTGTGTTTTGGAATACTGTTGACATGGCTATCGGGTTCGTGGCTTCTGAGGTTCCTGTGGAAAGATGCGGGTGATTAGTATTTGAATAGCGGAATGTTTCAAAGAAATTCCTGATTGGAAAGCCCAATGACACTTCGGCGAACTAGTGAATTTTTCTAACCCAAGGCAGTTAAATCGAATAATCAGTTTTACCAAAATTACGATAACAAATCAGTTTTTCTTGTCTTTGCGGAATTATTATTTAACTAGTTTTTGGTCGCGGCTTCGTTAAATTCGTGGTAACACAGTTCCCCTTTCCTGATTTGCAGGTACCTGCTACCAGTAGTTTTTGCCCTTGCGCCTTATTGATTGTAATAGCAATGCTAAGTTTTCTCTTTTCTTCCCTCTGTCTCCTTCATTTCCTACTTTAAAATCGGTTTAGCCGTTAAAGCGTGAAGACGTAACAAACAAACTCACTTTCGCTTTTATAATATTAGTAAGGAGTAAGGATTTACAGTAAATTATCTTCAAATCCTTACCTGGAGCAACTCCAAAGAACCCGTTCTCGGGGTTAATAGCTCTCAGCACCCCATTCTTATCGAACTTCATCCAGGCGATATCGTCTCCGACGCACTCCACCTTGTATCCGGGCAGGGTCGGGGTCATCATGGCCAGGTTGGTCTTGCCGCACGCTGACGGGAAGGCTGCTGCGATGTAGCGCTTACGGCCTTTTGGGTCGGTGACGCCTACGATCTAGAAATGATGAGGGTTTTTAGTAGGGGTATTTGAGTTGTGTTTTTTGTTGATTTTTATGTGGTTTTAGAAGGCATTCATATAAGGTGCATAAACTAAGCAAAGAAGACGAATTTTAAAATATAAATATTTTAATGAAAGTTTTATCTTTTAACTTTGCTTCATTTTAAGGTATGGTGTCCGGGGACACAGCGACAAAGTTTAACCAAGGGCTCAGTACGTCATTCTATAATGCTGCATGGATCAATCATATACTGCAGCCATCTATTACCATCTATTTACTGGAAGGATAACATTTTCAAAATAACAGGCACCAAAGACATTCAATTATCTACTTTGAATATTTTTTATTGGGCGCCAATTTTAATTGCAGTTTTTGCCTTCATATACAGCAGACGCGTGTGACTATAATTTAAATATTTACAAAGATACAGAATGACATGTTATAAATCATAATAACAATAGAGACGTTTTAATAACATTTTCAACTCACCAGCATATGTTCAGCGAGCCATCCTTCTCTGCGAGCTATAACGGAACCCAGACGAAGAGCGAAGCACTTCTTGCCCAACAAACTGTTTCCACCATAACCGCTGCCTATTAACAAAAGGAAAAATACTTAAAAATAACCGAAATATTACTTAGAAACTTGCATAAATTCCGAAAAGAAGATTAGGGAAAGTTAGCGAAAAGTTTTTGTTCATCGACGCTAGATGGCACTAATAGCCAAGAAATGTCATAAACGGGCCATGCTCGTTTTTAGTTTCTGGTCTTATTTATAGTTTTTAATCTGATAATTGTATGGGCTAACTTTTTGTATACTATCGTTTTTTACTGGTTTTGCCTGTAAACTACTGATAGTACTTATTGAAGGGAGCGTGCGATGTCTCATGAATTATTTATAAGGAATTATGCTAATACAGTATGTGGACAGAGTTCAACAGGTGTTCTTGGATAATTCTATGGTCTATCGTCTCAGTTGAGAGCAACCATCTTTATACAAGGTGTAACATGATACACAAGACATCCTGTGTATTGTCACAAACTACGAAATTGAAATCTATGACTTTGATTCATGTCCATACATGTTGATCGGCTGATCACGTCTGTACAATATTATTTATTTTCGAATTTTAAGATCTCGTTTTTTAAGAAGTCGTTGAGTTTCATGGTTTGAGAGATCCTGCGTTTATTATATTAGGTACCTCTATTATATATTATGTAAGTATAGTAAAATATAGGGTCTCAAACAATAACAGTCTTAATTTATGTCCAGTTGATGAAAATAGGCCTTTACCTATTATATAGACAAAATGTAGAGGTACTGTTAAGTACATCTACTTTATCGAATGGAGACATAAGGTGTGATGTTTGACGCGTTATTCCAAATACTCACCATAGCTAACAATTTCATTATCAGCAGGCTTGTGCAGGATGATAGTACGGGGTGGATCGCAGGGCCATCCAGAAATGCCTCCGGTACCTACAGCATGCAAGCAACGTACAAACTGCTCGTCTTGACGCAAAGTTTCAAGAACTTTCGCTCCTGTTGACAAGAAAAAAGCTTATTTAGATATTGTGTCGTATTCTGGCATAGGCTAATGTGTTCAGGGAGATGTTTAGTCTCTTTTTTCTTTTGGGAAACTTAAAGCAGTTTCTGGAAATGGATTTTTGTATTTAGATAAGCCTTTGAAAGAGTTAATTCGTAACTAGTGGTTTTTATAGGCTTTGCTTGTTTTGATTGAGCTTAAATTTATGTCTCTACTTTACCGGAGATCATCATCATCAATGTGTGAGTTTTGTCAAACTTAGTTTTATAAAAAGAAGATTTTTAAAAGACAATTAATCAAATATTAGAGTAATTGAAACAACGAGGGGATTTGCTAACAAGACCAAATCAAATGTTACCATATCATAATCTATTAGTTTCCATGAACAGAAATATCCATCTACGTCGAAACACGTCACGTGAGTATTAAGTTCAAGTAATTATCTAACAAAGAAATTCAATATAATCATAGAACAAACAAATTCAATGTTTGTTAGATAACCTAGAAATTCGAAAGGTTCGCGCCATTTTTGTACCTGCCCTCTGATTGGCGTTCGAAAGTTGGGGGGCTATCCCGCACCTGCGTACTAGAAACACTACCCACGAAACACGTGAACGGTGAGACCTTATCATAATAATATGTTTAAGACACCGAAACAGGACGATGTGTACACAAAAACTGTTAGAACTTTCGTTAAAACGAAAAAAATAATGAAATTACAGTGCGTTTCTTAAAAGTGACAGACAAAAAAGTGATGTGAAAACCGAATTTCAAAAGCGCGCCTTTCTCGAGTGCATACATAGATGTCGTTGCAGTTGTTTATGGTATGCGTCGAAGTCGACTTGTCGTACGGCATTGTACCGGGACCAGGGCAGGCCACGGTAGTGCGATGTCTCAACCCCCGCCCGACGTTGAAGCTGTCGCTGGACCCTCAGGCTGTACCCCCCAGAATGAACTCGAATCTTCCGGCCTCCTTGATTCAGATCTGGTCCAAGAAATAATGAATCACCCTGTCCTTTACAAAAATGCAGTAGAAGAATATGAAGTGAGGATACAAAAGAAGAAGGTGTGGGCAGATATATGTAGAACGCTTTTCAAAAATTGGACGAACTATTCGCAACAAAATAAACTTCTTACAAGTAAGCTTATAAATCTTGATTATTTTTCTGTACCTATTGTTGTGCATATTCGACAAGACTTGTGTGATTCCCAGAATAACGGCTATGTTAAAAATTAATTGAGCCCCGGCTAAATTCACTTTTCGAGTGTGCGATTAGACCCGGGTTCGATTCCTCGGTCGAGTGTGAGAGGAAAATACGAAATCCGTTTGAAGTCTTTGTTAGCTACGGTCGATAGATGATTATATAGTATGTATACGGTTCTAATTGGAACTTTTCGGAAATTCTATTCATTCGTTCAACCTCGATACGGGTATCAAATCAAGGGACGTTTCGTAGCCTCCGCTTCTTTGAAATATAGTTGTAAAAAAATACGAAATTCAGTGTAGGTTTAATTCTTTTACAGTAAAGGAGATCCAGAGGAGATGGATAAAACTCAAAGACGAGTTCTTCAAGAAGCAGGCTGAAAGTCGACCCGCTTCACCAGCGCACAAGAAAACTAAAAGTATTTTTGACAGCATGGGTTTTCTCCTCCAACCTACCGTTGCTCAAGATCTTGACATGGCAAGCAGTCATAACGATTTTGCTCCCATATTGGACCATTGTGACCCACTATCGCAAGGGACGCCCGAAAGTGACATCAATCTTGGTATTTCCACATTGATGTCTCCATCGGCTTTTAATTTAGCCATGCCTTCAACGTCGTCGGCAGCCCAGCCTGAACCGATACAGGATAACCCTAACGTTCACTTCTCATTAATGTTAGTACCTTTGTTGAATAAATTAAGTTCTGACCAATTATACACGACTTGGTCCGAGATTTTAAGGGTCATAAAAGAAGCTGAGGGTTGCAAAAAGTTGCAGATACTGCAACAGGAATTAATCTATCCTCCCGGTGTGCAACCGGGACTAGAACCGGAACCGGATCCAGCTGAGGAGGCTGCTGAAGAGGAAGAGTCTGTCTATCCATGCAGTCATGGGAGGCCAAGAAACCCGGAAGGGGAAATTATGTACCCAACTACTGATAACGAAGATGAAGAGCTATAGACGACCGCCTTAAATGTACTCAGAATTCTTGGTATTAAGAAACAAGCTCACTTTACGCAGTATAGTTTATGCTGCGTAAAGTGAGCCACCGAACTTCCGTTGATATAATTTGACGATTTTTAAGAACGTCTTAACACTAATTTGTTTCAGTTAAAAGTTTTGAGAAGTCCTTTGGATGTCGATTCGGAAGTAGCTGAAGGTCTCGGGTCTTGTAGTAGAAATTGTTTATTTTCAAAAATCTTAAAGAAATTACTATAATTATATTATTATATTTACGAATTTATATAAAACAAATTACAGGTTAATTAAGAAACGTGTACGAATTTACTTTTTTTTTTCTATAATTTTAATCTACTTACTACATCGTCTTTTTTTAAGACGAAAAGCGATTGTTATATTAAAAATGTGCAAATTAATAATTTAAGTATTGTATTTTATGTGTGTGAGTAACGCGTGGTTAAATAATAACAGCCGCACGGCCCGACCTCCAGGTTAATTTGGCCAAGGTTGGTCCGTGGATGGGTGACCACCCGTTACGGAGTTTCCTCCGTGCCTCGGAAAGCACGTTAAGCCGTTGGTCCCGGCTGTCATTTGTAGATCTTTGACAGTCGTTATAAAAAGTCAGTGACTCGGAAGTCTGACAACCAGTCTTACCAAGGGGTACCGTATTACCCAGTACTAACTGGGTTGTGAAGGTCAGCTAGGCAGTCGCCCCATGTAAAATACTGGTAATTAAGTGTATCCGATTAGACTGGGAGCTGAACTCAACATAGTTGGGAAACGCTGGACAGATGATGATGTATATCTGTGTGTCTCTACAGCAATCTGTCTATGGTATATTTGTGTAGACAGTGCTGGGCATGTATTGTGCGTGTGTTTAGATTTAAAAATAAATGTTTTGAATCCAATATTGTGTCTTATTTTCTAACCATAAAAGCTGAAATTGCTATTTAATTTTCTTGACTGCTTGCAAAAGCTGGCGAAAAACTGCGTGTTTAAAACACACACTTACTATTTCATTGTCTTTCTGAAATATAAACCTTAGTCTCTTTGATTGTTAGCGCTTTTCAGAATAAACCTGCAAAGTCTGCCATTAGCGAGTTGCGTCTATAAAACCTATGAAAACCGCACATCATCAATAAACAAATATTTATATATAGCCACTAGAGAGGGACCAAACTAATCGCCTTCTCTTGCTATCGGCCGAAGAGTCCCGAGTCCGACCAAACCCGTCTGCAGACTACTTTTTATCCAGTATAAACTGACCTCCGAGAATGTAATAAAGCACTGAGATTTGATGAACTGTATGTATTGCTCTTTGATATTAACCCACCGGCGGCAGTCCACGGTCTAGATACACTGGTTACATCGCCCGTCAGTCTGTCTTTGTAGGTATTGGGTAAATTTATTGATATTTTGAAGTATAACGTACCTATCCTTGTCATGACTCGCATGGAGTAGACTACGTAGGGAGAGTCGGTGATCTCGACGCCGATCTTGGATAGCGGGGAGCCTACGGGGCCCATGGAGAATGGGATCACGTACATGGTGCGGCCTGTGGACAAATTAGAAGGATTAGCTTATTAGTTAAAAATGATCAAACTTGCGCTATTATATTTATTTGGTCAACTAACAATATTATAAAATTTGATTTTTTTTTGTGTGAATCACGCTTGGAACCTCTACCATGATTAAAAATATAAAAATAAGAATTTATTAAAATATTTTTAATCTATGGTCAAATTCCATTTCCAATTACTCTGCTCTTTACCTACAATACCTGTCGGCTAATTGTAGCAATAAGCGGATTGTCCGGGACTCCGGCCCTCTGTATTGATTTTTGGGGGAGTCTGAGCCAGACATAAGCAACTATATAAACAGTCATATTTCAATCAATGTACGCATGGTTGCCATGTAATGAATACCGTTGACAAGCTACCGGTTATTCAATATCTGTTGGGCAATCCACGGAATTGGGGAAATACATTTGCCTTTTCATTGTTTGAAAATGGAACAAAGACCAACAGTCTTTTATTTTCGAAGTATTGCGAAGTAGTTTACTTTTTTATTTGGAAACATGATTCAATGAGTTTCAAGGAGGTTTCGTTTTTCCTGAGACTTTGTGAAATCTTGACCTGTTTCGTTATTACTGGTTTTTCTTCCGTGTTTGACTATAAGATATTTAGTCGCCTAGCGATTAGCATATTTAGCAATTTTAATTGATGCTGATTTGGTATCCATTATTTTGAAGGTCATTTGTATTTAAGTGCAAATTTCCTATATTGAAAGTACACTCAATCAATTATCTAGGCAGCTAAAGCAATTTTAGGCAAATTTATTAACACAATTCGGAAATATCCTTAATCGAAAAAGGTCTATGTAATATCTATACGACATAACATTGGCCGCTAACACAAAAACTTACAAAGAAATTGAAAAATACCACAAAAAGAATGGATACTGCTCTACATATAGTTCAGTAGAATGCGAAAAACGATTTGTAAAATGGCCAGTTTCGTTTTCGTGTTAAACTCCATCTTAACTCACCTCGCATACATCCTGGGAACCTCTCAGTGATAGCCTTGTCGTAGTCGTTGGGCGCGATGTAATTGCCGAGGGCGGACTTCTGTCCAGCACGAGCAATGGGCACCACATCCCTCTCCTTGTCAGAGCAGATGAAGGTGCGGGACTCCACGCGGGCCACATCCGCGGGGTCTGTACGGGCCAGCCAGCTGGAGAAGAAAGGTATAGCTTAGATTTGTTTTTGGGTAGGGACTCGTTTGTTCTTGGTTATATATTTTTAGTTTGGTATGTAAACTGTAGAATGTTCTTTTGGTTTAAGTGATTTAAATATAGTTTTCTGCACAAAACTCAGCCGAATGCCGTAATTCTAAAAGATATTGACTTGATGCGAATATAGTGCAATATCGGTCGTAGTTGGTAGGTATATCTTCAAGATGATTTTTAGCAAAAAATTGCGTTTCATTTACCAGATGGAATGTTTAAATACAATTTCTTGAATTTATTTTATTTGTCCTTTCTTTGAGTGATGCAAGAATCAACAAAAAGTTTGAAATTATTGCTATCTATTACTTACCAGTTGTCATACTTGTGCAGGCGCTTCAAGGTTCCTTGCTGCTGCATGATATGCAGCAAGGCAGCTGCCTCAGCCTCAGAACCGTCGCAGACATGGACATGTTCCGGCTGACAGAGAGCAGCACTGCGCTCTACGAAGGCACGGACCTGAGGAATAGGAGGGAAGTTTAGGACATCCTTCTTTCTACAGCCAACTATCAAAGAAATACAATAGGGCCCACGACAGAGCCTTTAGAGATGCAAAATATATATATATAGTTTAGAACTTTGTGGGATCCCTCAAGGGTCTGCCTTAGGTCCTACTGTGTTTCGTTAATAATAGAAACTCTTTGAGTGAAGTTGTCAAGAAGAAATGGACAAGAACGGATCTGGTTGATGCTACATATGGCTTCAACAAAACCGTAACCAATAGTTGAATAAAGTTACGGACCTTTAAAGGCATTCTAACAAACATTTGCGGAACATAACCAACCTATAAAGATTGATGCATTTACATCTATCAGCCTGGCCTTTAGTATAAAATAAAGTTATCGACCCAGTAGTTTCAAAGTGACGTGCGAGCTTGGCCTATAAATGTTTAAAACCCTTCGCTTCGCGGTTGGCACCAACCTGCACATAAGACTTGTTCGCTTATACCTATTTTCACCAACACTTGGTTATGCTATTATAATTGCTTGAACAAAAGAGGACAGTTTTAAACGTTCGGCTTTGCGTGGATAGTAGAAATTCCAACAAGGCAATCACCTTTAGTGTCACTTTATATCAACCTAATCCTGTGATATACCTACTTAATATGGAACCTTAATTAACACGGTTATTTTCCACTGCAACATTGCACGATTGTTTTTTTTCTAGCATGTTATCTCATTTCCTTGTCTTTGTTTGGGAAATTACCTTTTAATCATTATTAGCGATCACAACTTTGGTATGAAATATTGACCAATGATTTTCCTTGTATTGTTTTTTTTCCACTGAAGTCTGGTTTCGTGGCGGCTGATGGCAATTGGCTCGCTCCTTAGTAGATGAGATCCTACATGAGATGTAAACAAATCGGGCTAAATGAGGATCTTCTATTGGAATACCACTGGCTTACACTTCGGGGATTATAGACCAGATGTCTACTAAATACTTTTGTCTAGGCTGTAGTTACCTTGGGCGTCAATGCAGCGAGTTGAGGGTTGGGGCTGGTGGCCCCGCGGAGAGCGGTCTGGTGGGCCGCGCGACCGCAAGCCAGCGCCACTTGGGCATACCTGGGAACAAAGAAAATGGTTACGTTAGAAAAATGTTTTAATTATACCCAAATATCTCACGTCACATCATGATCAGCTGCTAAGTTTTTCAAATACGGCTAGAGTGCGCCACATTTAATTTTGGTGATATTTTTGAAAGTTTAAAAATGATACCAAACTCGGCGTATTTATATTTTTTTGATTATAGGACTTTCTGTTCGCTAGTAAGCGCCACATTCGAAACGTCGCTTGCTCATAGTTAATAGACGATTAAGATGGCTCTAATGATACCTCATTTATCGAGTTTCGATTAGTATTTTAGGAGCTATGAGAGAACAAATGAACATATCTCCCTTCTTTGGATTTAGCATAGTCGGGTCGAACTAAAAAATACTATTCCATTAGAGTAGACTAGGTTTGTATTTTCGGACGATAAACGAGATTTTATCTAACACCTTGACTCCTACAAAAAATAATAGCTATGTTGAAACTTTCGATATCAAATAATAATTGACATTCGTTATCTTTATCGTTTGCACACCGACCATTTGTGTCTCAGGGTGACGTTTGAAACTTTGAACCGGGCATAAAATGTCGGTCAATTTAACTAAAGGTTACTTATTAATTTTATCTGCCCTGCACTTTGTTCGTACTTCGTAATTTAATTAGGTGTTAGATAAAATGGATTAGTTGTATGTCTAATCTTGCACAATTTTTATTGGAAGATTCTATCAATGGTTGTTAAGAAATAGAACCTACCTACCTAGGTACGTAGGTAGATTCCATCTTTTGGGTTCTGTTCCTCATAAGGAAAAACGGAACCCTTATTGGATCACTTTGTTAAAATTAAAACCATATACGTACTCAAGTCTGTGGTCCCTTTGTGCTGTGAAAAAAATCAACCCTCCAAGTCTCCGCAGTCAAAAGATATGCCCGTTTATGTCGCAAGTTTGTACGGAACCCTCGGTGCTTGAGTCTGACTCGCTCTTGGCCGGTTTTTTTCTAAAGTCGTGATTTGCTTATGTAATAATTAAAACGATAATGTATTTTTTCATCATCATTTGGATTTCCCCGTTTGACGCATAATAATTAGGCTTAGTTATATACAATCGGGATTTCCTGCAAGAATCAGGATAGTGTTGTCTGACATTTCATAGTTCGAAATAATTTGATAAAATGCAAAATTTTTGAACTAGGGTTTATCAAATCGCTTAGTTGACGTTTCCAAAGTTGACCCTAGGGCCGACTTTTACCTTGGCCAAATGGTAAGTCTCGCTATACAACGTGACAACCCTGTCGGTCTCTTACCTAAGAGACCGACCGTGTAGGTTGATGTGCCGTCGTGTGTCAACCTACACTACCAACTACATTACCAGCTGACAGCGTTGAGGACGAGTTTTTTGTATGCCTTTTTATAGTCTTGTTTGTTAGTTTATTTAATTGTTAATGTGTATATGCTTAATTAGTTTAATTTCAAATAGTAAAATATATTACTAGGATTTTGACTTTATATTGTTTTAAAATATACTGGCGATTTGTTGGTCAAAAAGGCAACAGAAACATTCTGTGACAGAACTAGGAAAAGGCCGTAGCGTACTTTTAGCTTATCAATCGTTTTTATTTTATGTTTTATGCAGTTGAATTTTATTGTCAGGATTATTACCAACGTTTATGAAAAATGTCGGGTACATAATACTAATTCTGTAACATATTAGGGTCTAATAATCCTGAATGGAGAATAATCTTTCAGTGCGCGTCTATTGAAAATCTTCCGATGGATTTTTCCGTTATGTCCTGTCAATGACCGCCAGGGCAGACTTAACTATTTACGAGGCCAAAATTGTAGGAACGCGATGCGTACAAATTGATTCTATAGCTATCGCCGTTTTAGTAGAATTATAATAGGAACCACGTAAAAGTCCCTAAAATAGTCTAAGACGTAAGTAGATTATATTATAAAAAGTACATACTGAATTCTTATCATTATTACCCGATTATGATGCTGCTGCCAGCTGCCATTTTAGGCTCCCTAGCACTAGGTACTCATAAGTTTGATATCTCGACAGGGTCAAACTTCAACAGTAAAATAATATTTGGGGGAATTCAATAAATTGGGTATTTACCAAACATTGTTTAGTTTTTATTAGAAACAGGAAACAGACAATTTACTGCCAGGCCTACAACGACGTGACGTGTATGCCATTCTGATTACTTTTTATTAAGAACTCATTGACGTTACAAAAAACCAAACAGTGCCTACTTAGTTACAAGCTTTGTAATTGGAATCAATTTGAAACAATGCTGTTGTGACGACATACGAAACTCTACTGGCCAGTAACGCTTGCCGACGATCAATATTTAGAAAAAAAAAACATGGGGTTTCTGTATTTCTGTGTACTACGGTATTTCCCCTGTAATATAAGGTAGATACTGTTGCTAATTGACGACCGAGATTTTCCTTTTCTTAGTTAAAAATAGGTTTCGTTTTCCGATAAACGTGCCTCTTGAAATCGTGGAGTTTTTTCTTTATATGTTGTGAGAGGTAAAAAGTATATTGATAACAAAACAAGTAGCGTATGTATAGATTTTTAGAGAGTGGAGTGATTTATAGGAATGATTTTTTGTTTTAATAATAATAAAATAGTTTAGGACCGGGAATTGATCTTTAAAACTAATATTATTGTCATATAGGAGAAGATCAATCCTTTAACATAAATATTTTAAGACTCAAACATCATTAGGTATCTACTCTGTGAGAATTAAAGCAATATTTAGAAAATAAAAAAGAGAAAGAAGTTCCTCGAGATACTCGTAGTAAGAAATAAGGAAAAATTATCTTCAATGATGTTTGAAAATCAGAATAACAGAGAAAAAAGTAAAATCGAAGACAAAGAAAATAAAAATACTCACTGCTTGGTCTTCCTCACGTAGTCCTCAGGGATAGAGTTGAAGTGCAACATTTTAAATTCAAATTTAATAAAAACTAAATAACAATAAAATTAATTAATACTTTACAAAAAAAGAATCAAAAACGTGAAGACGCTAAATTTTATCAAAATTACTGAAACTGAACAGAAATATCAGCCACCTATAATATGCTATAGTGTTTAATTTGTCACCCATTTAATACTATGCGTGGGAGAACTAAGAAACGTAGTGGTTATAAAATATTGCGCGCGCGCTTTAATACCGGAGGAGTGTTTGCACGGCGCTCTCTGATTGGTCGAGCGCGCGGGTGTGTCGTGACGTGTGCACGCGACGATCAAAACTCAAACAACTTGTTTTTCTACGAGTATTATCATCGATTTGTTTTTGTAATGCTGATTGTATTTATCTGCTTTTGAAAATATTATCATGAGTAAGATGTTTAGAGATTGGCTCTTTGTAAGCGTGATTTTATGGTTTTTAGTGTTTTTGGCACCGAATTCACTAAGTTATTTAGTGTTCTAGTTAAGATTTTAATGTATTATATGAACCTTGAATATTCAATTCCAAAGTATGTAAGAACTATGTTCTCAATGGTAAAATTCGTAGCACTGTTCGTAGTGCGTCGCACTTGTAATACTACACTTTATGTAGGCCAAAAGCAATCTCCTTGCGCTACGCGGCAAGATAGAAGCCTTATTGCATCAGCTAATCATGTGTGACGCTAAATCGAGCACTTTTAAATCAAAGTCATCGTTATGAGCAGACTGCTATTAAACTAAGAAAGCCTGAAAGAGACCTGTCAGAATTGTAAAAAAACTTTCCTGCCAATTTTTACGTCAAAAATATCTTTCGTGTTTTTTTTACTTACTTCTTTTTCTGTCATGATTTTCAATTTGTTATAGACACATACAGCCAGGAGAAACAAAAAAACAATTATGACTGCCATTGATTTGAGGAAGTAAAGGTTTTTGACTCGGTAGAGCCAAGTTGTTTATATTGTAACTGAAGGCGTTTATTTCGTCAGCACGTTGTAAAGCTCAAGGTAAATTTCGTCATCGGAGGCGTGTACGCTATGCACATACTGATTACAGTTCAAAATAACTGCTTAGTTCTACATTTTGTTGTTTGTCTAGCATTGAGATTACCTTCTAAAGTCAGTGTTATGTTGTAGCGTCGTATAAATGAGTAAACATGTGTTTTGATTTTCTGGCAACTTGTGGTAAAACGAATTAGGTAATATTGATTCCTTTAAATTGATGAGCAAGCCTAAAATCATTTCATATACTTAACAATATCTCTTTATGCTTTTAGCATTGCGAACATTTTCTATCTCATGATGGGTAGGTAACAAATAACCCGACTGCCGAAAGGAGGAGGGCTATGTTTCTCAATTTTAATTCGCTTAATAGATCTTCTTTATTTCATGACGTAAATGAAATTGTTGTCAATGAACGAAAGACGCAACTACTTAAGACAAGTGGAGCACATTTATACTGATGCTCTTGTTGTAGAGCAGACGTTTACTGATCTGATCGTAGCAGGATGACCTTGGCCTTTAGAGCGCCCAAAATAAAAGAGGCGCGTGTATGCTGGCGCGAGATAAGATCAGTCAAACTGGTACAAACAAATTGTTGACCGGTAAATACCAGTATTTCAGAACGAAAAGAAGTGTCCACTTGCCCTCGTACCTAGATTTTGACAGAAAATGTTAGTATCAAATGTCAGTTTGTGATTACCTGTGCTGTGACTCTTTGAAGAACATCTAACATCTCCGATAGTCTGATCAATAATCCTTCTTCGGCTTTTTCGTTCATCTTCCAAAAGTCATAGACAAAAAAAAAGCACTTAAATAACCGATTATGTGTTCTTCCCGTTAACGTTTGATTGACGTCACTACTTGAATGTTTCAGTTTTTCTGCTCAATGTAACTGATTTGTTTACAAACTCTTTGATAGTTAGTTGTAACGATTGCAATATATTTTGTTTACGTCAACAATTCATAATAATATTATGGTAATTTGCGCTTGTTTGGCGCTTAATGTTTTGTTAGTAAAGTAAGTTACGTTTACTGACGTTTCAGAAGTCAATGAATCCATTTTAAGGACGTTTGAAGATATATTTTGTACATTATGTTATCAATAACCAGATTTTTTTATAACTACGTAAATTATTTACATACATAGGTATACAGTATGGGGACCACATTTATATGCAATAAATTATACGACATACTTGTTATCGCCTTTTCTGACGCTATGCAAAAAATTAACTATATCGGTCTAGTAATTAGGTCAAAAAGTAGAGTTTTAATTTTGAACAAATTTAAACACTCTGTAGAATTGTATCACTAGGTCAAAGATTCAACGAACTTGAATCCTCTAACATTGAAAAGCGACGTTGCCACGCAGTGCAAAACTACGAACTATCACTACACGCTGTTACGTACCTATTTTAGTTATTTGTCTAAATGTAAAATTGGTACAGTCAGCATCAAAAGTTGATGATCATATTTAGATTTTCAAAATCACTGTACACCGTATTACACCTAAATCGATCAACATGACAAGCGCCAGAAATAAATGATTATCATAAAAGGGCATAAGTAGGTGACTATCACTTTTCAAAAGTCACATAACAAAGTTATATTAGAAAAAGCATAACATTCTTCGTCTCTGTGTCTGAACAAATTTTTGACAAAAATAGCATACCATGGTTTATGTCTAAAGTCCCTGAACAAAATGAAATATGTTTTGGGTTTTATGTGTGTGTATTTCGGTACGTATAATATGTGTTTGGTATATAAATTAAATAGACACATGCAAATATAAATCACCACCCTTTTACTTATTATCAACAAAATTAAATTAAATGGTTCGATAAATCAATACCGTTAATATTTTTTTTGTTAAGAAAAAAAATATCTCTCCAGCACGTGTGACAGCTATCAATCCTATTTTAAACTTGACGTAATACCTACAGGAATACTTATTAAATGGCATTATAATGTTTATTTGTCACTAAAGCGCAATTGATAACTGACACCATATTCTTCTGTCGTCTTTTGTTTTTAAAACAAAAAATAAAAAGAGGCGTTGACAGCTGCCTGCCATGTTTTTTATGCATTTTCACTCGGTCCAAGTAGGTTGGTAGAAAAGATCTATCCATTTAACTTTTTTTTTACATGAGTTTGGATAGGACAAGATTGGTTCTAAAACTCTGAAGATAGTAACGCGCACGTTTTTAGTTTGCAGTTAAGCTACTTTTGATAGTATTAGTTTTTTTTAAACTTTGCCCCACACATTTTCTCCTGTATCGTGGGTGCGTTTACAAACATTTTAACACACATACACAAACACCAAACAGCCAGACCCGAAACAACTATCTGCAGGTCATACAAATATTTGTTCCGTGCGAGAATCGAACCCGCGACACGCAGCGCAGCAGTCGATTGCTTAGCCACTGTGCCAACCGTGCCGTCAAAGTTTACACGCTACGTATCCGAAACAAAGTAATGTTCAGTAACTTTTGTTCTTTATGATGTTATAGTACATTACTGCCGCGGTCTATAATGACTACTTTGCTGGTCGCGCTGATGATGGCCGACAGCGCAGCGTAGCGCAGCTCCAGGCCGACACAGCGTGGTCAGCGTGCAGCACTTGATGGACGAGCTGAGATAAAGGCCGAGACCGTAGGTCGAGGCCTTTACAGCGAGGACAGCAAGGGTTGCAATGATGGCCAAGCTGAAAGGCCTAGAGCGTAGCTAGGCTAGCTCGAGGCAATCATAGCGTGACCAGCGAAGCATTCATTGTGGGCCAAGGTTTGTATAGTGCTTTACTCAAAAATGCAAGTACCTAATCTAAATAAAACCAGCAAGTAATTTAAATAAAAATATATTAATTAACTAGAATTTTAATTAAAATGACAATTATGAAAAGTACAGTTACTAAAATTCAACACCGACTTTCCCGGTTTGATATTACTGATAGTTTGCGATAATTCTAATGCGGTGTTTGACTGCTGGATTATTTCTTCATTTATTACTTCATTTATTTCATAATTTTTTTCTTTAGGTTCTTGATCAGATGTTGAAGTTTCCTGGAACTCGTAAGACGTTGTTCGTTTTAAGTTTAAACTTTGACCGATTTTTTGTGTAATTCTGTTTTTATTCTCCACCGATTCTTCTATATAGCTCTCAGCAACTCGATCGGATTTCCATCCTCCATGCCTCTTTAGTGTAATAAGATTGGCCCCAGTATCGGCAAGAATAGTGGACGATGAACGCCGGAAACAATGACCTGTAAATTGTTCCGGATGGGGCAGTTCTAAGTACGTAGCAATTATTTTGGGCATTTGAGCAATTTTGTGCCTCCCTATCACTTGATTGGTGCATTTACAGTTTTTATAATTTAAAAAAAATCGGTCCGTTTTTACGTCAACTGGACGTAGTGCGTAATATTTTTGGCTGAACCGCGCTTTTGTTACTTCTTTGTTTTTTTTTTATCAATGGTAGTTGGAATTATACAGCCTAATATGGAATAAAATCTTTTAAATCTTTTATTTTTACCTTTAGACGTACAAACAGCTGTGTTTTAAATAAAATCTTTTTGGAATTGATTTTTTAAAACGTTGAAACGTCAAAATAGCGGCCGGCAAAACATTGCCGGCCTGTTAGAGCGGCCAGCAAAACTTTGCCGGCCGCTTCTTGAAACAGAACGGCAAGGTCGACTTTGCTCAAACAAGGTTGTCAAAATAATGACAACATTACATGCATTTTTGAGTAAAGTTATTTTTGGACGTTGCAGCGTTGCCGTGATTACACTAGAAAACCAAAACAAGTATTTTATATTGTGCAGTGACTTTTGTAAAACTGAATGTTAAGATGTTTTCGGATATTATAACGATCAGCAATTTTTGACAAAATGGTGTTCAGTGACCTTTGACGAGTAGTGTTCAGTTAATTTTGAACATTAATGATGTTCATTCAATACTGACGCAAAATCTTGTTGAGCGAGTTATGGGTGATATAATGCACAGTGATTTTGAAAATCTGAATGTGGTCATCGACTTTTGATGCTGACTGTACCTCTAATCTAAACGACAGGCTGGAATTTAACCTTTAAGTTCTGACGTGGTTTAGTCATATCATAAGGTCAACCGGGGCAATTGCGTTATAAAAATAGACTACACAGTTTTAAAAAATCATATCACGATAACTGTATTTTTTAACAAAAAATCTTAAATATGAATGTGTATATTAATTATCTGTGTGCAGCATCAGTTAATTCTTTCTTTCTATTAGTAACAGTAGGTACGAGTAACTTAACTTTTTCTTAAAAAGAGGAATTTTAGACGCTTTTTCCCCTATTGGGGTAAAAGCGTCTTCATAAATTAAGTTTTAATCCTGTGACGCTTGAAGGTTGAAATAAATAAGTTTTGCTTCAGTTTAAGTTTTGTATACAAATCTTTCAAAAAATTACAAAAATATTAAATGTACATTACATCCGAAGCGATTTTATAAAAACTGGGAAAATGCGTCTAAAAAAACATTTTTTTTGTAGACGCATTTACCCCCCTGTCAATTCCAGACGTTCTAAACATTTTAATTGTTAAAGCAAAATTAATCGAAACTCATAAAAGCAATATGTACAATTTATAATTTTAATCAATTTCAAGTTATAATTGACAAATATTACAAAGTTTAAATAAAAAAAATGTTTTTATTACCAATGTATGTCTCTATGACCTGTCGAATAAGGTTTTTTTTTAAAAAAAAAACAAATACTGAAGATTAAAGCTTGCGAAGCGTGTGCAGTACTGCATCAAATGCTTTAATTTAAACAGCCTTTATTCAACATTACACCGAAATGTGAAGTGAAACCACGGCCACGTAAGTTTCTGATCGATATAATATTGAAAGTTCATTTCTGTATTTATCGATATCAATGGCTCTCAGAAAAACCATTATGTTCGTATGCCAATTTACCTGCAACACAACAAATTCATAACTTCACTATAACAAAAAAAAACATAAAAAGTTTAAAAAATATATTAAGAAAAACAATTTTTTACTTAATCGTTAAAGCTTTAAGAAATAATGTTCATCGCTTAATACAAAAACGTAAACCCCAAAATGTTTAAAATCTCTGATATTGGGGCAAATGCGTCATACAGACGCAATGACCCCACAACAACAGATGCATTTACCCCAATAATCCAGACCTAACTTAAAAAAATTGCAATCATCATTTCTCCGTAAATAAAACGATTTCAGTAAAAATAACTATTGGTATAGATAGGCTATAATATAATATTTATGTACATTTCATAATAAAAACAGGAAACCAAGAAAAACTCTGGATTATTAGCGATTTTGATCACTCACCTAACGCTGCACCGCTTGACAAAAATCATGTGAATTTCATTTTGGCCGATATTTTTAATTTGCCAGGTACAACGCCATCTATTGAAAATGTACGATTTGATTTCGTTCAGAATAAACAAAACCAGATGGCGGGAGAAGTTGGTTTTCAAGCAGGTATTAAATTATTTCAATTAAACGCAATTACCCCAAAGACGCAAAAGCCCCGGTTGACCTTAAATGGTGACGTGACGTATGTCAGACAGCTTAATAAGTAATCGAATTGGAATATTTTTTTTTATTGATTTGCATCATATTTACTTGTATTATGATCTGTTCATTATTATTCTATTAAGGAAGTACAAAAACAACAACATTTTCAAATGAAATCAGTATTTATTTGGCTCTAATTATATAACCTATATTTCGCTTAACTAAAAAAGTATATGTCATAATCTTAGCTACAATAGAATTATTTGGACGGTTTTTGGCAAATTTCTTATATTTAAAATATCAGTCTAAATTAAAGTATTGCTTAGGTAACGATTGCTTCTCAAATCACGTAAATATTTTGGGACAAATTACTTGTTGTCTACACAGTCCACACATATCGTTTTTGAACATCCAAGACAAATAGGCTTGCGGCATTCGATGCAATTGTACTTTTGAGTCTTGATGGGCAGATTTTGCATGTTTTTCTCGTTGCTTCTGTACTTTCAGGGGGTATTGTTTCAGGTTCCGGAGGCTTATTTGGACCTAGTACGCGTGCGATTATCAACCGCAATTCTCTCGGCAATCTATTATTGTATACGCGGCGTTTCAGGTGCGGCAAAACTAAACTGTAAGCAAGGTTCTGGAGAAATTGTGCTCTAGGAATATCAGAAACAGCAGTGCAGGTTTTGTACAAAGCATAGGCGTTGACTCCACTCAAATCCAAGATTCTGAAAAAAATTGCGAGAGGCCAACGTCTGGTTCTACGATTTGATGAATAATTGGAACACTTTTTATCGATTTCATCAACACCCCCTTTTGTTCGTCTCCTGGCTGTTCAGATTCCGTATCATGATCAGATTGTAAGAAAAAATCTGGGTCTGCCTGATCATCGTCAACATCGCTAAAGTCACCCTCAATTTCCGTTTCTAACCAACATTGTAAAGTATTTTCGTAGTCCTCACTAGATGGAGCAAACACTCTCTTCCTTATACGGCTATTTTTCGAAGTACTTGGTTGATCCATCTAAAACAATACGATAAATAATGAGGTGACGTCCTGTAGACACTTAGAAAGACACACACTAATAATGATCTGACGTCTAACAGACTCGCAACATTGATACTGACCTTACGTCTGAGAGACACTGCGCAGCTCCACAGCCGAAAGTGTTGTCACGCCGACAGCGAGCGCTCGACTGAATGATCGACGTGTTCAATACCGAAGCTACAGGGAAGCGCGCGAGTGTATCTTTAAAGGCTTTGAAATACGGGTTATATTTGTGAACTCACCGTCTATGAGACACCCACGTCAGTAGTTAAAGGTTAATGTAACAAATTTTAATTCATTGTTCGAGTGCGCAAACTAAGCGTGTAAAACGCCGCGGCCGCGGACCGCGCTGTCCGACTCCCACATTTATTTCGCTGCTATATGGATTTTAATTTTTTAATACTGTGACGGTGCGGCTCACTACCTCTTTCTCACAGACAGAAGACCAGTACAGACTGATTATTAAATTTAATGTTAATATTGTTTTTCTCTGTATAGTAGTACTTCGAATTTCCTTTTGAACAACGTCCCTGATCTGCCACGGTCGAAACTTTGTTTTGCAAATTACACAAACACAATTTATCAATGGGACGCGCCTGCATTTCCTGCAGGTGTACGTCGGTAGCGGTGTCTTTTGGCGGCTTCCTCACTAGGCACGCGGCTTTTTTCAAAGGAAATGAATTGCTTTTACCTATTAAAAAATCGTACCTACGAGCTTATTATTAGTTACTGAATTAAATTTCTATTGTTACCGATCGGCTCCCGGGCGATCGACAGAACCGTTTGATACTCAGGAACTCACAAAACGTTAGTTTCGTTTTTTATTGTTAATAATTTGTTAATTATTAAAAATATTAAAACATTCGAATTACACAGAGATCTTGTATTCTAATGCCTTGTTTAGGTAGTAGGTAAATAAGTGTAAAAAGTTATCGATAAGCGATTACGATAATTACGCCGTTCGCCCTACATTACTTATAACTTTTATTTTTTTCGCTATTTTGGATTTCGGAAGTTCCGTTCCGCTTTGTTTGTCAGTCACCGCTGGTCTTCTGGGATAGTGTGTGCCTTTCGCATAGATTTCGTAGACCTACTTGAGCGCATTGCTTCAAAACGCGATTTTAGACAATTACCTAAGTACTTAGTTTAATATTGTTTACAGTGAAATGGACACTTATTAGTTTATTAGTACTTGACTTTGTGTGTGTGTAAATTGTGTTTTTAAGTTTTATGTTGTGTTATTTTTTACGGTGAAATTGACACTTGACTTTTGTGTACGCGTGTTTTTGGTAACAAAATGCCAAGGCAACAGCATTTTTACAGTGCTGCAGAGTACACAGACATGGTGTTATTGTATGGCGAATGCAGGCAAAATGCAGCCTTAAATACGTAAGTACCTATCGTGAGAGATACGGAGCAACTCGCGTCTGCCCTACTAGTGTCAGGACAATCCTGGGAGCTGTCCAAAGGATCAGGGAAAATGGTCAGTGGGTAGTCTTAGGGGCGAATCAGCACATAGTACCCAACACTCATGAAGGAGTTGCTCCGCGTCATGTTCCATCCTCTTTAAGTTTCTATTCTTTTTGGAACTAATGAGCAATATTTAATTTATTTAGTTCAGTTCAGTTATCGCGAAATAAACATGTGGCGGTAAAAAATAACTTAGTGAATTTAATTTTCGTCGCACATTGTCAAAGTCAAACGAATCAAAGTGGCGCGCCGACATGCGTTGTTGCCGCACTTCGCTTCTGGGGTCAAGGTACGTTGTCTAAACAGAGTGTTTACTTTTACTGAATTTATTTTGATATTTATTTTGTTTGAAAATTTCACTTTTTTAATTTTCGGTTTTTAATTTAAAATGTAATTTTGATCAACTTCTGTGGACTAGTATTACTTGAGGTTTCATTTATTGCCTAGAAGTGAGCTCCATACTGTATAGGTACACACGACGACAGATCAACCTATACAAAACCAGTTTATGCTGATCTTTCAACTACGAATCGTACGCCGTAGATTTCCCGTACGACGAGATATCCGCTTAAACTGGTTTTGTATAGGTTGATCTGTCGTCGTGTGTACCTATGGTTAAAGCTTTTTCCAGGAGACTAACAACACCAGTTTTTCTGTATTCTTTAACCTTGTCCACGTTCATAAATCGTTTTTGTTTTTTAATTTATTGAAGTGTAAGATTTTTTTTTGTGTTCCCTATTTAAATAAAATTGTTGACAGTCTGCGAAACTGAGCTGTTTCGTGAATATATTTATAAATAAATGCAATGCAATGAAATTTCTACCAAAATCAGGTTTCAACGATGCAAGCGATGGATCCTGTAAATGATTTCCGGAAAATATGAACTGAATATCATCAAAGTGAATTTCCCAACTCACAATGCAATACAGCGTCCACATTTCCACATTTTCCACGAATCTTTTGATTCAATAACCGTAGTGCTTTCAGTTTTCAGCTCTATTTTCCACTTTCCAGGAATTGTACCTGTAGCATTTGCTAACTGAAATATACTGTAACTCGCTACGTCGAATGTGGACAGCAAATAAAATAAACCCTCTCCTGCTGATACGTAAAAATAAAACTTAGCACAACATAGCAAGCCGTAGGCAGAGGTGTACCTAAGGTGTAGGTACCTAATAATACATCTTTATTTCGCTTATTATTTTTAAGTCCCATGTAAAAGGGGGCGTGCCTATTGCCATCAACTGTGCACTAATCCAGACTGTTGCTTCTATTGAGAATTTAAACTTAATATTAATTATATAAATATATGAGTCAATCACCTATGTATCTAAGTTAATTTAATAAATAGTCTGAAACGTAGCACTTATTTATGGCTAGAAGCTTCATCCAGGATTACAATTACAAAAGGTCTGTCAGTTCTGTCACCTACAATTACACTCCTCTTGAATTTCATTTAAAATTGATGCATAAACAATTTTTACAGTGTCCTGTCTTTTTTTTCAACAATTCTATGTCTACTTCTTACGGAGTGAAGACTTGTTAATAATATTACTCAAATGCTGCCATAAAACTCCGAAAAACTCTGCTTTGGTTTCATGAAAAGTCTACACTTATCATCCTAGAGTCACAGACCCAAAGACTAGAAAAACCCCACCCACAAATCCAATATAAGTTATGACCAGCAATTAATAAAGCCAGTTTGTTAATAAAATCCATACTTAGATATATTCTGATGCAAGTCGCCTCGGCCTTAGTAAGTACCAACATACATTCTATTACACTACGTGACTCCGAATAGGTCATAAGTTCGTAGAGATAAGCTGGAAATATACTACAGTCTTTGAGTTTATAGTTTACATCAGTTTTTTCGTGATGAAAAAACCTAGTCATATGACAAGCCGTGTGAATTTGAGATAAAAAAGATGCGTGCAAAGTGGAGCGCATTATTTGTGAGCGACGTGTTTTGGGGTATTATTCTAATACCTACATAAATCAGGTTATAACCATAGATAAACTAGACACGTTTTCTTTTTAGTCTTGGGTTAAAGGACACGCCCTCAGACTACAGTGCTTTCAGTTATTCTTCCTCTTAAATAAAGCACGACAACGAGAATAAAGGTAATTGTGCTGCAAAATTGAAAATAAAATGAAAGAACTAGCAGGGATGGGATTAGCGACAAAAACTGAAACCCTAACATGAATGCGCGGTGTAAAAGTTACGTAAATAATAAGTACCTACGTATTTTAAAATTACTTTGTCCACGTGCATATTTTTTATAATTTAAGAATGTATTCATGATCTTTGGATGACACCGATTGTGCTTTTTGCTAACAATTGAAGTAAAATGTTAAAGGATAATAATTGTGTTTATGATTCAAAATTCGACATAAGTACCTATATACGCTAAGTTTACACCGAGCGCTTGTGATACTCGTGGCTAGGACTTTAACGAAAACACGTGAATTTTTTTGCGCGCGTAACAAGTTTTCCGGGAATCAGATAGGTACTTTTCAAAAGAGATTTTTGTGAGCTTTATTGCGAGCTCAAATATGTACCCACTTAGAGGGGATGGTGGGAGTTTAAATCAATACCAAGTAAGGGCAGTAATGAATACGACAGTGAGTTTTATGTTAACTTGTTGGCTTAGTGTAAACAAGCACTATCGTTGAGCGTAAGATGCTGGATTCGATTTCCGGGTCGAGCACTGTTATTGGGTTCTTTCATTTTATTCTAATGGGAATTTCTCAGTAGTAGCTACTATGTTTGTAAAAATAGTTGGTCCTTAGTTTGCGAAAACATTATAATGTCACAAGGAAGTTCACACGCAAGCTATTGTTCTATTTATCTTATTTTTACCTGTCTCTACAGAAATTTAACGTTGTAGAACGGTCATTTATCCTGCCAGGATAGTGAGTTTAATAAAATATGGGGGTGTTTAACGATCAGTGCATACCACTTACAATGTAACCACTAAAACTTAAACTAATTTGAGCTATTTAAAGAATGGATGTGGAGTGGATGTCGCAATTTCTGCCTATGACCTGAAAAAGGCATGAGTTTAAGGCTAAGTATTTTTCGATGTTGATAAATAATATACAAACATATGTTTTTTGAGATAGCAACATCGAAGAATTCATCAATCATATTATTATCAATTGATTTACTAAATTTCTTTTGTCCACGACAGTGGGTGTGTCCGCGCAAAGTCCACACCTAGACGTAAACAGAAGGATAACATAAATCTTTAAATTCTTTAAGTCCATTATCTATTTTGAGCTTTTGGTTGTTAAGCTAGGTAATTAAATTATAAAAACAGCACATTATCCGAAAATGTCATTTGGAATAGGCCAGAATCTCAAATTATGTCACCTGACTCGACTTTTTGCTGTGCTGATCAAGTTTTTAATTATTCACACACAATGATCAGCAGTTTTATTTCAAATGTCGTGAATACACATAAGTTTAGGCGGCCTATTGTCCAACTACATGCAGCTGAACACCAGTATTTTACACGGTGCGAGTATCCTTAGTACCTTTATATAGCATTTTCTACTCCTTGATAAAACTGATAAATAAAGTTATCGAAAATGTTCAGGTATTTTCCATCTTTGGGTGTATGCAACTCTTTCAAGACATAATCTATAGGTACTTCAAGAAGCATCAAACTAAATAACACAGCGTGTTAGTTTTCGCTTTGAAACGACCTTTTTTGGCGTAAATATTTACCAACAAAGAAACACAGGAGTTATGCACGAGGACGCTAGCTGTCTACTAGTTAGTCTCCATTATTGTACTTACTCAGTTATTTCGTGTATCAGTCTAAGATGAAGAAAACATGCGGGGACTCCTAATAAATTGGGATAAGGGTAGAGGAATAATGCTCTGAATCAAGGATGACATGCCTAGAAAGGAGGTGCCTGATGACATGACGGATGAGTAACGTTCTTCCATACTTCTCTAAAGTATGGAAGAAGAACATACTGCGCCGACCCCAAATGAATTGGAATAAGGTTATGGGAAAGATGATCTTAATCTGGACGTCTTACGACTTGGATTATCTATGTAGACGATAACCAACGACTGGGCTAAAAGAAGTATCACAAACTTTGCTACCTATTACGAAAATGAAATAAAACAAATGACATTACGTTATTGAGTTAATCATCATCAATCACCATCTTATCACTAGTTAATATAAGTAGGTATGTGAAGAGCTTGTTTTCTGAAAAAGAACTGAGACAAAGAAAAAAAAAACGACGAAATGGGAGTCTAACTCGCCTATCCATCCAAACTAATATTATAAATGCGAAAGTAACTCTGTCTGTCTGTCTCTGTCTTTTCTTCACGCCTAAACTACTGAACCGATTTGTGTGAAATTTGGTACAGACATAGTTTGGAACTTGAGAAAGGACATAGGATACTTTTTATTACAAAAAATAATCCAAACTAATATTATAAATGCGAAAGTAACTCTGTCTGTCTGTCTTTTCTTAAAACTATGGAACTATGTGGGTAAAACCAAAAATCTGCCGGAAGTCACTATTCCACGCGAACGAAGTCGCGAGCAAAAGCTAGTAATTCTATAAAACACGGCAAAAATATCAAGTTTGTACTATAGTATGGGAGCCCCCTCAAATATTTATTATATTTTGTTTTTTTAGTATTTGTTTTTACAGCGGCAAGAGAAATACATCATCTGTGAAACTTTTAACTGTCTAACTATCAAGGTTCGTGAGATACAGCCTCGTGACAGATGGACAGACCGACGGGCAGCGGAGTCTTAGGGTACGGAACCCTAAAAATACCAAAAGTGAAAAATAAAACTTTGGCTTCAATAGATAGTCGGTGAGTTTCGTTTGTTTAATTCTTTTCTTTGCGAGATCTTTAGTTATTATTTTGTAGACGTATTTATTTTTATAGCTGCAGTATCGTATAAAAACAAATACGACACTATAAAAAAAATTGATACCCAAAAGTCCGAAGAGTTCATCCCCATCATCAGATTTTAGAGAAATTTCATAAGCTTTCCATGACCCAAGGGCTGATTTTTACCATGGCCACACACAAGGTGTTACCATACAACGTCGCGTTACGTTTAATTTTTTTTAAACCTTTTTTATAGTTTCTTGTATAGTTATTTTCGTGTATATGTAGGTATACTTATTACTTACTTAGTATATGCCAAAGTTGTGTTACACTGAATACTAAGTTGTTATTAACTATGGGGTGACCATAGTAGATGCCATTAGAAACGGCCGAAAGCGTCGTTTAGTTCCCTATTATTATTTTCTTAGCTTGCCACTCCTTCTTGTAACTGTCGAAACGATGAAAACAATGTTATCGCAACCCTAGTTATTTGAAGTAAACAGATAATAATGATTTGTCACCTATTTTGTAGGTACCTACCTTTATACTGACTCATTTGTAGTTCTAAGTCCAAGTGTCTAGTTTACAATAAATCTAGAACGAACTAGATCGAACTGTTGATACGAGTAAGAATCATAGTCCTAAGTCTAGTGTAATATCATACATTACACTTTAAACTCGTATTTGTTACGCAATTAACACTAATTTACATGTGAATATCAAATTTCGTAGTTTTATTACTTACAAAGTTTGTTATGTGCAAACAGGAATCCATCTTGGATTCCTAAATTAAAATGGCAAAAAAACAGCTTTAGAATGACTGGACAAAGACTGGAAAAGTACACAACATAACATCATGCATATTTGAATAGGCAGAAGTGTAGTTATAGCCTTTTTTTGCGGATGGGAAATTATCAAATAATTTCCCCCACTCTGGGCGGTTCGGGGGGGAATGACAGACTTGTACTGACTAAAAGTCACCCATGTTCCTTCCATTACCCTTTATGTTCCGGGGCCGCGGTATCTCTTTCGAACATACCGCAACCCTGGCACTCCTGGCAGGGTAGTTATAGTACAGGTATTTTTTTTTTTTTTTGTTAATAAATAACCAACTTCCAAAAAGAGTACCTAGTAGTATTTTTTCTCCTCACACAATACATTTTTTTGGGATAAATATCTTTATAGTTACATATTTTCTTCTTTCATTCTCCCCTTGTCTGACATCACGCCATCATTTAGGTCTTTCTATTTATATTTCATTCCTCACAACACACATTTCTGGGATAAATATAATAACAATAGTCAACAATAGTATTACAATAATAGTAACAATAGTCAGAAGAACACGAATCTTCCAGATATCACAGTCTCGATATTTTTCGTAACTAGGAAGCGGATCTTTATACTAAACTTAGTAATGATTATTATTAATAGTTAATAATTGGCGTAACATGACTCCCGGAACCTCCCACCTTCCTTATTCCCTCTTATCAAACTTGTGGAGGCCATGTTTGATAAAATATACGTTTTTATACGCATCGTAGTAGCGTACAAGTGGTACGCAGTCATGATGAGTTAATCAATACCAAAATAAACTAGGTTTAGTTTATTTACATGAACTAATAATAAAACAAAATATCAGAAAAGTGGATGGATTGTGTAAGGTAAGGTGATTTTTGCTTCATCTGGTGACGACAGTCCGTGTCGACGACGCGTTCGTGTTCCACGCGCGCCTTAAAAAGATGTCAGCGTAGTGGAGGATCATGCCAGATCCTGCCGAGGTTGCGGGTTGTTCGAAAGAGATACCGCGGCCCCGGAAAATAAAAGGCCAAAGAAGGAACATGGGTTGGTTTTAGTTATTAAAAGTCTAACACTCCCACTCTGCTCAGAGCGGGGGAAGTAATTTGGTGATTTTTCATCCGTAAAAAAAAGATTTTTGCTCCATGAAATGTTACACAAGTTCGCTCGTTTCTTATCTAAATCAAGTAAAGCTAGCGAAGTGACACACGGTTTATGTCTTGTTGCAAATGCATACTTAAGTCTATACAAGACTTACGTTAAGGTCTCTGCACACAGCCGGCGTGGCGTGGCGGGGCGCGGCGTGGCGGGGCGGCGACGCACGGTGGGCTGAAAATCGGCTTTCATAGACTTAGGGATTTCAATTTGTAAGTGCTTGTTTTTATGCCGGATATCGCTTCTATTAGTCATTACTATGTACAAAAATGACACCCGAGTTAATTCTACCCAAAAACGAAGGAAATATAATTTTTTTACGAAAAATTTGTATGAAGCTAGTATGAAAAATCGAATTATCTCCTAAACGGCATGTTTAACCGTAATATCCTTGGAGATGGTCATAGTGCTAATTATTTATGATTTTTTGGTTGGCGATTGGACGAAAAATTTAATGCCATTTTTTTTTTAAAAAATCGTCAAAATATTTTTATTTATTTTTACATGTAAAACGATCCCTTTTAGTGTCTAAGTTAAAAAGTTCGATATGTTATTAACCCAAATATTAAGAACACACGAAACAAGAAAAATAAAATAAAAAAATTGCTGTTTTTGACACATTTATATTAATTTAAATAAAAAAAGATTTATATTGAAGTAACATATGAAGTTATATTTTATACAAAATAAGTTAATTTAAGGAATTAATACTAAGCATTCGTAAAATAAAGTAAAATAAATAAAAAAAATAAAACATATCATTAAATATTACAAAAAAACCCAAACACACTCAAATACAAATTTACAAATATGTACATATATATCTTTTTTACAAATTTTCCTTATCACTCTCGTTGTCAGACTCCAATTCTGAGTCAGCATCCAGATTGGATATATCCAAAAATTCGAACTCAGTTTCCTGAAATTGAATTAAGTCGAGAGTTTCAGCAAAAAAGCTCTGCTTTTTCTTGGCATCTAACTTAGGCCTTTGTGCACTTAGCAAAGGGTCCGAAGAAACAACAAGCATATTTAAAATGTCTTGATTGGAATCCTGCCTGCTTCTTTTCCGCGAATGATGTTCTCGAAACCTCCTAAAATCTTTGTTTCGAGACTCTGAGGCTTCTTCCGAGAGAGTCCCAATCGGCACAATATTATTTTTCTCGATTATGTCAGCCCCATGGATTAGTAACTTATGAACGGTTGACGACATGTAGTACCAGTCGTATAGTAATACGTACTTTTCTGCTGTTTTGCGAGCATAATCTCTAAATTTTATTATATCGATCTGCTCTCCAGATGTAATTGCTTGTAAAATTACAGCAAATCTTTTGATGAGGTCTTCATCCAAACCGGTTATAGCTGCGGTTTTATTAGGAAACTCAAAGAATTTTCTTGCAGTATTCCCGTCATTGGTGGTTCCCGAGCCTTGTTTTACTATATCAATCAACAGATTGGGCTCATCTTTGAATTTATTTTGAATTATTTTCTTTCTTGTCTGTAGCATTTCTTTGTGCTCATCACTTCTCGCTGCCCACCGTTTGAAGTCCAGTCTGTATGCAATGTGTAACAGACATTCCATACAATTTATACGGGCGTGTAGGGATGACAAGCCAAACTCATACAGGTCCGAACACACAATTTTTGATGTTACAGCATCTAAGCAGTTCATTTCTGTAGGCTTTGCTAAGCACAGGTAGCACGATGCATTTGATCTAGCTTCAGAAAGGTAAGTACAGACTTTAGCGTCGATCATCGTCATCATTAGTTGATGAGTCACCCTATTATTATTATTGCACTCTGTGGGGATAAGGGCCTCAATTTCTTCATCCATTTGTTTTTTCAGCCCAAGGACAACTGCTTCACTCTCCTTTACAAAAGTAAACTGAACTGGACGACAATACAAAACTGAGCATGGTTTTGGGTTCGTCCATAAAATGTTGTCTCCATCTGTCAGTTTTAGTGGCACCAAGGAGGTCATGAAAATGCTTGAATCATCTTCCTCACCCTCAATTTTCTGCTTGTATCGGCTTTGGTTAGAAGCACCGTCAAATCCCCACTTGGATATCAGCTTCAACTGCTTGTTATGCTCTTCGTTAGAAAGGCTTTGAAGGATTCTTGTAACCGTGATATCAAGTAAAGCTTGAAGTGTAATCCTAGCCGATGAATCAGTAACTGTCACTGATTGCTTCGGAGGGTAGCAATCAAGCTTAGTTTGTTGCACTTTATAGTTAGATGGATAAATATCTTTAGCACCTTCTCGAATGGCAGCCTCACGCAACGTAATATATTGCCACTTTGAGAGTTTTAGCGAAAGAAGCAATCCAAGCGCCTTTTCTGGCGTAAATATGATTGTTTTCGCTGGTTTCTTAAGCGTTTCATTTAATTTAGCGGCTGCTTCAGGATTTTTCATCATGTATTCGATGACAGAGGCGATATCTCCATGCCCTTCTTCTTTTAAACGTGCTGCAGCTGCATATGCCAATTCACTGGAACCTTCGCTTGTGTGTTCATCAGATCTTCTCTTTTTTTGTTTACTTCCCAGGTCTTCGAATGGTTTACGGGATCTTTTCGTCATTGTTCCAATGGACGTTGATGTCGACGGTTCTGGAGAGACTGAGGGCGCTCTTGGTATCTCATCAACACTTGATTCTTGATTAACTAAAGTTTGCACAAAACTCGGCCAATCAATATTTGCTCCCAACCAATTCTCGTACTTTCTCCTGAAATTATCAAGGAATCGGTTGGATTTCTCCCACCTTTGTAAAGCGGCTCGCGTAAATCTCCGACAAAATTCTTTGAGAACAACATAATCTTCGTCAGACAGGCAATCGCCTATGCGGGATACAACTGCACTAAACAATACTTCATGATCAAATGAAGTACTCTCACTTCGTAGAAGAACAAACAAGTCTAAATATTGGTCATTAAACTTTCCATTTTAAGATTTTATAGTCGCAGATTTAGTGTTAGCAGTTACACAGTTGTGAACAAATTAAATTATAAAACAAAACTTTAGCCCTTTTATTGCAAAACGACAATAATTAGGTAACTAACTACCCTCATTAGTTATCTCCTCATTAGCTAATGAAAATCTATAATTGTCACTAACTATTCTTAGAACTCATAGCACTGCTAATTAACAAATTAGCTTACTTATCAGGAAATGTTAAATATAATCCATTGTCGTGAGATATTGAAAATCATTAAATCACCTATTAAGACTCATTAGAAGACCTAATCAGTGTAGTTACTTAATCACTTCTTTTTGGACTCATTAGAAGACAATTGGTAATTTGGTTGTATGAAAAGTTTTAAAACTCATTTTGTGTTGATAAATATCTAGCTCAAACATAGTTGGCTACGTGTGGGTGTACTATAAACCTCTGCCAACTCCTTCGGAAATATAGGAGTGATGCTATTTTATGTTATGTGTAGTTAAAAGTCCATGTTCTTCAACATAAACACCAAAAGGAATCGTTTCATACGTAAAAACAAATAAAAATATTTTGACGATTTTTAAAAAAAAAACGGCATTAAATTTTTCGTCCAATCGCCAACCAAAAAATCATAAATAATTAGCACTATGACCATCTCCAAGGATATTACGGTTAAACATGCCGTTTAGGAGATAATTCGATTTTTCATACTAGCTTCATACAAATTTTTCGTAAAAAAATTATATTTCCTTCGTTTTTGGGTAGAATTAACTCGGGTGTCATTTTTGTACATAGTAATGACTAATAGAAGCGATATCCGGCATAAAAACAAGCACTTACAAATTGAAATCCCTAAGTCTATGAAAGCCGATTTTCAGCCCACCGTGGACGCTGCGCTGGCGCGGCGGCATCGTTCACACTGCGGGCGCGATCACGTCCCGTCCCGCCGCGCCCATTCACGCCGACCGTATACCGTTTTTATACGGCCTATGGCCCAAATCGTACAAACATACGTGAGCACGATCACATTCAACTAATTTTTCGACATCCATTTTTGTAAAACGATACCAAATCACATTCACGCTCCGTACCGTCCGACGCGACGTGCTCACGCCCCGCCGGCAGTGTGACTACTACATACGTAAACCAAACAACACAAAGCGTCGGCGTCCTGATGGCGCTGCGCTCGCGTCCCGCCGCGCCCGTCCCCGCCGCTTCTGACTTGTATTCCCGCTCGGCGCGGCGGCAGCGTGGCGCGACGGTTACCGTCGCGTCGAGCGGGACGGCTCTGTGTGGCGTCGTCCGTAATATCTAGTACATTACAACTGCTCAGTGTCGCGTCGCCGTCCCGTCCCGCCGCGCCGCGCCCGCTGTGTGCAGAGACCTTTGTCGAGAGGCGGGACGTGGTGGGCGTTGCAAAAATGTTGTCATGATAACTAATAACGTTTTGTCAAAAATAGACTTGAGTCGTCTTTTTGAAAACCAGAATATGGGTGTAAGAGAGAAAAAAGTAGGTAATTGACAAAACTAAAATCCTGTAATAATGGCGTCTGCTTGTCGCCACAGTAAATTTTGATAGAGCAGCTGTCTATACGGTTGACATTCGGAACAAATCGTAATTCGCATCAAAATCGACCCATACGTTTCTTTAGAGTTCTTTGGTGCACGTGAGATTGGCAAAATTGTGGTATCTCCCGTCCACAAAAGCTATTAATGAAGAGTTGAAGTTGGATTCTTTGGTGCATAATGTATAGATCGACAAACACATTACCCTCCTTTGCGTCGCGTATTCGGGTAAAAAAGTAAGTCTAGAGTACATAGGTACTAATGCTGTTACCCTTTTACCTCCTAGTTTTCATTTGAGGAAAGTTTCTAGAAAATCCTTCCATATGATGTGAGATTTCCAAGTATTTAATAACAACTACCCAATGTTTTGAGAACTAAAATGTAATAATATACTCTCTTTATAAATTGACTACCTACATATTTTGTAAATTATGCATATTTTAGAAAAATCTAGATGTAGTCCGAGGCTTTGTCCTCATCAAAGTGGGGTAATTAGAAAATACTGGGAACAAAAACTATCCCAGCTTATAATTGTGAAAATCGTTGTTATGTCTGTTTTGACAATCAATCAATCTTTATCTATACGTCAACATGATTCTCATGATGAATCTGAATTTTGTTTGGCCGAGGTAAACAAACCTGTGACATTAATAATAGAGCTTTGGGTGACATCAGAAGCATAATTAGCTAATAGGGGTCCTCTATCCTGGCGGAGTTGTGGGTTGTTCGAAAGAGATTCCGCGGCCCCGGAACATGAAAGGCAAAAGAAGGAACATAGGTGGGTTTGAATTAGTACAAGTCTGACACTGGCCCCGCTACACCCAGAGCGGTGGAAGTTATTTGATGATTTCCCATCTGCAAAAAAGGGTGCTCTATCTGTTAACTTGACTTGATATGGACAGCCGATACAGAGTAATAAGGACAATGTCGAGAGGAATGTTCTGACCATGAATGTGGATGGATTTAAGATTAGAGGATGATATGACAAAAAAGGAGTTGTCTGATGAGATAACGAGCAATAGAGAAGTATGGTTGAAGAAGACATGCTATAGTAGAAGAGTGATAGTAATCCAACCTGCTGGATTTCACAACACTCAACTGATGTACATATCATCTTATACGTGTACCTACATTGTTGCAAATAAATATATCTGAATCTGATTTTGACCCACCATCTGCCTAGCCTTAGTAAACCATGTCGGGTCGTCCAGATGTAGTTGAAGACCAGTATTTACATGAAGCGCCTTTGAGACTTTTCAGAATATCCGTTAAAACTGTAAAAAAAAATCCGTCAGGACCGACTGATTAACGTACTCTCCAATTCACCCTGGTCCTGTCAACAGCCATTCTAGGGCCGACCGCGGAAAGAGCATAAAACCTCGTTCGACCGGACTCTGCAAGAGTTTATAGCCGCGCCGCCCCCCCCCCCCCCCATAATTTGACTTCGATTTTATCGTTGAATAGAGTTTTAATTGATTTTTCTCTCAGTTATTTCCCAGTAGCAGAAATTTGTTTATTTTTTTTAAGTTTATTGCAATTAGTTCTTATTAGGACTTCATCACGAACTTCATCTATTAGAACGAAATTACATCTTTTGATGCTCCTATCCGTTTCCGTCGCTCAAGCCATCATTTGCTAGAGCGAGGAACAGCGCGAATTTCTTACATGGGTTTAAAATATAACTGGCGCGTTATGGGTGCACAATATATAGACCTAGGTACCTCTGCATGATCTTATGACATGAGACCGAAAGTCGGTTAATCAATGTTAACCAATGATAGATTTTACGATCTTATGTATATAATGATATCATCACCTATTTATCTTCGACCCGCCTAGAAACAACCGTCATGTTCAAAACAAGTTTACAAAACCGAACTTGGCCTGAATCGGAACATTTAATCGGAATGATGTGGAAAAATTATCGGAACCGGTTTGGACACACCCACTGAATATTTGAACGCAGCTTAAAATTTAGCGAGCGCCGACACCGCCGATTCGTTTGTTGGGTGTGTCGACTACTACGTCACATTCACGTTTTTGTAAAGTAATGTGCCTATTTTTACAAGTAGATAATTGTTTTATCTATGGTACATTTATATATACGGCTATGTAAGGATCATAACAGCTGGCGTTATGTCGTTTCTGTCTAACCCTATTGGAAATATAGGCGTGAGTTTTACTAGTGACAGTACTGACAGTTTTTTATTGGCTATAACAAAGCAAGGCAGTGTGTTATTGGATTGTTCCATCAGGAATTTCTTACTAGCATTTACAGAATCCGAATTTGTGTTCGGCTGATGGCATTAGGCTCGCTCCTTTTACATGGGACTGAAAAATAGCTGTCGAAAGCTGGGTGATCTATTAGATGCCTACACATCTACCTAACCCGTCGAACAGTTAGGCGTGATGTTAATGAGAAGCTTATGAAGTTCAGTCACGTTTAAAAAAAGAAGTCTTTGTTTAAAATCAAACTTGCGAAAATGTTTTTATTTTATCGTCCACCGCGTCTTTCCATACAGCCTGTTGCTATGGTTTGATAAGAAACAAAATAAACTTAAAAAAAAAAGATTGCTTAACAAAGCATACAGCTGGTCACGTGTAAAAAATATGTTGCAATATTTTTAATGTATTTGAAAAAGGATAATAAAAAGAAAATGGTTTTGAAAAAGGAACATGAAAAGTAAATTGTTGTTATGTTAGTAATTGAACATTGCATAGCAATAAGGCTCTTGCTTGTCCTAAAAAAGTTTCCAGTACGAATGTACTGTGAACGTTTTGAGAAAATGTACTAGATGGCGTTTCTATTTCTGTAACTGTACTAACCATGGATTTTTACAGCCCTTTGTACATACGCAGTTAGCTACAAAAATAGGGAGATGCTAAAACAGATCATCTTTATCTGCCTAGTCTTAGCCTTATGCCAAGTATGTTGGGTTCGGCTGCTAGTTTTACCGAATTCAGCTGAATACCAATATTTTACATGGAGCGTCTGCCTTTCTGACCTCCACAATCCAGTTAGTTATACTGAGTAATAAGGTACTTCTTGGTAGGACTGGTTATCGGAATTTCATGCCACTGACTGCTTAGAATGGCAGCAGGGACAACGGCGTAACCTGCTGTTCGAGGCAGGGAGGAAACCCGGTTCATAATATTCGCCGCACATTTTCTCGACATCCGTGTGGCACTAGCAGGATTCAGCGGAATACGTACGTAGTCTAACTGGCATTATGGACTCCTACTCCTACATTACTGGACTCCTATTTGGTGCAATCTTGTGACACACACCGCAGTATTGCGCGACATTTATAAATGTATGTGTTGTGTCTATTTGCCTATGGGTCAATCTAACTTCTACCTTTTTTTTTAATGTGTTTCTTTTTTTCTGTTTGTATCCTTTTCGCTTGATATTTTTTAGCCAGGAGCGCCACTGTTGGATGGTTGTCGGTTGTTGGTTGGATGTTTGTTACTCTTTCGCGTCAAAACGGCTGAACGGATCTTTAAATTTGGTACAGAGGTAGATTATAGTCTGGGATAACACATAGGATACTTTTTTTCGATCATCAAGACCAAGCCGCGGGCGCCAGCTATTTATAACATAAAAAAGTCTGACACTCCGTCCCGCTCTGCCTAGAGAGGGGAAAGTTATTTGATGATTGCCAAAACCTAAAAAAAAGGGTCGTCATGCCCAAGATGGAAAGAAAGGTGGGTCCCCCAGTCTCAGCATCCAGGTTTGTGTAATTTTTGTCGCTTATTAATAATTTGCTCCGGTATACAATTTCATCGATCAAAAGTGACGTAAACATTATAAATAGGCCGATACAGAAAAAAGTCCCCTTGGAAAGAATAAATCATGACGTAACATTTAAATAAGTAGATTTGAGTACATATAGGACTGTATTTTCTTATCTATTTCTATGCCTGATTATAAATTTCAAGGTAATATTGATAAAGACAGGACTTTGATAATTAATTGACACGCCTTTGTCCTGATAACTCTTATCGTAACACCGACGAGACGGGCCCCTTGGAGACTCATACAACGAAAGATGACTAGACATTATTGTTATAGAAAGAAATTTTACTATGTAATTGTCTTTGGTAAAAAGAAGAAATGTATTTCAAATGCAGGATGTTTGATTGACAAGAGCCTTTTGTCATAAGAAAATTGGGGTTCACTTGTTCGTAGACTTTCACAAGAACCGGTTCAAAGATGTGTATTTTTAAATATTAACAGTTGTTTTTAATATTACCCTTTTGGTTTTTACATTAAATATGAAGTGAATTAAAATCAGTGTTTCCTTGTTGAGGTTATAACATCCTGTAAATATGCGAAGATTTTAACAGGTTATGGGCCCA
Organism: Ochropleura plecta; assembly: GCA_905475445.1. NCBI lineage: Eukaryota > Metazoa > Arthropoda > Insecta > Lepidoptera > Noctuidae > Ochropleura > Ochropleura plecta. The sequence goes on from FR997738.1 coordinate 10,945,658, forward strand.
GCACGCTTCCACTGCGCGCCCATAAAATACGAAGATTTTAACAATTATAATAGTGAGGTTAATGGATACTAGAGACATTTCAACCATAAGGTCAATGTCAAATAGTACTGACCAAAATATAAATAGTGACCGTTTAAATATAGGCCATTGAAGTATATAAAGTTCCTTCTTAAAAGACTCTTTTTTTATTGGTCTCAATAGAAAAAATAAGGTAAAGAAACTAACTTATAAATTAACTAAAAAATAGCGACCACATTTCAATCTTAAAGTTTTTTTTTGTCTTTGGAAATTAAAGCGCTGCACGTCGGCCATTCTGCCTGCGTTATATTGTGAATTTTGCTGTACTTACTTGTAAGTGGTAAGTAGCAAAAAAGCCGAGAAGTCAGCAAATCTGAGGGCCACTGGGATACTTCGGCCCCAGGAACACAGAGAACAAAATGAGGAACATTGATGGGTTTTAGTCAGTACAAGTCTGATACTCCCTTCCGTTCCGCCTTGGGTGGAGTCATTTCATGATTTTATATCCAAAAAAAATGTGCTAAAGTTTATCCCGATCTGTTCAGGCATTCTGGCGTGTTTGGGTAACAAACATCTATAAAAACTTTCGCATTTATAATAGTAGTAAAATTATAAGTATTTTTTTTAACTTTGCCACACATTTTCTGACTGCTGAGCCGGAGGTCGTGGGTTCGATTCCCACCGAGGACAAACTTTGTGTGATGAGCATGATTGTTTGTTCTGTGTCTGGGTGTGATTTATCTATAATATGAATGTATTTATAAATTATATAAGTATGTATATCAGTTGTCTGGTTACCATAACACAAGCTCTGCTTAGCTTGGGATCAGATAGCCGTGTGTGAGTTGTCCCAAGATATTTATTTATTTATTTATTTCTCCTGAATCATGGGTGGGTTTACAGACATTAAAACTCACATACACAAACAGCCAGACCCGAAACAACTATCTGCAGCTTAGGTCATACAAATATTTGTTCCGTGCGTGAATCGAACCCGCGACACGCAGCGCAGTCGATCGCTTAACCATTCCGCTAACCTTGTCGTGTACCTATAATGTTTTATGTGCTCACCTAGATTTTGTTTTTAGAACATAACGGCCAAGATGTGGTTGTACGACACATCTCTGGTGAATGGCAAGCACAGTCCTTTTGAAATTACATCATCAATAAAATCTAAAATATTCTATTGGAATGAGGATATAAATACAAAACCAGTTACCTAACAAAGCATTTCCTAGTCGATCATAGACACCAATATTTTTTATTACAAACTCTTTATAAATATCTCCCTCTTTGTGTACCGGAATATCTTTTAATATCGACTTGTAGATAATGTATTCCCTCGTTTCTTTGTCTGCTGATCACCTGTTAGACTGGTCGGTCGTGAAGGTCAAGGGGCTTGCCACCAAAAGAGAATGGGGCTCCTTTGTTTATGCTAGAACTAGGAAGCTTATTATATTAGACTAGCTTTTGCCCGCGGCTTCGCTCACGTTAAATTCGGAGTAGCACAGTTCCTCTTTCCTGATTTGCAGGTACCTGCTTCTTGTACTTTTTGCCCTTGCGCCTTATTTATTGTAATAGCAAAGCTAAGTTTTCTCTTTTCTTCCCTCTTTCTCCCTCATTTCTCACTTAAAAAATAACCTGTGTCTGTACCCAGGGTCTCAACTATCTCTGTACCAAAATTCATCAAAATTGGTTTAGCCATTAAGGCGTGAAAGCGTAACAAACAAACAAAGAAACTCACTTACGCTTTTATTATATAAGTAAGGATTGAGACATGTAAAAAATGCGCGGGTTTTTTTATCAAAGTTGTAAGAAAACGAATACTTTTATTTTTGTTAATTTAAAGTATTAGTTCATTGTTATTATCCTTACTAATATAATATTATAAAAGCGAAAGTGAGTTTGTTTGTTACCTCTTCACGCTTTAATGGCCAAACCGATTTTGATGAATTTTGGTACAGAGATAGTTGGGAACCAGGAGACGGACATAAGCATTTTTTTTTTAAAAGTGGGATGTGAGGGAGAAAGAGGGAAGAAAGGGAAAACTTAGCGTTGCTATTACAAATCATTAAGGCGCAAGAGGAACTGTGTTAGCCCGAATTTAACGCGAGCGAAGCCGCGGACAAAAGCTAGTTATTTATAAACAGAAAAATAGGTAGTCGTGATGACCCAGAGGTTTAGCACCTCGCTTCACATGCATTAGGTTACATTAGGTTTTACTTCAAATGAAAGTATTATTATTATATTCAATTCATATATTTTCTGTACTTCCTAAAAGTTTATCTAAAACATCACAGATATCAGTGAATGAAAACATCGCGAGGATATCTGAATTTATAATTAACATAAAAGTCTAAAATAGCTAACCCTTTTTTTTGGGGTGGGAAATCATCAAATAACTTCTCCCGCTCTGGGCGGAGCGGGGGGAGTGTCAGACTTGTACTGACTAAAGCCCACCCATGCTCCTTCTATTGCCCTTTACGTTCCGGGGCCGCGGTATCTCTTTTGAACAACCCGCAACCCCGGCAGGCGGAGGCCCTGGCAGGCCCCTCTGCTTTGCTGACATCTCTTTGAGGCGCGCGTGAAACACTAACGCGCCGTCGACACGGCCTGTCGTCAATAGACGGACGGACGGTGAGCTACCCATTGGTCACCGTCCACAGGCCCGCATCTACGGTGGTCAGGAGTCGTCTCGCGGCACCCGTCGCCCGGGGCGTCTCCCGCGGCGGCTGGGTAGCCAATGCTCGTGCCTTCTTTGTATGAGAAGAGCCATTTGCCTAGCAGTAAATAATAAAAAAAATATGTCAAAATAATGTATGTATGTATCAGCATTGGGGATTTGTTGTGGAAAACAGTTTCGGTTATTTTTTTCCTAAAACCTATTATATTATCTGTGCTAAAACTTATTGATAGCGCCTACATTTTTTTGTGATTGTTGCTGGTGCGAGATATGCTGTTTCGTAAGGCGCTTTGTATTTCAAAACAAAACGTAAGAGATAAATAAAAACTTCATTTAAATTACCGCCATTATTTATATTGCCGTGGTTACTATCGAACTGTAGGGAAACAGCAAATATTATTATTAATATTTCGTAAAAAATATCCTAAAAACCCTTCCTGATCATTCATTCACAAACTCACAAACACTCTCACACACGCACACACACACACACGCAAACACTTTCAAACTAAACACAGCCTTCTTTTAACCGCTTTTAATTTAGCTTCTTGTATTAAAAAAAAAAAAAAATATCTTGGGACAACTCACACACGGCTATCTGATCCCAAGCTAAGCAGAGCTTGTGTTATGGTAACCAGACAACTGATATACATACTTATATAATTTATAAATACATACATATTATAGATAAATCACACCCAGACACAGAACAAACAATCATGCTCATCACACAAAGTTTGTCCTGGGTGGGAATCGAACCCACGACCTCCGGCTCAGCAGTCAGGGCCACTAACCACTAGACCAACAGGCTCGTCAATGTATTACCTTAGTCTTTCTTATTTTAATTTTAGGTATTGTTTTGTTTATCTTGTTGCCATATAGGTAAGACTGTTAAATCTACTTCGAGAGTGGTCTCCTGCATCATAGGTCTGTCACTTTGCAGGAGTCAGGGACTTCACAAAAATGTAACCACTACTAGTGAAATGAAGATTATTTTATGTTGCATTAGCTGGCGCCCGCGGCTTCGCTTGCGTGATATCCAAAAAAAACCCACCAGTAGGCCTACCATGACGTCTTAAAGCAGAACTTATTCCACTGAGGGAAAGAGTTGGTGCTAGACACCCTGTATAGCTCTGTCTCTTTCCCTCAGTGGAAATTCAAAATTCATCAAAATCCGTTCAGCCATTTTGACGTGAAAGAGTAACAAACATCCATACATCCATCTTCACAAACGTAGTAAAATAGTAGGAAGAAGTTTTGTAATGGGTAAATACTAAATGAAAATCATTTTGTAAGGGCTGGGGTGAACGGGATTAGCATATTCGTCAAAAAAATCGAATCAATGGCCCGGTCTTTCTTAAAAAGTCTTCAAAGAAAAATATTTTTGTAATGATTAATTATCAAATTATCATAATGACCAGCGATATAAAACTTGAAAGTCATAAAAATAAATCAAGCCACTGATGCAACAGATCGGCCTTTTGCAGCAGACAGTCCAAGATAGGAGGCGACATAGTAAGTAGTAATAAATGTATCTACAACTGTCTAAAGCAATTATCTTTACAATTAATACTATAATTAGAATATCTTCTGTAGTTAGTAATGACATTCTTGTATTTTTTTCATTCATATCAGAATCTATGTATGTACACACGACGACACATCAACCTATACAAAACCAGTTTATGCTGCTCTCTCAACAACGGATCGTACACCATAGATTTCAAGTACAATGAGAGATCCGCATAAACTGGTTTTGTATAGGTTGATGTGTCGTCGTGTGTACCCTACATTATTAAAATAATATAAAAGTACAAGTATCTAAATATACATTACTTATAACAATATAATAAACTAAAATATTTAAACTAACAACAAATTATAAAAGGGCAACAAAAATCCGTCCTCCATGCTGTCAGTTAGTAATGTACCCAAGAGACTGGCCGCGTTGCCACGATGTAAGGCTGACACTTAGCCTCTGGCGGGGCCGATCTGTATTAGAACATTTAAGACAATCTACAATAGGCTAGTTATCAAAAAAAAAAAATATATATTAGTCCGTTCATTTAGTTAGATTATTCAGAAATAATATTAAAATGATATACAAATATACTAGCTGGCACCCGCGACTTCGCCCGCGTGATATCGAATAAAAATATCCAGTATGTGTTATTCCAGACTATAATCGACCTCTGTGCCAAATATCATCAAGATCCGTTCAGCTGTTTTGACGTGAAAGAGTTACAAACATCCATACATCCATCCATCCATCCTCACAAACATTCGCATTTATAATATTAGTAGGATTCGTACAGTCTATCCAAAGGTTGTCAGGAAGATATCGCTAATAGCGATAAGACCGCCATTGTAATCATAGAATTAGTAAATTCTGTAAAACAGTTATGTTTCAACTTTTGTTGTGCAAGTATGTTCTACTAGCTTTTGCCCGCGGCTTCGCTCGCGTTAAATTTGGGGTTTATTGTAATAGCAAAGCTAAGATTTCCCTTTTCTTCCCTCTTTCTCCGTCATTTCTCTCAAATAGCCTATGTCCATCTTCAGAGTCTCAACTATCTCTGTACCAAAATTCATAAAAATCGGTTTAGCCATTTAGGCGTGCAGACGTAACAAACAAACTCACTTTGGCTTCTATAATATTCGTAAGGATTCTATTCTATAATATTCATCAACAATAAGTATTATGTTTGACCCTACATCTGTTAATTATTAATTAAGACAGTTGAATTACCTATTTAGAAGATAACTAGACCTTGCAAGGGAGGGGGATTTTCCGCGATAATAACGAATGTAGTAAATAACAAAATAATAAATAACATTACTGTGACAAAAACAGTGCACAAAGTAGACGTGTATACGGAAAATTTTCCTTGATTTTATGAGTAATACTTGATAAGGGTAGCCTTACTGACTGATACCGTTGAAATCTGACGGTCAAACCAGCAGGATTGCTGCAAATATCTTGAAAAGGGGATTTTCCATCGCATACATGTAAGACATTGGTGTAATAACCCGCATTTGCAATAGCAGAAACTTCAAATGTTTATTAGAAAATGTTTCTTCCACTCAAGGAGTTTTTCTTTCACGTGGTTTCGTTTACAAACATTTACACTCAAATAATTATACAAACAGCCAGACCTGAAAATTCTATATTGTAAATAATGTTTCTTTTAATTGTGTAATAGTTTGAATTATTCTGTTGAATTGTAGGTATATGTTATCTCAAGTAAATAAATATTTTGCTATTTCTCTTACGTACCAAAAATAATAATGTTAGTAGACTTAATAATTTAAGTAATCGATAAGGGCCTAAAGTAAGGACTTTAGCAGAATCATGGTATGTTTCATAACGGAGATTCAAAATATGAATTGCGTCATTTGCTACTGCTAAACCATTTTAGACCCATTTTAGATCTGTGCCGTAGATGCAACTTCGATATATTTAAACATAAATTTAATAAATACATTAGACACAAACAATAATGGGAGTTCAAGAGGTCGATTTAGTTATTAAGATAACACAATTAACAATAATGACTATGCATACGAATTGCGATTAATAAATGTTTTAATCAACAAATATTTTGCACATCCAGTTTTGTACTTAAGTACTTTCAAACGGCTAAATATCTCTTACATAGCTTACCTACTTATATATAAAAATCTTTAATAGCTGCCATTTTAGTTGTGGTATGAAATTAATATCTAAGATATTGTTATCAAGTATTCATTTTTTCATTGCTACGAAGAGATATTAGCATATCGTCCATATACGAAGAAAAAAAAGATCCGTTCAGCCGTTTTGACTTGAAAGAGTATCAAACATCCATACATCCATCCATCCATCCTCACAAACATTCGCATTTACAATATTAGTAGGATAGTGGATAACTCGTAAATTACAAAAGCAATAAGTATAGATAAAATTCATGAAAATAAAATTGCCACAATTGATGGAGAAATCACGTAAGTACCTAACAAACATTAAAAAAAAAACAGTCGAAATGAGAACCTCATCCTCTTTGAAGTCGATAAAAAAATCAGGACTTTCATAATGAAAGGACAGGCAACTCGGGTAGTCCCCCCGAGCAGCAACATGTTTTACAGACGGGACCTATTTTTTTATGAATGCAAGGGGCGATTCCTGTGGAATGTAGTTTATATAAAAAAATAAAAATAAAATCATTTTATTTCGGACTAGCTTTCGCCCGCGGCTTCGCTCGCGTTAAATTCGGTATAACACACCAAACAGACCTGCAGTTTTTGCTCTTGCGCCTGATGGATTTGTAATAGCAACGCTAAGTTTTCTCTTTTCTTCCCTCGTTCTCCCTCATATCCCACTTTTTTTTAATAAAAGTTAGCCTATGTCCGTCTCCTGGTTCCCAACTATCTCTGTACCAAAATTCATCAAAATCGGTTTAGCCATTAACGCGTGAAGAGGTAACAAACAAACAAACTCACTTTCGCTTTTATAATATTACTAGCTTTTGCCCGCGGCTTCGCTCGCGTTAAATTCGGTAGCGCCTTATTGATTTGTAATAGCAACGCTAAGTTTTCCCGTTTCTTCCCTCTTTCTCCCTCATATCCCACTCTTTTTAAAAAAATAATAGCCTATGTCCGTCTCCTGGTTCCCAACTATCTCTGTACCAAAATTCATCAAAATCGGTTTAGCCATTAAAGCGTGAAGAGGTAACAAACAAACAAACAAACAAACAAACAAACAAACTCACTTTCGCTTTTATAATATTAGTAAGGATATAGTAAGGATAACACAATTATATACAAAGATCCATATATACTTATGCCACATTCACAGTCAAAATAAATACCATAAAATAAAATAACATTAAAATAAATTAAACTTAAATTAAACAGAAACCAACAGATAATTAAACATTAAATTAAAGTCAAAAATCGAAAATATTATTAAAATTTCAATTTTATTTAATTACATTATTATATTTAAATTTCTATTACTTAATCACGCGTGTCAAAAAATGACCTCCAAATTGGGGATGAGATCCTATCCGCTACAGTCTCTAGGATTTTGTTCTGGCTGCCCCGCAATCTGCGGATCAGGGATACCGTTTTTGCGAATAACGCAATTAAACGTAGATCAAATCAAATCAAAATCATTTATTTCAAGTAGGCCAGTTACAGGCACTTTTGAACCGTCGAAACATTGACAACAATAAAAATGAAGCAACAGTCCCAGTCACAAGGCATAATAACTGTGAAAGTACTGTAGTTGCCCATTCCAAAGCGTAGATCTCTATGGAGAAGAACGGGCAAGAAACTCAATGGACACTCTTTTAAATCAGAATAGTGTTACAAAACCTTGGTTACATCATTCGTGTTAATATGGTAAACTATGTGAGAACGATGTAACAAGACGTGCACATTAAAAGTGTCCATGGTAAAAGAAAAAGAATTCCAAAAATACATAATTAATTCAAAAAAAGCTGTGGCAACTGAGAGATGACCAGTCACAACTGACAGCGCCCGTTCACGAACATGACGCATAGATCAGCACCATTCAACTCAACCATTTTGAAGGGAACTAAATGATCCGACACATGCGCCACCATCAGCGAGACATTTGAGTGAGCATGACATGCTCTCAACCGCCAGAGCAAATTAGTCAAGAAAAGACGTAGGTTTCCATTGAATGCTTTAAAAATTCGTTCGTTTGTTCGTTCGTTTTTACGTACGTTTACGTTACCTACCTACGGTTTTTACGTACGAACGTCGAATTCCAAAACAATCCCTAAATAATGACATCTCTTAGATCTAGCCTGTCCCTTTGCTGTCTTCTCCCAGCGACGTCCTAAGCCGAGGCTCGTACACTGCAGGAGATGCCCTTGGTATGTACTACTTTCAAGGCATCCACAGGATTGTCCGGTTAAGCAGACGAAAACTTCATAAATTGAACTGCGAGAAGCGAATCTATTAGAAACTAGCTTTTGCCCGCGGCTTCGCTCGCGTTAAATTCGATATAACACAGTACACCTGCTACCTGCATTTTTTGCCATTGCGCCTTATTGATCGACGGGCCTGTTGGTCTAGTGGTTAGTGGCCCTGACCGCTGAGCCGGAGGTCGTGGGTTCGATTCCCACCCAGGACAAACTTTGTGTGATGAGCATGATTGTTTGTTCTGTGTCTGGGTGTGATTTATCTATAATATGTATGTATTTATAAATTATATAAGTATGTATATCAGTTGTCTGGTTACCATAACACAAGCTCTGCTTAGCTTGGGATCAGATAGCCGTGTGTGAGTTGTCCCAAGATATTTATTATTTATTTATTATTTATTATTTGTAACGCTTACGCTTAGCAACGCTAAGTTTTCCCTTTTCTTCCCTCGTTCTCCCTCATATCCCACTTTTTTTTAAATAAAAATAGCCTATATCCGTCTCCTGGTTCCCAACTATCTCTGTACAAAAATTCATCAAAATCGGTTTAGCCATTAAGGCGTGAAGAGGTAACAAACAAACAAACTCACTTTCGCTTTTATAATATTAGAAAGGAAGTAAGGATTGCCAAGAATCACAGATTTTTGAGTTCAAGTTTCAATATGTTCGTCACATGTCGTAACAATGTGCCTACCGCCAATAATTCGGGTCAGCTAATTAACTTTAGATAAAGACGTTAATAAAACGTCGATAGTAAAGCGGTCTGGTTAGAAACGAGATTATTTCAGAATGAACTCGGCCGTGTAAGGTCGAATATTGTACGATACTTTTGCTTGTCAAACATTTTTATCAATGGAATATACTGTGACCCAGCTATCATTGTCGAGTTTATAAAATGGGCGATGTCTTTTGTAACACAAGTACACACGACGACACATCAACCTATAAAAAACAAGTTTATGCGGATCTCTCATTGTACTTGAAATCTATGGTGTACGATCCGTTGTTGAGAGAGCAGCATAAATTGGTTTTGTATAGGTTGATGTGTCGTCGTGTGTACATTCAGCAAAACAGAATAGTAACCAAGCTCGTCCGTCAGATGCGTAGTTGTTTTTTTTAAACGGTTTGACGTTTTCAGCGCATATTGTAATGTATTTAATGAACTCTTTGTTTTCTATCAAATAAATTTAACGTTATTTGAAAACACTAACAATTTTAAGAAAAATAAAACTGTGTTTGACGACTCTTTTGACGTAAATTTTATAACAATTAATGACACTTAACTAACAACAATGTATAATAGGGCGTCAAAAATGACAAGATGTCAGCCAGTTAAGTGGTAATCTGCCCAACAGACAGGCAGTGTTGACAATTTGGCAAAACTGCCTGTTCTGGTCAAGGTAAATACCAGTGCTTGCCCTTATATAAAATTAAATATTCATTATTTTGTTATTTGTATTCCATATTGTTTTAAGACTTAGTTACTTTTGTTACGAGCTGCGCATCGTGGACCTGCGTAAACCGGGATAAAAAGACTATGCCTAGCCTATGTATTAATCCAGGGTATAAGCTATCTGCATACTAAATTTTATCCAAATCTGATAAGCCGTTCGAGCGTGAAAAAGTGACTTATTCGTCAACTGGTGACTTAGAAACTCGCGACTGAGCGCGAGTTGGCGCCTTCCGATTTTACCTATTTTTGTTGTCGTCAACTGGCGACCGAGTGAAAATCTGACGTATTTACAGTCATCTACATAAGTGTTTCAAGAAATTTAATAACAAGAACCTACTTTAGATGTATGATATACCATACGATTTGAGGGTCAGTGGGTCGTCTTAAAGGTCGTCTTAAATATACCTACATATAAAAAACCCACCCATGTTTCTCTTTTGCCCTTTATGTTCCGGGGCCGCGGTGTCTCTTTCGAACAACCTGCAACCACGTCAGGCGGTAGCCCTGGCAAGCCCCTCTGCTTTGCTGACATTTCTTTGAGGCGCGCGTGGATCACGAACACGACGTCGACGGTGAGCTACCCATTGTTAACCGTCCACACCGTCCGTCTCGCGGCGCCCGACGCCCGGAGCGTCTCCCGCGGTAGCTTGGATTGGTTTGAGGTTCTCTACCTCGAACGTCGAGCCACCTCCTTCACTAGCATAACTGCTTCGCAGAAGGAGATAATCGGTTCTCATTTCCTCTCGCTCCGGACCGTGGACTAAACCAGAGCCGGACGCAAGAGTCCGCCGCCGCCGATCGCCTCTACGAGGACTCAGTACAGTGGTGTTCCATCTTATTATTATTCATTAAGTATTCAAGGTTCTTGAAATCTAGATTGTTTTTTTTAAACGTATTACAGTATATAACATTCTCCGACTTTTGAAAGATTCTGTAATGGACATGCATCTATCTGATTTCAAACATATTACAAAAACATCGAACTAGTTTTGTAAATCAACCTTGTTGAATCATTAAGTCATCAGTTCATCATAAGTACAGCAAAGGCTGAAAAGCCCAGTAGCCCCTTGAAAATTCTTTCCTCAAACATTGCCTAATATATTTCGAGTTACGAAGCACTTCAAAAACCAACTTATTTCCCAAAAAGGTCAAATACGAGAAAACAAAAGAAAAACAGTCTCTGGGCTCAATTTAAAAATAGAACACGAAATTTTATTATAGGATCGATTTTGTGGGGTTTATTTAATCTACCTATTCATGACCCTATGAGTCACTTTCTAAATAACATCACGCCTGTAATCCTGAAGGGTAAAAGCAAATATTAATTTAGTACAACCAGTTCACCAGTTATATTTGAGACCTATTATGTACCTAAGGGAGGTAAAATATTGCCATCAACCAGGTACTAAATCAATATTCCAGGCTGTTAAAGAGAAATTCTCACTTATAATACCACAAGAGCTTTAAAATTATCGGGAAATGCCAGATAATTTTGAAGCTCGTGTGGTATTCGGGGGATTATTTTTCCGTCCCAAATGTCGGCCAAAAGAATTGCACAAACTCCAAATCGACTCATTTTCATGCAAAATCTCCAATTTTCACAATTGAATTCAACCTGTCAGTTTGACGTGTGGTTAATTTGACTGGATCATGTTTTGTTTTTTATGCATAGCAACGACCAGAGAAAATTTTCAAAAAATTATCAGTATAATACCATGTAGGTTGTACCACGTGACGTCGAATGGTGCAATTCTATTGGTCGATATTTGGGTCGGAAAAATAATCTTTCTAAATCTTACAATGCATTCGTGATAATAATGTTGTTCAAAATTTAATGACGCTGGCAGAGTATGTAGTCGATTCAATTTTAAATAGTTGACAAAAAAGAAGAAAAATAAATTAAGTTGGCGCCGCCGTTAGTTCCCATTTCGAAATCATAAGCAATTTATTCAAATTAGGAAGATCACCACTTTTAGAACGTCAATTAAACAATTTCGGCCAGTCGCCTATATTTGTATCTACAGTTTATCTACAAAGTGAGCTTGACAACGAATATTCCTAATAGTTGTTTTGTTACTACTCAGATAATTTCGCCATTTTAACTGGCTACATAAATATTATTATAAGTCAGATTACGTTGGAGGGTGTGAGGCCAGGCCTCCGAGCTGAGGGTCACGATATGACCCTCTTATCACTGCGCATGTTATCAATCCGGAGTTCTCCGTATGATGTACAATAATATTTGTGAATATTTGTGTGTGTGTGGGAGAGATAATAATATGTAAGAAGGTTAAGTTTGTTAAGTATATGGAGAAATAAAAAAAAATGCGCAAAAATCTTTCAAACAAGGAAAGAGGACAAGCTTTGAATGAAATGAAAATTTTAAAGGTGATTTTTTACTAGTATCAAGATAGAAAAAAAACCTAGGTACCTATATGTTTTTATTTAATCTCAACTATAAAACAATGTAATTAAGGGTTATAACAACAAATAATATCCGATAAAAGTATTGTTATGCCAACGATATGACTTAAAACATGTTTTACCAAATTTTCGATCAATTATAGTTACATCAGTTATTTGAACTTGACAGTAGTGCTGAATAACGTGTGCACAGCTGCCTTTACCGTTTTACGTAAACCTAGAGGAGACTTATGTTCAGTTGTCAATTAATTCATTCACTGCAGAAATAACAGTCAGGGCCATGAATGCACGCCTCTTTTTAAATGGCAATTTTCTTAGGAACATGATCATCAAAGAATATTTTTTTTTTATTTTTATGTGTATGCCATTATATGGTTCACAACTATTATTAATAAGACCATATTTATGTACCTACCATGATGTTTTTACACAAATAAATTATATTATATTCTTTATTTATGTTAAGACAAACAATCTAAACTAAAAGTACTCTAAAAATCACTTTTAGTTTATTCCTGTCAAACGACGTTTCTTCTTTTGAGCTAACTTAACAGTTTGACAGCATTGTCATTATTTAGTTACTCAATTTAGAGAAAATCGCAATCTCACTATTCTGAAATTTACATTTTTCACCAAAAATAGTGGTTGTTACAGTGTTTGCAAGCTAAATCGGGCTATCTTTGGCTCTAGAGCAGGGATGGCCAACCGGTCGATTGCGATCGACCGGTCGATCGCGGCTTATAGTCCAGTCGATCGTTGCAAGGCAAACAAAATAAGTACGTCTTACAAACGCGCAACGTAATCACGTTGATGTGTGATTTTTTATAAAAAAAATTACTATACAATGATAAATACTGAACTATACTGTTTCATTTAAAATTAAATTATTTAAGAAGTATATCATTGTGACTAAACGAGTGATGGATCTGAATGTTGATGGAGGGAGAGCGAGAGGAAGGCCAAAGAAAAGGAGGATGGATTGTGTATAGGAATGACATGAAAGAAAAAGGAGTAAATGATGCCGTTACGTCTTATAGGGGAGAAAGGAAGAAGAAAACGTGTTGCACCGACCCCAAATAGAATGGGACAAGGACAGGAAAATGATGATGATCACTGGTAGATAGGGCAGGGTTTCGTACGTCAAAAGTAGATCTTGAGTCTATTCAAGTTGGCCACTCCTGCTCTAGAGTCTAGACAGACGCACCGCATTTCTACTGCAATCCAACCGCAAATTGCAGTTTGAATGCAGTTGACGCGACTGCAATAGAACTGCCCTTTTTTGTCTCTTTCTAACCCTCCACTTCCCTAAAATAGAGGGTGTAAGTTTGTATGAAGCATTCCGCAATTTTCAAGGTAGGAAGCTAAAAATCCGTATGCGAGGTATTTATCACTAACAAAAACATCGTGCATCACTTTTTTAGGAAATCTGCCCCCAACCCCTTAAAAGAGGCGATGGAATTTTATATGGAACTTTTCGCAGTGTTCAAGGTAGGAAGCTAAAAATCGGTACCTACACACACTTATTGTTACCAACGAAAAATATTTGCAAATTAGGAAAGGGGAACTGTGTTACCCCGAATTTAACGCGAGCGAAGCCGCGGGCAAAAGCTAGTTAAAACATAACGTGTTGTGACATGCAAAAGTGTTTTTTGTAACCAATTTGCAGAAATAAATCATCTTCATTTGCCTAACCTTTTTCCAACTATATTGGGGTCGGCTTTCAGTCTAAACGAATGCACCTAAATACCAATATTTTACATGGAGCGACTACTTATCTGACCTGCAGAACCCAGTTAGTTTTGGGGAATACGAGACCCCTTTGGTAAGACTGACTGTAACCTGTAATGGCTGTCATTTTTAGATCTTTGATAGTCATGGTCACAGTAGAGATTAATGGCTTAGCGTGTTAGCCGAGGCACGGAAGAATCTCTAACAATGTTACTCGTCAACATTGTCACCTAAACTTCTGCTGTCCCCCTTTACGATATGTAACGCAACCGGGCTCAGCGCGTCACGACCGATCGATCGCAATGTGAAAATAGACTCATAACTAAATGAAGAGTTGCGACCGGTTTGTAACGTAATGATGTATGTGTAACGGTTAAAACTGTTAGTCGGCCAAAACCAGTTTTGACTGGTGTCAGTCGGAGCCGTCATCATCATCTTTCTGCCCTTTTCCTATTCTATTTGGGGTTCGCGCAACACGTTTTCTTATTCCATTCTCTCCTGTCAGACGTCACGGTATAATTAAGTCCTTTTTCCTTCATATCATTCCTTGCACAATCCATCCATCTTTTCTTTGGCCCTCCTCTTCCTCTCCTTCAACATTCATGTCTATCACTTTTTTCAGTCACATGCATTTCATCCCTTCTCATTACATATCCAGTCAGCCAAACCCTTATTAAGTTAAAACGCCTTTTTCTATGATATATTTTTTTATTCAGAATGCCCGCATTATGACCAGGAACCCAGAATAACTGCCACACGAAGTTTTTTATACGTTCACAAAAATAAAACCTAATAAGTTTTCCGAGTAATCATTTAAGATTATTTGTTTAATAAATTCTTATTTTATTTTTCAGTAGCATGCCTTATGGCAAATTATGTTAACAATTAGAACATAAATTAATGTACTTACCCATATATGCGAATAAAAGATTCGACTTAGACTTTGAAAAATGTTTGTTAATACATTTTGTTTTAACCGGTCAGAAGTAGTTTTGACTGATGAACAGTTTTGACTGTGACATATGCAACTGTTGGCAAGACCTATTGCGATGTCCCCACGTGGGTAGATGAACCAATGTTTGTTGCATGCGTCTTTCTTTAAATATAAAACGAAACTGTTGCACAGAAATTGTAGTTTCATAGTGTAAATCTTATTTCAAAATGAATTGAAACATTTTACATTGCTGTGGCATCAAGATCATGTATTTAAAGGAAAGGTTATTTTATGGCCGGGTTTTCAGTTGTCAGTTGACTTTTATCCAATGAAAAAGATTATCACCTATTTTTGTATGGACGTTTTGTCAAAACGTCACATTTAGTCTTCAGGTAAAGGTGAATTGAGCATTCATTTGTAACAATTCAGCACAACGAGCATTCGCCGTTTTTAAATTTGTCGAGCTTAACAACGAACAATAGTTGACTCGGTAAAAGCTTGGCAAAAAGCTCGAAGCAAATTTACTGTCCTTTCGGTAGAATGCCTGTGGTGTAACAGTCGCAAGTATGCTCAATATAAGTGAATGCTCAAGTCTATCAGCAGTTAAAAGTTAAAATTCAGTGTTTAGTTGTAACTATAAGGTCATCATTCGGTTTGCACCGCTAATGAAGCCACGGTCAACGTGGTCAATTATTAACCCCCGACGCTAAAACGACGGGGTGTTATAAGTTTGACGTGTCTGTGTGTGTAAATGTGTATGTGTCTGTCTGTGGCATCGTAGCTCCCAAACGGATGATCCGATTTTAATGCGGTTTTTTTTGTTTGAAAGGTATATTGATCTAATTGATCAAAAGATAAATTGTACATATTCTAACTAAGACTCCAAGAAGAAACATCAAAACTGACAATTTATAAATAAAACGCGTCTAAATAATAATAGTACAATTTAAGTAAATAAAGACACTTACTTTTTAGTTATTCGAGAGAAGAAGAACACCATTTTGATTTTCTTGTTGTTATTAACTGCTCCAAGACGTTGTTTTTCTGCAACAAAAGGAAATTGTTGTTTATAAGTGTGTGCTCAGCGGTTTCAAACGCTGCTCAGCTCCTAAATGTCGAAGCGTGATGTTGTTATATATAGCTTATGAAATTCACAAATAACGTGGCTTTCTATTAAGAATTTAAAAAAATGGTTCAGTAGATCCAGAGATTACCCATTACAACCGCACGCACTTAATCGTCAGTCGCTGCCTAGGCCACCCTTATCACTTAGGGGTTTGAAAGATACATAGTAGCCGATTCTCAGACTTACTGAATATGCATAAAAAAATTCATAAGAATCGGTCATAAGAATTTTTAGATTTAATATATAAATAATAATTTAATATGTAGAAATTTATACATAGGTATATTATTAATTCTCGTATTGGTGTATAGTCTTACACGTACACTACGAAAGGTTTTTCCAAAACAACCCCTTAAACGACGAAGTGGGGAAGAATGAGGCGACAAGCAATAGGGACCTAAATATTTAAGTCCTTAACAGTAATACCTAATAATTGCTACCTATGCAAAAGAAATCAATAAGTCCGTCTCACATGGTTGACTTAAACGGCTCAGTCAGTAGTCTTTTTAATTAAGTAAATTCATTAGCTTAGTAAACAGATACCAATATACGATAGTCATAATGAGTTTTTAAATGGTGATGAAATGCGACTAACAAGACATTTGTACTCACAAATGTCTTGTATTGTATTTATTAAACTCACAAACACAGACAGCCAGACCCGGACCTACTACTCTTCTGCCATACAAATATTTGTTACGTGCGGGATTGAACTCGTGGCACGCAGCGCAGCGGCCAATTACTCAACCACTGCGCTAGTTTTGAATATAAGAATTCCTCGGCTTGTATTGTGAGAAACCAAAATGCATCTCTAATATTATTTAAGTATTGACCGTCTATGTTTAGATTTATTTTCCCTTTGTTTTACAGCAACATAGTTTAGTGGCGTGACTGTCGGATTGCCAAGTCATAAGTCTCGTGTTCGAACCTCATACACGCTCCTCTGATTTTTCAGATTCATGTGCGTATTGTTTAATTATAACTTGCTTTGGTGAAGGACAACATCTTGAGGAAACCAGTATGTCTTTTTATTTATTTATTTTCGATTGGGAAGTTATCAAATAACTTCTCCCGGTCTGGGTGGAGTCGAAGGTAGAGTCAGACTTTTAGCGACTAAAACCCACCCATGTTCCTTCTTTTGCTCTTTGTGGCCGCGGTATCTCTTTTCAGTGGCCATGGCAGGCCCTTCTGCTTTGCTGACACCTCTGTGAGGCGCGAGCAACACGAACGCGCCGTCAACACGGCCGGTCACTACCTACTAGACGGACGGTCGGTGAGTTAGCCATTGCTCACCGTCCACAGTCTCGCGTCTACGGTGGCTGAGAATGGTGTTGTGGACAACATGCCTTTTTTGCGGTTGGGAAATCATCAAATAACTTCCCCCGCTCTGGGCGGACCGGGGGGATTGTCAGACTTGTACTGACTAAAACCTACCCATGCTCCTTCTATTGGCTTTTATGTTCCGGGGCCGCGGTATCTCTTTCGAACAACCCGCAACCCCGACAAAAACCCGCAACCCCGACAACAACCCGCAACCCCGGCGAACAACATGCCTGAGAGATATTTCTCGACCGCATGTTAAGCCAATTCAAAAGACAGTTTTAAAAATCTGACACCAGGTTAAAACTAACCACACGATAAAAATGAAAGAAACAGCTGGCGAACAGTGACCAGGGATTTTACGAAAATGACCGGAAAAACGTGAGATTTGATACGAGGGAAAAAACCTTCCCTTTAATATGATTATACCAAGATGGCCGCTCCACGGCCTATCTAATTGATAGATGTATCACTACGTCAGTATATCGACTATGCGTGTAAGAGACAAACTGGTTTATTTTGTAGTTTTATGAGCTTTTTTTAAAAATACGTTTACCAACATTTAAACTCACATACACAAACAGCCAGACCCAGAACAACTATCTGTAGGCCATACAAATATTTCTTCCGTGCGGGGATCGAACCCGCGACACGCAGCGCAGCAGTCGATCGCTCAGCCACTGCGCCAACCGTGTCGTGTATAATGTTTTATGTGCTCACCTACTGTTTGTCTGCCACATAGTCAAATGTCCACTCGCGTAACTTTTGAGTATGAGGTCATTCCCGCCCAACCTTTGCTAGAGCCAGCTCGCGTTGCTGAAAAAGTCTTTCTAAACCAGTCTAATTAATAACTCAGATCCAGCCTGTCCCTTTGCTGTCTTCCCTCAGTGACGCCTTAAACCGAGACTCGTACCCCACAGGGGGTGCCCACGAGCGTGTAGTCGCTTAGTTTGTGAGCCTTTTGCACTGGCTGGAGGCAACCGGGCATTTCCTGTGGATCCCTCGAGTTAACCAGACGACAACCTCATAGGTTTAACTGCGACATGCCGTTAAGAAAAGAAAATTATGTGGGGTTTTCCCCATCAGGAATAGTTTCCAGGGTCAAAGTATACATTCTATTTAGTCCGTCTTTTACTTTATTCAAAAATAAGGGACACGTATTTTTTTATTTGTAAATTAGACCATTAATGACAAAGATAGCCCATTAAAGTTACGCGTGACGTCACCCGTTGCGAAAAAATGCAGCAACGTGAGACGTATTTTTGAATAATCTAAAAGAAGGACAATTTTTTTTTTAATTTGGCCTTTCGCTAAGTAGTAGCCACGGAGTCTGGTTTTATGCCATATAGGCTCGCCTCCCGTCACATGGGGCTTTAAACGTAGCTGGCGATACGTGGGTGTACTATTAGATACACCTCTGCCTAAGACTTCGAGGATTACAGGCGTGATGTTATGATAAATGTTGATGTCCCCCGTGTCCTTATTGTATGTGTATGTGGTGCCACCTATGCAGCAACGTAGGAACTACGCACTAGTACCATTTTGACGGTATAGATGTCGCTACGCAACTGTTTCGTTTTCGTTTGACCTTACGAGAAGTGTAGCCAGAGGTCGCAAGTAGGGCTACAGAGCACATGCTTCCGGGTCGGGTAAAAATTCTTAGGATCAGTAGGGTTACCATAAAATCTTATAGCAGCACTTATTCCTGTGTGAGAAAGAGATGGTGCTAGACACCCTGTATAGCTTTGTCTCTTTCCCTCAGTGGAATAAGTTCTGTTTTAAGACGTCATGGTAGGGTAGCAGTTCAAAGTATTAATGATGGTTTTCCGTTTTACAAGCGACATCTAAAGGTCAATTTTCAAATATTACTGCAGAGTTGAAATATCAACTCTTGGCGCTCAACCAAACATTGAAAATCCAACAATGAGCTTTTAATTAGGCATTTACTACGTGGTACATAATAAAATTTTCCCATAAATATAATAGACTAAAATCTAGAAACATGATGATCCGGCCTAAAGTGGATAAAACTAGTCTAGGCGGAGTTTACAATACAAAGAATGACAAAAACTAGATATTTAATACAAAAAAAACATCATCTTAAACACGGAAATAATTATACAGTGTTAAAAATGTCTCGCGTGGTTACCTACATTGAAAATGTCGCGTTTATTTTAAATTCAGCTAGTTTCTCTAGTTTAGCGATTACAACCATAATCTGCTAATCATTTTCCTGTATATTTGTATGATTTCGATAATCGTCAAAAGTACTCATAGGTTTTGTACCTTCCTGCCGGGGTTGAGGGTTGTTCGAAAGAGGTACCATACCGCGGCCCCGGAACACGAAGGGCAAAAGGAGGAACATGGATGGGTTTTAGTCGGTAAAAGTCTGACACTCCCCCCGCTCCGCCCAGAGCGAGGGAAGTTATTTGAAGATTTCCCATAATAAGGGCGTCTCCCAATCTTTATATTTCGTAGCCTGTAAGTACTTTTAGCAATTGCTCAATTAGTTGCTAAGCTTGTTTAATGATTGTTTTGCAGTTTGAGTACTATAAGAGGCCCACACAAATGTCATTTATTTCGTCTTTCGTAGTGATGATTTCCCATCTAAAAAATGGCTTTGTACCTGCGTTAACGTGTATGATCACAATATTATAAAGGCGAAAGTGTATGTGTGTTTGTTACTCCTTCATTTTCAAACGGCTAATATTTTGGATTAGACATAGGCTAGTTTGGATCCCGAAAAAGTGCGGTGTTCTCGTGGGATACTCAAATTACTCAAATATGGTTTAGTAGCACCGCGGGGCGCAGCTACTCGTATATAAAACACACGCATTTTATGTAGTGTCGTTAATAGGGCACTTCCTTAGGAAAAAAGCCTAATAACACTTTAACCGATGGACACTGATGATTTCCTCATTGATCTTAGGGTTGTATTTCGCAATTCTTACTGCATCTATTCGATTACGGTTGGGCATAGTATTATTCGGTTTTCAATCTGGTGTTTGTCTGTAGCACCGTGAGGTTTGGACATGTGGGCTCGCTCCCTATCGATAACTAGCGAAATGGACCAGTAGGAAACTTCAACCTAACCCCTTCTTTTTCGCATGTGTCGCACGCGGAATATCGTCAAATAACGTGGGGTACCTACGTTATTTGACGATATTCCGCGTGCGACGTGCGGCGCGGCGGCGGCGCTGTGGGCGGGGAGCAGGGGGAGTGTCAGAGTTTTACTGACTAAAACCCACCCATGTTCCTTCTTTTGCCCTTTATGTTCCGGGGCCGGGGTTATATTTGTGTCATTCTAAAAACAGTTGGCAACAGTTATTTTTAGCAATGCGCAGTTATCTTATCAAAATATGAAGTTTTATAAAACATTACTTCCGCCTCTTCACATTTATTTGAGTAAGGAGGAAAATATCATTCTCTGACGTCACTACTGTCAGCTGTTTACACTTTTTAGTTAAAATTACGCATTTACCAATGTTATCAGAAACAAATAGGAATTATTTAGGCCTTCATACCTACTTCAAGTTTGTGATGACAAATTCAGATGATATAAAATGTTATAAATTTTTCCTTGAATATTAGGACAGATTCGAAAACAACAATTGTTGCCGGATTATTTGTTTGACGTTAGAATTTAGATAAACAGATTATTGACAGGTCAGAAAAAAAAGTTTTTGTCTATAGTACATTACACTACTCGCGTTGTACCCAGCATCGTAGAATTTAAATACCTACTCTTAAAATTAAATGAAACATCTACTAAGATTATAAATAAGATATTTCTGTGGAATAGACAAACTAATAAACATCAAAACATTGGCCTGACGGTTGGTGCATCGACGATTTATTGACAAACAACGTCTAAATAATCTATTCTAGACTATTTCATATAATTAATAATTATTAGCCATTAAATTAGTAAGAATTAAACCTTTTCACCCGGATTTAAACAAATAGATAACATCGAGGTGACTAGTTTTTCTCGCATTTTCTTATCAGCTGTCATGGAATATTTGCGATTTATTTTTAAACTTGGCGGCACGATTATATAGGTATAACGATTCATTTATAGATAATGTAGTACTTCATCATCATTTTCCTGCAGAAAACGTGTTGCGCCGACCCCTAATAGAATGGGACAAGGCCATTCTAACTGGCGTCGGCGCAACACGTTTTCTGCTTCCATTCTCCCCTGTCAGACGTAACGGCATCATATGAAGGAGAAAGGTGTACCTTTCTCCTCCATTCTTTATACAATCCATCCATCCAATCCATCCAAGGTGTACATTTCTTCTCCATTCCTTATACCATCCATCTATCATTTCTTTGGCCTTCCTCTCCCGCAATCCTACAGAATCAATGATAATGATAAGATACTGCAGTACTTATAATGAGTATATTTTTATAATAAATGTTTTATTCAGTGCTGATGGCCCTGAAGATAGCAGAAAAAGAAGTTGTGTTCGGCTTCCAGTCTACCCAGATGGGGCTGAATACCAGTATTTTACATGGAGTGACAGCCTATCTGACCTCCACAGCCATGTTGGTAACGATACCCCTCGGTAGGACTGATATTCAGTACTTTTGTCACTGACTACCTGTAAGGATTGTGGAAACTATGCAATTTGTGGTCACCCATCTACAGACCAACCTAGGCAAGAGCGGCTTAACATAAAGATCACGAGCCACGAGTTCCGCATGTGTTCTTACTTATTTGACGAATGATTCTGGAGAAATTCCCCGAGTGTATACTTTCTAGGAAATATACAATTTGAGGAAAGCCTGTTACGTTTAAAAAAGATGGTCGTAAATTGTAGATATTTTAGTGTTATGAAAGAGGATCTACGGTCCACGGAAATTCCAATATCTCGATGCATATTTGTGTTCACGCTGAAAATTTCTGAACCATATGAAATTTGCTTCACCTATTTCAAACTGAATTTATATCAAGTCTATATATTAGTTTCACTAGCTGGCTCCTGCGACTTCACCCGCGTGATATCGAAAAAAAGTATCCTATGTGTTATTCCAGACTATAATTTACCTCTGTGGCAAATTTCATCAAGATCCGTTCAGCTGTTTTGATGTGAAAGAGTACCAAACATCCATGCATCCATCCATTCTCACAAACATTCGCATTTAAAATATTAGTTGGATTCCCAACGTAATGTAATAATTGTGTCCCTAACTTCTACCTGAAAAATTAGTGAAAAGTTACATTTAACGAAAATTTTCTAGATTTTTCACTTCATCATCTTATAAATAGTGGATTTATGAGCTTCTGGTGTCCTAAGAGATCTATTTACCGTAGAAGCACTCAGCTGCTTCTAGGCTGGTACTTCAACGGTACTTTAACAGTATTATGGTACTCCTGGGTACCACCACACGGGTTTTGCATCGGTAGATAATGTACTTCGAATGTTTTTAAAAAGGTTTTATAGACAAAGTAATAAAGAGCGACGTGTCTATGGTAGAAAAATAAATTGAAAAATATGACGTCGAGACTTGTTTGTCGATGTTTTGTAAAAAGAAAAAAACCGGCCTAATGCTAGTCGGACTTGCGTACCGTGCGTCGGTCGTCGGGTTCTGTAATAACTTGCGACATAAACGGCCATATCTTTTGACTGCGTAGATGACTGACAGACTTGACTATATGGTTTTTACTAGCTTTTGCCCGCGGCTTCGCTCGCGTTAACTTCGGTAGCGCCTTATTGACAAATCAATAAGGCGCTACCGAAGTTAACGCGAAGTTATCGGGACGAAACGGGAAAACTTAGCGTTGCTATTACAAATAATAGCAACGCTAAGTTTTCCCGTTTCGTCCCTCTTTCTCCCTCATATCCCACTCTTTTATAAAAAAATAGCCTATGTCCGTCTCCTGGTTCCCAACTATCTCTGTACCAAAATTCATCAAAATCGGTTCAGCCATTAAAGCGTGAAGAGGTAACAAACAAACAAACTCACTTTCGCTTTTATAATATTAGTAAGGATTACAACTTGACACCTTCACGCGTTTCTGAGATAAAAGGTCTCGACAGACAGACGGACAACAAAGTGATCCAATAAGGGTTTCTTTTTTCCCTTTTGGGGTACGGAACCCTAAAAGTACTAAACATCAGTCTTTCCGAGGGATATCTTTACCAACTGGGTTCTGATATCGATGGTTTTAACAGACAGACAGACGGATAGCAAAGTGTCGGAACATAATAATAAGTATCGGAACCCTTATTAGATAATAAGGGTTCCGATTTCCATTAAAAGTACGGAACCCTAAAAAATTAAAAAAAAAAACAGCCAGTATCTTTTAGCCCATCAACTTACACGTACACCAAAACCAGTATGAGATGACCTCTTAGCAAAGCATAATCACAATTACCCTATGGTAGGTACCGAAATTATGATTCAAACACATGCTTTCTTTTTAGGGTTCCGTAGTCAACTAGGAACCCTTATAGTTTCGCCATGTCTGTCTGTCCGTCCGTCCGTCCGTCCGTCCTCGCTTAATCTCTGTGACCGTTAGCACTAGAAAGCTGAAATTTGGTACCAATATGTATATCGATCACGCCCACAAAGTGGTAAAATAAAAATTGGAAAAAAATGTTTTATTAGGGTAGCCACCCTATATGTAAAGTGGGAAGTGATTTTTTTTTTAATTTCAACCCTAACGTGTGATATATTGTTGGAAAGGTATTTAAAAATGAATAGGGGTTTACTGAAATCATTTTTGACGTGATAACGTCTTTAAAATCGTTTTAGTCGGGTGACATGTTCAGAAACTTGTGTCACACCAAAACCTCACGAGCGACATTTCATAAAGATGGTAGCGCCATCTGTTACTTGGCTCGAAAAAAAAACTTTAAATTAGTACTTAATTTCATTTTAGATGTCACTACTGGTGATAACTTATATCACCAATAAGACGTTATCACGTAAACATCTCGATCGTAAACCTACTTTACAAACAACCAATTTTTTGATAATGTCTATAATTTCGGAAATAATCGCTCCAAAAGTAAAAAACAATGTGTCCCCCCCCCCTCTAACTTTTGAACCATAAGTTTAGAAAATATGAAAAAAATCTGAAAAGTAGAACTTTATAAGGACTTTCTATGAAAATCATTTTGAACTTGATTGACACAACAGTTTTTGTACAAAAAAGACAAAAAGTTGTACAAAATAATTTCCTCCTCCACCTTTAAACTCATAAGTGGGAACACTTATTGTGACGGACGGGAAACTACGGAACCCTACACTGAGCGTGGCCCGACACGCTCTTGGCCGGTTTTTTTGTGTAAGTTGCGTGAGGGATGGTGAACGTCACAAGTCTTCGTTAGAAAAATCCGTCTCCGTGTCTCACATTCTTCACAATTACTCTGGTAAGAACATAAATCATATTATGCTCTTATTTTTAATACGATGCCCCACACTAGGAATTACTCCTGTATCGTGGGTGCGTTTACAAACATTTAAACTTACATACACAAACAGCCAGACCCGGAACAACTATCTGTAGTCCATACAAATATTTGTTCCGTGCGGGGATCGAACCTGCGACACGCAGCGTAGCAGTCGATCGCTCAGCAACTGCGCCAACTGTGTCGTCAATTACTGTGTTTAATAAGTTACCATTGGACATGCGGACTGAAATAGTTAATGACCTTATGTTTACAAAGAGTATCTACACAACTATGAGCTATTTACTATTGTATTGTAAAACCATTTAACACTTGTGCTATTGTTTTGGTTTCTATTATTATTGGTATTAAAACGGTCAAGATTTACGAATTGTATGAATGCGCAGTCTATGGTTTAAGTAAATATTCGTAATAACCTATCGTTTTCTTGTCTATGTTGGGGTCGGCGGCCGGTGCCCTCTCATACTAAGTACTAACTAACTAACACTGTAACAACAACATTGTAAAACCAAATGACTTTAAAAGAATGACCATGGAGTTCCTTGCCGGTTCTTCTTCATAGGAAACGACCAACTCGAACCGTGCACCTTTTCTCAACGTTTTATGTTTTATGAAGTGCCCTTGTACGCCTATGTGATATAAAAATATTTTGATTTGGCTTAACCGTATGCCAGTATTTTACATGGAGCGAAGTGACTGCATATCTAATTTAAAGGTAAGTTTATTTCTTAAGATTCCGCCCGCGACTTCGTCCGCGTGGCATAGTTACTTTGGCCTAACGCTAATTTTTACCCAATACTGATCGAAAAAAAAAAATACCTTCTTTCCCCTTTTCTTCCCTCTTACTCCCCCTTTTCTCACTTTTTTGTAGCCTACGTCCGTCTCCAGAGTCCGAATTATCTTTGTACCAACATTCATCAAAATCGGTGTTCCTTCACTTGCCCCTTTGTTCAGGAGGCCGTGGTATCTCATTCGAAAAACGCACAGTAATAGACAAAAAAAAAACAAAAATCTTACGCAACATTGCGACAAACCTACAAATTGTTCAGAGACACAATCAGATTGCTCGCTTATTGTGAAGCTGCATCATTGTCAACAACAGCTACGTCACAACGGCCAGCGTTATCAGTAGTGCGGCTTCTTGCGAATGTTACATCATTTTTTGTGATAAGGAGTGTAGATCAACGACGGGCGCGTTTGGAGGCTCGCCCTATTGACCATTATTGAAATACAAAACAAAAAACTATTCGATTTCCAAAATGGCTGCACATTTTGAAAATCGAATAGTTTTTTGTTTTGTATTCTAAATTAGTATCTACCTACGCATTTTACTCTATGGTTGAACATGAATGCCTTGGGGTATATTAGCTGTCAACCACAGCTTGTGCCTCTGAATATTGTGTGTCTGTTGTATTTTGAAGAAAAATGGGAGTGCATAAAGTATTGAGGATTCTCTGTTATACAAAATAAATACGTGCGGGCACCTACTGAAGGTTTTTTTGGAAAAAAAAAACATTCGTGCAATTACTGCGTCCGTTTAGACACGAAAAATGGGTGCACGCCCGGTCAGACCAAGAAAGAGGACTAACATAATCTAAGAACTTGCTTTTTAAATGATTTTCTATTTGTCCCTCTAATGGAAACAGCGATATTACCATAGGCATAGCATACCTAAGTAATAAGAATAGGCACCGACAAATTTAAAATAAATAACCTCACAAATATTTGTGTTAGAAAAAGGTCAATGCCAAATTTATTTGCAGTGTTTTTTAACGTTTTACTTAAAAGTATTTTAAATAGTTTTCCAGCACATAACAGGTTCATCTTACAAGGAACTGTCTTAAACTAGTTTGATCGTAATGTCTCCGTGGTACCAGTTTGACTTCTTTGTGTTAGTAACCGTCGCGGGAGCGTTGAGCAGTTCATCATGCGACCTATTGGATAACCTGATTGGAGCCTATGGAGACAACAGCACTCAAACGTGAAGATGATTCTATTGACTTGAAAAAACGATTTATGTAATTTGTGATTTACATAAAACGGGTGAAGATTTGGTTATGCACTACTTCTGGTATTTACTTACCATCCTATACTATTAAATGAACGTTACTTTTTAACTGTTCCTGTATCGCGGGTGCGTTTACAAACAAACTCACATACACAAACAACCACAAACTAACTGTAGGTCGTACAATAATTTGTTTGGTGCGGGAATCTAACCCGCGACACTCAGCGCAACAGTCGATCGCTCAGCCAACGCACCAACCGTGTCGTCGTTAGAAATCACGTTCTCGAAAACGGCCATAACTATTTTGATAAAAGTTGAAATATGTTTTTAATGGTGGATAAATCGACCTAGCTAAGTTTTTCATCTGGGAAAATACGTTTTAATAAACCGAACGGACCTCGATCGTCCCGGTCCTAACATTTTATTGAGGAACCTTGCTTAGACAGATGGATTGATGGATGGTCGGATATAACAGGCGTTTGTTCCATATAAAATAATGGTTATCAGGTATTTGTCGGGACTGGATGCCGAGTCTAACACAATTGATAAACAGTTAGGCAGATGATGGTGGCAAAATAAATTTGGGAAAAGAAACTCTGGTTTTCCAATCAACTGGTGTGACTGAAGACTGGACTAGAGGCCTGGGATCGACATCCGCTTGCAGAATTGTGATTTTTTAGGCACGGAAACAAGTAAGTCCGTATTTCCGTCCGTTTTTTTTAATGGCTGATGCAATTAGCTTGCTGCAAAAGAATATTGAAGTAAATAATGCTAAGGATATCGTTATTTTTCGAGGAGGATCTCTAAGAGATAGTGAATGAAACAAGTTGTATTCTTTCTTGTTTGTTAATAGAATGATGGTTATAAATATAGCATTTGGATCTCTTTTACTTGTAAAAAACAATAGATCATGACAGCCATTAGATACTAATTTTAGACGAATATTCGCAGTTGGAATTAAATCACTTCTTTCTAAATATATTCGTGTAAATTCGCGATGAAAATCCACATCAAAATTATTAAAAATTTATTTGACGTAAAACTTCTATTTCGAAGGTAAAATTCTATTTTCAGAGTCGAAAAGTTTGAAATATTTCGCAAACTTGCTGTTTCTCGATAGAAATAAACACCGACCTCGTATAAATAAATGAATATAACGGTTAGTAATTGTTTTTATTTGTTGCACAATCAGGAAGTGGGCGTAGCTATGATAATAATAATAATTATTGATTACATTCCAGTATAAAAGCAAATTCAAAATATTATTGTAGGGTAGTCGACTATTGACATGTCATGTATTCTGACAGATGAGCCAGAGACAAGTGACATTGACAATCGACAAAAAATACGAACCACGAATTTGACAGTTGTATTTTTTTCTTTTGTGAAAAGAGTACGTACCTATTCTATTTACTGCTGGCTGGAAAGTAATGTATGTGTTAAAAAAGATATGTAGTAAAACATTAAATTGTTTCGATTGTTAGAGCGGAAAATAACAACATACACGCAATAAATCTAGTTTTCTAATTAACACAATAGAGATCAGTTCTAATCAGTCTAGTAAAAGTGATAACAGATTGTTATTATTAATAACATTCCTATCACTGCGTGACTCTAAACGATAACCTTGCACCATTTTATAATCACGTTCTATAATTAAACTCGAGGAAAGTCTTCCTTATTTAAAAGACAACCATCGACAACATAAAAAAAACAGCCATAACTAACCTTTTTCTCAGTTAACGGCACACGAACGAAAACCGGATTTCTTCAACACGATGCAGTTTCACGTTATTAACGATTTTTAATAAAGAAAAAAAATGCGCAAGACGTGTAGCATGCGGTCGACGCACTATAGAGAACTGCTGTAAACAACATCGAGATGTTACAATTACTTGCCAGGCATCGCTATCAGTGATACGTCGTCTTTCGATTGTGGCTGCCAAAACTCAAAACGTCCGGCCTGATGCCTGGGTGTGGAGATAGGTCAAGGACGCATGTGGTGACATTATTGTCGATGGTCGATTTGTATGATACACGTCCACAATATAAAAAAAACACTAAAAATATCTCTTATAAAGGTTATTGTGAAGATGGGGCGAGCTGGATAATACCAACGTACAGTGGTCCACATTGGCTCTGGGTCATGAAATGGAGGTCATGGGAGAGGCTTTTGCCCAGCAGTGGGATGACGCAGGCTAACAGTAACATTAAGGTTATAAAAATATTTTTAACAAAAAAATTCAATTCCTCTACTTTACATAAAAAAAAAGACTTTAAATAGATCTAGATCTATCTTAATGGCAAAAGAAGACACTGACTGACATGGTAACTACAGATGAAACCCCCTAAAAATGAAAAGTAAAAATTACATAAATAACATTTATTTATTCGAAAATCTCCCTTACAGCTATCATTACAGGTACCCTAATGCGGGGTGGTCTTAAAATTAATTTATTTAAAATAAATATAAAATGTAGAAAACTAATAATAATAACTAATACAATAATTTCCAGATAAATAATAAGTACTTACTTAAAGTATAAAAACAAAAACTACTTTAATCTACACTATAACATAAAAATAAACAATAGGAATTCCAATAACAAGTAAACACATCGATGTGTACTATTTATTTAACACTTCAAGCACAAAGTACAGAAGCGGAATTAATGCCATACGCATTTCTACCAGTCAACCTTTGGGTGATGCAGAGACAAGCAGTGGTAGGTGTAAAATCATTAACACATGGTATTATCACTAGAAAACAATTTTTTGACGAATGACAACCCACGAAATGCTTAATAATAAATCAGAATTGGAATTAGACTCAGCGATCATTGTGCCAATAGTCGTATCTGCCAATGGCTTAATTGCCAAGAGCCTCGACCAATACCTGAGGAGGCTCTCGTTAGGCAGCTGGATCAAGGGCTTGATACAGAAAGCGGTACTCCTGGACACGGCTCGTATTGTGAGAAGGTTCCTTTCTCTGGAGAATCTTTCTCTCTTTTAATCTTCTTTAATGTTTTTAAACTATATGTAAATAAATCAATAAATGAACGAAAATTCAGAATTAAAATTAGATATACTTAAACAGAGTTGTACCTAATCAAAAATTCTTAATTAATTCATCTGAATAGATATTTCACACATTAAACTTATGTAACCAACTAGTTGAGCAAAATGTTAATGAACCAGGATTATGTGGGCAGACACTTATAATTAAATATGTTTCTGGGTCTTTCGTGATTTTCAATTATTATTTAACGTCTATCAAGTTGATAGGATGAGAATAATTATTAATTTACTTAAGATACCGGTTATGTACGAGTCAGACTTGCACACTAAGGGTTCCGTACAAACTTGCGATATAAATGCCCATATATTTTTACTGCGTAGACTTATAGGGTTGATTTTTTTCACAGCTCCAAGGGACCACAGAAATCGAACTCGATACCTCCACGCGTTTCCGAGATAAAGGGTCTTGACAGACAGACCGACAGCAAAGTGATCCTAAAGGGTTACGTCTTTTTTTCTTTTGAGGTACGACTCTAAGTGTACATTTAGGCACAGTTGTATTGTTCATGCAATGGTATACATAAACTTATATGATAAGTAATCTATAACTAAAAACAGAATTAACATTATATGTCGGCGCTGAGAAGACAAACACAGCTGCAACGGCGCACGTGCGTCGTGCACGTGCGCAATGTGACATCATCGTACCACTCCATGAGTCAGGCGAGGTGGGGGACGAGTAATATAAGGCGGCGCGCTAGCGGGCACAAGTCAGTTTTACCGAAGCAGTCGCAGTGTCAACACCTCGGAATTGTGATGCGGATCACACCTGAGTCATAAATACAATTTATTGTGAAAGTTTATTAGTGAAACGATTAGTTGATTGTAATTTTGTATTAATAAATCAGTTATCAACAATATACTGAGGTTTTTGATACAACATGTCCGAGAATCGGTCAAGGTCCTGCCCGGATGACCTCATGAGGCCACTTGCCTTCACCAAGTCCTGGCTCCAGCCGAAATCAGAAGCGGGATGGACCTCGGAGCTTCCTCGGCTCCGAGTGCTCACATGGAGGAGGGTACCGGTGCCTTTGGCGACAACCGGGCCCCTGTCTGGAGACGGGTCATTGATGGTGACAAGGACGGGGATGCTGTGGGGGCCATGATTGGCTGCGTCAACGATGAGTTCCTTAGATTGCGTTTGTTGTCTGGTTAATGTTCCTCAGTTCCCGAATTGGTTTCGGTGGCGGCTGCAGTCGAACAACGAGAGCTTCGACGGGATGAAACCCCTGCAAAGCGACCGGGATTGAGAAGCATTGGAGACGGTCATATGCTTTGTTTTGGGTGTAGGAAGCAGGACATCTTCTTTTTCTTCATGTGGACTCCGCTTCTTGGAGGGGGGTCCGGTTTCCACACCTAGTCCTTGCAATGGACCATTGTGCGTATGCCATGCACCTGATGGCCGCTACTCTACGCATACTCTAGCCAGCCCACCTCCTTCCAGAAGCAGATGGGTTCTTGAGGGCGTCCGCAAGTGACCCTAGTATATCCAGTGTCACTTTCCGGATTTCAGTGATTCCTGTACATTCGAAAAGGTGTGTTCCTTCAGCCAGCTGCGTATCTGGCTGAAAAGGATGGGTTCAATTGGCTCCGGTCCTAGTGCTGGAGAGATGGACGCCCGTCTGACGAGTTCATTCGCTGCGTCGTTGCCTAGGGAGCCACTGTGTCCTTTGATCCATTGTAAGGTTAATGTATTGCGGTTGTGTGCGGTCATTCGTTCTAGTAGGTTGTGGCATTCGTATATTAGAGCTGTGTTGAAGCAGCTATTGTTTAGGTACTGAAGAACAGAGGCACTGTCGGAGAGTATTCGGTTGTTGGTGTCCGCGACTCCTCTGGCCTCGATGGCTACGACGGCCTGAATAATGCCCATACATTCAGCCTGGTAGACTGTGTTGAGCGTTCCGAGTGGTTTAGAAATTTTAATGTTTAGGTCGTAGGAGAAGACCCCAACCCTTGTTCCCGTTCTGGTTTTCGAGCCATCTGTATTATATTCTCAGTTTGTTTGATCCCGTGTATTCTCATGGTTCCTCCGTGAGCTGTATGTCGTAATGTTTTTGGAGGCAATGTATCTTGGTGATCTTATCGGTCGGTGCTGCTTACAGAGGTTGCCTTTAGACGGCTCCTGCTTTGATTTTGGTGTGCTTTATCCTGGAGTCATTACTCAGTGTGCCAGAGACTTCTAGTCTGAAGCCGCAAGAGCCGCTTCCTCCTGTACCGTGAGATGTAGGGGCGAGAGCCCTAGCATTGTTTGTAGGGCTGCTGTTCGTGCGGTTTCCCATGCTACTGGTGATCGCTACACGGGCAAGGCGTTGCAGTTTTTCTAGGTCTTTTTGGGTCGTGCTCAGTTCTGTTCTGGGCCATCATCATCAGCCGTATGTTATTATGGGTCTGATGACTGTGGGGTACAGCCTGTGCATAATTTTGGGGCTTATACCCCAATTCCTGCCGAGTAGTCTTTTGTACTGCTATAGGGATATGCTAGCTTTGGTGGTGATATAGTCAGTGTGTTGCCCAATTTAGTTGTTTGTCCAGATAAACGACCAGGTACTTGGTTTCAGTTGCTAGGCTTAGCGTGGTGCCGAAGAAAATCGGCAGCTGTAGTGTTGTCAGTTTCCTCTTCTAGTAAAAAGGACTAGTTCGGTTTTGGAGGGGTTTACGGTTAGCTCGTATTCTTCGTACCATTTTTCCATTATTCTTAGGGCTTGGCGCATCAGGTAGCGATGTCGTCGGCGTAGCCTATGGTGTAAAAGCCTTCGGCGTTTAGGCATCGGATTAGGCTATCCGCTATTAGGTTCCATAGTAGGGGCGAGAGGACGCCCCCTAGAGGGCAGCCCTTCGCTACAATGGCTCTTGTGGTCTCATTTATTGTGACTAAGCCAGGACATGTACGGGCACATTGTGGCAGGGGCGGTGGGAGGACGCGGTCGGGCGGTCTTGGGCCGTTGGTTCCAGCGAGTCCTTGAGCCGCGCAGAGCGTCCGGAGCCCGGGGGTAATTGCTGTGGCGGGACTGGACATGTTGAGTCGTCCTGCTTCGGGAGGATGGCAGATGAGGCTGAGAGGGTTAATTTGGCCGAGGAGCGGGAGGAGGTATTAACGCCAGTAGCTTTGCAGCATTCTGTGATGGTGGTACAGCAAGTCAGTAATGCCAGCGGTACGCTGATGAATTCTG
Organism: Ochropleura plecta; assembly: GCA_905475445.1. NCBI lineage: Eukaryota > Metazoa > Arthropoda > Insecta > Lepidoptera > Noctuidae > Ochropleura > Ochropleura plecta. Next base: position 10,978,954 of record FR997738.1, read on the forward strand.
GTGAGTCGTATCCATTTTTACGATTCTGGTGCCGAATGCTCTCTCATCAAAGATTATGTTAAAATTATGTTGACAGCTGTAAAGACTAGTCGTGACGGCTCTTGGCAGGAACCATTGGGAGAGGTTCAGTTGGCCATTTACTCCACTATTAATAGGGTGACTGAATCTGGCCCTTTTGAGTTAATGATCGTAGGGTAGCACGTCCTCTTGGCGTAGTGACCGTTGATAATGACGTGACTGACGTTAATTTAGATGAGATGAGAGGGCATGCGACACAGAATTTTACAAAAAAAAAAAAAATGCTAATTACGATAAAAACGATTTCATAAAAATAAGGTTCACGTTTCTAAATTAGTTGTTAATGATTATTTTAATTAAATTGAGGGAAAAGACTCCAACAAAATTAGTTCCTAAATTCAAAGGCCCATTCGAGATCATTGAAGTGTTAGACGGGGATAGATACCGACTAAAGGCGCTTGACTCTAAGCAAATATACAAATACCTTCATGATCGTGTGAGGGAGATCCCCGATCACAAAGTTTCTCGAGAATTAGATTTGAGTATGCGTTGCTTATGAACTATGATAAAAAGTAATAAAATTGTTAGATACTTTGTTTTGTAACTTGTTGATCGGATTTCTTTTCAATGAATTATGTGGAGCAGGGAGTACTGTGACAGGGCATAGTAAAACCATTAAAGTTGATAACTATACCCAGATACCTTTTGTTTTTATTGGCAGGAAAGCCGAGCTAGATTACTCTTTGAGCATATTTTGTCCACAGGAACTACATCCGAGGACGGGTGCTAGTCAGGGATGGCCGTGTCGTGGATTGATGGCACAATGCAAACAGCGCCATCTAAGAATTCGTCTTCGCGCGCGCGCTTGGACACGCTCGTAGAAAGGGTGCAGCTAACTAGTAACTAGCGGAACAACCGAGTGTAGACAGACTACACCGTCCAACTCTGTCAGTCTTGGCAGTCTTATTGCTAACTTCGACTCAACTTCTGGAGGAAAGTCTACAGTAGTAAAGGTAAAAAACTTCATTACTCCATAACTGTTCTAAAAGTATTGCATAACTTGTTCATAATATAACTTAAGGACAGTTGCCTCCTTATTTTTGCAATATATATTGGACGTAAGTTGAGGACAGGGGCCTCCTTACTTTGCGATATGTATTAAACGTAAGTTGAGGACAGGGGCCTCCTTACTTTGTGATATATACTGGACGTAAGTTGAGGACAGGGGCCTCCTTATGGTTGCAGTATGTGTGTTGAGCGTAAGTTGAGGACAGGGGCCTCCTTACTTTGTGGTATATACTGGACGTAAGTTGAGGACAGGGGCCTCCTTATGGTTGCAGTATGTGTGTTGAGTGTAAGTTGAGGACAGGGGCCTCCTTACTTTGTGGTATGTACTGGACGTAAGTTGAGGACAGGGGCCTCCTTATGTTTGCAAGTATGCTTTATCCGTAAGTTGAGGACAGGGGCCTCCTTACTTCCCAATGTGTATCGTATGTGAGATGAGGACGGGAGCCTCCTTACGTTTGTAATGTGTGACATAGTTGAACCTTGATATTCTGCGCAGTTTTTCTTTGTTTAAGGTCGAGGGCGACCTTTGTGCAGAATGGCCGTGTCGGCGCTGAGAAGACAAACACAGCTGCAACGGCGCACGTGCGTCGTGCACGTGCGCAATGTGACATCATCGTACCACTCCATGAGTCAGGCGAGGTGGGGGACGAGTAATATAAGGCGGCGCGCTAGCGGGCACAAGTCAGTTTTACCGAAGCAGTCGCAGTGTCAACACCTCGGAATTGTGATGCGGATCACACCTGAGTCATAAATACAATTTATTGTGAAAGTTTATTAGTGAAACGATTAGTTGATTGTAATTTTGTATTAATAAATCAGTTATCAACAATATACTGAGGTTTTTGATACAACATGTCCGAGAATCGGTCAAGGTCCTGCCCGGATGACCTCATGAGGCCACTTGCCTTCACCAAGTCCTGGCTCCAGCCGAAATATATTTAATTAAATTAATTACTACATACAAACTATAAATAGACACAAACTAATAATAAAAATATATACAAGTAAAAAAATTGTAGGTAAATATAATAAATGGTCAAAAAATTCGTCCGCATCGCAGTCGACAGGAAAAGCGCCCAGAAGGCTGGCAGCATTACCGCGTTGGATGGCAATGCTTATTTTTTGCGCAAAAAAACAGGCCAGCCCTCTGGTCACGAGAAGAGTCGACCAACCGCTTGGCGATTTCTCGAAATACTACATGGGCACTCGGACCTCAACTAAAATATATGAGGTGTATGTACATATAATGAGGTAGGTATTCAAATGTTACGTTGCAACCTGCCCGATCTAGGTTTTTCTAAACCTGTGTTTCAAGCCTTTAATGGATCGTTATTGACACAACAACACCACGACCATGTGATTAATCTCTTTAAATTAAGTACTAGAAAGCCAGCAATAAACATTGAAGACAGAGTAGCAGTAGTGTCTAGAATACTTCTTATTCAAGAAGACAAAATTGAATAGGCTGTCATACTGTCAAATGCCGTTGACTTACAAAAAAAAAAAGGAAGTCAGTGAATTTTTTTTGATTAATCGATCTTTTGCCATCGACTTTCAGAATAAAATTTAGTCTCCGTCTTTTAGTGTTTTTTTTTTTAATTTATAACAAATAAGAATTTGTGTGACATACCAATATCACACATTTCTTATCCAGTATTAATTTCCCATTGCGACTAGGAGATATTAGCAAATCAAATGAATTTATAATATGCATTACAAGAAAAATATTTATTATAGAAGATAACTCATAAACTAGAAAAGTAATAAAGTTAAAAATTAAATTATGTAAACAATTTTGAAAATCGGCACGCAATCGTCGGAGAAATCGCGTAATAAACATACTTACAAAAAATACAAAGAAATTGAGAAACTCCTTCTTTTTTGAAGTTGGTTAAAATAAATAATAGCAGCTACTAATACGAAATCTTTTGACGTACTTACGTTTGAAACCACGGACGTCACGGTTAGCGCAGTGGCTGAGCGATTGACTGCTGCGCTGCGGGTTCGATTCTCGCACGGAACAAATATCTGTATGGCGTACAAATAGTTGTTCAGGGTCTGGCTGTTTGTGAGTTTAAATGTTTGTAAACGCACAAACGCACGACACAGGAGAAATTCCTTGCGGGGGCAACGTATTTTTTAAGAAAAAAAAATCCTGTAAGCTATATGTAACTCTGCGGAAATCAGGCTTTATTCCGGTCTTTTATACCCACGGGGTGGCTGTTTGATATTTAATTATTTTGAAACTAAAATCATTAAAATTACCAATAATTATAGCTATGATACTTTATAAAACACTAGCTGCGCCCCGCGGTTTTACTCACGTGGTAATAGAATTGTAGCTCATGTGTTATTCTAATATGTAAGGTATATTATTGTAAAGATTTATCACAATCCATTCAGTAGTTTTTGCGTGAAAGAGCAACAAACATACTCATATACATTTACATCCTTACAAACTTTCGCTTTTATAATATTAGTAGAATATTTTAAAAAAACCAGCGATAAGTTTAGCCCGCCATTTTACGTCACAAGAAAGATCTTAAGAAAACAGATCATACTCCATAAGATGTTTGTAGTTATCAATAGTTTCCAATGCCAAAGGAATGTATTGAAAATGAAATTCATAAATAACTGGTGACAAAGGCGGCCATTTTGTAAAGCGCCACCTGGCGGATCGCACGGGTATTGACAGTGTATGGACGCCTAACAATGGATCAAAGAGAAAATGAATGTATTTCATATTCCACAATGTTCTTATACATGTTTACGGGATCCTTTGTGTATGCATAGAAATGTCTTAAGCGGCCCTTATGTAGGTAGGCAAATATATTCTGATGGTACTTAACCATGATGTTTGTCACCTGTGTTTTAAGAGTACATAAATTTTCAAACTATGTCTACGTGTCTTATCAATCTGTGATATCGCAGGTCTGCTGGAAGAGATTTATTTGTGAAATATAAGCTGGCGCATGATGAAAAAGTATCCTATGTGTTATTCCAGACTATAATCTATGTCTGTGCCAAATTTCATCAACATTCGTTCAGCCGATGCTCACACAAATGTGCGTATTACTTACGTATTAAGTCTAAGGAGCAGAAGTCCTGTTTAACAGACCCAAGAGAACACCTATGCCCTAGAAAATACCCTAAAAAAACCACCAAATAAAAAATGAGAATTTATTCGTCATTCGAGTGTCATATTTTCATTTGTTTAATACTTTTGGAGTGTTCTTAGCTCTTGATAACTGCACGTAGTAAAAGAGCCTAGGGGACGATGGTCTATTAATCGTGATTATCATACCAGATTGGACATAACCTTTTTTTTATTTAAGAATGGGAAATCATCAAATAACGTCTCCCGCTTCGGGTGGAACGAAATGGAGTACCAGACTGTAACTGACTAAATCCCATCCATGTTCATTGTTTTGCCCTTCGTGTTCCGGGGCCGTGGTATGGCTTTCGAACTACCCGCAAACCCGGCGGGCGGTGGCCTTGGCGGGCTCCTCTGCCCTTTGCTGATATCTCTTTAAGGCGCGCGTGAAAAACGAACGCGCCGTGGATACGGCATGTTGTCACTATTAGATACTACATACCTACTTTCATTTTTTTTAAATAGTATAATAATTAACGGGGTAATATGATAATCCTTGGTAAGACTGGTTGTCAAACTTTTGGAACCCTGATCATCTGCAACGACTGTCAAAGATCTACAAATGACAGCCGGGACCAACAGCTTAACGTGCTTTCCGAGGCACAGAGAAAACTCTGTATGTAGCACTGCTACATGTAGCAGGTGGTCACCTATTCACAGACCAACCCAGGTAAGCGCATTGGTTGACATATTTTCATTGCTACTCCAAATTCACTATTGACATTGGCAGAATAGGTAGTCGACATCGGCTCTAATTTCCATTAAATAAAAATAGAATAGAATAGACATATTTTCGAGCTTCCATCTGACTTGTATCGACAATGATATGAAATGACAAAATTATACCAGACGACACAGACAAAGTCTATCAGCGACAAAGATGGTGGAAAAGTCAATGACGTTTTGCGTTGACATAAGCTACCGAAAAGGTTATGTCCATAAAAATATAATGTCAACGAAAGTTGTTAATTAAAGTAATACGAAACCCTTTACAGTATGAAATGACCACTTTAAGTGTGGTGGAGTTGCTTGATGAGAAAATTTGCATCAATGTCAAAATCGTTATATTTATTTAAGTTCTGTGTTTACCCGCGTGCATCGATGAGTTGGTTGTAGTTCAAAAGACATTGCCACTTGTCACGGCCCCGTAGTTGCAAAGTACTTGTCATGGATTTAAGACATATAAAGGACTAACTACGCCCCGCAACGTAGACCAGGATAAAAGTAGCATGTGTTAATCCAGTAAATCGATTGTATATGCTAACTACATACCAAATGTTCATCCAAATCGGTGTACACGTTTGAGCATGAAGGTAACAAACAAACACTGCCGGGGTTGCGGGTTGTTCGAAAGAGATACCGCGGCCCCGGAACGTAAAGGGCAACAGAAGGAACATGGGTGGGTTAAAAGTCAGTAAAAGTCTGTCATGCCCCCCAGCTCCGCCCAGAGCGGGGGAAGTTATTTGTTGATTTCCCACCCGAAAAGAAAAAAATGTGTAACAAACATACACACACGTACACGTACGCGCTTTCGTTTTCTTCGTCAGTACTAACTGTAGCTTAAAGGGTAGTTATTTAAGAAGCATCAAACAGTACAAAAATCGTGGTTACCAGATGTAATGTAAGGATGTCGTTTATTTCACTTAACTAAGAGGATTATATCTGCCACCATCATCTAAGTCTGAGCCTCTATCGGCTGCACTAGGCGTTGTTGATCATCGTAGACAAAAAAAAAAACAATAATAAAATCGTGAACATCTTTACACAACAATGATCATGATCGTGATGCTTACACGAAAATTTTATTTGCAAATAGGTTTGATGCAAGAAGATTTCATTTTCATTTTCCCAGGGTCCTACAGACTGCGGGTCTGTGGACGTTGAACAATGAGTAGCTCACCGCCCGTCCGTCAATCGACGACAGACCATGTCGACGGCGCGTTCGTGTTCGATGCGCGCCTCAAAGAGATGTCAGAAAAATAGAGGGGCCTGCCACGGCCACTGCCTGCCGGGGTTGCGGGTTGTTCGAAAGAGATTCTGCGGCTCCGGAACATAAAGGGCAAAAGAAGGAACATGGATGGGTTTTAGTCAGTAAAAGTCTGACACTCTCCCCCGCTCCGAAGGCGAAGGGATTTGATGATTTCCCATCCGAAAAAAAGAGTCCTACATTTTGTAGGACTCTTTTTTTTTGACCCCTAACTTCGGGAAATATTACGGAGAGAAGATAAAAAATAAAACTTTATTGTATCGTTAACTTTACTCATTTTTAACACAATTCCATAAGGTCAAAATGTTGTATCTTATTTCTTCCGTGAAAAAGAATATAATAAACTCATTAGGTAGGTGCCCTTTACTTTCCATTAACAAAATGAGGCAAATAATTAAAAGTTATGAATTTAAAAATTAGGCACCACCACAGTAGAATAACATTTAAATTCTGAGTGCGATATCAGTTTCACCAAAAGTGTCCATTCGCATTTTTTTCAATGGGTCTCAGATTTACATCACCTGCCTTTTCCATTTGTTGGCTTATGTTGGGGTCGACTTCCAGTCCAACTGAAGGTGCCTATCTGACCTCCATAAACCACTGGGTAATACTATCGTATTACTCTTGGTAAGACTGTTGTCAGACTTACGGGTGACTACCTTCCACGTCATAGATCTACAAATGACAGCCAGTCCAACAGATTAACGCGCTTTCCAAGGCACGGAGGATACTCGGTATGTCATAAATGACCCATCTACAGACCAACAGCTAACCCACCAATCCGGTAAAACGCGGCTAACTTAACCTGAAGATGCATCCGAGCGGCACCATATCCGCTAAGTTCGGGTTTAAGAAATGATTTCTTAAATTTTATGACTGCCCTGGACTGAGATGACTGATAATGCTTACTGCAATTATTTATTAGAGAATATAAAATCGACGATAGTGTCTCAGGTACTTTGAGAAAAAAATATTCAGTATAATATAGCCATTGTAAAGTTAATCGGAATCCTTATGCTTATTTCAAATAATTAATTCGTTTCGCCCATTTCAATATTTGTACTTGTCTTTAACCTACACAACCCCTTAAAGAAATTTTCCCCATAATAACCAGAAAGGAAATTGAAAAATATGGAAAATGTTCTTTTTAAAATATCTCGTATTATCCGCAAGAGATTTTCTTAATCCTTTCCCACGTTGTAGCTATGCGTGGAAGTATGCGCGGGAATACGGGACGGTATATAAAGATGGCGCCCGGGTTGCAGGCCACTGTTGTGTACTGTGATCCGTGAAAACCTAACCTAAGTGACATGTCGCCAGTACGCTGTAGGTGAGTTTAAAAAAAAATTATTAGAAAAAAGGTGCAAAAACTAATGATTGGCCACTAAGAAAAAAAGTTTGGAAGAAGTAGTTCGGGTTTTTAAAGTTTTTATTTTTAGAATTTGAAATTATTTGTAGATGAGAAAAAAGTTTCGGATGAATATTGGTTTTGACAGTTTTCGTTAAGGATTTTCAGGATATTAACAGGTTTACCTACATTTTAACGTCTGTATTCAGTCTTTCAGTTTTCGCGTCACATTGTATTTCAGTTAAGTAAGTTCTTGCATAATTTTCTTTTCTAGGCAATGAGATAGCTAAAGTTCTTGAAATCCTTATTCGGTACTTATTAGGACCATGAAAATAAACAATGGTTGTTGTACACACGACGACACATCAACCTATACAAAACCAGTTTATGCTGCTCTCTCAACAACGGATCGTAGGTACACCATAGATTTCAAGTACAATGAGAGGTCCGCATAAAGTGGTTTTGTATAGGTTGATGTGTCGTCGTGTGTACAAGGGATTTGCTGAACGCATATTTTTTTTTTAACAAAAGTCATATATCTAAAGTGGTTTGGTATCATGGTCTGAGTTACCACACGGAAGGTATTGCGTTTGCCGGGGTTGCGGGTTGTTCGAAAGAGATACCGCGGCCCCGGAACGTAAAGGGCAATAGAAGGAACATGGGTGGGTTTTAGTCAGTAAAAGTCTGACATGCCCCCCGCTCCGCCCAGAGCGGGGGAAGTCATTTGATGATTTCCCACCCAAAAAAAAAGGTATTGCGTTTATTCTGTTAGTTTAGTTTTTCTATTACTAACTAGCTGACCTGCGCCGTTTCACTCGCGTTTATGGTTACCGCCCCGCTCCCGTGGGCAGTAGCGTGATGTTATACAGCCTATTTTACTCAGTGATAATGTAGTTTTCTAATACCAAAAAAAAAAGAATTAGCTCCGGTATTTTTTGAGTTTATTCGTTACATACAGAAATACAAATCTTTCCTCCAAGACCGAGTCAGACCCGCATACCTAGGGTTCCGTACAAACTTGCGATATAAACAGCTACAACACAGATTACCGTCAATAAAAAATAATCAAGTAAAATATAGAACAAAAATTACACTTTTTTTAACTATAATATTTATTTATTGAAATAAACTATAGACTATTATGAACTATAAATAGTAATAAACTAATAATAAAGAAATGTACAAATTTAAAAATGGTAAAATAATTAAAGGGCGTCAAAAAATTCGTCCGCATCACAGTCAACAGGAATAGTGCCCAGAAGGCTGGCAGCATTACCGCGTTGGATGGCAACGCTAATTTTTTGTGCAAAAAACAGGCTAGCCCTCTCTGGTCACGAGAAGAGTCGACCAACCGCTTAGGTAATAATAGTTTCACTTTGTTTATAATTTGAAACAATGTTGAGTGCATCCATCGACACTAAACTGCTGCCTGCGCTCTCTACCCCGTATCCTTAAAATTTCAGCCAGCTGTAGACAAATTTGACGGCACGGTTGGCGCAGTGGCTGAGCGATCGGTTGCTGCACTGCGTGTCGCGGGTTCGATTCCCGCACGGAACAAACATTTGTATGGCCTACAAATAGTTGTTTCGGGTCTGGCTCTTTGTGTATGTGAGTTTAAATGATTGTAGACGCACCCACGATACAGGAGAAATTCCAAGTGTGGGGAAGGTTTAAAAAAAATAACCTGTTTCGCTCACTATTACATCTACGACATATTTTTTAATATTCAAATTCACAGCTATTCCAGTATCTGCCTAGCTTTTTCCCAGCATTTATTGGTTGATTTGAAATGGATGATCAGCTGCATCCTTTAAACTGTCAACCATAAACTGAGAGAGAACATCTGTATTTTCCCGTAAAAATGTGTATACTAGCATTCATACAAGGCTGCATCCTTTTATCATGGTTTTTGCAAAATGACGCTTGTTTCTAAAACTTAACTACTAATCTGACCTGTGATTTAAAAGAGTAACCATGGTATTTCTTGCCGGATCTTCTCCATAGGAAACGACAGACGTTTATAAATACCCATGAAGCTTGGAAAGTTATTTGATGATTTCCCATTCGCAAAAAAAAGGCCTATGTGAAATAAAATATTTTGGTTTTGACTCTAGGTCCTTTCCAAAACTAATTATTTGATAAAAATCATCATCTGCCTAGCCTATACCCATCTTGATTGGGGACAGCATCCAATTTTACCAGATGCAGCTGAATGCCAGTATTTTACATGTAGCGACAGCTCCACAACCTAGTTAATAGGGCTCCCCAAGGTAAGACTAGATGTTATTTGCCAAAATCAAAAAGGAAAATTTCTTCAATCACTGAAATTAATCTCACAAGTTTGTCACGGCAGATTCCAGCGATTCTATCAGCAACAAATGTATTGCACACGTTTAATGTCATGTAAATCAATGTCATGGATTGATTCCATAGTAGATAATAATTTCAGCTGTAAACGGCGATAGCAGCATCCAATGCCGCGACCTTCATCAATCCGTTTGGTCCACCTCGCTGGGGGCCAACGTGATAAAACCGCACGATAAACCTTTATCTTATAAAAATAACTCCAGTTGAAACTTTTTGCTATAATAATTTCACACCGTAATGCTGATTTTTAGATGTGTGTCGTGTGAAACTGTGAGAAGATAAAAAAACATCATGTTTTGAGGAATACAAGTGTTGTCATGTGATGATGGGCGAATAAAAATTCAGGCAAATTTTGAGATAATTACTGTCGATTTTAGGTGACTTGGTCAAGAGATGAATGCACGTGGCTTAGATGAGAATGTTATAGAGGAGGACTAGCGTTGACCACGTGGCATAGTAGTTACTTTGGGCTAACGCTAACTTCAACCGGCGTGATGACCGAAAAAAAAATATCTTTCTCTCCTCTTTTCTTCCCTCTTTCTCCCCCATTTCTCACTTAAAAAAGCCTATGTCTGTCTCCAGAGTCCCAACTGTCTCTGTACCAAAATTCGTCAAAATCGGTATAGCCATTTAGGCGTGAAGACGTAACAAATAAACAAACTCACTTTCGCTTTTATAATATTAAGTAAGGATGTGTGGAGTTAAGCGACTGAAATAAAAAATGAGTACATGTAGTCTGAAAGTGGCGCCCACGCCGATGACCAAAAAGTTGTGTGGTGAATTCGTGCATGTGATACGGAAGAATGAAGATAAGTTTTGAGTATGACTGTGGGTATGAGTAGAGGAGACAAAAAAGAGCCGACCAGGAGTGAGTCAGACTCACCGAGGGTTTCGTACAAACCTGTGACATAAACGGCTATATCTTTTGACTGCGTAGACTTAACTTGACTGATTTTTCCATAACTCCAAGGGCCCACAGACTTGAGTATATGGTTTTAATTTCAACTCGACACCTTCACGCGTTTTCGAGATAAATGGTCTTGACAGACAGACAAAAGAGTGGGAGGTAAGGGTTCCGTTTTTTCCTTTTGAGGAACAGAACTCTAAAACAAACATCTTTTTCTGGTACTAAGATAAAAGTTTATCCTGTTATTTATAGAAATAACACTAGAAACAGCTACAATTTATCGTGACTTAAGAAGATTTAAGAGAAGCACGCGCTGCCCGCTAACTCATCATTGTTAGCCGACATTATTGTAGTTTGTGAGCAAATGTCATGAGCTCTGCTGATCCCTTGACTAAAACTGCCGACATGGCGACGTACATAACAAGTAGTTATGATGCGATAATAATTCTAGTTTAATACTAACTGGAAAGGTTGAGTTCTTCAAAGCTTAAAAAATAAGAAGTGGTGTGGGCGCTTTTTGAAGAATGAATAGATTGTTTTGAACGTCAATTCTGTTCCTCAATTCGTTTTTTTTTTAAAAACCTTGCCACTACACTAGGATTTTTTATGTATTGTTGTGTATGTGGGTGCGTTTATAAACATTTAACCTCACATACACAAACAGCCAGACCCGAAACAACTACCTAGGTCATACAAATATTTCGACGGTCCCTACGTACATAAAGACATGTCGAAAAAGGCATTTTTTTATTGTATAAAAAAATGCCATTGCTTTAGATTATCCATGCGCACATGCTGACATACGATTTTTATTTTTATTTAATTTATTTACCTTGTTTTAGAAATCATTTAAGAGAACAAGTATTATAAATACAACGAATAAGTTTCGTAGAAACGGTGATTTATCAGTTTTTCCAAGAAAACGGGAATAAATAAAATACTTATGTGTAAATAGCATTATAAACCTCTTAAAACTGTTAAAATATTGTAGAAAGAAAATATTTATTATTGCTCATATTTCTGGGGCGTGTTAAACACAATTTACGCTCTCCTGTAAACCTCGGTTTTTGACCGATTTGTTCGTGCGGGGATCGAACACGCGGCGTAGCAGTTAATCGCTCAGCCACTAAGCCAACCGTGCCGTAGTTTTACATCTCTAAGCATGGAATTGCTTTTTTCCATAGAGTGAGAAATAGAGGAGTGCTACCTATCGCTCGCGGCGACATCGACGGTACGCTCGGCAGTCCTTGTCTGGCCGAGGACACACTAGTGAGAAATACATAGATCAATATCATGCTGTTTACATAAATCATTTGCATTTCGGCATGCACGCACCATAAACGATGTCTGCCTATAATTAGTTGAGCTAAATGGAAGTGCCATTTAGCTCAACAAAGGTGGATTAAAAAGTTTTAACAACGTTTATGTTTCACAAAAATAAAAGTCTGATTTTGATTCTGAAATATAGGTGTACATTAGGTACACCCGTGTCTAACCCCTTACGGATTACAGGCTTGATGTTATTTGGTTTCTAATGTGTAGCCGGGTGACGGCTTCATGGTCTTTTCCAAGGTACTGTTTTCGCAAAGAAAATGGTGATGAGGTGAACCATATCGATTTATACATATACGGTCGACGAGGACATTGTGATACAGAATAATATTTACCATTCAATATTATTCATCATTCTTTTCACAGCCAACATTGAAAGTGTGCGCATACGTTTTGAATGTTCAGGTATTGGGCAGTAGTTTTTTGACGAGCTTTTATTTAACTTACAATGTGTTTAACTATACTTGTGGGAACTCTTTTAGTTTTATAGTGTGGGAAAATCATGAAATAACTTCTCCCGCTCTAGACTTAATTAACTCTAGAATTAACCGTCTATCATTCATAAACTAGGTTTTATTTAATCATAATTTATGTACACACAGTACAAATGTGATGCTTATTTCTTAAGAAACTGCCAGCAGAACTGCGAAAGGAGATATGAGAACGAAATGTAGACGATAGTGTGTATTATTTGATTTTTTGGATTGGAGATGGTCACAAAAAAATAAAATAAACGTATTTCTGGTTTATAATATTTTTTTACAAACAAAACAAACATAGGGAGTCTTGCTTTTAGGCAACACTGAGGTCGAGAGTCGTATTTTTTGGTACTAGTTCTTAAGTTCGGAATGTAGAATACGAACGAATTTACGCAATTACGGTATGAAATAAATTATTTAAAATTTTGAGACGTTTGTACGGTGTGTTGCCTGCAGTCTACACAATGATATAGAAGGGTTAAGCTGAAATGTTGCAAGCATATTAATATTGTTTATGTAATGCCTACATTTCTTGCAAAATTATTTGACAGCCTCGTTGGTGGAGTGGTCGCAAGCCCGACTGCTGAGCAGGGGTTCCTTGGCTCGTTTTACAGTTTGGGCAAAAAGTGTTATTAGGTTTAGGAATTTTACAGTGGTAGGTAGCCCGGAGTTTGGAAGTTGGCGTTAAGATGCCTCGGAAAGATCCTCTAAACCCTCTCCGATCGTGTCTGTTGTCCGTCCCATCGGACTTTGAGAGTGAGGGAACAGAGATTGTACCTGTGTCTAGGTCTACGCACAGACTTGTCCATTATAATATCTAACGCGCAGAAAGAGCGACCAACAAAGTTATCATGAAAAAATAATCAGCTGCCCTATAAAGTTTTTTTTATTGTTAAAATTCGTTTATCGTACCGAAACGCCAAGATTTTTGTTGTCATCATTTTCCGGACCTTGTCCCATTCTATTTGGGGTCGGCCGAACACGTTTTCTCCCCTATCACACGTCACGGCATCATTTACTCCTTTCTCCTTCATATCATTCCTTACACAATCCATACATCTTTTCTTTGGCCTCCTCTCGCTCTCCGTCGATCTTCATTCAGATCCATCACTATTTTAGTCACATGTGCTTCATCCCTCCTCATTACATGTCCATACCAAGACAAACTACTCCCTTTCAATTTTTCTGTAACAGGCGCAATTTTTAAACTTCTTCGTCTGAGTAAACCCCATTTATTTATTTCAGGGTGCAGGTTTGCCTAAGATTTAATGAAATGTCATGCTTCTTCAGCAGGTGTGTAGCGGTGGTAGCGGCCTGTGTGCTGGCGGCGGCGCTGGTCTCCGCGCAGATCACCTTCAGCCGCGACTGGACCGGTGGCAAACGGGCAGCGCCACAGCTAGCTCTGGACTGCGGCCAGTTCACAAGACTATGTCGCCACTTCGTAGTTAGTACTTATATAATTCAGGTTGCTTTAGAGACAACTGGTGGAAGTGATGGTGGAGGTCGAAAACACCGTGAGAAAACTATGCCAGAGAGATATTTATTGACGACTTTTTTGCGGATTCGAAATCATCAAATAAAGAAGAAAAAGAAAAACATTTATTTGTTGCAAATTACGACGAACACACAAAATAACAAAAAAAAACATTAAACATGCAAAGCATCACAAACATTTACAAATACTTACATATATGGGACAAAATAAAAATAGCTTGCACGTCGTGACTGCCACAGGTAGGTCACCACTCAGCATGATGCTGTGCCATGGGAGCCCACAGCACAGCGCTGGATTTCAGTGGTAAATCCGTGAGTAAAACGTACGGAAAAACAAATAACTTCCCTCCTTCTGGGCGGAGCGGGGGTAGTGTCAGACTTTTACTAACTAAAACCCACCCATGTCCCTTCTTTTGCCCTTACGTACCGGGGCCGCGCTGTCTCTTTCAAACAACTCGCAACCCGGGAACCACCCGCATCCCCAGGTAGGGAGCCCCGGCAGGCATCTTTGTCTTTAGAGTCATCCTTTAACAATTAGTTCCGCGTAGGATGGACGTGTTGACCTTTCAAACTAGCGCTGCAAGTTGCCGACACAAAGTGGCTTAGAAATGTCACCTAAAACTATCAAACCACTGACAGCGAATACAATATCGTGTGTTCACTAATCCTTATTTAAATGTTGATCGACCATGTGCCTAACCGAGGGTTCATCTTTAATCGGATATTCTATCCTATTTGTTCTATTGAGGTCAAAGTTCGTATATGAATTGTAAAAGACCGCTTTTTGGACGAAGTCTAACATTCAACTGTTTCTCGAAACGTAATAAAGTTTCCCAGCTCAGCTGATTAATAGGTTGGCAGTTCATTGATTATGCTAAGCTATGTAGCGATGGATGTCACGTTTATGATGTCAGTCAGTCAATTAATAGAATCGTCTGTTTCTAAATGCGGGTGTGGATTCAATGACGTTGATATTTTAATGTAATCATAATACCTCTCGATTTGATTTAGTGGTGTCACGTGCCACTGGTGTGTGTGGCCTTGGTTTCGATTCCCCGGGTGGGTAAGTTTGCCCTTGTTGTTGGGTTTTCATCAGGAATCATCAGTCTGATTACCCATTTGGTGGCAAAAGGCTCGCTCCCTATTACATCGTCTGCCTAGCCTTTTCCCAACTATGTATATTGGGGTCGGCTTCCAGTATAACCAGATGCAGCTGAATACCAGTATTTTACATGGAGCGACTGCCTATTTGACCTGCAAAAAAATATGAAAAAGTTGGAAGTTCCCAGGTGTGAACTAAAACAAAAAATGGTAAATCCGTACCTTTCGAATTCATTAACTCAGCCTTCTAAAGGGTGATCACGCCTAAAGGGCAAAACCGATTTTGATGAAGTAGTATGATAGTTGGGACCCTGGAGACGGACATGGGCTAATATTTTTTTTAAAGGGAGAAAGAGGGAAGAAAAAAAAACTTAGCTTTGCTATTACAATAAATAATGCGCAAAGGCAAAAACTACAGCTACTACTACAGTAGCCGGTACCTGCAAATCAAGAAAGGGGAACTGTGTTATCCCGAATTTAACGCGAGCGAAGCCGCGGCCAAAAGCTAGTTTTTAATAAAATTGCGTTTTTTTTAAATTATAGTTTGTTCGAGTCCAGGGCGAGGCACGCGAGTTTTAGAAAATCTTTGAAAACTTTTTGAAAATAAAGGAATGTTTCCTTCCAACTTTAGGATTTAACGTATTTTCACTCCAGGGCCCGACTTATTTTTCTACCTTGTATATCCAACACCAAAAACTTAAAAGTGACGTACTAATCTAAGATCTTCTCCCATGTTGGCAGCACGAATTGAAGGCAGCACTGACATCGGAAATGGCGACCAAGCACCACAGCGACCCGGACAAGCCTCCGCTTTACGACGAAGAGTAGGAGCCCTGTACTTCATAGGAAGATAACTCTTGAACTGATGGCTTGATCCAGTTGATGATGAACAGATTCTGTAGCGGTTGGATAGAGTTTAATTCGCGTTTGCTGTACTGTCTCTTTATAAGGCCTTCTGTATGGGACAATGCTTAAAGTTTAAAGTTTTTTTTTATATCAAGTACTTATCAAATATTTATTATGTTTTCTAAGCTCTAACTGTTATTTACAAACTACAAATAGACATAGGCATAACCTAATAATAAAAATATGTACAAGTATAAAAATGGTAAAAATAATTACAGGGCGTCAAAAAATTCGTCGTAGTTTCAAGTTGACTTATTTTTATTGTTTGTTTATTGTTTAACATTTTATTTGTGTTTCTGTTCAAAATTCTGCAAACTTAAACCAAGTTATTTAAGTGTTACATAACAAGCGCGTTATTCATGTCACTTTTACACAACTGTCCAACTATTATTGTGCAAGAAAAAGGGGACATTATGTCTCAAATCAAAGCACGAAAAGTATCTTAGTATCGTTTATAGATTTTGGTCTGACTAATATCTTTAATTAGCAGAAGAACCAAGAGGTTTATCTGAAGAGGTTTTATGAAAATCCAAAGGAGTTCTTGTTAAATCAAGTATTTATTACTGGTTGGTATAATTTTGTTGTGGCCATAACATACATTGCCCTTTGGATAACCAAATTGTGTTTCGTAATCTGGAAGTTTCGAACAATAATTGAATTAAGTCTAATTTTAAATTTAATTTAGTGTATTGATATTTATGGGGGACAAAATTATGTGAAAAGTTGAAAACTGACAAACTTTTTGATATTTTGATTACTTTATGTTTAGGTTTTTATTGTTGTATTTTTAATTAATTAATTGATAAGAATACGAAGTGTTTTGACTGACGTTAAGGGACACGTTGTAATAACAATAACTTTACTATCGATGCTTAGCCGATTGTAAAAGAAACCAACAGCGTTTTTATTTAGCGATTAATTTATGAATCACTTTATGTTATTGAAAACGGCCGTAAATCTTCCGACATTCCTTAACGAGTATTTCATAAATTTATTTTATCTACAATATTCAAGCATAACAGATTCCACACAAAGAACAAAACAATATATTTTAATCATAATATCGTTACACAATTAGTTTCACATTTAAGTATGACTGTATTGTTCCTAAAACCTACTTATTTGAGTAAGTATATAAGCTACTTTCGACTCTAGTCAATATGCTTTACTATGTACTTAATATATAAGTAGTTAGGTATGTTTAGGTATCAAATTATGCGAATAAATGCACGACACGATAAAATGGCGATGATCGATATCTTGATAGGCATATCATCACTATATAGCAACTGAAAATCTCTGTATATTATACTGTATTATAAATAAACGAGATTGAAGTTTTAGGGGTGTTTTATTTGTTACTAGCTTTTGCCTGCGGCTTCGCTCGCGTTAAATTCGGGGTAACACAGTTCCCCTTTCCTGATTTGCAGGTACCTGCTACCTGTAGTTTTGCCCTTGCGCCTTATTTATTGTAATAGCAAAGCTAAGTTTTCCCTTTTCTTTCTTCCTTTTCCCTCATTTCACCCTTGTATTTAAAAAAAATTGCCTATGTCCGCCTCCAGGGTTCCAACTATTACTGTACCAAAATTCATTAAAATCGGTTTAGCCGTTTAGACGTGAAGAGGTAACAAACAAACTCACACAATATTAGTAAGGATTTGCAATGGTTCTTTCTGGAACTATAAATCCTACTTATAATATTATATACGCGAAAGTTTGTATGGATGTTTGTCACTCTTTCACACAAAGACTATTGAATGGATTTTAAACACATTGAAATCTACACTTTGGGATTGGCAACTATAGTACTTTCACTTATTATGTCTTGTCACTGGGACTGTAGCAGCATCTTTTATGTTTTTATGACATTCAAAAGTGCCTGTAATGATCTAATAAAATCTAATGAATAAATTAAAAAAAAAAATTGAAATTAATGATTTGAGTTTTGGTTGGCCTTTAGCCAGTGGATGTCATTTAGTTCCATTCTGATCCATGCGTTATGTTCGTGAACGGGGGCCGCGCTGTCTGTTGGGACTAGTCGTCTCTTAGATGCCACCACGACTTTTTAAAAGAATATAAATTGCTATTTTTGCTTTTAGCCTGGACGCTCGTTTAGCTACATCGATCTAACATATTTGTATAATTTCAACATGAATTATGTGACCATGATCTTGTAAAAATATTATAATATGACAGACATTCCATGGAAATTCTTGCCCGTTTTTTCTCCATTAAGATCAACGCTTTGGAATGGGCAACTAAAACACTTTCACAAGTTATTTTGCCTTGTAACTGGGACTGTAGCTTCATCCTTTTGTTTCTTGATATTTAAAAGTGCCTGTAATGGTCTAATTGAAATTAATGCTTTGAGTTTGAGACGCAATAAATACATATTGAAGGATGCATTAGGTATAGAACGAGTGTTCTTTAAAGTTATTTGATCGAAAGAGATATAAGCTTCATTTCAGAGAATTCATTTTTTTTGCCAAAAAAGATTTTAAATGCACCTCGATTGATAAAATCTAACCTTGCTGATAAATCAACGACATTATCAGATCAGTGATAACGATCAGAGCAGGAAGTAACAAATGAAACAACAAAATATACTTAAAATAGTTATATTATTGTAATAAATTGATTTTATTTACATATAAAATATAATTACAAACTACAAACACAATTATTGCAAATACAATCAATTCCTAATCTTGGTGCATACTTTAAAAAATATTAAAGAAATTTCTTAGTTCTTCAATAATTCAAATTGTATTACAATTTATGAAAAATATGTCTTTTGACGATGGAGCTTGACATTATACAATAATCCTCAAAGTGTATGTAGGTCAATGTTGTTAAACGTTAAAATTAATAAGTAAAAATACCCCTTTGCATTGTATTAAAAAATGTTGTTAAGTTTAAATGAAGCTGCATAGCTACCAGCTATTAATCAAATAAAAACCTACAATATTACACCGAATTGTCTTCATAACATTCTTTTATTAGTTTTAAGTGTAACTATGTAAAAACTTAAAGGTAAATTTGACCCATACATTTTGAATTCGTGTTTTTAGTTTGGATGATAATGCATGGACAGTTTAGTGATACCATTCTAAATCTAATATGGCGAACTAGTTGTTTTTTATGCATCCCCGTATTATAAGTTATTGTAAATCCATAAATTGAAACAATGCATATTTTGTTTTACAAACGGTAAATCCCGACGCTAATGTGTCAATAATCTTTATACCTAAAATAACATCTAAAAAGTAAACAGGTGCATTACAAATGTCTTAACATATAATTATTTAATTGCATTGTTATAATGTAATAACGAACAAATTACGTATGATAGCGCGAGTATTTATTTTGTGATTTTATAGTTAAATGGAAGATGAAATGGTTATTTTAAACTAAAGATATACATTAAGTTAGCAGAAATAATTAATAACGAGAAGACGTAAGTACGTTGTTAATATCCTTTTAATAAAATAATTATGAATGATCATTAACTGGTCATAATTAATTAATAATCATTATTTTTTACGGCAGAACGTTATGTAATACACTCAAAATATAGTGTTGATGGATGCATTCAATACAACGGGGTTCGTGTAAGTATTTAAAATTAAATAAAACATTAAAAACTTGTCAAACCTATGGAACTTCAACCCAAATATCTCCAGAACTAGACGATAAAAAAAGAATAGCTATGATCTGTTCCTTTCGGTCTTTCTAACTCTCGAATTTAAAAGAGTGGTGTCATAAGTTGTGTGAATGTCTGTGTATGAGAGTATCTGTATATGAATGTGACCGATTTTGATCAAGTTTTTTACGTCAATTATTAAAGCTTTATTTTGCTGTCGTTTAGTATTGTTCAAAACGCATGTTTGTCTTAGGTATCTGTTGTCATTATAGTTTTCCGTACATTACTTCATTAAATAATGTTCGAAGGCGTGTCAGTGTTAATCAATAACCTAATGATTACGTTAGTAATTAAAGCTAAATTCAGTCAAACTACAATACACACACTACAAAATTCTAGAAAAAACTACAATTTACGCTGCTATCGTATCTACTACCTAGCAATTACGATCTATTTTGTCATGGCAAATGCTTGTGTGAGGCCTCAAATATAAGGCCATTTTAAATGAACTTTTAGATCATTCGTGTCGTCAAGATTAGTCCAATATCTTAATTGAAACCTAGGTTTATGAAAGGTTTAAAACTGTTAGTTTTCTAATGCATTTCAAATGAGAAAGTTACTTACTTCGCGCTGTTAAATCGAAGAAGACTGTGGCTTGATGTTTTTTTTGTCGCAAAACATTAATGATCACAAGACGCAGGCAAAGACAGCAACAATTTATATCAAGAATTTGCCAGCAGTGACGTTGACAGATAGTCTCAATATGGCGCATGCTTAGAAACTTTTTAATTTGAAAAGCATTGTATATCGAAATAATACAACCTTACTTGTTCAAAGAATAAGTCGATTCGTCCTAAAGTTTACATTTATCGCGTTACATAATAATGTCTGTTCCATAACTATTATAATTAATAACACCAGTATATAGACTATAATATTAAAATTGGTCCCATACAGTTACATACAGGTATTTCTTGGTCCTGCCAATGGAATACTGAATTAGAAGGCGGATATCAATGAAGAAACTTTTGTGGATGATAAACAGCTAAAAGCTGTAAATTCTCTATGATAAGTAAAAAACATTGCTATAAGATATTTCTTCTTACAAGAATTCTTGTCAGAACTAGTTTAATATTGACGCTAGAAGGACTGACCCTGTTAGTCAAAGCTACAAGAACTTAAGGATTTGAAGGGACTGGTAAACTATAATTTCCCTTTTTTTAGTTGATGTGAAATCATCAAATAACTTCCCAGCGGGGGGGGGGGGGGGGGGTCAGACTTGTACTGACGTAAGTATGGAATTAGAGCTTTACTTTGAACTATCCAATTCAAAACAACACTACATCTGTATCAAAAAATGTCGTAATCACAACATAATGTCTTTCACATGTTTCCATATATCACAAACATTAAAATACTACTCCCAAACTCTAATCATCGTCAGTGCCACAACACCTGACATATTCTAGCGCCTTATTCAGGCACTCCAGCCAGATATCCCTGTCCTTAGGCGTGTCAGCAGCCAGCAGGTGCCTCCGCACGACGGAGCCGTCGGGTCTGCGCACGTACACGAGCGAGCCCGAGTCGGGCACGACGAGCCCGGCGGGCACGCGGGACTCCAGCAGGAGAGTGTTGGGGCGGGCGCACAGGTCGCGCGGGGCTTTTATTACGCGTTCGGATATCACGGTGGAAAGATCGATGTCGCCTATCGGCATCTGTAAGAAGGAATTAAGTGTTAGGAGTGTGAAATGGTACTCTTGTTTAGATCACAGTATTGCATTAGCTGAGAGCCTAGTATGTTGCACCCCCTAAGGGGTTGAATTATGCAAAATCCCGTCTTAGTAAACGCTATGTCCTAAAAGGATCCCCCATTAAAAAAATTATAACTTCTACCACTTGTAGTTTCTGAGATTACGTGATAAAAAAGTCCACAGTATACACAGTGAATATTTAAAGTAAGTGCGGCTGGCTAAATCCGAAACTACAAGGAATAGCGAAAAATACACACAGGAGCCTCGAGCCCGATTTTGATTAAAAGTAGTACTGCATTCCTAAATTAAAAAAAAAAAAACAAATTTGGACTTCCAAGTTGCACCAGACTACTTGTGTTCCGCGTACTGCATTCTGAAACCTTTTCAAAGTTATCGGTCTATCCAGCTAGGGGCGACCAAAGTAAGAGTGCCGACAAGACCGAAGCGTCCTCACCTTCCTCTGCACGTCATCCGGGTACTTCCAGTAGGCGAGGCGCGGCGGCTGCAGCTTGAACCAGCGCCGGTGCCACGCGCCCAGCCCCGACACGTCGTCGAAGGCCGTCAGGAAGGCCGCGTGCGGGGCGGGCGGGGAGACCTGCACGCGCGCCTTTATCTCCAGGTTCACCGAGCCTTCGAGGGGACTGCCGCATGGGACCTGGGAAAAGTTATGAAGATTCATAAAATCAACACTACTTTAAAAACGGCCAAGGGAAACACACGAAGTATTATTGAGAACGAAAATGTTCTAGACACAAAATTATCAGAATTTAAAATTACATTTATATCATTGGTTGGTAACTAACCGACACGCAGCCACCATTGGTATTCATAAAAGTAGAAAACGGCTATATGAGCTGTATGAAGAGAGAATTTGTATTAATACTGTAGAATTTAATTTGTGTGTTAAGAATTACTCTACTCTACTAAAAAAGTTTGTATTATAGCTAAGTCACGTTATTTGAGTTCAAAAATTAAAAATAGTAGTAACGTAATTAAAACCACTTGGAACATTATTAATAGCGAAACGGGAAGGTCTTGCAAGCGAAACGGTGACTACAGCCGTGCTATCGACGATAATATTATAAAATCAGATATTCAAGTTGCTACAGCCTTTGAAAATTTCTTTGCAGATATTCCTGTTTCGACTACTAAATCGCTAGACTCGTCACCTGCTGCTGCAGATGCTTTACTAAAGGAAAACGTTCCATTCCATGATTCCGAATTTAATTTTCAATATGTCAATTGTAATGATATAATTAAAACGTTTCATATGTTAAATGTTAAGAAGACCGCTGATCTATGGGGTCACTCTGTGGACGTTGCTAAGTCCATTATAACCATTGTAGCTCCTTCATTAGCTGTTATATTTAATGATTGTATTGACCGTGGTGAGTTTCCTGATCTAATGAAAAATGGTAAAATAATACCATTGTTTAAATCGGGTAGTACATCAGACCCAACTAACTATAGACCAATTTCAGTGCTACCAACATTTAGTAAAATTTTTGAAAAAATAATTTTAAAACAAATGCAAAGATTTTTCAATAAACATAAGTTATTGCATAATAAACAGTTCGGTTTTACAAAGGGTCGTTCAACTACTGATGCAGGTGTTGAACTTTTAGGACACATTTATAATGCCTGGGAAGATAAATGCGATGCTTTGGGCATTTTTTGCGATTTATCCAAGGCTTTTGATTGCGTTCTCCATAAAACATTAATCAGGAAACTACATCACTACGGAATCCGGAACGCCTCTCTGAATCTTCTTACATCATATTTGAGTGGTAGGATTCAAAGAGTTGATGTTAACGGGAAAAGATCTCCCGGATCTGTAGTAAGAATGGGAGTACCACAAGGCTCAATTCTTGGCCCTTTTTTGTTTCTTATTTATATAAACGACTTGCCTTACTTCATAAAGGATAATCATGATGTAGTGTTGTTTGCAGACGACACTTCTCTTTTATTTAAACTAAAACGTCAGCAGCTAGCTACTGACGATGTTAATAGCGCTCTGGCAGTGGTTGTTAATTGGTTTAACGTTAATAATTTACTTCTGAATGAGAAAAAGACCAAATGCATTAAGTTTACGTTACCTCATGTTAGACAAGTGGAAACTAGTGTACTTATCAAGGATGAAGAGTTGAAACCGGAAGATAACACAGTGTTCTTAGGCTTAACTTTGGATGCTAAGCTTCAGTGGGGCCCTCATATAGATGAGTTGTCAAAAAAACTGAGCTCTGCAGCATACGCCGTCAGAAAAATTCGTGATTTGACTGATTTAGAGACAGCCCGTTTAGTTTATTTTAGTTATTTCCACAGTGTGATGTCGTATGGTATTCTCTTGTGGGGCCATGCCGCCGATATTCAGTCAATTTTTATTTTGCAAAAGAGGGCAATTCGATCAATTTATAAATTAAGTCCCAGACACTCCCTCAGAGAAAAATTCAAAGATATTAATATACTTACTGTGCCCTCTCAGTTTATTTACGAAAACCTTTTGTACGCGCATAAAAATATAAAATTGTTTAAAAAATACAGTGATATCCACGACATAAATACGAGGAACAAACATAAATTTGTTATTCCAGCAACGAGGCTCAAAAAAATAGGGGGTACGTTCACATGCCAATGTATACGTTATTACAATATGTTGATTTGCATCCTCGTCAAAATTTAGGAGGTGCTAGTAAAAGTCATAAATAATCAATGAAAATTACGGTACCTGATCAATAATAATATATGGCGCTTTTATGATCTGTCTCTGTGTGTTTAAATTTAACAGTATTACAGAATATTTCACTTCAAAAGTGGAGAATCACCTACAGAACACACAGAACAGTGTGCGTGAGCGTCGGCGCATACATATCATACAGCGGCATGCACGCACCTGTGTGCACTTACCGATTTCTGAAAATACGAAAAAAGTAAAAAAAAAACCTACTTATTTTATTATCGATTCGGGTCGAGAATCATTAGCATAGTTACGTCCTTGAATTTGACGAGGATGCAAAACAACACGCTGTATAATAAACTCCCAAACGATGTTCAAACACTAAGCCTCAATAAATTTAAATCTTTTGTAAAACGTAAGCTATCTCTGAAAGCTTACTATAATGTTAATCATTACCTTGAAGATAAAAAGGCTTGGGATTAAGCTGCTCCAATTTAATTTACTCAGGGAGTGTCAAAATTTTTCTTTGTTTCATTTATTTATTGTTTATTCCTTTATTTTATACACTGACCTTTGATGATTTGACATTATTATTTATATTTTATTAATTTTTATTTTTTTTATACTTTACATTTTTTTTTAATTAATATTTTTGTGACATTTTATGATTTCATTATGATCTCATTAATTTAATTTTGTAAATATTTTCTAGTCTGTAGTTGTTTATTGTAAATGTGAGGACCATGTGGACCATAACTTTTATTTACTTTGTTTGTTTTTGACGATTGTCTGGCAGTTTGAGTACTATAAGGGACCTACACAAATGTCCTTTTTTTGGTATTGTTCGTCGTTTCGTTGAGCTCCTTGGGTTTTGAGTCGAGCTACACGATAACTGACAAATGCGTGCACTGACTGGACAGGTCCACTCAATCTGTGTGGTGCTTTCTTAAAAAGACCATTTCAGACACTAGTCTGCATAGTCCTCATGTAAGTTGACCAAGATATTTTGTCTGGACCTTAAAAGATACTATGACCTCTGAGTTTGTTTCAGCTGTTTCTTCTCAGAGTAGTCGGATACGAAACACCGACCTCATCTAGTTTAAAAAAAAGACGTGTAAAAGTGTTTGTGAAAACCTACTTGCAAAATAAACATCATTTATCATTATCATTTATGATTAGCAATTTCTGTACAACAGCTATGTTCAACTTTTGGTGTGCAATAAAGTAGGTACATTCTATTCTCTTCTCTACTGACCTTGTTAAGAGTAAAGTTATTCCTGTTAGCTTGTTGCAGCGCAAAGATGCAGTATCCATGCAGAGAGAACTGCGGAGAGCGTACTGCTAGCGGTCCCGCCGGGCTCTGCACTCGGGGCGCTTTTAATTCCGATATCTTTGATTTTGGCGTTAAAAGCTTAGAGCTTGACTGTGGAAAGAAAAAGAAAAAATAAGTAGGTATAAAATATATTAAGGAAATCAAAGAAAGAAAGAAAAACTATTTATTAGACTCGCACACGAAACGACATTAAAACAAAATTACTTAATTTTAAAAAAGAAAAACAAAAATTAAAAATCAATATTATAAAAAAGACAATTAATTAAATTAGTCCTGTACGAGGCCAAAAGGCCACTATCTCAGCATGATGCTGTAACATGGCAGCCATGTCACAGCAAATTAGTACTTAAGATGTAACACAGATACAGGAAAAATATATTTTATTTGTGGAAGACTGGTGAATATGTTGTTCCTGATTAGGAATTTCTCTTGTATCATGGGTGCGTGCGTTTTGAAACGAATAAAACAAAATATTCTAGTTAGTAAGAAGCGAAATTACTTAAGTATCGTTAAGTTTGTTATTGCGGTCCTTACTCGTATTTACGTACAAAAGAAGTGCAGTAAGGGGCGCAATAACTACGTTTTATGTATCTTAACTGTTAATAATAATTATTTTATTCCTTAACAAAATCCTATACAGAAAACTAATAAACTCAAAGATAGTTTACTTATAAGTTATAAATAAACTATAAAAATAGAGTAAAAATATTGTTCAACGCTGTCAGTTGGTAATGTCCCCAAAAAACTGGCCGCGTCGCCACGTTATAGGGCAACGCTTAGCATCAGGCCAAGATAAAAGTCAGCCCTTGGCTCACGGGAAGTGTCAACTAAAAGTTTTGTAACGTCCTATAACTATCCATTTCATTAATTAATTTATTATTCAAATATCCTTACTAATATTATAAAAACGAAAGTGAGTTTATTTGTTACGACTTCACGCCTAAATTGCTAAACCGGTTTTGATGAATTTTGGTACAGATAAAGTTGGGACCATGGAGACGGACATAAATATTTAAAAAAAAAAGTGAGATAAGAAAGAGGTAAGAAAAGGAGAAAGAAAGAAAGATATTTTGTTTTTCGATCATCCCGCGATTGGGCTAACCCTAATTTTAAAGTTACGTTAGGTTAGCCAAAAGTAACCTTGCCACGTGGATGAAGACGCGGGCGAAAGCTAGTATATAATAATTTAGAGTAAAAAACCAACTAAAACATGTACAAATCCTAATAGGGAAAACCATTTTAGGGCGTCAAAAAATTAATCTACATCGCTGTCAATAAGAAAAGTGCCCTGAAGGCTGGCAGCATTCAAATTGGATGGCGATGCTGATTCTTTAGCCAAAATACGGGCCAGCCACACATACAGTCACGGGACGAGTCGACCGAATAACTTATTTGACGACACGGTTGGCGCAGTGGCTGAGCGATCGACTGCTGCTTTGTGTCGCGGGTTCGATCCCCGCACGGAATGTATTTGTATGACCAACAGGTAGTTGTTTCGGGTCTGGCTGTTTGTGTAAGTGAGTTTAAATGTTTGTAAACGCACCCACGATACAGGAGAAATTCCTAGTAGTCAGTAGTAGGCAACGTTTGATAAAAAAACAATTTACATTACTTATTTTAACATTAACTACCTTTTTGCTTGTGATGTGATATTTCATCTCATGTGATAGCACTTGTTTTGAAGCTTGCAGTAGGTACACTTCTACTGTAACCTGAAAATTA
This sequence comes from Ochropleura plecta, assembly GCA_905475445.1. Classification (NCBI taxonomy): domain Eukaryota; kingdom Metazoa; phylum Arthropoda; class Insecta; order Lepidoptera; family Noctuidae; genus Ochropleura; species Ochropleura plecta. The sequence goes on from FR997738.1 coordinate 11,006,238, forward strand.
AATACAAAATTAAATTAATTTAGTTTTCATTTGTTCATTCCAAGATTGATGGCATTAATAAGTCATCACTATATAGTATAAAACAAAATAGCTTCCAGCTGTCTGTCTGTTCCTGTGTGTTTAGGTCTTTAAAACTATGCAATGCATTTTTATGCGGTTTTTTGATAGATAGTGATTCAAGATGAAGGATTAAATATAGTATATTAGTATCTACATTGCACTCATGCAAAGCAAGGGCGAGCGCTAGTATTTGTATAAACGATCGCAACAACCGTGGATTCATTCGACACTCGGTTAAGACATGGCAATAAGGTTCGATTTGAAACTAATGTCGATACATCCGAGCGTAAGTGTTAGCTTTACATTTTCTGTATCTCATCATGACATTTAAGTCCCGAATCACCCACTGCTTGGGTATATTCTATGCGTCCCTCATACAAGTATTTCAAAAGTCACTCTATTTAAAAGCTACTGCCAAACATTATACACGTGCAACCTGTGGAGCAGTTACACTAAAAAAGCCTACAATGCTTTGCGCGTCCAATATAACAACGCGTTCAGGGGTATGTTGGGGCTCCCCTGGCGGTGCAGTGCCTCCGGCATGTTGGCCGAGTACAGCCCGGTGGCTTCCAGGCGGTGCCTCGCAAAAGGACGGCCTCTCTGTGGTCTCGGCTAAAAGGTAGCACCAACATGCTTCTAAGTGTGTTGTCGGACATAGTGGACAGCCAAATCTTGAGGCAGTGGTCGCTCATGCATGTCCAGCATCTTGATTGTTTTAAATTTTACTAACATAGTTTTTAAGTTTCTTCTACTAACATTATTATTATTTTATGGACTTTTAACTATATGTGCCTGGTCTGAAATAAATATTTTCAATTTCAATTTCTGTATTTCAATAGGTTTTTACCTTGAAGTCGCTCGCCAGTCCCAGCATACTGATTTTATCAGGGAAGTGCAGTATGTTGCTCGTCGGCTTCGTTTGTTGCATGCTTGTCGCGAGGACGCGATCGCGACACTTGATCAGGCATACTGCGTGGTGACCTACGGCGCCGTCTGTAATAGAAGTTCGGTTTTCAATACACTTACTAAGAAATAAAATAACAGAACCATTTTAAAACTACTTATCTATCTTCAATCCTATGATTTCATTTTGCTTTTTTATCCGCGCATTGCCTTTGCAGGCTGACGGAGAAGCAAAGGTAAGAAGCTGCTAAACAGCCTAATTTTTTTTTTTTAAATTTCATTTAGAACATTAGTCAATGTTAATTTGTTGATAGGAGCTTGTTCTATATACAATAATGTTTATATACGATAATATTCTGTTTTAAATAATTAAGACCTTCCTTTACCAATGTCATCGAAAACATCGTGAGAAACCCTGGACTTAAATAATATGTTGTACAGAGGCGACCTCTACAGTTGGGAAAAGATGAGGCAAATAGTTCCTAGATAAGAAAAAACAGGTTAATAGAATTCTGTTCTGATAACAGATGTTCTATTCTACACCTCGCGATATTGGACTGTGTAGTGAAGGTTTAATGCAAGTACATAGCTAATGTTCGTATAGCATGGTAACCAGAGCTCTTTTTTTGTATGGAAATCCTCGAGGGGTTTGCCAGACTCCTACTGACTAAAACCACACGGTGTTCCTTCTCGTCACTTCTGGCTGGGAGGCAGGGACACAATTGCATTCTACACAATCACCCCAGCAGGGCCACCAAGACCTCTACAGGAACTCTACCTAAATGCATAATGCAGATGACGTTTTCAAAAAAAAGAAAGCTATATTTATTTATTTAAACTTCATGTACACAAAATAGTGGTACATAGGCGGCCTTAATGCCATGAGGCATTCTCTACCAGTCATACCTTTGGGCAAAATACGACAACCTTGTGATAGGGTACAAAAATTATATAAAATATATACTAGCTTTTGCCCGCGGCTTCGCTCGCGTTAAATTAGGGATAACACAGTTCCCCTTTCCTGATTTGCAGGTACCTGCTACCTATAGTTTTTGCCCTTGCGCCTTATTTATTGTAATAGCAATGCTAAGTTTTCCCTTTTCTTTCCTTTTTCTCCCTCATATCTCAATCTTTTTTTTAATTAATTAATTAATTTTAAAAAATAGCCTATTTCCGTCTCCAGGGACCCAATTATCTCTGTACCAAAATTCATCAAAATCGGTTTAGCCATTAAGGCGTGAAGACGTAACAAACAAACAAACAAACTCACTTTCGCTTTTATAATATTAGTAAGGATATATAAAAAAATATTTATGCTATAGGTACCAGCATTAAGCTGTCGCACGTAGTCTCTCTTGAGCGGCGCGTGCAGTTCGTGGAGTGTGAGCGTGGCCATGCCGGGCGTGGCAGCCGGGCCCGCGCCCTCCACCTGCAGGCGCTGCAGCTCGTGCACGCACGCCTGGCGACGGTGGGCTAAGGAACAAATAACGTTTATGTTTATATTATCTTTTCATTTAAAACATTTCAAACGGGATGTTTACCATGGTTACTAAATAAATAAATAAAAAAACAGGTACTTAAAACCCATACTACATAACAACATAATCAATTAAATAAAATCAAAATAATCATAAGAGAATACATTAAAGTAGTCAACCAGGATTTAAAATTAAACTAATTATCTAAAATGACTACTGCAAAAACAAAATTTAAAATAAGTGCGTTGAAACAAATCATTGTAATAAATGTAGAAGTCAAATAAATTTAATGTTCCTATTAATTTAATTTAATTGAGTTTCCAATTTTCCAATGAATATGGTAAATATCCCGTTTTAAATGTTAAAATAATATTAGTGACAAAGTCAGTTTAAAGTTTTTTTTTTTTAAATTTTATTTTAACACCTTGCGGATTTCATTTGTCTTAAAAGCACATGGTGTAGTTTAAAAAAACAAACAGGCCACACGAAAACACTTGAAACGGGATATTTACCATGTTTGTTATTTATATCGAGTTTCTCGATACTCTCAACGAGGAAACTCGATATAAATAACAAACATGGTAAATATCCCGTTTCAAGTGTTAATATTAGTAACCATGTCAGTTTAAAGACTTATAGGCCACACGAATACATACAAAGTGAGTTTAATTTACACCAGCAGTAAGCAGTTTGACGCACTTACTTGCTAACAACAGTAATCTTTCGCCCTCCGCTTGTTCAGTGGAGCCGCTAAATTCAATGGTAGCTGCGCACAGATTCAAAGCTTGACTGGCCTGAAATTAAATAGTTTTAACAGCATCTACATAAAAATTAGGAGACCTGAAAACTTCACGTTTTCATTTGACTCGTCCTTGTTTCAAAGTTTATTTCCTATCATCTTCAAACACGAGTCCAACCTTGGTGAGAAGCATAATTTCGTAAAATTCCCTTGACGATGCCGAAAGGCACTTAATTCTCCCCGTCGCCGTCGTTACGATCATTTTTGTGTAAGGGACCATACCTGAAAGCCTTCAAGATCCGGAGATATTGGGGGTCAAAGTTCCACCATTTTGAAGAAGTTTTTTCCTAACAAAAGTTTTAATCTTAATTTTTATAGGAAAAGTGGAAGGAATGGGGGAATCCTTTGCCCAGAAGTGGGAAAAGTCAGTCTACTTAAAAATAAAGTTTTGAATGTTATGATAATTTTGTTTACTTTAAAAAATGTCCACGACCCGCGTTCTATTCAATGCCGGATGCATTGAAAGAGCACAACGTTTTGAGAGCGTTACAGTGAGTCATACGGTTTTTTTTGCGGATGGTAAATCATCAAATAACTTCTGACTAAAACCTACCCATGTTCTATTACCCTTTAGCTCGAGGCTTTAGCTCGAGGAGCTCGTGGCTAAATAATAGCAGCCGCTCGGGTCGATCTTTAGGTTAAGCCGCGCTTGCCTAGGTTGGTCTGAGGATGGGTGACCACCCGTTACATACCGAGTTTCCTCCGTGCCTCGGAAAGCACGTTAAGCCGTTGGTCCCGGCTGTTATTTGTAGATCTTTGACAGTCGTTACAGGTAGTCAGTGTCCCGAAAGTCTGACAACCAGTCTTACCAAGGGGTATCGTATTACCCAGTACTAACTGGGTTGTGGAGGTCAGATAGGCAGTCGCTCCATGTAAAATACTGATATTCAGCTGTATCCGGTTAGACTGGAAGCCGACCCCAACATAGTTGGGAAAAGGCTAGGCAGATGATGTTCTATTACCCTTTATGTTCTGTGGCCGCGGTATCTCTTTCGAATAACCCAGAACGGGTTATTTGAAGATATCTAAACCGCAAAAAATGTACAGAATGTTTGGTTGCTTCAGCTCCATGAAGGATCCGTTTATACCTTGTATTGATATGTTCACTTCTTCAGACTTTTTGTCTAAGCAGCTGCAAGCACGGTTCATTAAGTAACATTCACCTGAGATATAACAGTCTGCTGCTTCACGATCTCGTTTTGCAGCTCCTTGATTCTCTCGCGCACGGTCGTGACGCAGGCGGCCGGCTCGTCCGGCGTGGCGGGCGGCTCGCGTTCAGGGGATATGTGCCGGATCACTCGCATTGGAGTTGAAGGGGTGGATGACTGGAATACGGTCGAGGTGTTATCGTTTTGGACGGAGATTCAGAATCAAAAATATTTTTATTTCACATAGGCCTACTTATGAAACGTCGAGAAAAGGTGCTCGGTTCGGGTTGGTCGTTTCCTATGTAGAAGAACCGGCAAGAAACTTCATGATTACTCTTTTAAAATCATTTGGTTTTGCAATGTTGTTGTTATTTAGTAATGTCCATTGTCTAGATTGTTAAGCTACTCATAATGCGGCGTAAAGAGGATATTTTATACAGATATACAATTAAGAGTAAAGTATCAAGATAAGAGCTAACTAATGTAAGTTTTCTAGTAAGTTGAGATATTTTCAGTGGATCGTTTTTACAAAACTTGATGTCAACCTCATAGTTTAAAAATAGTAATAGTGTTATTTTAGGTAAAATTAAATAAAAATTACATTTATCAATACTTTTCTGTTTGGCAAAATATGTGTGTACTATGAGCTGCACCTCTGCCTAACCCTTCGGTAAAACAGGCGTGATTATATGTATTTTTATTTTATCACATTAAAGATAAATTCTATATAGATAAATTCCCGTTGCACGATTGTTTACAAAAATGTAGGGTAACAATGTAGGTAAACTTTGCACCCGTCGTAACACTTTGTCGCGCGAAGGTTTAACGTTAAAACTAATTCTCCTGTAAGGCTTGTTTTATTCAGTTTGACTCACCGCGTTCTGCATACGCCTATAGAAGCTGACGCTGTGCACGAGCTCGCTGCCCTTGTCCTGGCGCGGCGTGGCGGGCTGCAGCTTCAGCGGGGACTTGAACGTGCGCTCCTGGTACACGAAACTTGATGAGGACTCGACGGAATGCTGCAACCAACCAAGATTGGTTGGTCATGCCAAATTTCATCATCTATTTGCCTAGCAGTTTCCCAACTATGTTGGAATCAGTTTCCAGACTAACCAGATGTAGCTAAATACCAGTATTTTACATGGAGCGACTGCCTACCTGACCGCCATAATCCTCCATAACTGGGGTAGTCCTACCAAAGAGTTATCGTATTGATACTCTTTGGTAGGACTGTCAAAAATCTACAAATGACAGCCGGGACCAGCAGAGGTAGGTAATGGGTGGTCACCCATCTACGGACCAACCTAGGCAAGCCCAGGTTAACCTAAATATCAAACCTAAGAGCTGTCAATATTTAGCTAAAAGCTCCTCAACCCACCGAAATAAAAAGAAGTCTTGTGAAAATTACTGTCTAAGGAATCTATCAAATTCTTATTGTTCACCTGTTTATAAAATGGCAGCAGATTCAGTAAGCTCGACATCATTGTACATCAAATGTAATTTATGAGGAAACCAGCATGCCAGAGATATTTTTCGTCAGCATATAAAGCTATGTCTGAGGCCCATGGGCCGCACCAGATTATATTCTAACCACACGAAAAATAAACTAATACTGTATATAAAATCTAGCGGCAATAAACAAACACTAATTCACTCAACTGTGCTTGCGAACAGCTACAGAACCCCGTCAATACTGAAGAAACAACAATAGATATTTGTACAACAGTGTCTGGTCTATTGTATCGTTCAATGTTTCACTAGTATATGTCATTGATTTGTCATGTTTTACTAAGAAAATTAAAACAAGATAATAACAGGGCACAAAGCGGTTTAGTTTGTTTTTAATCCTATTCGTCGTTATTTGCAAAATACTTTATGCTTTTGGTGTTACGTACAGACGCCTGCAAATCAAGCTACCCGAAACTGTTAATTTTTCCCAATGAACCTTGAACCTAATACTTTAGAAATAAAGTCGAAAATCTATCAAAGAAATCTGACAGATTGTAGTAGCTTGATGTGCAGGCGTCTGTACCTCAAAAGGAAACAAGGAACCCTTATAGGATCACTTTGTTGTCTGTCTGTCTGTCAAGACCCTTTATAAAGTACTAGCTGGCACCCGCGGCATCGCCCGCGTGATGATCGAAAAAAAGTATCCTATGTGTTATTCCAGACTATAATCTAGGTCTGTGCCAAATTTCATCAAGAGCCGTTCAGACGTTAAGACGTGAAATAGTAACTAACATCCATTCTCACAAACATTCGCATTTATTATGATATAGCTTTTGCCCGCGGCTTCGCTCGCGTTAAATTCGGGGTAACACAGTTCCCCTTGCGCCTTATGGATATGTAATAGCAACGCTAAGTTTTCCCTTTTCTTCCCTCTTTCTCCCTCACATCCTACTTCTTTAAAAAAAAATAGCCTTAAATTTGGGGTAACACAGTTCCCCTTGCGCCTTATGGATATGTAATAGCAACGCTAAGTTTTCCCTTTTCTTCCCTCTTTCTCCCTCACAACCCACTTCTTTTAAAAAAAAATAGGCTATGTCCGTCTCCTGGTTCCAAACTATCTCTGTACCAAAATTCATCAAAATCGGTTTAGCCATTAAAGCGTGAAGAGGTAACAAACAAACAAACTCACTTTCACTTTTATATTAAGTATAAGGATAAATAAATGGATAATATTTTTGTGTTCACCAAAAATCTTAAGGTACATCTATGTATGCATTTCTAAAATATTGATCTTAAACCCGTTTAATTGTTTTACTATAATTAAACTACTCGGCCAACAAAATATGTTACATCAAACAAATTCCAAATTAACACCAAGATATAACACTTTTTTATTGTAGTGCGCTGCAAATATTCTATTGTAACAATAACTATTTTATTCTTCCCCGAAAAATACTGATTGTGCACCAAATATTCCTGAATGTTAAAAAAATGCGTAGGTTAGGTTAAAACTGTGACCCCCTACGCCAGTAACGACTTGCTTTAATAGAAAATGGATGAAATTCCAAATTAACACCAAGATATAACACTGAAGTGAAACTAAAAAAATAAATGCTTGTTTTTAAAATTAGGTGTATTACTATTTTTACAAATTTGCAACAGTTGTTAAATAGATGCTCGTTATGACATATTTTAATTAACATATTTTGGTGCACATTCAGTATATTTGGTGGAACACAGGCAAAATTAGGTAAATGAAATGGGAATAAATTGAAGTACTTTTAAATACCATCCTAAATAAATATAGTAGGATAATAGTAATATAATCTACATTGCTACCGTGCGTAGCCGGGGCAGGCGCTAGCTAAGTATTAATCCATTTAAAATTAAATATACCTTGTTAACTTTAGGCGGTGTGGGTCCCTCGCTCTGCTCATTGATCGCCTCGTCCAGAATATCGTCGAGCTCACTGTCTAGTCCGCTGCTATCGGAGTCACTCTCACGCACTGCCTTCTTGTAGCTTGTGTTGTTTTTCTTTACCACCTGAAGAACATGTCCCATCAATATAGTACAGAATTAAAGTAACAAATAAAGATACGTGTAGATCTAGAACACTCTTTGCAGTTAACACAGTGAAACTGATTTGTTTGTAATACAAAATGACACTAGTCTTCTTTTTTGTATGTAAAGTACGGCCAACGAGAAGCGATACCAAATGTAAACAAAACCCATGCTAAAACCCCATCTAAAATGGCCGCCCGAATGTTGGCGAACCCGTCTTAACGTTGTCATGTTTTTGCCGGGAGAACGAGACATTACGACAAAGGCACAAGATGGAAAGAGATAAATATTAGATTGTCAACGCCACAGTTGTTTTTTAGGGTAATGACCTTTCGTATCGCTGCTAGTTGGCCTTATTTTAGTCAATTTCAATCAATGGTTTTTTTATCAACCCAAGTCTAATATGAGCTTAGTTTATTAATTCTAGGTAAAACGCAGGTCTGTGCGGTCTGTGCGAAGACAACAAACACGTGTAAAGTAAAAAAACAAATAATTGCAATTAATATCGACAGTAACTACTAGGTAGGTTGTGTCATAACAAAGGTGACAATGTATTAACTTATTAAGATTATGTATTGTGTGGTTTTCCTCCACAATGCAATTTTCCTTCATTAATATTAGTAAGGATATAATATTATAAAAGCGAAAGTGAGTTTGTTTGTTTGTTTATTTGTTTGTTTGTTTGTTACCTCTTCACGCTATAATGGCTTAACCGATTTTGATGAATTTTGGTACAGAGATAGTTGGGAACCAGGAGACGGACATAGGCTAATTTTTATTAAAAAAAAGTGGGATATGAGGGAGAACGAGGGAAGAAAAGGGAAAACTTAGCGTTGCTATTACAAATCAATCAGGCGCAAGAGCAAAAACTGCAGGTCTGCTTGGTGTGTTATACCGAATTTAACGCGAGCGAAGCCGCGGGCGAAAGCTAGTTGTCTATAAACAATAACTATAGGCCTACCGCTAATCTGTAAGGTTACTACGAAGTCTTAAAGCAATGTTGTTTTTAGGATTCAGTACCTCGAAAGGAAAAACCGGAACCCTTAGTGGATCACTTTGTTGCCCGTCTGTCTGTCTGTCAAGACCGTTTATCTCGGGACCGCGTGAAAGTATGGAGTTGAAATTTAAACCATATACTGAAATTAACCCTTTAAGACTACGCAGTCAAAAGATATGGCTGTTTAGTAAGTTTGTACGGAACCCTCGGTGTGCGAGTCTGACTCGTTCTTGGCCGGTTTTATTTATTTAGTTTGGTCTACTAACAATCGTTTACACCAACAACTTGAAATAAACATGACATGTCTTTGAAACATTAATAGTGGAACAATTAACGGCACGGTTGGCGCAGTGACTGAGCGATTGACTGCTGCGCTGCGTGACGCGGGTTCGATCCCCGGACGGAACAAGTATTTGTATGGCCTACCAATATTTCGGATCTGGTTGTTTTTGTATGTGAGATAAAATGTTCGTAAACGCACAAACGATACAGGAAAAATCCTAGTAAAACGTTGCCGTTGCAGCGGTTTTGTCATTTAAGAAAATTTACGTTAAATACCACATGAACTAAAATAAATGACGTTAATGTAAGCCGAGGTCTACATGAAAACGTGCAACGGGTATATTTAATTTGTAAAGTAAAGACTTTGTTGTTTCTGGCGGATGGGAAACAGCAAAATAATTTCCTCCGACCTATGTGAAGCGGGAGGACTGTCAGACTTGTACTGACCAAAACCCACCCATATCTTTTGAACTGAAACTCAAAGCATTTAATTCAATTAGACCATAAAGCTGCGTCTACGCTAGGAGAGCCGAGCACGAGTTGAACACAAATTCGTCTAGTGTGAACCGACTTACAAGCCTCGAACGAGCGAGTTGCGAACATTTCGTTCGTGCTCGGCTGCGTTCGGCCTGTTGTCAGTTTTTTGACGAACACAGAAGGATTTGACTACGTTCGAGGACAGTGATCGTTATAGGTTCGTTGTACGTCCACACTTGACATTGCTCCGCTTGTGCTTCGCTCGTGCTTGGTTCGTCCAGCGTAGACGCGCCTTTACACTTTTGAATGGCAAGAAACAAAATGAAGCTATAATCCCGGTCACAAGGCATAATAACTTGTGAAAGTACTGTAGTTGCCCATTCCAAAGCGTTGATCTTAATGGAGAAGAATGGGCAGGAAACTCCATGGACACTCTTTTAAATTATAATGTTACTAGCTTTTGCCCGCGGCTTCGCTCGCGTTAAATTCGAGGTAACCAAAATTGTGAATCTAAACCATTCCCAGATCCCCATGAACACACACAAAAAATTTCATCAAAATCGGTCCAGTCGTTTGAGAGAAGTTCAGTGACATACACACTCACAGAAGAATTATATATGTATATAAAGATTACAAAATCTTATTTACATAATTCATGTTGAGATTTGCCCTTTATACTCTTTCGAACAACTCGCAACCCCGGCAGGAAAATAAAGACTTACATTCATAACTTCTCGTCCAAACGATGTCTCAGCCCAGTTGTCAGACTTATTCATTTTATCTTTCACATTTTCCGACAGGCAGTCTTCAGAACTGGAATACAAAAAAAAACAAATTGATGTCAGAATATGGTGACAATGTATTATTATTATTATGGAAACACAAAATATTGAATATTTTATTCCTTTATTTTGCTGTGTCGTGGGTTTTTAGTCTCAGTATGTTGGTTTGGTTTAAGTTACGATACTTTTCTTTTATATCTATTTATTGACTTTGGGTTAAGTTGACAATTGTTTTGAATAAACGTAGTAGTAGTATATAAATGCATTCTCTCTCTTACATTTGATACTCATACCATGGGGCTGCATAAAAACGAACTAATTCGCCATATTGGTTTAAGAATGACTTCATTTAGACAACCATACATTGCCGATCTAACCAAACATGCATGCAAAATTTCAGCTTGATTGGACCGGGAAGTGGTTTAAAATTAACTTCTAAGTTTTTTTTTACATAATTGGGTTATTTTTTTTGTGGTGTGAAAACAACAAATAACTTCCCCCGCTCTGGGAGCGGGGGGGAGTGTCAGAATTTTACTGACTAAAACCCACCCATGTTCCTTCTATTGCCCTTTACGTTCCGGGGCCGCGGTAGGGTTCAGGGTTTTAAGATTCTTTATTTACTTATTCTAGAAGAACATACATTGTTCACTTATCGAATAAATACATAATTAAGATAAAGTGTAGTACAGTAACTATTTACAGATGAAGGTAATAGAAGTGTGTTAAAAATGCCACTTATTTCAGACATATAAAGTTTTGTTAAGAATCTAACTTTTTAGTTAACACGACGAGACATCAACCTATACGAAACCAGTTTATGCGGATCTCTTATCGTACGGGAAATCTACGGTGATCCGTAGTTGAGAGATTAGTATAAACTGGTTTTATATACGCTGATGAGTCGTCGTACGTACTTTAACTAAATACAGACTTAAAACATGTGGCAGCAACATGTACTAACTGTTTCCACTAACACAAAGAAACACCTATTGTCCGCGTATTGATAACAAAACCGTGTGTTATATTCCCAACGCTCAACACCGAAAGTTAGGCATTAGTTAGACCAGTGTAAGTTTTGTTTGCTACTAACCTAATAAAAAGGGGTCACTGTACTGATCAATATGAACAAATTTTGTAAAAGGAACAACGTTAAAATCGCCAAAACAAAAGTAGGTTTACGATCGAGATGTTTACGTGATAACGTCTTATTGGTGATATAAGTTATCACCAGTAGTGACATCTAAAATGAAATTAAGTACTAATTTAAAGTTTTTTTTTCGAGCCAAGTAACAGATGGCGCTACCATCTTTATGAAATGTCGCTTGTGAGGTTTTGGTGTGACAAGTTTCTGAACATGTCACCCGACTAAAACGATTTTAAAGACGTTATCACGTCAAAAACCCGCTGTTTCCCCACATTTGTGTTTACACAAATGCAACAAAATGTAAGGAACACGTTATCTTTTCGGAAATTTCTGTGTAGGGCCCTTTGTAGAACAGTTGTTCATAATGATGAGTACTGTGACACATTTCTATTAGGTTACCAAAAACTAAGGTTGTAACACACAAACATATATACAAGGTGTAACATAATGAACGCAAGAACTCGTTGTTGTTGTTTCGGACCATGAAATTGAACAGTTTTTGTTTTATTACTTTTGAAAATTCATAACTTTGTTAGTTTTCTCATTGGTACATGTTGATCAACTGATCTGATGGCGTCAGTTCCTATACGAAGTCAACAACTTTTGTTCTACGTGTTCTACAGATTCTAGAACACGTGGATACAAAGTTGTTCAGTTTAATAGTCCGAGAAACGATGCTGGAGGTCATGCGTGTATTTTGATGCACCTTGTATAGGTATATTTACTATTGAGCTTTGGGCCTACACAAGTGTTCAGATTAAATTCGTTGGAGATTTAATGCTAGATTTCTACATTATCTGTACGTAGTATAAAATGATTTCGCTTCAACAGTATGTTCGCATATGTCTGTTTTACTACTAAACGGTTTTTTAATGCAGTTTTCAGCAGCGATTCAAGAGAAAGGTTCATCCCAGTCTACGTGGGTGAAACCGCGGGGTACAGCTAGTTAATTATATCTATTTAATATCTGAATTACAGATGTACTTTTTAATTGAAGCAACCTGTTTGTGTGCGTTTCATACTAGTATAATTAATGTAAAAAGACCCTTAATGAAGCCGAAAGGCATACACACAATCGTGTCATTGCGGTATCTTTTTTTTTTGGACCTTATCAGGGAGGAACTCCGTTACGAAGATATTGGTCATTAGGAGATCTATAATTACAAAATAAAGGTCTTTAAAATGTCTTGTGCGTTACCTTAGTTTAATATTATGCAGAATACTTGGTTGACATGCCTACTATGAAATCTTGGAGTTTTAACACAAGTATTTATGATATCTAAAAAAAATGTCTATTACATGTACAGTCAGCAAAAGAGATAAGTCACCAGGTTCGTAACTTCAACCTTCTGTCAAATAAACTTTATGCGAAAACGAATGTCGAATGTTTTCGAATAAAGTTTATATTTAATGTTTATTCATATTTGTTTGTTTATGTATGATTTAAGTTAAACAGATCAGGAACTATAGTAATTTTGTATAAATACGTCCATCAGTTTCTAAGAAAAAAAAACAACTATGTCTGACGAGCCTGTCGCCTTGGTGAGCCTTATCTCATTTGCTGACTCACCATTACTTTTTTATTTACCTAAAGGTCATTGATAGTACTTTGACAGACCAAGGTCTCGATTTACTCGAGTCAACACATTTAATAAAACATGCTTATGTACTTAATGTTTTTTAATGCGTTACAAGTGACCGTGGTTTTTATAGACCGCTTGTGTACCACCACAATGTTTTTAATTTTGGACCTTGTTGTTACTCTATAAATGACAATGCGATAAATATCTAATGGTGTCAATATTTAACAGCTTCTGCCCGCGGTTTTGCTCGCATTATATTTGTTAATGAACACTAATTATAACTATGTAGAAGCACTCAGAAAGAACTTAGCTTTCTATTGGGGAAAGAATTTTCAAAATAGGTTCAGTAGATCAAGAGATTACTTCCTACAAACAAACTCACAAACATATAATAGTCTACACTATAACAGTACCTACTACTATGAAAAGTGTCTTGCTTGCGACCACAGAGCTTGCGACCGTGAATGGTCAAAGAAATTATTGTTCAAAAAAATCTCTTTTTTTCATGATGCTAGAGATTCTTGTGTACGTGGACGTTTTAACAGGCTATGAACATACAATATACCAGCAGACAGGCGTTGCTTATAGGTCTATATTCCTCCTTGCAGGATGTAAAACATTCTACAGGATCCTTCATACTGTTAGTTTCCTACAAATTAGTAAAAACCCGAACGTATACCTAGGCCGTTCCCTATAAATTCTATTATCTTTTATATTGCAAACAGTAAAACTGTATTCCCATTTGTATAAGATCCTTATAATCAAAGGAGGCAAAATTGAAATATTAGCATGGTTCATTATCAATTCAAACTCAAAGCATTATTTTTCACTTTTCAATGATCATAAAAAACAAAAAGATGATGATACAGTCAGTCATAAGGTATATAATATATATATACTTATAATAAAACTGTAGCTGCCCATTCCAAAGGGTAGATCTCTAAGGAGAAAAATGGGCAAGAAACTCTATGGACACTTTTTAAAATCAAGCATTGGCACAAAATCTTGCTTAGTATCATTCATATTGAGATTAAAACATATTATGTGAGAACGATGTAGAAAAACGTGCAAGTCCAGAGTAAAAATATAAAATTATCAATTAAAAAAAAAAAAACGCATGTCTGCCATTCCCAGGCAATGTGTCAAACAGGACATAACAAAAGCATGCCTTCAGACAAACTTTAACAAACGTTTGCATTACTTCCCCGGCCGAACCCTTTCTCAAAAAACTTTAACAAATACCTTGGATTCTTTATAATACACTCGCTATTCAACGTGATAATCAGATGTAGCTGCTGTAAAGGATATCCTACCATCTGCCGCGCGTGTCAACTTAACGGTCGGTATTCAAAGAAAAGCTATAAACATCTGGTTGCCTCCCCAGGCTACGGTTAAGGCAGATGTGTTTGTAAAACAGCTAATTTGACATCTGTTCCTTGTTTTTGCTTGCAAAGACTCGTCAGTACTTGTTTTGATTGTATCCTTCATTTTTTAAGAAGTTACTGCACTCATTACGAGTAACTTTTACTATGAGGTCAAATCAGAAATGGCATTTCACACCGTTAAATTAACGGAACCATCAACCACACTTTTGCGTAATCATCAAATAACTGCCCCCCCCCCCCTCTGGGCAGAACGGTGGGAGAGTCAGACTTGTATTGACTAAAACCCACACATGTTCCTTCTATTTACCTTTATGTTCCGGGGCCGCGGTATCTCTTTCGAACAACCCGCAACCCCGGCAGGTTGTGGCCTTGGCAGGCCCCTCTGCTCTGCTGATATCTCTTTGAGGCGCGCGTGCAACACTAAGGTGCGTCGCCCCCACGACCAACAGTCGAGGCGCAGTCGAGGCGCGGGCGCATTAGGCGCGTCGCTCACAAGATCAACAGTCGAGGCGCAGTTGAGGCGCAGGCACATAAGAGGCGCGCCGCCGCCGCAACGAGATTTTCTTTACAAATGTCGTGTGGGCGATGCGCCTAGCGCACCCGCGCCTCGACTGCGCCTCGACTGGTTGGTCGTGTGGGCGACGCGCCTAAGGCGCCGTCGACACGACCTGTCGTCAATAGACGGACGGACGGTGATCTACCCATTGACCGCATGGACCCCCATGAGATTTCATTCTGTTCATCACAATAAATATTTTAACGCATTTTCTGGTCACCAAGTTACTTTAATTCGCAAAAAAAATGGACTTTAATAGGAACTGAAGCGATAGGATAAACAAAAACAAAGAATTATCAACAGTCATAGAACAAAAGTTGTTCAATTTCATCAACTGACACACCACATGATAACTCTTGTGTGTGTGTTAGATAAGTACAGTGCCTTTCAAAGGTACAACAGCAAAGGTGTGTTGTGTCATGCGTCAAAGATAGCCTTTCTTTCCAAATGGCGTATCAATACCAAAACTGGTAAACTTATATGTTACTAGCTGTCCTACGCGGTTTCACCCGCGTCTTTAGCTGCTGCCCCGCTCCTGAGGGCGTGATGTTGTATAGCCTGTGTTACTTCCTGATAATCTAGCTTTCTATTAGTAAAAAAATGGTTAAAATCGACCCAGTAAATTTGAAGCCATATTCGACACAAACAAACGAACAAAAAAATCTTTCCTCTTTATAATATTGGTATAGATATCCATATAAGCTTACGGCTCGGCTACAATCAGCGAAAAGTTAAACATGGCTTCTGCGCATGAGAGGATAGAATCGCCAATGTATTACTAAACGCTATAAGTAGCAAAAAGTGTAAAGTGTAAGGCCACTCAGAAATATAAACGCCTCCTGATACGTATTATAAAATTAGTCCACCTTCAGCTTATACCTATACAAGGTGCAACAAAATACACGCATGACCTCCAGCATGGTTTCTCGGCCTATAAAACTGAACAATGTTGTTTCCACGTGTTCTAGAATCTGTAGAACACGTAGAACAAAAGTTGTTGACTTCGTATAGGAACTGACGCCATCAGCTGGTCAACATGCATGGGAAATCTTAAGTAAAGTTGTATAAAATTGAACAGTTTTTGTTCTATTACTTTTGAACATTCAAAAGTAATAGAACAAAAACTGTTCAATTTCATGGTCTGAAACAACACCCGCGAGTTCTTGCGTTCACCGTGTATGTGTGTTACAACCTTAGTTTTTGCTAACCTAATAGAAATGGGTCACTGTATTATGAACAACTTGTCTACAAAGTTGTTGACAATTTGTTTGACGTTACAAAAAAAAAGCTCTCGACATTCACCGTCGATAGTCGTCGCCACAGAACAGATAAAAGAGATTAGAAAGGAAATAGTTCCTGATTTGTAACAGAACGCGTGTCGCCGTTTGTCTCCCACTCTTTAACTTCACTACAAGCAAGAGACCAATGCCTACGCGGATTACGCACACAAATAAACAAAACGCATAGAGATCGTGACTTTGCAATTG